>CM038222.1:136234674-137434674 GCA_021442155.1 Cymbidium sinense
TGAAAATTTTAAAATAATAATAATAATAATAATAATAAATACAATTTAATAAATTTTAAAGTGATTAAAATCTAAAAATTATTCGTGAGAGTGAGAAATTTTTGAAATTACGTGAATGATGAGATTTAATTAATATTAAAATTAAAATGAAAATTTTAAAACAATAGATTTTAAGTCCTCAAAAATTTATTTAATAAGATTTATGTTAAATATTTTAAAATTTTTTTTTAAAAATAAAATATTAAATATTCATTAAAATTTTCTGAATAAAAATATACCTAATTTTTTTCCCCTGAATTTATATTAATATTTGTGCAGTTTATTTGACTGTTCCGCCCTATTAATGGTACAATTAACGGAAAAGATAGATCCCTATCAGATAAAGCATAATTTATAGTATAACGCGGAACACAAAGTCGGAGGACCGCTATAGGTCATATCAATCTCAAATTTAAAATCAAATATAAAATTCCCCAAAAAAAAAATATTATTTTAAATAATTTTTTGGAATTAATTTTTTTTTTAGATCCTGATAATTTCAATTATGATAAATTTATAATTGATTTGATAAGATTAATTTCATGAAATTAAGATTATAATATTTTAATAAAATTTAACTTATGAATCATTTGAGATTGAATTATAATAATTTTATAGGTCTAAAGATTAAAAAGAATTATTTATGTGTAAACTAATAGTCACTATTTTATGATTAGAGCGCAATCACATATCACACATCTCGAGTATGTATACCTTCAACCAAAAAATTCATGAATATTAAAATTAATAATTAGCATGAAAATCATTAGTTGCATAATAACAAATATATAATGTTCATATCTTCTAAATTATCTTTAATAACTTGCATATAATTTTATGCTTTGTATTTAAAAAAATAGATGTCATTGAAAAATTGAAGCACGAATCTTGATATATATGAATATCACTTAAAATCAAAATATTAATTTTTCAAATTCTCTTTTGATCATTATAAAATAATATAAAACATATTGATTAGATCGAAAACAATATGATTCTGAGTTCAGGATAACCAAGATCAAGCACTTAAACTATAATTGAAAACTTTGAGATATCAGTCAGACCCCTAAATAACTTCTAAATATGAAATATTTATAGTCAAATCGAGCATCTTGACGAGTCCAATCTAACAAGCCTAAGATCTTTTAATTTCGACTTTATTTAAGCATTTAAATACTTAAAATATATTAGATGATTAAAGTGATCATTTTGAGCCGTTCGATGGCGTGGTTTGGATTTTGCTTATATTTATAGAAATGTGATTCCCATAATCTATAAATAGTCCATCATTCTTTTCATGAAAAGACTCAAGCTAAAGAAGAGAGAGAGCACTCATACTTGAAGAATCTAAAAACACTAACTTTAATAGCTTACATATAATTTTATACTTTTCATTTTAAAAATAGAAATATAAAATATAAATATAATATGTTTTTATTTTAAATAATGATATAAAAATATGTTATAAATAAAAAATGTAAAAGTTTCATCCTAAGAAAATTATGAATATGCCATAAAACTCGAAATGGTGATCTAAACTTAATCTTTTTTTATGTAGATGATTACTTTTATTAAAAATATCAAACTCTAAATTTAATTCATTCATCACACACACACACATATATATATTGATTCATTTGATTCGCATGATTTAGCGCAAATTCATCGTACATATCCCTTACAAATGCGAGATAAATGAAGGCCTACATCTCTTCCTCAACCACAGCTAGCACATCCCCTTCAAACACCGCCATCTAGATCTAAAAAAAAAAAAAAAAACAAAAAAATTCCTTCAGAATATGGAGAAAACTAATGGGGAAGTGTCCTTCGCTATCCTCTTCCGTTTACTCTCCAGCTTCCTTCTGCTCCCCATCTCTGAATGCGGCCGCGCACAAGCAATGTTCATCTTCGGCGATTCTCTCATCGATAATGGCAACAACAACTTCATTCCAACCATTGCGAAAGCAAACTACTTGCCTTACGGCATTGACTATGGCTTCCCCACAGGCAGATTCTGCAATGGCCTCACTGTCGCTGACTACGGAGGTTTCTTCCCTTCCCCTTCCATTTCACTCACTCTATTCAGTTTCTCGCAAAAACTTTAAACTCTCTGTTCAAATATTGCAGCAAAGCTGTTAGAGCTCCCATTTCCAGTGCCATATTTGAGCTTACAGTCAAAGACAGCTGAGATACTTCAAGGGGTTAACTATGCATCTGCTGCTGCTGGTATTCTTGATGCCACTGGCAGACATTATGTAAATTTCTCTTCCCTCACTGAGAAGAAGAAAATTTTATTTAGCAATAATGTCTTCGTACTTATATTTTGCAATAATATAAGAATGGCAGGGAGGGAGGATATCATTCAATGGACAAATCGCTTTGTTTGAGAAGACTGTGACTATGCAGTTTCCTTTTCTGATACCAAATCTCAAGAACTTGTCAGATTTCCTTTCGAGCTCTCTGTTCGTTATAAATATTGGTAGCAATGATTATATAAACAACTATCTGCTTCCCAATCTTTATTCCAGCAGCAGAGAATACACACCAGATGCTTTCGCTGATCTCCTCATCAGCAATTTTCAGCGTCAACTGAAGGTTTGTTTTAAATTTCCTGTCTTTTGGTCTATCAGTGCCTAACTATGAGTTTAATAGTTCTGTTAACTTGATTAGTTCATCTGATGTTGATAAATGGAGTTTTGATTTTTGTTCTTACGGCAAGCATGAAGCTAAACACAGTCATCTTCAAATCAAAGTTCTTAATTATTCATAAAATATTTTATTCAGTCGTATGTTATGAACTATAATTCTCTTGTATGCTTTATTTATGTCGATAGATGATCACATAGTGCTTTTAATTAATTGTGTCGCTTGACTTGGAACGAATCTTTTTTCCATCAGCCAGCTACAAAGTTACCGTTGCTATTTCTTGGCAAACAATTTGAATTTAAATATCATGGAGCTGTACCTTGAGCTCATTAAATTGCATCTCAACATCCAGCTAAAAAAATGTCAGGCAATCTTCCTTTATCAGAGCAGTGAGAAAATAAATATAAATGTAAAAATCTCAGATGTTGAGAAGGTAAAAATCCAAGTGGTTGTTACCAAAATCCTGAGATCTAATTCTTTCTGCATCAGATTTATGATTCAGCACTTAAATTTATTAAAAAAAAAGATAGAGAAAACAAACAAAAAAGAAATTTCTCATTCCTTTTAAAATGAAAAATCAACTAGGAAATTGAAAAATCTTAAATACATCAGTTTAATAACTACATACCGTTCAGCTGCTCAGAAGCTGCTTCTTCTTCTTCTTCTTCTTCTTCTTGTACTGATCTATAATTGAGCTTCAAACTGTAAACATGGATTATTAGATACTAGAAAGTGGCCACCTCATCTCACCAAAATACAAACAAAGGATCCTAGATCTTTTGAATGCTCAAATTCAAGATACCCATATTATTAAATGAATTTCTACCAAACATTAAATCCACTTTCATTTAGTATTAAATGCTTTGCAGAAAAGATATCAATATTTCAGCATGAAAAAAAAAACACCACCACAACAACAACAACAACAATAACAAGCCTTAATCCCACTAGGTGGGGTCGGCTACATGAATCCTTCGTCTCCATTGTGTCCTATTATGTGTCAAATTCTCATTTAATTCAAGTATATTAAGATCATTTTTTACATCTTAACCAAGTCTTTTAGGTCTATACCTTTACCTTTCTTAACATAAAGGCAAATGCATCTACTCTCCTAATTGTCATTGGACGGGCTTTATGTGGCCATCTCAGCGACTCTCCTAATCTTATCTTTACCAGCTACTCCAACTCTTTCCCGAACATACTCATTTTGCATTCTATCTCTAGGGTAAAGCCACTCATCCAGCATCCTCATCTCAGTAACTTAGTCTTATGTTTCTCTTTTTTGGCCAACATTCTGCATCGTCGTCATTGGGTCTTACCACATCTTATAAAATTTTCCCAAGTTTAAGTGGAACTTTTCTATCACATAATAGGCAGATGCATTCCTCCACTTCAACCATCCAACTTGAATTCTACTAATAACATCTCCATCTATTTCACCGTCATTTTGAACAATAGAGCCTAAATATCAGATCGCTCTCTTATTAATGACTTGATCACCTAAAGTCACAACACTACCACTTACAACTAAAATTACACTCCATATATTCAGTTTTAGATCTACTTAAAGCGAAAACCTTTAGACTCTAAAGTTGACCTCCATGATTCAAGTTTATGTTGGACTCCCTCTCTAGTCTTATCAACAAGAAGAATGTCATCAACAAAAAGCATACACCAAGGTACATCTTCTTGTAAATGCCCTGTAAGAACATCCATTGTAGTAAAATTCTTTCACCATCATTTACAACTAGACAACCAGTAAAACCAATTAGTCATTTAAGAACTCCTTACAAAGCCAAGAACTAGCTAATGCGAACCTCCATACTGCAGAGCCTGTACATGCTTGGAGCCAGGAAGATGGTCCTGGTCGGAATCGGACCACTCGGGTGCATTCCAAGCCAGCTCTATCAGCACAACAGCACCGACGGCAGTTGCATTGAGATTGTCAACAAACAGGTCTCTTTGTTCAACGAAAGACTCGTGCCTCTTCTAATTAAGCTCAACTCGACGCTACAAGGATCCTTCTTGGTCTATGAGAACATCTATGACACATTCAATGATATGATTCAGAACTCTATGAGCTATGGTATGATATATTGATTTGGTTTATTGTTACTATAATATAAATATTAATGATGAAATCGGATTGGATTGTTTTCTATAGGATTTAAGGAGAAGAACCAGGCTTGTTGTGGGAGCGGGAAGTATGGTGGACAGTTAAGTTGCTTACCTCTTCAGGTTCCATGCTCGAAGAGAGATGAATTCATATTTTGGGATTCATTCCACCCAACACAAGCTGCTAATAAGATAGTTGCAGAACGCTGTTACGGTCCTTCAGCTACTGATTGCCAACCTATTAGTGGCTACATGCTTGCACAGGTATAGGAAAGCTCTTAACTTTTTATCATTGGAAATCATAAAGAGGAAGCTTGTCCTATGCTCCTCTCATTAACAGTATAATTACCACATAATCATTTGAACTTGGGGAATAGTTTGAAGCAGGACTTGTGTTAGTGACAGATGAATAATGGCTGCTGTTAGAGCTATCTTTGAAGAAAGAAATAAATCTGAGATAATTCTAAAATGATATGGGACATTGGCTTGTTGTGAATAAAAGAAGAACTGATTCTTCAATAGACGTGATTATCTGCTGTAAATGTCCTGAGGATGATCTATTTGTTAAAGGTTAGAAATCACTGCAGCTTCTTAAATTCATTAGTTTGTAATTAGAGAGATAAAAAGAGGAAGATGCATTAGAGAAAATACCACAATTTTTTTTCTATAGGTATAATTCTCCCTATCAAATAAATGGTGTAAAACATTAATCCATATATTATTAGATATAAAATTTCTTATATAAATAAAAAGTATTTGACCAATATAAGTATTTTATTCCAACTTAATTAATTTAAAAATCTTCAATTGCTTAAAAATCTTTTGAATATGGACTTGATGTTATAGCTTGCAAGTGTTGTTCAAATATAAGTGGATCTAATATTTAAATATTTATTTGATGAATATAAGATGTCCATTAATCTTTTTTATAAATGTAAATAAATTAATTAAGAAGAGCTATTGAGGCAAATAAAATATAAATTTAAATAAAAAAATTTAAATTTTAATCCACTATAACATATCTAGACCATCATATATTCTCACTCACTCTAGACATAATTTTTTTTAATATTAGTTGAATATTGCATGAGGTTTATGTGGATATTTTACTCAAACATAAGTCCAATGTAGTATATGATCACTTAATTTTTTTTAACATGATCCTCATTAAACTGCCTTGGATTCAAACAATCAAAGGCATACTTTTTCCTTAATCACCAAGGGAACTAGCTCGATGTTTGTCGACCTTCTTATCTATGTAGATGACATAAGTCTTTGTTGGACCTTTCATCTCTATATTAATTCGCTAAAAACTCTTCTTCGCGAGTAATTTCATCTCAAAGATCGAAACAATTTAAATATTTCATTGATTTTGAGATCAATTGATCAAGTATTAGACTCATTCTTTCTTAATGAAACCACACTATACAAATCCTTGAGAGAACAAGTTTCTCACTAAAAACCAAAAGGAATTCTCATAGACCTTTGTCTTCGGCTCTATGCTATCGACAAAGACCATCTCATCATCCCATCTCGACATAGACATCTAATTGGACAACTTCTATACCTCACACTCTTAACCTTACATCATTTTGTCTTTGGCAACTTAAGTCAATTCTAATCAGCCTAGAACTCCACACTTCAACGTTGCACAACATCTTCTTTCATTGGCAAAGTTTATTATTTTCAATTTCTTCTTCCTCCAACTTAAAACTTTCTCAAACACACACCAGGGATCATGTCTAGCCAATAGAAAAATTTTCACCAATATCTGTATATTTTTTTGTAAGCTCTTGATTTTGTAAACTCCACACTTCGACTAAGCAACACACTTGTTGCGTCTTAAAAATCGATTCGCGGTAGAGTGAAAATTTCTTAGCCTTATTAAATCTAGCTTGTCGTATTTAAAGAGTGAATAAGAAAACTCAGAAATTTTAATGTGGACCTCGAAAGAGGAAAAAAAACTACGCTTAGCAATAAAAAACTTCCACTATATATTTGTTTTGAGTATAAGTTTTTAGATAATTACAATTGTATATGAAAGAAATATAGTATGTAAATTCTGGTGTGCAATTCGTGGTAGCGGATGATGGAACGTAGGGATCAACGGAGGATGGGTGGTATGGCGGCCGTGTGGTTGACAACCGGGGTGGTGGCGATCAGTGGTGGCTCGATTATGCTTGGAAAATCTTCGCTTTAGAGCTCTCTCCTCTCCTCTCTTTCTCTCTCATATGAAGAATGATGATGGGCTTTTAGATTGGAGGAGTGGCGTCTCGTAAATACACGCAAAATCCGAACCACTCCTCTCATGGACTCAAAATGATTCATTTGATCATATGATGTATTTTGTATATTTGAATGCTCAAAATAAGTCGAATTATGAGATATTAGGCTTGTTAGATCCGCTCGTCTTGTATAAACATTCAATGTTTAAGAATTGATTGATAATGTCGACATACCGTTGTCTTGATAGTCGATTCTTTCGGCAAGATTCGTTTTATAGTAGTATTTTAAGTGTCATATCAACACTATTTTCGCATTCGTTTATGGAAGTAAGATACTGTGCCTTAGCCACCACAACAAGCGAATTGACTCAAGATAACCCAACTAATGCAAGTTTTCAGCTCTCAAATCTGTACAAATCTTATCTTTGAAGAGAGAATCAAACACCTTGAGATTAACTACCAATGCATCTGAGATAATATTATTAACTAATTCATCAAACTCATGCTACTTTAGTTAGAACACCAGTTGGCTAACCTCCTCACATAACTTTTAACACAGTATTTATTGCTTTCACTTCACACGATGGCTGTTCACAGTATTCAAAGTCCATTTTGAAGGAGCGTATTATCGTTAGTACTTATATTCATCGGATAACTGTGATGCCTGGGCTCTACCATTTGTATTAAAGGCTACATAAGCCTATGCAAAATACCTATACTGTGTATGCGACAAACAATATAATTTTCATTTCTATTTCTGTCTCCGGTTTCCAGTTTTCTATTCACTAATGAATAACTCTAGCCTTATCTAGAGTAACATCAAGAGAAAGTCTTGGAAACCCTATTTCATAACAAGTGGGATATCAGTATAAATGAATATCGATCGTCAGTTAATAAATATAAGTAATATTTATTAAATCATACTTTTTTATTTTTAATTATTATTTAATTTTCATGATAAATGACAATATTATTTTATGATAGGACCTTTAATATTGTTGCAGCAAAAGCAAGGTATGCAAACATGGTGGAAATATTTTACTATATTGTAATAGTTGTGATAAAAATGGGCTGTGTTAAATGAGGCAATAATAGAAGGCCAATATGTCAGTACAGTACAGGATCAAATATATGAGTGTCATCAATTTTTTTAGTATTTAAATCAATATTATTCATCTTCTTTTGTACTTTCATTTTATGATATAGTTAAAGAGATATGTTTTAAAAGATGAAAATTATATGTGGGCTCCGAAAATTCATCATCGACCTCTCGATGAAGAGAGTGATTTAAATGTCGGTTAAATTTTCAGAATGGAGATGAAATAGTAGATAAGACACTATGCAGAGATTTCACCATCAATTTGTGAGGACTTTAGATCTGGTTCCAGGTTTCCTAGTTAATTACCCTTCTCAATGCTGAGAAAGAACTTTTGATTAAAGCTAGTAGTTAGATTGCTAAATGCATAGCATATAGTAGCAACATGTGGAGCTTTGAAATTTAGATTTATGAAATTTATCATCTTTTAAACTTAAAGCGGATGATTGGGAGAATGATGACGTGCCCGATCTAGATCCCATGGTTCCGTCATCACAAGCTATCGTGGTCCCTAGTCTACTTAGTCAGAGGAGGTATTCGACCCAACCTGACCGAAGGATCCCTGATAGCAGCCATGGTTTGTGTTGTCCAAGTAATCCTAGTAGACCTGGGGTGATATTTATTTAAGGAGACAAGTTTAAGTCCTTGGCATAAGGGTTTTACTATCGGTGTCTTTCCATGATTCACCTCTCAGTGAGCCATTGGAGGAAATGAGCTACAATCATGATAATATAATGGTGTCATTTAGCGGCCACGATCGGAGGACTAGTAAATGCTTCGCATATTGAGCCTCTTGGCCAAGACAGAGGACCACATCCTTATTGACATGAGATTGATTGAGAGTGAATATAAAAATGCATTTGATTTGACATTGACTCCTTTGTGAGCTAGAGTTTTCTTAATTCATCACCTTTAAGAAACACTTGCATAAGTTGGATTGAATGGAGTTTGCTTTTAGTATTTGAGGATTGAATTTCAATTAACCATTAATAGTTTAGTGATATATTAGATTTTGCATTTGTATTGATACTCAATTTAAGTTAATTTAATCTGAAATTAAAATCACATTTTGATGGAAGTATCCCCTTCGATTGAAATCTCCATTCAACATAGCCATTATAGGGATCTACGAGTTTGCTTAATCATTTAATTATTGTTTCAGATATTGTCGACTCTATTATTTTAATAATAGAGGATCATATATCTTGTCGTATGCGATTAACTTGATATTATAATAAGTTGAAATAATAATTAGATTTTTAGGTTTTATTAACATCGTCAAGACTAAATCATGAAGCGGCCGTGGCATTCTCAAATATTAAGTTTAAGCATTCAGCGTAGTGTCAGGGCCCATGCGAGAGTTTTTAGCTTAAATTTCATTCAATTAATGAAATTATTGAATTTTCAAAAAAAAAAAAAAATTAGGATAAAAATTTTCCACTCTTTGGATTGAAGGAAGCCCCATAATTCATGCAAAATTTAATTTAGTATCATTATTCTCTCTCTGAAGGATTCTGATTCGATAATTGTATGAGAATTAGATTTATATTTGCACTTAAAATGCTTATATTTTTACTTGCATTTTATTTATTCATAGAATTTCTAAACTTTAATGGTTGGCCTATCCTCATTAAAGACCAGTTAGATCTTTCCAAATTCAACATTTAAATTTGATATTCGCTCATACGAGCTATTATACTTCCTTTAAGCGAGCTTATTTGAATTCAAACTTCTTTTGAATACATGTTAATTATTCAGTAAGAAGTCTTGATCATGCTTGCTAATAGGCTATTTAGTTATAGTGAAAACCTCTTATGAATTTTATTTGATTTTCACTTTAGTCACTCAACAAATCCTATGTGCTTTAATTTAGTCTCTATGTGCTTTAATTTCGTCTCCATTTAGTGCCTTCTTCAATTCATTTTAAAATAGATATTGCAATGTAAGAATTAAATAAGAAGGCTTTGTTCTTTGTGAATTTTATTCTAGAGCTTGATTTGGGCTCTATCTCATTTGAAAATTAGCCTTCTAGCTTCATGTAACCTCCCCATAAGTATAACATGAATTCAAAATTATATTTGCATTTGGCTTATTTTCTTTCAATCATTTTCACACATGATATAACATAAGCCACAAAGTTTAATTAATTATTCTTAGCTAATTAACCATTAACCATTATAGTTTGCTATAGAGTATAAGCGAGTTATCAACCTTTGTCTTCATTCTCCAAGCTTGATTGTGTTCAATTTAAGTCATTCTTAGTTCACTTAGAATAAGTTAGAATAATAACAACGTTTATTGAAAAGATCGTGTATGACCAAACTCATCGGTGAATATGCAAGTTATGTTCTTCATCTTCTTCATGTAAGAGCGATCAAATCCAATTTGACTTTATTTTAAATTCCACATTAAGAGATCAATATATATAACCAAATTTTAAATTTATGTAAGTTTCTAATGAGTTTAGAGTTAGCTTCAAGCCTCACTTGTATTCTATTTGAACACTTCCATTTGTCTCAATATATAAAATAATGGACTCAAGCATTCATTCGATGAAAAACTAAGCAAATGAACTAATTTTTTTACTTAGCATATTCTCATATGATATTAATATTTATTAAGTTCATTTAAATTTAATTTCAAATTCATTTTTTTAGGATTTCATATTTTATATTTAACTTAATGTTAAATTATTTTATTATTATTATTTTTTAAGTTAAAGATTGTGAAATTTTGATATTTACGTAGTGCAATATCTGCTTTTTTTTTCACTCATACGATGAGCGTATCGATATTTTCAAACACCGGCGATTTTATCTCATCATCTCTCGATGAAGCGAGTCTTCTACATAAAAAATACATATACATATACAATCTTCACACATATATCTACAAATCTTGACATCATATCTTCACAGATTACAGCCTGAAATTATGTTTTCTGTTTTGGAGGCGAGGAAGGGAATTGACATGGGAAGAATTCAGATTTTCAGGTTTGCCGAAATCTAAATTCAGATTTTCAGGTTTGCTGAAATCTGATTTCAGATTTCAGATTTGCTGAAATTTTGATTTAGATTTCAAGTTTGCTGAAATTTCGATTTCATATCTCAAGTTTGCTGAAATCGATTGGATTTTGTGTGGGATTAGCAAGTAAGAAAAGGTTTTGAATGCAGGGAGAGGTTGGAGGCTTGAAGTTTTGCTAGAGTAATAAACCGAGAGAGAGGGAAGGAAAGAAATGGGAAAATGCCGGAGACCGAGAGGAACCCGTCTGATGACGGAGTTGCCTTCGGCAGCTGCCATTTGAAAAAGATAGAGGTTAGAGAAGGAGTTATGGCTTATGGTTTGAAGGGATGTGAGTTGCAGCTTGTGAAGGAAAACTGAGAGAATAGGATGAGCTGCGGGGAGGTTTGTTGAATGAAGACTAGGGAGAAGACAGAGCAAAATGCCAGAGAGAAAAAGGGACAAGAAAAATAAAGAAATGAAGTAGGAATCGAGAGAGGCTTACGGTGAATCGTGCTTGACGATGTGAGGGAGACGGAAGCACAAGAGAAGAGGGAGATTGGAGATCGTTTGAGGGGTTGTGGATTTAAGGGAGGATCGGGGAGATCCTGCTTGCGGTTGCTTGCGATTCCTTGCGGTTTCTTGCGGTTGAGGGAGACGGCGGAGCAAAGTTTTGCAGTTCTTTGTGGTCGAGGGAGACATAACGAAGAGCCAAAGCCAGAGGCTTGTGACTCCAAGCAGGATGAGGCGAACGAACGAGGGCTTCTGTACGATCCGGCTCGGGTCATGCATTTTTTTTAATTTTTGGAGTCGGTCGGTTAGGGTTAGAAAAGTATATGTAGGCATTGTTAATTTTTTAAATATTTAATTAAACCCAATATGAATTTTATGGTGACATTTTTATATAGTTAATATATATATATATATATATATATATATATATATATATATATATATATATATATATATATATATATATATATATATATATATATATATATATATATATATATATATATATATATATATCAATTTTAGATTATTTTGATATTTTGGATCGATGCTCAGTTTGAATCTTGTGTTTT
Source organism: Cymbidium sinense (assembly GCA_021442155.1). Taxonomy (NCBI): domain Eukaryota; kingdom Viridiplantae; phylum Streptophyta; class Magnoliopsida; order Asparagales; family Orchidaceae; genus Cymbidium; species Cymbidium sinense. Next base: position 136,246,881 of record CM038222.1, read on the forward strand.
GGTTGAAGTCGGCGTGATTAATTTCGGTTTAAAATGCACGCGTTATCACTTGATCTCGACATTCCGTGACTGTAAATTGGCGCTCTGATCTCATTTGGTAGGTTTTGACTTTTCAAAGCTAACGACGCAATCAATTTTATGAATGGAGGTCGTTTGGACTTCATCAGCCTTCCTTATGCACGTGACATATTATTCGATCTGATCAATTCAGTTAGATTGCAATATTTATATTCTGATCAATTTCGATATTCTGAATGCAGTGGCAAAGTCTGTTCATCGATTAGATGTCATTTTGACCGACTTCAATGAAGTTGAGTGCATTTTAGCTCCGATTTGCGCACTATTATATTTGAAGTTCTTTAGGTTTGGCTTATAGGCTTGACTCGACTCATGTAGCATATATGGAGGTCAACAAATGGCCCCCAATAAATGTGATTCACGCATAGAGTGTATTATGTTTGTTGAAAACTGGCTGAGCTTTTGAGTTGACCAAAGATCTTGAATCATTGCATTTTCAATTTCTATAGATTATGGAGCTTTGACAGAATTCAACATCAGTGTGATGCTTTAAGTTTAGATGTGCTAAATAGCGGGATTGAACGATTTGTCTTGATTGACTTATCGAATTAAGAGCTTATTCTACCATCTATTCTGCTTCAATGGGTTTGTTGAAAATCTCTTTTTTGTGCCTTTATGGATTTGGATTTCTTTCGACCCTAGCTTTATGCTTGATCATACTGTTTGAAAAAAGATTGGGATATGACTTTATAGGCAATATATGGAATGAGGCAGCTCTAAATTGAGAATTATTTTTTCAGAAGATTTTGGTTTGCTGATCAAGTAGAAAGACCTCTTGGATTATAGTTGCTTGTAATCACTAAGCTGGATTTAGTCTGGGATTGAACAATTATCATCATTAGATTGATGAGTAGGTCAGGGATGGAGATACCACTTCTGATAGCAAAGTTAGAGCTAGGGATTCTGCTCCTAGCTATACTGAGGTTCCTTCACCAGCTCACAGACATAGGTGTAGTCAGCCGACGGAGCTCACTCGAACTTTAGTTGATTGGTCTATGAGTCCACTTCCACAACACCTTGACTCAGGTGAGGTGAGGTGCCTAGTATATATCTTTGGAGGACATTGGGTTGGGTCGAGTGTGCCCTTTGATACTGCCTCATTTTCGCTTCTTTTATGGAGTCACTTTTCTCTACAGAGCCTTACTCTATTCACTGTCCTGAGGAGACATCTAAGGTGAGAGATCTTGTACCTAGTGGAGTTTCTATCGAGTCAGCATATATCTCTCGAGCTTACCATATAGTAAAGGTCACTGAGGACTATGGTACTTATGATACACCAGCTCAGTCAGATTCACCATATCCAGGTACTCTTTTTTTGTTTTATTCACACTTCTTTATATTTGCTGCTTTATCTTATACTGATTATTTTTGTTCATTCCTTGCAGTGTCTGAGGTGGGTTACAAGTCTGAGATCTACCACCAATATCCATCTACACCAGGCCTACGTGATAGGGGCATGCAGGATTACAGCTTGATGTTTTTTTTATTAATGTGATTTCTAGGCTTACTCTGGACTCACAAGAGTCACCATACCACTTCTCATCATACACGAATGTCATTTAAGATCTTCTAGCTCAAACTGGCTTGGAGGAGTAAGTTCTCAGGTATTAGGAGGCTCTTTGTAGAGATGCAGAGTTTTTGATCCATCAGATGAAGTCACTCAGTATCATCCACTCCAGCACTTCACTGGCAGAGCTTCAGGAGAAGGTTAGGATCCGTAGGGAGGAGGCTAACCCAGCACTTGATGAGTTTTGAGGAGAGTGCTGAGGCTCTACGACACTATCGTCAGAGATCGATAGATGCTACTTCTGAGTTAGACAGATTGACTACTAGGATTAGGGAGTTATGGAGGGATCTTGTGAGCGTGATATCCTGCAAGCCAGACTTGCAGGCTGAGCAGGATAGGGAAGCTCGAGCTATATAGCAGGAGCAGGTCATTACCGGATATGCCACCAAGCTATGGTGGATGCTGAAGCTGCTTTGACTAGAGCTGTGGAGGCTTTACAGTTGGTTAAGAGCGAGCATTAGTATTTGGTAGTTTTATCAGCACAACTTCAGGAGCTTCAGTCTAGGATTTCATGATGTATCTTTTTTTCTCTTCTTTTGTATCAGTCATGTATTATTTTATTGTATTAGTGCCTGTCTTCCCCCACTTTTTTTTTGTACTACGCTTGGGACTTCATATCTTCAGCTTTGTATATCTTTGAGGTATATTTATACAATTATTGTTTTAAGGATAAAACATATTTTATAATCTTGTTTATAGTCTATTAGTCAGTTAAGAGAACTTTTGATTCTGAATCACTTGGGTATGTCAAGTCAAGTTAGCTTTAGGCAGAAAAGCTGTTGTCATCAAACTAGCAAATGAGGGTTCTATCACTACGGTCTTTTCTTACGGCTTGTTGAGTGAGAAGAGCAATCAGCGACACGATCACATTTAGGCTTATTGAGTCTGACGGTCAGGAGCCGCTTGAGTCTTAGACTTGAGCTTTGAACGGACTTGCGCTTTCCCAACTTAACAATATCAAAGTTTACAAATTTGAAATCCTCTCACTTGACTTTTAGAACTATAGAAGATGAATCTTTCAACTGTAGAATCATCTTGTGTATAGCTTGTTTAAAGATATATTTTCACTATTCATGATAACTGAAAGTATCTTTACTACCAGGATATTAGAGTAATCAAATGGGGATCTTAGCTCAAAGTACGATGTCTACCTGAATCAAAATATATTCAAGGATCTCATCTTATGGCATGATGTCAACCTATATGAAAATAAAGCCCCCTGTCTTGCATGAGGAACTCTAAAACACATTTGAGAGAATTTCAAGATGAAATTAAGCAAATACAATAATAGTTGAGTTAGTATATTTGCTCTTAAGAGAGCTTAACACATAATATTGATTTCATATATATATATATATATATATATATATATATATATATATATATATATATATCCCTGTGTAATAGGGGATTTTCACGGTGCTTTTTTTAAAAAATTTTATCGTTTATCATCAAAGATTACCTTCATTTTCTCTCGATTAAGTATATTTATTTAGGGATCTCATTTATGATTATATATATATATATATATATATATATATATATATATATATATATATATATATATATATATATATATAATATCCCTTGTCTTCTTGTGGATTACTATAACCTCAAAATATATTTATCATGTATAATACTTTTTTTGTATAATTAATGGTGGTGGTTTCACCATTTAGGTTAATGAAATAGACTTTCTCTTTAAATGATAAAAGGGCCCTCCCAATTAGGCTCAAATTTTTCATTGAATTTTTGATAATTAATAATTGGTCTTCTCAGCACCATGACCAATTCCCCTTTTTGGAATGTTCGAGGCCGCACCGTATGGTCAAAAGCCTTAGACATCTTTGCTCGATAAACTTCCAAATTTTGATGAGCTTGTAATCTAACTTCCATTCTCAAACATTTTGATCTTCAATTAAATTGTATTGGATGGCTATTCAAACTGATGATAACTCAACTTCAAGCAAATGAACCACTTCAGTTCTAAATACTAATGAATAGGGAGTGGCTTTAGTCAACGTTTTATAAATAGTTTGATATGCCCATAGTACCTTTATTAATTTAGTATATCATTCTCTCTTATTTTTAGTTAGGATTTTCTTGAGCAGTTTGACCAATGTCTTGTTGAAGGCTTCTGCCAAACCATTTGCCCTTTGATTATATATTGAAGAATATCATCAATCAATTTTGTGTCGATGGACGAATTTATAAATCTTTGTACTTTTGAAGGCCATGCCATTATAAAAAATTATTCAGCGCGACACTCCAAATCTATAGACCACATTATGTATGAAGAAGTTGATCACTCGATCAGTAGTAATTTCTTTGAATGGGGTAGCTTGAGCCCACTCAGAGAAATAATCAGTCGCTGCTAGGATGAAGCGGTGACCAACTGATGATGGTGGATCAATCATTCAGATTACATATGTACCCCAACATTCAAATGACCAAGATGCTATTGTTGGGTGTAGTGGATTTGAAGGTTGGTGGATTATATTCCCATGTACTTGACATTCATGGCACCTCTTAGCATGATCAATACAATCTTTCACCCTAGATGGCCAATAATAACTCATCCTTTTAATTTTTACTACCATCTTGGGACCTGGCTGATGTGCCCCACAAAGTTTTTCATGAACTTCAACTATTACTTTGCTAGTTTCATCTGTACCTATGCATCGTAGCCACATTTTTTCAAAGGATCTCCGATACAAAGTGTTATGACGAAAGCATAGCTCAACATTCTCTTCTCAAATTGAGCTGTCAATTATTTATTACTCGGTAATTTGCCCTCTTTAAAGTAGTCGATGAAGGGTTTCCTCTAATCATGTGGCTCTTTTGCTATAGGCTTCTTTCTTTAAAATATCATATAGCTTTTCTTGGTATAACTCCTTGTTGATTTTGGGGAGGATGAGGAGCAAGGTGCATCTATTTGGGTCATTTGATAACCCCTCTATCTACGGGGATTGATACTTTGTTGGCTCTAGAACGCGTCGAGTAAATATCCTGATCATGACATAATCACCATTCATACTTTCCATCTCCTTAGCTAATTTTGCTAAATAATATACTTTACTATTTTTAGATTGAGAGACTCGAGTTAGTGTAACATTTGAAATTTTCTTCATAAGTTCAAAAACTCTCTTGTGATGGAAAGCTAACTCAAGCTTGTTGATTTTATAGATGCCCAATACTTGATTTATAATAAGATAAGAATCACCAAAAATATGCTAATTTTGAATGCCTATGAAAATAGCTTCTTCAAGACTTGCTACCAATGCTTCATACTTAGCTTCATTATTAATTCTTGGCTCGGTCAACCCATATGATCATCTCATTATTCCTCCCTCTGGTGTTATAAATACGATGCTGATTCCTGCTCTTGCCCTTAAGAAATTTAGAGATTGGACTTGTTTGATCGACGAGACTCCATCAAAGTATATTTCCCAAATTTGTGATTTTTCCTTTCATGAATGAGCATAATTTGCTCATCAGGCAAATCATCATTAATAGAAGAGTCTGTAGGGATGGGATGTGCAACAAGAAAATATGTTAAGATTTATCCCTTTACTGCTTTCTGTGGAACCTATGTGATATCAAATTGTAAAAGCAATAATGCCCATCTTGCCATGCGACCTATCAACGCTGGTCTTGTCATCAAATACTTCAGCGGATTGATCCTTGAGATGAGGGTAATATTATGAGATAACATATAATGATAGAGCTTTTAGACTGCAAAGATCAATGCCAAAAAGTGCTTCTCTATCATATAGTATCTCATTTCTGCTCCTATCAACCTCCGACTGATATAATAAAGAGCATTCTCTTTACTTTCTTCATTGTGTTGTGCTAATAATGCTCCAAGAGATTCTTCTAATATAGCTATGTATATAATGAGGGGCTTCCCAGGAGTAGGCACTACAATGATTGATGGATTTAACAGGTAGCTTTTAATACTATTGAAGGCTTCTTGCACTCCTTGTCCCATTTAAATGGAGCATTCTTTTTCATCAACTTTGAAAATGGTTGACATCATCCCGATAGATTTGATATAAATCATCGAATGAATGCAAGTTATCCTTATAAAGAACAAAGTTGACACAAACTCTTTGGCGGAGGCATTTCCATAATTGCTTTGATTTTAGCAGGATCGATCTAAATTCCTCTGTGACGTACAATGTACTCAAGAAATTTTTCAGAGGACACTCCAAATGCACCTTTTAGTGGATTCATCTTGAGATCATATTTTTTGATTCTCTCCAATACAATTCTCAAGTCTTCAAAATGATTTTCACGATTTAAGCTCTTCACCACCAAATCATAAATATAATATTCCATCTTCTAGTAAATCAACATATCAAAAATATGCGTCATGGCTCTTTAGTATGTAGCTCCAGCATTCTTCAAATCAAAAGGCGTGACTGTGTAGCAATATATGCCAATAGATATTCTAAATGATGTATGTCTTTCATCTTCAAGTGTCATCTTGATCTAATTATATTCCGATGATCCATCCATAAAGGAAAACATATCATAGTTAGATGTATTATCAATCAACAACTCTGATATAGGAAGCATGAAGTTATCTTTTGGGAAAGCTTTATTAAGATCTCGTAAGTCAATACATATAGGAATCTGACCATTTTTCTTCTTCACGAGCACTATATTAGCTATCCAATCAGGATACTTTTCTTCGCATATGAATCCTGCTTCAATTAGTTTTTTTAGTTTCAATGATCACCTATTCTTCAATTTATAATCTCATTAGCCTCAGAGCTTATTTAACAGGTGTTGTCTCTAGCTTGATTATTAATTTATAAACTGCTATATCAGGGGATAAGCCTGGCATTTCAACATATGTCCAAGCAAAGCAATCCATGAATTAACAAAGTAGCACTTTTAGCTCTTCAACTTTCTCATCAGGTAGAAGGACACTGACGAAAGTTGGACGGGGATCATCCTCAGCTCCTAGGTTGATTTTTTTGAGTTCATCCATAGTAGCTATTTGTCCACCATCTTCGAGTTCTTCAGGTGTAGGCTTAGCTTCTACTTCTTCATCATTTGTAAGAATAATTTCATAAAGGTCATCTTCTTCATCACTATTAGTTTAGATCTCAACTTTTATTATATTATAATAAACTTTATTCTGATGAGATTTGTGGATGAACCCAAGACCTTTAGTGATAAACTTATCACTTCTTCGTGATGCTTGAGGACTTCTTTAGTTTCACATCCTATTAAAGATTTGAGTTCTATGTTTAGAAGTTCCAATATGAATTCCAAGCTTATGCATCATTCTTCGTAATTTTGGTGGATAGTATATTAGTATTCTTGTTGGCATCGTCTCATCAGAATCTTCATGTTGAGTAGGTCGATCAAAACTGTGAGGCTGAGACTCTTCAGATTTATAAAATAAAGTTCTTGTTCCGACACTCTCACTCAATGGTGGTACATAGAATGTTATCAATTCTTTAATGTTATGGACCTCTAGTGAAGTGATTTCTTTGAAGTACTATTGAGAGATGGGTATAATTTTGATGGAGTCATATAACACTACCAAGTGAGCTATCCTTCTTGATATGACCCTCTGAACCCTATTTTCATAAGTAGATTCAAAGGCATAGTATGAATCCAAATTACTTATTTCATACTTTGCCTTTCTTGAAAGCTTATAAGTTCACTTATGTTTGACAAGAATATTTTCTTCTTCTTATGTGTCACTTCTCAAATGAGGAACCGATCTTCTTAATTTAGGTGTATAATTAAGTGCTTTAGGGAGAGTTGACATTACTTTTTTTCTTCCTTTTTGCTTATGCTCTTTCACGTTATGAAGTTGCTTTTTAGTTTTTGAAGTGGATGCTACCGCCTCAAGAGGCTCTATTGGCTTAAGCTCTTTAGGGATGAAATATTTTGCATATTCATAAATCTTTGCTTCATTGACGGAGAATGGTTGTAGGTTGCAAACTCTTCTTCATCTTTCTTCACGATATGCATAGTTGATGGGACCATACTCATGCTACCATACCAAGAGAACCTAAATGATGTATGATCAATTACATGAAACTTACGTATAATCAACTTGAGTGGGAGAACCAGGTTTTTTTCATTTCTCATTGAAACCATGAACTTATCCCCCTCAAGATGGTTGGATATCAAGTGATAATCCTCTTAATACTTTAGACTCATAAGATTGATAGAATCCTTAATTATTGTTGATCAAGATGTCATCACTCTCTCTGGTAATATAGAGGGATGATGCACCCAACATAAGATCTTCTTCAAAAAATGTGATTACTGGGAGATCTTGAGTTTGCAATGATTCAGTCATACATTTTTTTAGTAAAATAAGCTTAATAATTCTTTGAATCTTTGAGAGCCAGTATCAAAATTTCTCGAAGATCTTTTGACATTAAGAGGGCCTCATACACACTTAATTGTGTAGGGATCTTTCTCAAATGTGATAAAATATTATAATCTATCTTTTCGCTTGATCTAGGTTTCTTTTTAGGATCTTTGGGAATGATAGCTTCATTGATTTCAATCTGTTTTCCTTTGTCTTTATTTGAATTCCCCTTCTTTGATGGTGGTGGTAAGGCTTTATCACTTCTTAATTGAACTTGAATCACTTAGTCTTGCTCATATTCTTCTGAAGAAGTAGTTTCTTCAAACTCACTTCTTATTCTAGAGGATTGACCAAAAAGGCTAGACTCACTTTTCAACTTCATACATTTTATACATGATGATATCGATGAATCTAAATCTTCTCCATCGAAAAACATAAATCTTCATATGAATTATTATCTTTTTGTTGAGTCATTAAACAAAATTCAGATGTTAACTCCTCAGGCTCTGTTTTCTTTTCTAAGAAGAATTTTCATGGTTTGGTCGGGTCTGTCTGACTACCATTATCATTTTGGAATAAATGATGTTGAATAACATCTAATATCACATAAATGATTCAACATGTCTCTATTGGGCAAAATCCACCATTGTTTTTTTCGTCCAACTCAATAATATGGAGTTTAGACATGAAGTCTACAAGCCTAAATGGTTGTCTCGTCGACTGGTGATACTCCTCTAAATTATTAATAATCTTCTGAGTTGTAGTGTTCTTCTTCTTTTTCTTTATTTTATTTTGTTTAATCGGCTTCTTTGAGAGATCTGATAAAATTGGTGACAATTACTTTTCTCTTTTGAGATGAGTTGGCAGTGTTGTGGTGCCTCTGAGATGATGACGTGGAGGTTGGCGCTTACAATCTCGACATTATTTTCAGATCAATCACTGGTTCAAGAGGCAATTTTCAGTTGACACGAGGAACTCCTTCAAGTTGCTTCAATATCTTTATAGTCTTTTTAGAGACTGGAGTTTCCCATTCTTCAATCTGAATTGATTTTTCTTTCTTTTTGACTTTAATGGATGATACAAAAGATGACATAATCATCCTTGTAGACTCCCTTTTCGGGTTGACTAGAATACTATAGGATAATGTAAATTCACCTTATCGATACTGCTTTTCTAGTCAATCTTTGAAGACATAACAATCTTCAATAGAATGACTGATCACCCGATGATCAGGATAGTAATTTAGATTATTAACTTGTCTGGTTTCTTTAGGCCTTTTACTTTTTGGTAATTATAGACCAACTTTGACTGCTTATCAAAATAATTTAGCCACACTGTCCCTTCTAAAAGAATATTTTTTGTTCATCTTTTCTTTAAGAGATGGCTGTAATCGCTCATCATCTCTTGTTACTTATTTTTGACTCTCTCCACCACCTAGAAAAGTCTGAGGTTTATCATTGCCTCCCAATACTAATTTTGGCTGTGGATTAGGATGAACAAGCTTCTTTCCCTTATCATCATTGTACATTGGTTGTTTTCATTTATCTACATTATAGATTACTCATTTTCACCACTTGAGCTATAGGAAGCGGCATGAGTTTCGTTTCTTCTTGAATCTGAAGGCTTTTTTTCTTTGATTTATTTGTATAAATTTTAGACATAGGGCGATTTAACTTTTCAAATTTGGCCACCCTATTAAGTAAGTTCTGGAATGTTGTAATTGACATCATGCATAAAAATGGTGTCATTTTATCATCCATATTGCCCATTAGTAGTTGAATATCATGTTCTTCCTCTAATCATTGTTCACATTTCATACTTAGGTTACACCAATGACTTATGAATTTTATCACTGACTCATCTTTTCTCTTTTTTAGCAAGGCAAGGTCAGTGATCGTTATCTTCTTGGTTGCACTGGCGAATCTTTTCATGAACATTATTTCTAGCTCAACGAAGGTTTTGATCGAATCATTTGGCAATTTTGCGTACCACTCGAAAGTAGTTGAGGTCAGGCTGCTGATGAATTGGCGGAAGAGCAGTGCATCATTTCTTATTGTGTTACCACAATTAGCCTTGAATTGGCCTAGATATTATTTTGGATTATCATGCCCACTAAAAGTATTAAATTTTGATACTGGGTAACCTTTCGGGTATGACACTTAATCAAATTCAACTGGGTAAGGCAACTCACCGACTTTTCATGCTCACGCAATAATTGCCTTTATCTTTTCATTAATTATTATTTCTAGTTAAGCATTCTTATTTAGTGTGCTAGCCATTATTATAGGTTGAAGCTAGATTAACTTCACTCCTCCCTTCAGGTATAGCATGTATTGTAGGAGCTTGAGATATCAGACTGACTAGTGGTATAGAGTCGTATTATTAACTACCTATTGATTAGTAGATGAAACAGGTGCTACATTTGATGTGATATTCTTCTCCAACATATCCATCATGATATTCATTTGTGTCAACATGTCATTCATCTTGGTACCAAGCTATGAAATTTCTTTATCTTTGGCTTCCATTTGACTTTTGTTGACCTCACTTTTGGAGTGAGCTCTCAACCTCCTCTTCTTATACTTAGGACTCTTCTGGACACTAAGTGTTCCTTAGTCATAAGACACTTCTAGTAATTAGGTGAACACTTAACCTAAGCCCAGAGACTTAGATGGTTCAACCATAGGAATAAGATATACCTTAGGGATTTAGGAAGACTTGCCTACCTTATAGCATTGAACCCGATCCTTGCTTCCTTCTTTCAAATCAAACCTCAAATTCAAATTCAAATTCAAAGTCCAAATTTTAAATCATAAATCAATTTCAAATCAAATGATTGAAACCCATGATTGAATTCAAATCCTAAAATCTTTCCTAAGCCCTTTGATTTTATCTTATGGACTTAGCCTTAACCAAATCCAAATCACTCCAAACCTAAGTGATTTTCTCATGAATCATTTATATCTTCATTTATATTTTCAAATGTAAATGGAGTATAATTCAAATAGCCAAACTAAATTCAAAATCAAACCAAAATATAATTTATACCCTCTTAAGCCAAGTCCTTCAACTTGGTCAAATCCTATCCAAACCAAATCAAAACCCATGGATTTCTTCATGATTCAATCATTCCTTCAATCATTGATCCAAATATAAACACAAACTATAATTATCAAACCAAATCCAAGCTAACCCAAATCAAGTCTATGATTGACCCTTTTGGCTTAAAATTGTCATATGAACCAAAATCCATATGGATCCAAATCACTTGCAATTGGATTTATATTTCCATCTCAAACCCATTTATCAATATAACTAAACTTGAATCAAGCCATGATCAAGCCAATTAACTTATTTAGGTCCACTTGACCCAAAGTGACCTAAAAGAACTTTTTGAGCCAAGTTCTAATTCAACCCAATTTAGATTGAACTAAGCTCATCCAAACCCTATGACATGATCAACAATCATCCTAGGTTAATCAATTATCTTGAATTGAGTCAGACCAAGTCAATCTATCCCATTGACCAAGTCAACACTTAGTCCAAATGAAACCCAAACTAGCCAAAATTCACCATATGCTAAATTGATTAAAACCATTGATTCAAACTCATTCATAATCAATGATTGAACATGAACAAACCCCCAGTTGAGCCAAACCAAGCCTAATTAGTCATTTGACCCAAGTTGACCCAAGTTAGCCTAAAAAGCCAAAATAGATCAAATTACAATCCAACCTAAATTGATTGTAACCAATGGCTCAAGTTCATTCCAAATTACTTATTGAACTCGACCAAAGCCATGATTGAGCCCAAGTTAACCAATTGGTAAACTTGACCTAACTTAGCCCAAATTAATTCTAAATTAACCCAAACCAAAGCCTACAATCATTTTCAATTAGCCAATTGAACTTTACTCAACACCTAACCTAACCCAATTTGGTCAAATTAGTCAAATTGGTTAACTTGACCCATATAACCTATATGAACCTAAATGAGCCATAATCAAATTTAAAGCAAATTGAATCAAACCAAAGACATCAATACACTCCAATTGATCATGTGAACTTGACTCAATCCTTGGTTTGACCCAATTTGACCAATTGGCCAACTTGACCCAACCTAACTCGATTTGACCTAAGTATGTCAAATCAAGCCAAATCAAATCTAGTAAAATTCAAACAACTTGAAATTTGGGCTAACCCAACTCATTTCACTCAAACCCATAGATCATTTTACCCTTGGGTTTAGGGCATCCTATGAGATAAAACACATGCTTATTGGGTCATTTTCTCTACCTAGCCACTTAGCACCCAACCATAGGTCCACTTAGGCACATTGGACAAGGTGGTTGGGTTGATCCATCTAGCATAGGGCCTACTCTCTTGGCGTCCTCTTTTATGAGCTATCATGCCCAAGGACCTCCACCAGTCTTTGATTTGGCCAATTGATCAAGAAGAAGCTAAACAAGTAGCGACCGTCCGATCCAAGGAATGAGGGGGTATACTCCCCTCATTCTCACTAAAACTCAGAGACTTAAACTTGATTCAACCATATCAACCAAGAAGAGAGTTCCCAGATGATTTCCAAGCTTTCCCAAGCTCCCCAAAATCCCCATTCTCAGTTTTATGCAAAATTAAATTAGGGGAGACCACCTTCGATTCCCATTTGCTCAAATCTCCACCAAAGTGTAATTAACTTTGCACACACCTTCCTTGGAGCTAAATGAGTGAGAACAAATCCTTTCCCAAGCTTCTTGATGGTCGGAGGGTAGAGTTCAATCAAATCGACCACTCTTCTGATTGGTCTTTACTCCAAATCAAAACTCGGCGGCTCAATAGAGCTTCTTTTCTAAGCTTCTTCATTGGAACCGGTCATAAGCTCCGGTGAGGTATGCCATTGAAACCAATCCTTAAATGAAATTTTCATGTCATGCGATTTCCACAGTTGGATTTGATTATTGTGCTTCCTCGAAGGTGTCAGATCATTTTCATCTCCATCCAAGCTCGGGTAAGCTCAGATCGAGCGACGATCGATGGACAGTAGCCATTGCTCGATGCTCGGGAAGAGATAGATCATGGACTGTCCATCCCGCATGATCAGGATGGACAGTCCTAATCAGATCATGTTTAGAGCCTCTAATTAATCCCTTGAAACTGCGAGTTTAAACGTGGCCATCCGATCTAGATGAAGTCCACGAGTTCTCGTGCACAAGTGGACTTGGATGTGACAACTTAAATAGCGAATCTCATCGTGCCGCGTCATCTGCCACGTGGCCCAATGGGATTAAGGCTTTAATTAGAGCTAATTAATTAGTTTTTAATCCTAAAACTTCCTAAATTCATAACTAATTATAGAAAAATTCAAAAAAATATAAACTTAGGCTCATTTTGAAGATATTTCAGAGTAGAATCTAGAAAAATTATTATTAATTAATTTTGAATAGTGAATTTATCTTTATTGGAAATATAATTAGAATAATTACTCTCTAATTAACCATCTAATTAATCTCAAACTTTTTGTACATGTTTAGGGGGATGACCTCTGCCTCCCTTATTTTTTTTGGGATTTTATTGGTTGCTTAATTAGGGAAACAAATGGATTAAGCCATAATTACTTTCTTAATATAATTAGTGATAATTAAGCAAATTAATAGTAAATTAATCAATCAATTAAGCTTATTAACCTATATTAATGATGATGAAGTCTAGGGAAATGGATTGAGACTCTCTCTTCCAATCTTTTCAATATGTCTTCTCTAATCCCTCTTAAATGACTAATTAATTAACACACTTAATTAATTAATCAACAAGATTAATTAAAATCCAAATCATACCTAAACTTTAATCAACTAATTGAAAAGATTTAGAGATTGAGACTTAGGCTCCCTTCTTTGTCTCTTTCAATTGAACTTATTTCTCTAATTTAATCTTGGGTAGCTCTTTGGGTGTTCAATAACCTAAAGGGGAGATAATGAAATTATGGTTAGCTCATATGTGTGAGAAAATCATAAAGTAGTTAAGTGAGATCCTTAAACTATTAATATATGAGCCATTACGCTCTTTCATTTCTTAGGAGCATTGTAAATTTACTTTTCTTGTGATTGCATATCATATTAGTTCATTATTAATTAGTTAATTAGCTTAAGGTGATGTAAGTAAGGGTTAATTAATTAGCTTAATTCATACCTTAACCTAATTAAACCATAAAATCAACCTAATTACTTTTTCATTAAACATGGGAGAATGAGATTAGGATCAGCAAATTTCTTTCACATTTCCTAAATCAGATCAAACTCAAATTGAAAATCTTATTAAAGAACTTTGGTTTATTTTAAGAGGCTTTATTTAGTATGATTGTCCTTAAAAATTAATTAGAATGAATGAGATCATGTGCTTATGTTACTTTATTTCTTTTCAATCATGTTAAATGTTATTTGCCATATGTAATCATGCATTCATTCCTTTTAAAATTAATTAAATGAAATGGTTTCTTTTATGTCTAATTGCATGTATTAATTTAAATTAAATAGGTGTGGCTATTCTTACTATTAAATCAAATGTTATTTTCAAAAGCCTATAAATCAATTATTAAAAATGAAGTGATGTTAATTATAAATAGCTTTGAGTTTGCATGTGTTGGTAATATAAGATATGCAATATGAAGTTTTCTTCCCTTATTTTATATGGATTCACATAGGATTTACAAATGTATAGTTCATTTGAAAATACTTAGGAAGAATTTATTCATATGCATCTCCATGCTAAGACTTAGGAAGAATTTCATATCACATATGTAAATCATACAATCAAATACGACTTCTTACATGACTTCTTATTCTTTTGGTTTTTTTTGTACAATCATATGTATCTGAGAAAAGTGGTATATTAGTCTAGACACCCTTTAGGCTTTAAGTAGCCCTAAGTCTACCTGATAGTGAAATGGTGTGTTGTTACTCAAAAACTCTTATACATATATATGTATGATGTGGCCAATGAATAAGAATCATAAATCAAATAAATCAAATACAACTTTTGCATGGATTTTTCCTATCATTGTAGTTATTTATACATCTATATGTATCTAAAAAAAGTGGTATATTAGTCTGGATATCCCGGGACTGCGAGGCTTTAAGTAGCACCAAATAGGCCTTGTATCTTATGCCCCTGGTGTAGAATAATGGCGATCTACTCACTTAAAACTTTTATACATGTGAATGTGTATCTAGCTAATGGATGAAAATCTATCTTTTCTATTAAAAAGGCATGCATTCCTAATTTAATCAAATGAAATATTTAAATTCCAAACACATTTCTTTGCATTTATCATTTAAGTAATGTAAGACATACATTGTATGTATAGATATGCTTAAGATTTAATCATATGCATGATACACATGATGGAAAGAAATGAATGAATATGTGTTATGTGATAATAATTCATTTTAATTAATCTTAAGATGTCTTTCTTATTGAATAAGGTCATTTAGAGTGATTCTAAATAGGATTGATTAAAATATATAATAAGTCATTCACTAAAGGAAATTGATTAATTAACTTACTTTAAAAATGACTTAAGGTAGGGATGAAAGAGGTTCCCTCTTCTTTCTCTTTAACACAGTTGTTAAGTGTAGGCCATATGAAACAAAAGAAAACACTAAGTAAAATTTTTAAATTAATTAAATCATTTAAAGAAAAATCAACCCTTTATAAATTAAATCTCTCACACTTATCAAATTACAACTCTAAAGCCTAGTTAGGACATACCACACAAGCTTTAATACACACACATTAGACTAAGTCACCACTTTTAGATTTATGTTTGGGAGGTGTATAGTTTGACATGTGCTTATTTTGTAATGTATTATTGTAGACTGAATGTTAGGGTGAATGTGCATAGTCTGGATGTTAGGCCGATAATAGCCTAATCATACTTTCTGCAAAGGGGCTACACTTAAGGGGCTATCATAATAAAAATATAAATATTTTTGTTGTACAGGTTGCTTAGACCCCTAAGCATAATCCAAGTTAGGATATGTGGGCTTAGTTACCCATGTGTGTGGTGCTAAGCCCAAATTTTTTATATAACTGTTTGGGTTGTATGCTGCATTTAACTAACATTTATTTTATAAGTGTAGCTAGATTTACTTTCCTTCTTTTAATATAATTTTGCATTAAGATTAGGATGAGCGTTATGGAGGATTAGGATGAGCATTGGTTATAAGACCAAGTCTTATATGCCATGTGATGCCTTTAGAGCAAATACATCTAAATCAAGCTAAAAGGAAGAAAGAAATGAAACAAATCAAAATGAGGAGATGAAAGATGAAGAGATGAAGAATGAAGAATGAAGGCCCCCATAACATTCATCATTTATAATTATAATTATTCTCTTATAATCTAGGTAATATAAGGGTAGAGCTCGACTACCCAAATTTTTTTTTGGGTTGTACGATGGCACCCGATCGTATCTACCTTTTATTCTTTTGAGATAGTTTTATAAAATTGTTTGATATTTTGTTTAGCTTGTGCATTAGAAAAAGCATGTATTTTTGATTGTTGTATGAATGATGCGATTAGTTCCTGATAAAAAATTATTCTTTCCAAACTAACAACTCATAACTAAACCTCTAAAATAACTCATAACCTCATATAAAAAGTCCAGGCATTAAATCAAGACAATAAAATATTTAGCAATCCCTTAGCTGGATATTGTATGTTTAATATCATGCATAATCATCTTATTTCACTCTTGTTAATAGAGGGCTTCCATCTTTGCTAGATAGTAAGAGGTTTAACCTTTGAGAGCCTATGATGGAAGAACACCTCTTTTCCTTTTGATTTGACCCATAATCAACTTCTCATGCATTTAGGCATACAAAATCTCACAGCCTGTGTCAAAATAAAGAGTCCCAAATTAAATGAAATTTGATAAAAATTTGCATTAGGTTTAAGTCATCGTTCATACCCTTCATGCTCTAATCTCTTAGGGAGTGGGTTTAAGGACTTAGTTTCTTTTCTAAATAATAACAACCTAGCTATCTTGCAAAGCATATGACTTGCCTACACAGATTTAAGGCATAAGAGGAGTTAGCTGGCTGCCACTCCATGCGGTAATAAGTCCAGCAGCCAGGTGGTTTACTCTCTCTTATGGAGGTAAATCATATACCCACTTTTTCCTTAGATTTAGGTTGTGCTTTGGCTCTCGCCAAAGCTCCCTAGATTTAGGATCTAAGGTTGATGTTTTTCTTTATAGTTTATAAATATAAATCTTCACCTCTTAGGCATTTTTATGATCTTGTATTGTGAAATTATAAGTCCAAGATTTCTAATAAAATTTAAAATCAAATAAATAAATCTCCTCAACTTCAAATATATAAAGTCCATAAGATAGATTGAGTGCTCACTAGTTTAAGATATATGAGCACTCCCTACTCATTTCCTTTGGTTTCGATAATAACTCTTTCCTTTTGATCCACCCCACTTGATTTTTTAAAACACAATCAATTTATTGATAGTCCTATCTTTGAATTCTTTGAAGACAGCAATTGCCTACTTTAATCGAGAGAATTCTTAAAGAATTCACTTTATTTAAGATGTAATTAACTATGGGGGATTGCCCCCATAGGGAACTTTAGAACCCAGTTTAAATAAACCCTACTTTATTCATCCATATAAAGTAGGGGAAAAATCTCAGGTATATTCGAAGACCCATCATGCCTTAGGAGTCTTTATTATGTGATTAGGTCCATTGTAGGATAGTGACTTCTATCTCTCGAGATAGTATACTATTCTTTAATGTCGTACCTGATCATCTCAATAAGTACACTCTTAGATCTGCGCGGTGTCCCCCCATACAAATGGAACCGAAAATAAACACCATAATGTTGCATTTATTTTTGGTCTTTAGTTAATGCCACAATGTCAACTAATACAAGCTCTTCTTCTACTTCCTCTATTTCTTTTTGTTGTTCTCCTCCTTTCTCATCTTCAGGGGAAGAAGTTGGCTGTCCTTCTCCTTATACATTTGTAGGGGCAATTGTTGTTTTGGCTGAACGATGGTGCTGATTGTAAAAGCATGTATCAGATTGATCATTTTCTGGTTCAACCATATAAACAGCTTCAACTCCCATGGCCTCCCTTTCATTTTGATCTTCTTCTTCTTCTTATTCAGCAGAGATTGAAGATCTATATTCTACTCTCTTTTGTGATGACTCTCCTTCATAAGCATCGAATTCAAGTTCAAGATCAATGGATTCATGTTGCTGATGATGTTGAATAGAAAGTTCATCTATATGTTTATGGTGTTTATTTTGAATTTATATGTGTAGTGGGGGGACACCACATGATCTGGGGTATACTTATTAAGATGATCGGGTATGACATTAAAGAGTAATGCACTATCTCAAAAGATAGAATTCACTACCTTATAGTGGACTTAATCACTTAATAAGGACTCATAAGATATGATGGATCTTTGAATATATCAGAGATTTTTCCCCTACTTTACATGGATGAATAAAATAGGGTTTGTTTAAACTGGGTACTAAAGTTTCCTATGAGAGCAAGCCCCCATAGTTAATTACATCTTAAGAAAGATGAGTTCCTTAAGAATACTTTCAATTAAAGTAGACAATTATTGTCTCTAAAGATTTCAAAGATAGGAATACCAACAAATTAGTTATATTTAGAAAATCAAGTGGGATAGATCAAAATGAAAGACTTATTATTGAAGCCAAAGGAGATGAGTAGGGAATGTTCATGATACTAGAAAATCTAGTGAGCATTCCAACTAATTCAGTGTTGGGCTTTATATTTTTGAAATTGAGAAGAATTATGTATTTGAGTTAAAATTTATTAGAAAGCTAAGACTTATAATCACACAATACAAGATTATGGAAATGACTAAGGGGTGATAATGTATGCTTGCAGCCCGATGAAAAATAGCAACCTCAGATCCTAAATATAGGGAGCTTTAGCGAAGGCTAAAGCATGTCTTAAATCTAAGGCGAAAAATGGGTATATTGTTTACCTCTATAAGAGAGAGTAAATCACCCAACTATTGTACTTACAACCACCTAGAGTGGCAGTCAGCTAACTCCTCCTATATTTTAAAATCATGTGGTCAAGTCCTATATTTTGCAAGATGGTTAGGATGTTATTGTTTAGAAAAAAAACTAAAATTTTTAAATTCACTCCCTAAGAGACTAGAGCATGAGTGGTATGAATAATGACTTAGTCTAATACAAATCTTATCAATTTTTATTTGATTTTGGCTCTTTATTTTGACATAGGCCATAGAATTTTATATGCCTAAATCTTGGTGAAATAGGATTATTGGCTAAATCAGAGAGAAAGAGGTGTTTCCACTACAAGGGAGACCCTCAAAGGTCAAGTCTTCCCCTATCGTGCAAGGATGGAAACCCTCTCTTAGCAAGAATGAAACAAGATGATATGCATGATATTAAGCATACAACATTCAACTAAAGGGTTGCTAAATCTTTTAATTATCTTGATTTAATACATAAGCATTAAATGAGGTTATGAGTTGCTTTAGAAAATTTAGTTATGAGTTATGATTGGGGTAAAAAGTTTATTTTTTTCTAAGAGCCTAATCGCATTCAAGCCACACAATAAACACCAATCATAAAGAAACTATGAAGAAGCATGCCATTTCTAATGCACAAGCTAAACATAACATCAAACATTTTGTAGCTACCGCAAAAGAATAAAAGGCTGGTGCAGTCGAGTGCCGCCATACAACCCGAAAAGAAAAATGGGTAGCTAAGCTCTATCCTTATTCAACCCAAATTATAAAAGAATAATTACAATTAATGATGAATATATGCTATGGGGGGTCTTCATCTCCTTCAAATTTTTATGTCTTCTTTTTTCCTCTTTGCTTCTTTGATTTGGCTCACTTCAAGGCATCATATGGCACATAAGACATAGTCTTCTAACCAATGCTCATCATAATTCCCCCATAACACTAATCCTAATTCCTAATTACATTTAAATGAAAAGAGTAAATCTAACTATACATGTAAAATAGAGGTTAGCTAAACATACACTCTACCCAAGTAATTATATTTAGAATTTGGACTTAGCACCCTGCACATGAGTAACGAAGCCCATCTATCATAACTTGAATTATGCTTATGGGCTTAAGCAACCTGCAAAGAAAGAATTTATATTTATTTTTAAGCACCCCTTAAGCACAATCAACTGCCGAAAATATGATTAGGCTAATCACGGCCTAACATCTAGTCTATGAAACATACACCCTAATATCCAGTCTAAAATAATACTTCATAAAATAAAACATACATCAAACCATGCACCACCCTAACATAAAGCTAGAAGTGGTGACTTAATTCTAATGTGTGTGTTAAGGATTGTGTGGTATGTCCTAACTAGGCTTTAAAGTTAAGATTTTCTAAGTGTAGAAAGATCCAATTTAAAGAGTGGTTTCACTTCAAGTGCTTTAATTAATTGGTAAGTTTTAATTTGTGACTTATTTTGTTTCATATGACCTACACTTAATCTCTAAGTGTTGTAAAGAGAAGAAAGAGGATTACCCTCTTTCATCTCTATCCTAAGCCATTTCTAAAGCATGTTAATTTAATTTATTTCTCTTTAGTGAATGGCTTATTAAAATATTTTAAATTAATATTAAGTTTATATTCACTTTAAATAATCTTATTGAAAGAGAAATGCTCTTAAAATTAATTGGAATGAACTACTATCACATGACACATATTTGTTCATTTCCTTCCATCATATATAACATGCATATGACTAAGTCCTAAACATACCTATACATGCAATTTATATCTTAGCATACTTAAATGATGAATGTAAGCAGATGTACTTGAAATTGATGTTTCATTTGGTTGAATTAATTTGTCATATTAATTTAAAGCTCTACCTAAATTCTTATACAAAAGCATAAGAAAAAGACTTCAAATTATATGACTAATCAATTCAACCACTTGAACAAAATATGAATGCATGTCTTTTTAATAGAAAAGTGGATTTTCATTCATTAGTTAAATGTACATACAAGTGTATAAAAGTTCTAAGCGGGTACGATGCCATTGTTTTGCACTAGGGGAGTGAGGTAAAGACCTCCTTGGGGATACTTAAAGTTGTGCGTCCTCGAAATGTCTAGACTAATATACCCACCACTCTTATATACATATGAATGTACAAGCAACTATAAGAATAGAAAATCATGCAAAAATTGGATTTAATTCAATTGATTTATTTGTGTAAATGAATTAAAGCTCTATCCAAATTTTAATGTCAAACTACATAAGAATGAAATCAAACGGGTACGTCACCATTGTATTGCACCAGAGGAGTGAGGTAAAGATCTCCTTGGGGCTACTTAAAGTCATGCATCCCTGGAATGTCCAGACTAATATACCCATTAACATTCAAAATTGTGCAAATCAATATATGAATGAAAGAAAGAAACTTTACTTCATACACTAAGTGTATATTCACATGCACCTCCTATGTATGTATAACTAATGTCATAATATGTATTATTATTCATTAATAAGCTTTTCAAAATACATTTGAGATTTAATAGTGATAATAGCCACACAGATTTTAAATTTAAGCCAACACATGTAACTTGACATAACGGAAATTATATTATTTAATTAATTTTTGAAAAGGATGAATGCATGATTACAAGTGGCATACAACATTTAATGCAATTGGAGAGAAATAAAAGTACATAAGCACATAATTTCATTCAATCCAATTAATTCTTAAGGGAAATCATATTAAATAAGATCATTTAAAATAAACCAAAGTTCCATAATGCCATTTTTTTTAATTTCATGTTTGATTTGATTTAGAGAAGAGAGGAGATTCAATCATTTGTCGCTCTTAACTCATTCGTATATTAATTAATCAATTTGGTTCAATGAAAAGAATTAAGCTGGCTTTATAGATTAATTAGATTGTGATATGAATTAAATCAATTAATTAACCCTTACTTAAGTTACCTTAAAGTAATTAACAAATTAATTATGAGCCAATATGATATGCACATGAATTGGAATTTAAATCAGCAATGGCTCTAAGAAATAAAAGGCCTAATGTAATTGGCTCATAATTAGTGGTTAATTAAGTTAAAGAACTTAACTAAGTACTCTTATGGCTTCCCCACACATGTAAGTTATCCATATTTTCCTTAAATAGCTTTAGGTTATTAAACACCTAAAGATCTACCCAAGAAATCTAATTAGATAAGTTCTAGAATGATTATGATTCCAATTTGATTAATTAAACCATTTAATTAATGAATTAAATCATTAATTATTCCCAAATTGATTAGTTTCAAGTCAAGTGAAAAGAACTTAGAGAAAAGAATAAGAATGAGGTCACAATCTCATTCCTCATGTCCATTTACTATCTCACAATGATTAAAAAGCTTAATTAATTATTTTCTTAATGTTTAGAATGTTAATTAATCATATAATTAGTTAAGAAAGTAATTAGGGCTAAGACAAGCAATTTTCTAAATTGATCAAGCAATAAATTTCAAGAAAATTATGGGAGGCAAATGTCATCCCATTAATCAACATTAAAAAGTTTGGGATTGATTACTTTGATAATCAGGGAGTAATTAAGCTAATTAAGTTTTTAATTAAATTTAAATTAAGCCTTAATTACTATTCAAAATTAATTAGAAATACATCCAAAGTGAATGTTTATTTGAATTTTTATTATTTTTCTTTGATTTGTTATGATTTTTAGAAGTTTTAGTTGATTTAAGTGATTTTCATGAAGTATGTTAATTTATTTTATTAAAATAAATCATTTGAACTTCAAAATTTAATATCTTTCAATCAAAAAGTTATTTTGATTTGAAATTTTTATAGTAGGTAGATTTTAACTTCAATTTTAATCCCTAAAAATTTCAACTTAATCTAATGTGTATGTTTGGTTTAATTAATAAAATTTAATCTATACAAAAACTCAAATTAAACCCAAACTGTTCAATAAAATTTGAGGATTTTGGGTTTATTGGATTCCTCTTGAAAAGACAAATATAACGAGCCCTTATTTTCAATTTTTAGTTAAGTATTATATTTTCTATCAATTTTTTAAGTTTCAAGTAATTTAAATAATTTTTAAATGCAGAAAAAAGCCTACTTTCTCACTTAACCCCAAGCACAGACATGGGACACAAGATGATGCAGCGTGTTGACACGTGCGGAGCAGAAACCGACAGGACACGTGGTTCGAGATGCCGGATCATGGATTGGAAGGTCCAAATCGATCCATGTGAGATATGGGGGGTTGAAATGCATGAGATCTGTCATGATTTGGGCCGTCCGATCCCTAGGCGCGGGATCGGATGGCTGCTGCTCTATGAACGACAAAATCGATAGAAAAATGCAAAAATTATGAGAAAAATGTGAAATGAGATCCGATTGGGCTCTATTCCATGTCAATTTTTGCCGAAAAATTTCTATTTCATATTAGGATTGTATAAAATAAAGAATGTGAGGGATTTCTAAGGAAAATTTCTAAAATTGCACAAAAATCATTACAAAATAAGAAATCTTAAGTTTGGATACAGGTTTTCTTGAAAGTTACCTCACCGAGGATTTTTTTGGCTGTGGTGTTGATCCGAGCATACTCTTGAGTGGAGGAAGAACCCTTGTAATGAGCCTAGACCTTCGCCTTCACTTCAGAACATTGTATCTACCGGCGATCACTGCTTCCTCACTGAAATCCACTTAATTTTGGTGATTTTTGCTCAAAAATCAAATGGGAATATTTACTGATTGGTTTGGGAGCTCTAAGAGGATGAAATGAGAGTGGGAGAATGAGAATAATGGTCTATATTTTCTATGCTTTGGTTTTGGCCAAAAATCTCCTTTCATTTTAACTTTTTGGCTCCAAATAGGTGTCCTTAGCTTGGGGTGATTGGGAATGGAAGGGAATTATCTTGGGTGGCTCATTTTGGTTATCTAAGGCATGAGAAGTGGCTGTCATGAAGGACAAATGGGTATCTTAGCAAGGGGAGGTGGAAATCTTTCATGTCAAGTGTTTTAATGAGAGATGTAAGATGAATTCACCTCCCCATGAGTCATGGCTGACCCAACCACCTCTTGAGTTAGGTTGGTTAGTGTCCTTGGTGCCTATGTGGACCAATGGATGAGTGCTAAGTGGCCAAGGAAGAGAAATGACCACTTAAGCAAGTGTCTTTTTTCATGGAATGCCCTTGACCCAAGGGCAAAGTGATAATTTGATATTGGATTTAATTTGAACAGATTTGAAATGAGTCAAGAGTGAGTTAGATCAAATTTCATGTCATTTGGAGTTCATTTAGTTTAATTTGGATCAATTTTACCCATTTGGGCCAAATTAGGTCAAATCAGATTATGCTGATAAATTGATCAAATTGGGTCAAACTAAGGGTTAGATCAAGTTCAAATGACCATTTGGAGTATATTGGTTCAATTGATTTCAATCAATTTACTTTAATTTGAATTTAATTTGGATTTTGGCTAATTTGATCTTTCAAGTCAATTTGGGCTAAGTTGATCAATTTGACCCAATCGACCAAATTGGCTTGAAGCATGGCTTGGATTGGATTTGCTTGATCATTTAGAATATATTGTAGGCTTGGGTTAAGTTTATTGTGGATTTGATTGGGTTTTAGGTGGATTTGACCCTTAAGATCAATTTGAGCTAAGTTAGGTTAGGTGGACCAATTGGTCAAATTGAGCTCAATTAAGGCTTTGGTCATGCCCAATAATCAATTTGGAATGAACTTGAGCCATTGGTTGCAATCAATTTGGTTTAGGTTACAATTTGGTTAGTTTGGGTTCATTATGGGCTCCAAAAATTCGCCACCGACCTCTCGATGAAGAGAGTGTTTAAAGTGTCAGTGTAATTTTCAGAAGGCAGATGGAATAGTAGATAAGACACTACCCAAAGATTTCACCCTCATTTTGTGAGGACTTTAGATCTAGTTCCAGATTTCCTATAGGCGCAAGCACCTATAGTTAATTACCCCTCTTAGTGATGAGAGAGAACTTTTGATTAAGGCTAGTCATCAAGTCGCTTAGTGCGTAGCGTATAGTAGCAGCATGTGGAGTTTTGAAGTTTAGATTTATGAAATTCATTATATTTAATTTAAAGCGGATGGTTGGGGGAATGATGATGCGCCCGATCTAGATCCCATGGTTCTATCATCCTAGGCTATCGTGGTCCCTAGTCTACTTAGTTAGAGGAGGTAGTCAACCCAACCTAATAGAAGGATCCTTGTCAACAGCCATGGGTTGCGTCGTCCAAGCAATCCTTGTAGACTTAGGGTGGAGTTTGTCTAAGGAGACAAGCTTAAGTCCACCTTAACTGACAGAGGGTTTTTTGCCCAACCAAATGCATTCTATAATCCACAGCTCAAAGAGCAAAGCTGTTGGGGAACATACAGGTTGCGTCCGTGACAGTAATTTAGTGGTGTCATATCGCGGCAAACCACCCGGTCAGAGAGCTCTAGTCATAACCAGTATTTATGTGATGTCATTTTGTGGCAAGACCACACGGACAAAGGATACGGGCCATGTCCTTACGGGCTTAAGATTATTTGAGTATGAAAATAATTATGTATTCGATTTGACATTGGCTCTTTGTGAGCAAAAGTTTTCTTAGTTTGTCACCCTCGATAATTCATTGCGGTTGGGTGGATAGATTTTACTTTAAATTCAAATAATCAATTTCATTCAATTTATCTATTTTCTTAGTTTGAATATTTGATTATTTAATAATGATTTGACATTAGAATTTAGATAGATTTTATTATTATTATTATTATTATTATTGGAAACCCCTTCAATTGAAATATTCAGTCAATACGGCCACCATCGGGGTGTTGATCACTTGGTTTATTATTTCAGATCCTGTCGACTCTATTAATTTAATAATAAAGGATTAGATCTATTATTATATGACAGGATTACCCTCTCATAAATTTTATTAGATTAAAAATATTATAATATATTTATTGGATTTTTAGGTTTTGTTAACCTGGACCTGGTCCTAAGACCAAACCGGGAATCAACCTATGCAGCATCCTCAGACACTTAAGTTTAAGTATTCAGCACAGTGTCGGGGCCCATGCAAGTTATTGATTGATTTCAACTCGAATACTTACAAGCATTTTAGAGAATTCAATATCTTCTAAGGTACTTATACATATATCAACACAAGCAAACTAAACATAGGATTGCCTTATGATGCATATATAAATTATCAAATGTTAGTGCTTGCATAAATTTTGAAATAATCAAACTAGAAGATGATTTTCATTGTAGTTTGTGCAAGATTCACTTCAATCTAATATCATTTTTTTGAGTGAAAATTGAAGTATTTGTGTTGAATAGAATGCATGCACTATTCATTTAGAATTTGAGTACACCTTCGTGCTAGACTCAGACATAGATGGCGTAAAAGATTTGAAATTAACATATTACTTTTACTTGATTCCCTTTTAGATTCTTAGCAGGATGCTCTTTCAAAATTTTGGCTTTATTTGGGCGGTAAAGTTTGTTTGTAAATGACTTAAATATGTCTGTGGGCGGCGATTTTTGTCTTTTTTATTTGAATATGCATGCGGGCGAAAATTATTATTTTCATATGCTTTGAATATTTCTTGACTGGCCCCACAAGGTTTCTAAATCCAACTATAAATATGAGGCAAGCTCAATGCATTTTCATTCGAATCCATTCAATTCTTCTAGGTGTTCTGAAAGTTGTGGGTGCGAGGTGGTTTTGCTAGTTCAAAGCTTCTTTCGTTTCTTTTGGGTTGCTTCCTATTCACATTCAAGGTATGACTTAATTTAAAATTTTTTATCACTTATAAGCTTATGTTTTCTTTAATTTAAATTTGAGTTTAGGTGAATGAGTTTTAATCGTCAAATTAATTCCATTCAGTTCTCATTTGAGTCCCCTGTAAGTGTGGATTTTTTTTGGCAAAATTTTGACAGAGTTTCGGTAGTATTTCGGGGTCGTCTCCACATAGGGGGCTACTTTGGAGTACTGGGCCTGCCTACCATGCCAAGAAAGGCGTGTATATGTTGTGTAAACCATGACCCCGAAACTCTGTCTTCCCCACCGCACCAAGAAAGGTGCGTATGAGGTCTTTTAGTACATGTAAGAAAATCACAATTTCTCTGTCACATCAAGAAAGATGCGTACAAGTACTTAATTTCATAATATTATAATTTATTATGGAATATTATATTTTTGCAAAAGCAAGCGAAAAAATTTGCAATCAAATAATACATATATATATATATATATATAATAATAATTTCTTTCTATTTTTTTTATTATTTCTCTCTCTTTTTTTGCTTTGCCTCAATTGGAAAGAGAAAGAGATAGCAAGAGTGAGAGAGGTTCGGCTATATATAAAAAAGAAATAACAAAAAAATAATAATAATACATTAAAAGATTTTTTGCAACTACAATGAACGAGAATAAAAGGTTTTTTTTTTGAACGAGAACAAAATAAAAAAAGGATAAAGGATAACAGGTGCAGTGGAGCTCGGCGGGGAAGCAACTGCAGTAAAAGCCTTCGGCTTCACATGGGATATATACATGCTTGGTAAAAATGATGATCTTGTGCGGGTTGTTAGCGACAGGGAGAGGAGGAAGATAGATTTTTTTTTTGTTTTTTGTTTTTAGCTCACGATAAGAGAGAGAGAAGGAATATTTTGTTCTTTGTTTGATCAATAAATGGATGGTTAAACTTAGGAAAGAATGAGTGGTGGTTTTATTAGGTGAAGAATAAGGAGAGGTTGGTTACTAGTTATGTAGAGAATATCATAAGTTGCTTAGGATTGGAGAGAAGATGGGTTGAGAATGTAAACCACATCAGCATAGAAAAGGTGAAGAGTGCTCGATTTTGGAGAGACAGAGGCAGAAGAGAACGTCGTGAGCTATACCTTTTCCCAAATGAGAGTGGTGAGGTTTTCGTCGATGAGCAAAGGTGAAGGAAAAGAAAAAAGTGCTATGAAAAAAAGGAGTCCCTCATATTCGAGAAAATATTACGTTTGGAGTTCGCATGTAGCTTTACGCTGGACTCAATCGGCCCGACGCGTGTCAGTGGTTTTTTCCCTTTAAGCAATGACATTGCAACCGACGGATGGCGATTTATCGATCCGCCCGACTGCCACCGCCTTGTTCAAAAAACGGGAGAAGAAAAATGAGACGGGTGTCATTTGACATTCCTCCTGTGCATGATAGTTTATGACTTTCTCCGCTAGCTCAACTCCCGCTCTCGATCGGAGAACGTTTGACCGTCGCTTAGTGATTTAGCAAATCTTGGGAATAACTTCCATTGAGGTATCATAGGTGACTACATGAGGTATTTACACCTGTGTTCCTGAACTTTAATGAATTTAGGATTTTCTCTGTTCTTCTCACCGTCCAGTATGTGAACATTTTAGAACATTTGAGTTCTTTAAATGAACGAGATGTATTTTAGTAGTTTTTGAAGATGTTTTGCATGTGTACTCTCTGTACTGTCAAGATGGTATACGCCATTATTTTCAAATTTTTGAACTAATTAGCCTTGTGAAATATTTAGTATATCACATGGTAGGATGTTTGGTCATGTTTCAAGATGAATTTCGGGTCTGACAGATGATAGTATGTTCATGATTAAAATTTGTTTGTAGGTTGATTTTTGGTTGTTTGCTTCAGTTTTGCATGTATATTCTTTGTACTCTTAGAAGAGTACAACCCATTTTAGCATTTTTTTTAAAATACTTCTCTCCCTATTTGGATACAAAATGCTCAGTACATGACTTATGAAGCAGATTGAAGGCTCATTACTTAGTTTTTAAGGGTTTTTTTTACATCTGTACTCTCTGTACTCTCTGTACTCTCATGGGAGTACAGAGCATTTTGGTCATTTTTTTCCAGTTTCTTTGGCCTGTTTGGAGGAAATATGTTCATTACAATCCATTAGGAACAATTTTGAGGCTGATTGGTTGGTTTTTTAGTATTATTTTGTATCTGTACTCTTTGTACTCTCTTGAGAGTATAGACAATTTTGGCCTATTTTTTTAGTTTCTTTGATCTAGTTATTCAGATTATGTTCATTACATTCCAGTAAAAGCAATTTGGTGGCTATTTAGATAGTTGGGGATTTTGCATCCACTCTCTCTCTGAGAGTATAAATGATTTTCTCAATATTTTTACAGTTTATTTTGTCTGGATGGAGAGAATATGGTCATTACATTCCATTAGAAGAAATTTTGTGGCTATTTTTTTTTGAGTTTCTTTGGCATGGTTGTTGAGATTATGTTCATTATATTCCATTGGAAGTAATTTGGAGGGATGTTTGGATGGTTTCTGGGAGATTTCTACATCTGTACTCTCTGTACTCTCATGAGAGTACAAAGCATTTTGGCCATTTTTTTTCTAGTTTCTTTGGTCTGTTCGAAGGAAATATGTTCATTACAATCCATTAGGAATAATTTGGAGGCTATTTGGTTAGTTTTTTAGTGTTATTTTGCATCTCTACTCTCTATACTCTCTTGAGAGTACAGACAATTTTGGCCAATTTTTTCCAGATTCTTTGGCCTGTTTAGAGGAAATATGTTCATTATATTCCATTGGAAGTAATTTAGAGGGATGTTTGGATAGTTTTAAGATTTACTCTCTGTACTCTCATGAGAGTACAGAGCATTTTGGTCATTTTTTCCTATTTCTTTGGCCTGTTTGGAGGAAATATGTTCATTACAATCCATGAGTAATAATTTGGAGGCTGTTTGATTAGTTTTTTAGTGTTATTTTGTATTTAGTCTCTACTCTGAGAGTAATTGGCCATTTTTCCAGGTTCTTTGGCCTGTTTGGAGGAAATATGTTCATTACATTTCATTGGAAGCAATTTGGAGGGATGTTTGGATGGTTTCTAGGGGATTTTTGCATCTGTAGAGTACAAAGCATTTTGGTCATTTTTTTCCTATTTCTTTGGCATGTTTGGAGGAAATATGTTCATTACAATCCATCAGGAATAATTTGGAGGCTGTTTGGTTGGTTTTTTAGTGTTATTTTGCATCTGTACTCTCTTGAGAGTACAGATGATTTTGTGGACATTTTTTCCAGTTTCTTTGGCCTGGTTGTTCAGATTATGTTCATTACTTTCCAGTGGAAGTAATTTGGTAGTTGTTTAGATAGTTTTTGAGAGATTTTTGCATATGTACTCTCTGTACTCTCATGAGAGTACATAGCATTTTGGTCATTTTTTTCCTATTTCTTTGGCCTATTTGGAGGAAATATGTTCATTACAATCCATTAAAAATAATTTCGAGGCTGATTGGTTGGTTTTTTAGTGTTATTTTGCATCTGTACTCTCTATACTCTCTTAAGAGTACAGATGATTTTGGCCAATTTTTTCTAATTTCTTTAGCCTGGATGTTCATATTATGTTCATTACATTCCAGTGGAAGTAATTTGGTGGCTGTTTGGATGATTTCTGGAAGATTTCTATATATGTACTCTCTGTACTCTCATGAGAGTACGGAGCATCTTGGTTATTTTTTTCCAATTTCTTTAGCCTGTTCAGAGGAAATATGTTCATTACAATCAAATAGGAAAAATTTGGAGGCTGTTTGGTTGGTTTTTTAGTATTATTTTGCATATGTACTCTCTGTTTGGATGGTTTCTGGGGAATTTCTACATATGTGCTCACTGTACTCTCATGAGAGTACAGAGCATTTTGGTCATTTTTTTCTAATTTTTTTGGCCTGTTTGGAGGAAATATGTTCATTACAATCCATCAGGAATAATTTGGAGGCTGTTTGGTTGGTTTTTTAATGTTATTTTGTATCTGTACTCTCTGTATTCTCTTGAGAGTACAGACGATTTAGGCCATTTTTTCTAGTTTCTTTGGCCTGTTTGGAGAAAATATGTTCATTACAAATCAAATAGGAACAATTTGGAGGCTGATTGGTTGTTTTTTATGGGTGATTTGCATTTATACTCTCATTAACTGACTTTTCATTTTGAAGTTTACCATGTCTAGGAAAAGGATAACTTCGAGATGCAGGCCTACCACCGTTAGAACGGTGTGCGATAAAATTGTAGCATGATTTACTGATGAAGTCATGGACATTTTAAAGAGGCTTCATCTGTATCAATTCATTAGACTCCAGAATTCAGAAGACTCAGCCATACCTTAATCCTGTCTTGCTGGGACATAGAGAAGCAAGCTTTCTTTCTGGGTGGGCAGTGCAATCCTTTCACCCCCAATGAAGTTACAGTAATTTTAGGGATGCCAAACAGAGGGGAGAAGATCTTATAGCAGAAATCTTTGCTGTTGTAGTTCAATTCAGTAGACTATAAGACTATGCTTGAGCATGCAAATAGCTCGTTGCCTGTGGCACAGTTTGTGCAGTTGTACACACATTTTCTGCTATCAAATCTTTTTTTTGTATATCACAACTATAGGGTGGCATTGGAATTGATTGCCTACGCTGATGACATAGATAAATTTGCTAAATACAATTGGGCAGAGGCCATTTGGGCCTTCCTAGTTTCACAATTTGATAGTATTACATCAAATATTCATACCCAGAAGACACCCGGGTACATGAGTGGCTTTGTCACTCTTCTTATGGTATGTTCTATATCTTTGATTATGTATTATTTGATACATTAAAATTAACTTATATAAATATTAATTATAAATCTGGGATGCTGAGCACATAAGCATCATGAGGCCACCATCTCCATTTGCAAAGCCACGTATGCTGCGATGGCCAAAAATAAAGTTTCCAGATGAAGCCTTCACTAGTTTAGGAGGACACTAGGTGACATATAATAATATCACTTAGTTCATATAAGAATGTATTTATTTATGCTGTAGTCATCACATTTTCTTATCGGTTTAACATAGGTCTGCCTTTCATTCGAGGACATATCAGAAGAGGAGACCTGACTCCTTGAATCATTTTTCCCTGCCCAACATGCAATACTTGTTGAGCTCGATAGCAGTCCCATTCCAAGTCCACTGAGTTCAGCCCCCACTGAATCTTCATATGTCTCTCCTCGATATTCTCCTCCATCCAGTGTATCTAGCCTGCCCTCTTCTATTACCCCCACAGAAGGCTTTGCGATGGAGAGGATACTTGTAGGTTTTAGGGACTTGAAAGATATAGTATCTTCTTTTCAAGAAATAATGACAAAGAGAATGGATGAGATTAATTTGCAGTTGCTATCTAGGAGGTTTTCTTTGGTCCCACCATCCCTACTGTGGGGAAGCTCACGTGGAGGTCACCACAGAGAAACTCTTGAGGAGGCGTGGGGGCACATGGAGGCTACCAAAGGAGCTTCCCCTATGGAGGCTAGCACAGGGGAGTCTCCTGTGGAGGCAACTACAGTTGATGCCCCTGTGGATACATTCTCTTAGGAAGCTGCTGCCTCTGTGGATACTTCCACTTAGGAATCCCCTAAGGTAGCCTCCACTAGGGAAGCCCCTGTTGAGTCCACCATAGGGGAAGCTATTATGGAGGCCTCCACTACACATGAAGATGCTTCGATGCCTTTAATCAGTAGCATTGAGTGTAGTGTGAATGCTCGACAGATAAGGAAGAAGAAAGCTGTTTGTTCCGCCTTCGCACACACTTACAAGAAGTCACGAGCAAGAATAAGTGATATGGTGGCCTCCACTCAAGATGAGAAGCCAACAATAGAGATATTAAGTTACTTTTTGTGCCCTCTGTACTTCCTGTACTCTTTATACTCTCTATTCCATTGCAGGTAGTTTGAAGGTTGACTATAAGAAGATTTGATGTGTTATGTAGCTTAACTCTTTATATTCTCCTCATAGTACAGATTATTTGCTTATTTTTTCCCATTTCCACTTTTTCTTTGCAGGACAGAGAGGAATTGTTCATTATAACCTTAAAGCAAGTTGGATGCTCCTGGGTTGCTTTTTATGAGTTTTCTGAGCAGTTTTGCATGTGAACCCTCTCTATACTCTCTGTACCCTATGTACTCTCTATACTCTCCGCACTCTCTATACTCTCTGTACTCTCTGTGCTCTCTGAACTCTCTGAACTCTCTGGACTCTCTATGTACTCTTCTCTACTCATGGGTAGTTGATATAATATTGTTTATGATTCTATGATGATTTATTTACTTGTTTGGAGAAAATAAGCTTAATTTTGATATTCAAATTATATCATATTTTAAATTCAGATCAACTGAAAAAGTGAAGTTTAAATTTACATTATCTAAAATTTATGTTATACTCAGCCACATTCAGAATGCCTCAATCTGAAAGTATGTAGGAGAAGCAATATGAACTACTTAGCATGTGAATGTAATATAAGCGGGTACGATTATTAAACTTAACTCTTTAATAAAGGAAATTATGATCTTTAAAAATGTGGTAGAATTTTATGAATGCATAAAATTACTTTCAACCAGTCAAAATCATGCTTCTTAAAACCTACTTTCTACTAAAACATGCGCATAAAATAGACAAATAAATTGTCGATGATGCGGCTTACCAACATCTTATTCAGAAATATAAATTTTGAAGGTAGTGTGGAGCAAATTCTATATTTTAAGATGAGGAATTTTTTCAAATAATGTAATAACTGAAAGTATCATCTAAATTAAATTAATATTATTGATAAATTTAAATAATTACTAAACTAATATCATCTTCATCATAGAAATTTTTTTTTCTTCGGCTTCTACTAAACTTGTTGATAGGAACATACGAGCTTATCAAAAATTGTAATGCATGCAATAAAAATCATTTCATAAAATGTAGAGTACTTTATAGAGTATGTATCAAACTATGTAATGCATGCAATGAAAATCAGCTCATCCTAAAAGCAGGTAGACTCATCAATCGGCGCAATTTGGTAAAATATGAGAAATTTTATTGCCATAGTCTAAGGATTACAAAGTCCTTAATAGGGGGTAAAATCTATGCACTACTGCTTTAAGAGCAACAAACAGTGTAGTGAGGAAAAAACTAAGCATAAAATAATTGACCCATATTAAAGTCCATTTGGACCTTCCTGGTTTCAAGCAAGTTATGTACCCTCTCTACTCTCTGTACTCTCTGTACTCTCCTGCGAGTATAGAGCATTTTGGGCATTTTTTCCACTTTCTTTGGCCTGTTTGGAGGATGTAAGTTCTTGGGCTAGAGAGTACTGATTCATCTAGTAAATTGTACTCCACAATGGGCAGTAGGGGCAGAATCACTAGGAAATTACTAAATAATACAATAAAATCAAATATGAGATAGACTAAGTGTATTCAAACAAATGTTTGATTATGACATAGACTGAGTTTCTTCAAAAAATTGACCAATATTAATAAACCCTAAATAAAAATTGAAATATGAGATTATTATGTCAATAACCATTAAGTTGAAGATGCTTTGAAATATTGACTTAAATAGAATATGAGTATATATATAGTGCATTGATTAGTAAATCTTAGTCATCAATTATCATAGTAAATTAATTCATTTTCAAGATAAATAGATAAATTTTATAATAATAGTAAGTTTAAGAATAAAGATGCTCACAAGAAGAAAGTCATCCTAACGAAATGATTACTGTCGACAGAAGAAAGTCATCCTAATGCAACTCGAACGGTCTTACTAACCAATCCAGCAGGTGAGAATCTTTGGTGTGTCACATTAAGTAAAAGAAAGTCATCTTGGAGACTCTAAAGCATTGCAAAATGATTGCATCGAAGAACACATAACTAAATGATATCATGCATTGAAATATTTTTTATAATAATATCCATCATCAACTTAGTGTACCCTTAGACCGATTTGAGCTTGAGTTAAATTCCTGAGGTAGAACATCGTATCAGTTAAAAATTTTTTACATCATCAATGTGTGCTATTCTATGCGTACTTCTGAAAAACATAGAGAAAGGTGTTGCAATGGGTGACGAAATACGTTCTGTGATACTATCAATTTGTACTTTGGTTTCTGTAATAACAAAAATAGGATGGTTTAAAGATTAGCAGTAATATTTGAAATACTAAAAATTAAGAGGGAAATAGAGAATTACTCTTGGGTTTCTTGGATCTCTCCCAATATCCCTTAAGCCTTGCATTGGAAACACCCTTTGGATGTTGCTTAACTGGATCATTTAAGATGTATTTTTGCTTGTCTGTTGTGGTTGACTTCTTCTTCTTAGTTGCTCTGTCAGCTGGAAGAGAATTTCCACTTATTACAGAGTCGACATCGTCGTATAGTTTTTTTAAAGATCGAAGCATACAGTCTTCAGCTCTATTATCACCCTGTGCCCTGATGCTTATTTGATATGCATATCGACTAATGTCGTTCCAAAAAATAATGCCAGTAGCATTTCCATCTGTTCCTTCCACATCTCTTAATTTTCTATATGCACTATCAATGTAAATATCCCTCTTTGCTCTAGTAGACCATCGCATGGGAAGATACTTATTCAGAATGCGCACTACATCTTCTTGATTAAGAACTCTGATACAATGAGCACAAAGTAATCCCATCATTTCAAATTTCTTACAAGTACAAGTTACATCTAGGGTAGTCCCATTGAAATGGATCCATTTTGGATGAATTTTTATTCTCTAAGTTTCTCACCAAATACTTCATGGGTAGTCATCAACCGATTCTTGATAGGCCTCCAACTCCATGCAAAAATTTTTCCTCAAACATAGTATAAAGCTTTCTTGTATAAAATATAGTAGCTTATTTTAGAATTGGACTATTCTTAATAATAGGAACAATCGATGACTGGCTGCACTTGAAGTCTTCATCATATTCATTCTGGTGCCATGTCTCCATAACCTTCTCTCAAGAAACAATCATTGAGAACTTGTTGGTTTAAAGATTCGTGACATCGTTGTTCATTGACTCACTACGTTGCATTAAGATGTCCATGTAGAATGAGTCTTTCAGAATCTGGATCACTTGGATCTAATTTTATAAAGCTCGGCAAGCATGATCATGCAAATTGCCTTCTTCTAGCATGGCAGACCAAGCTTCTTCAAACTCTTCCTCTAAGTTAGATTTGCTCATGCATGCATAAAATAGCCCTTGTACCCTCTTATTACTATTAAAGTAGTGTACCTTGGAAGGAGCTTTCTTTGAAATATGCCATTGGCAGAACCTATGACGAGTATGCGATAATACAATTTTGAAAGCTCTCGCCATAGCCTGATCTTGATCAGTGAATATTGTTGTAGGATGTTTGTCACTCATCAACTAAAGAAATATTTGGAATAGCCATGAGAATGACTCAATCATATCTTCTGATAAAAAGGCTACTCCAAATAACACATTTTGCCAGTGATGATTCACTCCAACAAGAGGGGCACAAACAAGATTATATTTATTGAGTCGATAGCTTGTATCAAAAATTATCACATCACCAAAATAGTCATATTCTATCCTAGATATGCCATTGCTCCAAAAAAACTTACTAAGCAATATGATTCATCAACTTGTACATCCCATGCAAACATCCCGTCCGCTGCTTGTCTTTCCTTGAACAGCTGTATTAATGCATTCTTGTCATTCGATCTCGATCTTTTCTCTTCAATAAAATTGAATGCATCTCTTTTGTGAATCTAATATTCTCTAACTTCCTCACTTAGATATGAATGCATCGGTTTCAATTGCCTCAGTCATTGTCTTCAACATGGAAGCCTTTTCGCTAATGCATCTATGTGATATGAGAAGATGTAGGTCGGGACTTTAATGATTATGACTTTCTATATATTTTTTAACCATCCAGTTCCCCTCCAAGTCAACAGAGAATCTAATCATGGCCGGACAAGTAGTCATTGTATCAGTTTTTTAGAATTTTGCTAAGCCATTTAGACTGACATATTTCTTCCGACCTGCTTTTGTACATAAAAAATCTTTTGATTTCAATTTCTTAGAGTTTTGCTAGTATGGTCCTTAAACAAGCAGTTTGATGTCGTAGTCACGATGCATACGCCTCCATTTCGTTCTGAATAGTGGTGCCAAGGAGTTTCCCCAAATTTAGGTCATTAGACATCATGACTTCATCATCGTACTATTCATTGATCGCATCCACCTGCCCAGATAGCTCCACATAAATGTGACATGTAAAATAGATCCACAAATAAACATATTCCCTCCAAACAGGTCAAAGAAAGTGAAAAAAATGAGATAAATACTGAGAGTACTAAGAGTACAGATGCAAAAATCCCCTAGAAATCATCTAAATAGCCACCAAATTACTTCCACTGGAATGTAATAAACATAATCTGAACAACCAGGCCAAAGAAACTGGAAAAAAATGTCCACAAAATCATCTATACTCTCAAGAGAGTATAGATGCAAAATATCACTAAAAAATCATCCAAACAGCCTCCAAATTATTCCTGATGGATTGTAATGAACATATTTCCTCCAAACAGGCCAAAAAAATAGGAAAAAAAATGACCAAAATGCTCTATATTCACATGAGAGTACAGAGAGTACAGATGTAGAAATCCCCCAAAAATCATCCAAACATCCCTCCAAATTACTTCCAATTGAATGTAATGAACATATTTTCTCCAAACAGGCCAAAGAAATTGGAAAATGAAAAAATGCTCAC
The DNA here is from genome assembly GCA_021442155.1 of Cymbidium sinense. Lineage (NCBI taxonomy): Eukaryota > Viridiplantae > Streptophyta > Magnoliopsida > Asparagales > Orchidaceae > Cymbidium > Cymbidium sinense. The sequence goes on from CM038222.1 coordinate 136,284,511, forward strand.
TTACTCTCGGCTGAGAGCTGATCTAAATAACACTAAAACCAACCAAAGAGCCCAAATTGTTCTAATGGATTGTAATGAACATATTTTCTCCAAAAGCCAAAGAAACAAGAAAAAATGACTAAAATGCTCACGACTCAGTCTGAGAGAGTGCAAAATCTCCCAGAAACCATCCAAACATCCCTCCAAATTGCTTCCAATGAAATGTAATGAACATATTTCCTCCAAACAGGCCAAAGAAACTGGAAAAAAAAAGGCTAAAACCGTCTGTAGTCTCAAGAGAGTACAAAGAGTACAAATACAAAATAACACTAAAAAACTAACCAAACAGCCTCCAAATTATTTCTAATAGATTGTAATGAACATATTTCCTCAAAGCCAAAAGCGGAAAATAATGATAAAATGCTCAGTACTCTGAGTCTGAGAGTCTGATACAAAATCTCTAAAACCATTGAAATAGCCACCAAATTGCTTCCCGAATGTAATGAACATAATCTCAACAACTAGAAGCTGAAAAAATGTCACAATTACATTACTCTCAGAGCGTGTAGAGAGCACAAATAACACTAAAAAAAAACCAACTAAATGACCTCCAAATTATTCACGATGAATTGTAATGAACATATTTCCTCCAAACAGTCAAAGAAGTAGGAAAAAATGACCAAAATGCTCAGTACTCATGAGACAGTCTGATCTGAAAATAATACTAAAGAAGGAACAAACAGCCTCCAAATTATTCCTAATGGATTTGTAATGAAGATATTTCCTCCAAACATTCTCATAGAAATTAGAAAAATGCCAAAAATACTTTGTACTGTACTCTCGTGAGAGTACAGAGAGTACACATACAAAACTCTCCTAAAAACTAACCTAAGCAGCCTCCAAGTTGCTTCTAATAGAATGTAATGAACATATTCTCTCCAGACAGGCTAAAAACTCATGAAAAATAATATGAAATTGGTCAGTACTCTCATGAGATTACAGAGAGTATACCCATGCAAAGCAGATCCTCAAAACAAGCAAAGTCCTCTTGCAAAGAACTCCAAACAGTGTAGGAAATATACAGTAAATAAAAGAATTTCAAGGAATAACACTAACAAACCATAAAAAAATTGTACGTATACAATGGTTGAGAAAAATTACTGATGAATTTTTATTTAATACATCCTCAACTATTTCCTCAAGGCCATAACTTCCAAATTCGTTCTCCATCTTCATGGTTCTTTCATAAAAAGGAAATGAGATTTTCTATTTCTCTCTCTGAGCTCAGTTTGCAAGAAAAAAATACACCTTAAACCCTAAATCTAGATATGTATTTCTACTAAATTCTTCCTGCGCATTCCAACGACGCTTCTTCTCCCGCTATGTGAACGAGACAAGTTAGGTCAGGCCAGGGTAAGCGCGCTCGATTGATGGCTCCCTCTACGAGGATGAGCTAATTTTTTTATTTACGCATTACATAGTTTGATATATACTCTATAAAGTACTCTACATTTTATGAAATACTTTTTATTGCATGCATTACAAAATTTGATAAGTCCTGTATGTTCCTATCAACAAGATTAATAGAAATTCGAAGAAAAAAAATTCTATAATGAAGATTATATTACTATTAGTTTAGTAATTACTTATAAATTTATCAATAATATTAATTTATTTTAGATGATACTTTCATATTGTGGCATTATGAATGTGCCTGAGTATAATGGTTTATTACTAGTGTCCGATTTGACATACCAAGTATAATTCAATCGTAATTATTAGATATTTCATAATACAAATTACTGTAATTAATAAATTTTAGATAATGTAAATTTTAACTTCACTTTTTTCAGTTGATTCGAATTTAAAATATAATATAATTTGAATATCAAAATTAAGCATATTTTCTCCAAACAAGTAAATAAATCATCATAGAAATATAAATAATATTATATCAAGTTACCCATGAGTTGAGAAGAGTACAAAGAGTACATGAAACAGTATAGAAAGTATAGAGTGAGAGTGCAAGAGTATAGAGAGAGAGTATAGAGTGCAGAGGCTCTTCTTGCTCAGTAAGGCTTCTTTTGCTTTATGTTTTTTACCTTCAAGATGCTCTTTAAGCTCAACCAAGAAAGCCTAGACCCTTTCCTAGTGGCGAAACGTCCCAAACCAGCATCAGGAGGTGGTGCTTCCTCAATGGAAGTGCTGACCTCACAGATAGCACATTCCCTCTATGCCATAAGACCTCCCCTCTGTTTGACATCCCTATTATCACTGCAACTTCATCGGATGTGATGCTCTTTAAGGTTTCTTTTGCTTTCTGTAAGGCTTCTTTTGCTTTATATTTTTTACCTTCATGATGCTCTTTAAGGGCTTCCTCACTGGAAGTGCTGACCTCACAGATATCACATTCCCTCTATGCCATAAGACCTTCTATTTGGCATCCACAATATCCTTGACTTCATGGGGTGAAAGGAATGCATTGCTCACAAAGAAAGCACCTTCTCTATGTCCTAGCAAGAGATTGAGGTAATAATTGAGTCTTCAATTTGGAGTCTAATGAATTGATGCAGATGAAGCCTCTAAAATGTCAATGACTTCATTACTAAAGAGTCTTTGGTATTATCAAACACCGTTAGAGCGGTGATAGGACTGCATCTCGAAGTTATCCTTTTCCCAGACATGGTAAACTTCAAAATGAATAGTCAGTAAATGATAGTACAGATGCAAATTAACCATAAAAATCAACCAAGTCACCTTACAAAATTACTACTAATGGATTGTAATGAACATATTTCCTACAAACAGGCCAAATAAATTATAAAAATATTGGCAAAATCATCTGTACTCTCATGAGAGTACCAGAGCACAGATGCAAAAATCTCCTAGAAACCATCCAAAGAGCTGCCAAATTGCTTCCAACAGAATGTACCGAACCTAGTCTCAATAACTAGGCCAAAGAAACTGGAAAAAATGGCCAAAAATCATCTGTACTCTCATGAGAGTATAGAGAGTACAGATGCAAGAAAACATTAACAAATCAACCAAATAACCTCCAAATTATGCCTAATGAACATATTTCCTCCAAATAGGCCAAAGAAATAGGAAAAAAATGACCAAAATGCTCTGTACTCTTAGGAGAGTACATTGAGTACAGAGAGTACAGAGAGCACAGAGAGTACAGAGAGTACAAATATAATGAAAATAATCTCAACAATCAATCCAAAGAAACTGGAGAAAATGTCCAAAAATCATATGTACTCTTAAGAGAGTACATATGCAAAATAACACTAAAAAATAACCAAACAGCCTCCAAATTATTTGTGAAGGATTGTAATGAACATATTTCCTCCAAACAGGCTAAAGAAAATTATTTCTAATGGAACATAATGACCATATTCTCTCTATCTAGGCAAAATAAATTACAAAAATATTCATAAAATCATCTGTACTCTCTTGAGAGTATAGAGAGTACAGATGCAAAAATCTCTCAAAATAAGCAAAGTCCTCTTCCAAAGAACTCCAAACAGTGTAGGAAATATACACTAAATAAAAGAATTTCAAGAAATAACACTAACAAACCATAAAAAAATTATACGTATACAACGGTTGAGAAAAATTACCAATGAATTTTTATTTAATACATCCTCAGCTATTTTCTTAAGGCCATAACTTCCAAATTCATTCTCCATCTTCATAGTTCTTTCATGAAAAGGAAATGAGATTTTCTCTTTCTCTCTCTGAGCTCGGTTTGCAAGAAAAAAATACACCCCTAAATCCTAAATCTAGATATATATTTCTTTTAAATTCCTCCTCGCATTCCAACAATGCTTCTTCTCCCGCCGTTTGAATGAGGCGGGTCGGGCCGGGTCGGGCTAGGATAAATGGCATCATCGCCGTCTGTCCAGTTACAACACCGTTAAGCGCTAAAATGATAAAAAACCGGACACGATGGCGGATTAGATTAGCGTAAGCGTCACTGGATGTAATATTTTCTCCTCAGATTCACGCTCCCTTCATTTCTTATCCCCGTTTAAAAAAATTATTATTTTATTTGTTTAACTCCAAGCAGTCCGTGTTAAGAGGCATGAGGGAGGGTGATGTGGCGATTACTCATTTGCTGAATGAGGCGGTGAGGGTATGGAGAAAAATGGAATCGCTGCTAGAAAGAGATTTTTTTTTTGTTATTTTTTATTTTATTTTTTTCTCTCTTTTTAAAATCCAAATTAGCCCCATTTATTTGTTAAAATTTTTTTATTGCTAGTTTGAATGTGTGCTTCATTCCAACTATATCAATAATTTTTATATCACATAATTGATATTATGTTTGCTGCTCAAGCATATTGAAATTGAATTTGTGTCGTTGTCCTACGAGAGCATTTTTTTTAGTTTCATATTGCAATGAAGTTTTGTATTTCCTCATTTGTCGAGCTCAAATAATTTTTTTATATCCTTATTTATGCTGAATCTGCATTATTTTATTTGTGCAATGTTTCGAATAATTTCGGTCATAATTGAGGTATTTTGAGTTCGCTTCACATGATATTCTCTTTTGTTGTATATTGGTCATATAATATTTGCTCGTCTCAATTTATGGAGTAGATGCAGAGGTCAACAAATGCCCCTTAACAAACGTGATTCGTATCTAAAGCGGATCATGTTTGTTGTCATGGTCGACCTTATACTTTGTACACCCTTTTGGAGTCACTTTGGATGTTGATTTATTAAATATAGCATGTGTCTTCACATACTTAATACTTTCTTTCCCTGCATTTATCATATCATGAATCTTATGCTGATGTATGTTCTTGATTTTGTTGATTGGCAGGAAAATGTTTGGGTGGAGCCGGCCAATAGGTATGCCTCATGATGAGCTGATTGAATAGGCCATTTGGGCTATGATAGATAGCCACGACCTTCAGGGAAATGCTGATATTGTCGATAGACTTGAACAACATGGAGAGATGTTATGAGGCCAGAGAATCTATGGTGATTTCTTCACTCATTCGTTTACACTCCCATCTTGCGAGTTGGATCCATCGACATTCACAAAACTCGCCGAGTGGGTGAGTAGCATCAATATAAAATGTGGAGAATTTAATTCATTAGAGTGCACAATTTATCAAGTGAGCTATGGGATGTCTGATATATTAAAGCCAGCGGTTAATATTATAGAGCCGGTTGGACAGTCGAGGCTACTAGCACATCGTCAACTACAATCCAACTCATCAGATTGCCTCGTGATTCTTCCTTGGGATAGTTATCAAGTCCTCCTCATGGATATATCAGGTGAGCTCGTTACATTCTATAGGTTCATCAAAGTCTTTTAAAAGAGGCGGGGATTTATGGGGCGATATATGCATCCATGTTTAATTATCCAGGGATTCCTCCATCTTGGATCAGAGGTATGATTGATTTCTAGGACTCCACTATGAATACTTGTTGGATAGGTCTTGAGGAGCTGACAGTGACTTTGTGGGAGTTACATATCATATCTGGGCTGCCCATACTTGGTTGTAAGTATGAAGAGTGTATACCACCAGATGAGGAGCTCTTCTGCAGACATCCTTCGACTAATGATAGGAGGCGAGGTGAGCTTATTTTTTCAGCAGTTCTTTTAAGAATCTTAGCTCATTATCAATCAACCCACAGGATTGCCAAACTATCAACATGTTCTCACACCATCTTTCCAACTGATTTATGGATTCAGAGCTTTCTTCGAGAAGATAGCCTTGATTAATCAGCTGCATTATTATTTGACACATTTGCACTTTGTCTATCACGCGGTGATGAATTAACAGAGGGTTTTGCAGAACCATTTGAAGAAGTTGGATGTGGATCTCCTACTCTCTCTGGCATATACGAAGACTTGCTTTGGTTGGATTTTTGGTGACTTGGCTATTCAGTTTTGTTCTCCCTATCAAAGAAGGATCAATTCATGCCAGTGCATTACTGGCCGCTAGCCAGCTTTCTTGTGGTGAGCATATTTCACTAGCTCCAGCAGCACTTAGTAGAATTTTCAAAGTTCTAAGGGACATATCAAACTCATCATCACTTGAGTTTCAGGATACTCTACCTTGGCAATATGTACATGCATGGATCCATATTCATGTTCAAGGAGCATTTAGTTGCTTAGAATATCCTTCATTCTTCATGGGAAGCGATATCTGATTATTATGCGGGAAACCTCCACACTAGAAAGGGAACGGGTGTGCCTCTTTTTCTTTGCTCCTCATATTGTAGCTGATAGATTCTCTTTAGTGTATCAACCAGATGCAAGTAACTTTCCTGCTAGCCTGGCTGGCACAAATAATGTTGATGGTGTTGACCACCGAGGTGAGTACACTTTGCTCTTTGGAGGATGTTCATTCATAGTTGCAAAGTATTTTATCAGCATGCGACCTGGATGGTTGTGTTATCATTTTCACCGATCTGTGATTTTTGAAGGGTATCATCCAAATAGAGTTGCTCGTCAATTTAGATTTTCTCAGGCCACCGTATATGACGGCTTTCCATTTATTCCTGACATACCTGATGTTGGACGACTATCGTCGATTCCTTTAGATAGTAGGATGTATGATGCTGCCACTACTTGGGTTCATCTACTTAGGCTTGGCACAGGTTCAAGATTTTGTTTAGCTCCTTCAGACGTTGTGATAGGTGTGAGCTATATCAGGTTGACTTGGGTATGCTTGTCTTTCACAGCCTTTCTAAAGCGAGGTGCTCGCAAGTATGAGCGATAGGTTTGATCATTACACATTTCGCATGGACAACGGGCTCATCGAAGCACCAGTGATCATAGAGGTATGTTATTCTCCTTTTTTATTAGTCTTAACTTTTCCTTTAATCCCTTTCCTTTTGATATTTAACATTTGCTTCTTCTTTTTTATTCCGTGATAGATAGAAGGGAGAATACCCAAGAGACGGTGAGAGAAGATACTCCTCTTCCTTGAGTATGAACTCAAGAATCTTCATCTAGTCACACTGAGGTGCCTTCCCTATCTCATAGACATAGACGTCCTTGCCATGATGACCCTCCATGAGCTTCAATAGATTGGTCTGCCAGCCCTACTCCACGATGGCTTCTAACACCCGAGGAAGTAATTTTTGGGCCTAAGATGTCTGTCAATGTTGGGCCTACTACCTATGAATATCTTGGGGTTGATCAGCCAAAAATAGTCATGACGGACATTAGTACTCCTGCGGTTGAGGCTCCTTTCACAGGCTTAGTACCTTACATGGGTTTCTTTTCAAGTTTTTGTCCTGGTGAGACATTTAAAATAAGGGATTCAACCCATAGTCAGGCTTTTAATGCACCTATTTATGATCCGATGACTCTTGATATGATAGCAGCCTTGGATCCGCCACCATTTGAGGGTGCTCAAACTCTAGTTGAGACGGCTGACCCAGGTATGGTTCACAATTCATTCATCTTTACTCATTTCATCATTTTTTTGTATTTTGTATGATATTTTTAATATTTGTTTCATTTATGCAATATGTAAAGGGGTTGATTATTCATCAGAGATTCTACATAGACACCCATCATATGCTGAATTATACAACGAGCATATTCATGGTGATAATGTAAATTTCTTAAGAGTGCTGATCTCTAGATTGGATCCTAGTTCACCAGTATTATTAGACCACTTCACAAGGGGCGCTAATGTTGTACTAGATTTCTTAGCTCATTTTGGGTTGGATGAGCAGAAGTTATGATACAGGGAGTTATTATGCTGGGAGGCAGAGTTCTTAGTTCGACAAATGAAAGCCTTCACCGTAGTTCACACTAGATCTTCATTCTCAGAGCTACAAGAGCATGTCAGACTTCGACGAGAGGCAGTTGATCTTGCTCATGATGAGTTCGAAAAGAGTTCTGAAGCTGTGAGACAACTTCACAGTAGGTCCACCGATATTGGAGCAAATATTGATAGCATCACTGCTAAAATCAGAAGCCTTTGGAGGGAATTTAAGAGCTCAATATGTTGTAAGACATATCTCCAAGCAGAGTAAGATAGATAGACTCGACTGATACAGAGAGAGCAACAATGATATCAGACTCACCATCTCGCCATGGTAGATGCCGAAGCTGCTTTGAGTCGAGATGTGGAAGATTTGTAGACTGCTGAAGCTGAGTTTGAGTCTCTTGCTATCATTGTGTCCCAGCTTAAAGACTTGTAGTCTCGCTTACCTTCATGTATTTTCTTTTCTTTTATCTATCTTTCTTTTATGATATGGATTGTATCTATTATCTTTGTTGACAGAGTCTCCTTGCTTCGTTGTTTCACTCCTATATCAGAGTTGTATTTCATATAAACTTGCATATATCTATGAATAAAAGCCAAGTCTTTGCACCTAATATTAAATATTAGATCCATAATATTTTAGTTTGGTTATAGAGGTTTTGCTGAGTTAAAGAACATCATCATTAACCCAATGCTTTGTGATTGATTTGCTTGATAGATTTGATAATTTATTGGTGAGATGAGAACGTCTTCAGTCCTATGTTTTATGCTTTGATGGACTTATTGAAGACTTCATTTCGAGAATTTGTATCTTATATTTCCTTCTATCCTGAATTTGTGCCTTGATGGATTTGACGAAGGAAAATCCTGAATTATCTTGAAGACTTGTCAGGTGATATGAAATTACCTTCTTCCCTAGCTTTCTGCTTTTGTGGGCTTATAGAAGGATGCTTGCCGATGACCTAACCATCAGAGCTTGTGTTGGGTCAATGGAAAAGAGTCATCATTCATGTGCTCTGTATGTAACAGACATGTTAATGACATAAATCCCTTAGTTCAGCCTTTGGCTTTGTATGACATTGGGGTGACTTCCTCGGTCCTTTGCTTTTTCTTTGTTGGACTTGCTGAGGAAGAGTTTTCTTCGATCTTTGCTTTCTGCTTAATAGACTTATTGAAGGAATTAAAATTTTATAATTTTTATTGATACCAAACTTGGCTTAGTGCCTTCTTGAGTTAGGATATTTTGTTGAATTTTGGAGATAACCTTATGACCATTAGAGATGAACTCCTAATTTGGGTCACTTGAACTCACCAAGTTGGAGGGATTTGGAGATTTGGATGCTCATGTCTTTGAACTAACAAAGTAGGCGGATCCATTACTACGGCCTTTGTGGCGTATTGAGTAAATGGACCTATTAGTGACTCAGCCGTATTTGGGCATGTTGAGTCTGACCTTATTCACCCACTTGAGTCTTAAACTTAAGCAATTAATGAAAGATTTTATAATTGAGCTAACAAGATGGGGGATCCCTTACTACGACCTTTATGGCATGTTGAGTAAGTAGACCTATCAGCGACTCAGCTATATTTGAGCATGTCGAGACCTTAAGCACCCACTTGAGCCCTAGATTTGATGTATGACAGGATGATGTATCTTCAACTTGATTTGTTACAGTTTGCAGACTTGAACATTTCTCTTTCTGGCCAATAAGACTTTGAGACTTGCAAATTTTGATTACATAGTTTGAACATGTATATGGGGATCTCGACCTTAGGTGCGATGTCAACCTAGATACAAAAGGAGGCCCCCTGTCTCATAGGAGAAAGCTAACATTTTGCTATAAAATTTTTAAAAAAATGCTCTCTGTTTAACAGGGGGATCTTTATAATATTTCACAAGTATGATTATATCAAAATTATTCTTCATTTTCACACTTATAATGATCATATGAGGCTTACCTTGATCATCATAATCACTCATTTAGGGATTTTGACCTTAGGCGTGATGTTGACTTAAAACTATATAAAATGCCCCTTGTCTAACAAGGAAACTTCTTATTTTGGAAATGCATTCTTGCATTATAAGAGAATATCCAAGTAAAACTTATGAAAGCTTTAAATATGATATTCATTTGGTTACACTTTCATATATAATACTTCTTTATATATCGACCGTTGATTGGTGGCATTGGTCTTTCACCTTAGAAATTAACGAGTTGATAGACTCCCCCTTGATATACATTTTCAATGATGAAGGGCCCTTCCCAATTAGGTTCAAATTTACCTCCAATTTTACGGTGAGGAATAATTGGTCTTCTCAGCACCATGACCAACTCCCCTTCTTGAAAAGTTCAAGGACTCACCGTATGGTCGAATGCTTTGGACATCCTTGATCAATAAACCCCTAGATTTTGCTGAGCTTAGAGCCTAACTTCGTCAAGCGCATCAAGCTATTCCATCCATAGATGGGCATTCTCTTCTTGAGTAAGATTGTGTTGAATGGCTACTTGAAGTGAGGGTAATTCAACTTCAAGTGGCATAACTGGTTCAACTCCAAATACTAGTGCATAGGGAGTGGATTTCATAGGTGTTTTATAAGTGGTATGGTAGGCCCATAATGCTTCCACAAGCTTAATATGCCACTCTCTTTTATTTTTGGTGAGGATCTTTCTAAGTAACTTGACTAGTGTTTTGTTGAAAGCCTCGGCCAAGTCATTTGCTCTCGGATTATAAATCGATGAGTATCGCCAGTCAATCTTATGTCGATCAGCAAATCTATAGATTTTGGTGCTTTTGAAGGTTGGACCATTATCTGAGATAATTCAGTGTGGCACACCGAATCTGTAGATAATATTATGGGTGAAGAAGTTTGTCACATGCTCGGATGTGACTTCCTTGAATGGAGCAGCTTCAGCCCACTTAGAGAAATAATCAATGGCTGCTAGGATGAAGTGATAACCAGCTGATAATGGTAGGTCAATTGGTCTAATTATATCTGTTCCCCAGCATTTGAATGGCTAAGATGCTATCGTTGGGTGCAACAATTTTGGAGGCTGATAAATAATATTGTCATGGACCTGACACTCATAGCATCACTTGGTATGATTAATACAATCTTTTACCATAGATGACCAGTAGTATCCCATTCTTTTGATTTTAAAAGCCATTTTAGGACCTGATTGGTGTGTGCTACAGAGTCCTTCATGAATCTCAGCAATCACTTTGTTAGCTTCTTCTATCCCCAAGAATCGCAACCACATATGTTCAAAGGACTTACGATATAGGGTATTGCCAACATAAGCATATAGTCAGAGCCTTTTCTCAAGTTACGCAGCCATCGACATATCGCTTGGCAGTTTGCTTTCTTTAAAGTAGTCAACGAAGGGTTGTCTCCAATCTTTCTTCTCTTTCATTGTGAGGATTTCACTTTGTGGTGTGGGGTTTCTTCAGATTGAGGTCCCGCCTCCTGAATAGTCTGAACCTCATCTTGTTGATTTTGATGAGCAGTTTGTAAGGGAGTGTGAGGAGCAACATGAGTTTCATCCTCCTGGCTTGCATTTGATGACCCCTCTTTCAGCGAGGATTTTAGGTTTATTGGCTCTAGGACCCGACGAGTGCAAACACTAATTAGTATAAAATCATCGTCATCCATATTCACATCTTTTTAGCTAACTTAGCTAGACAATCAGCTTTACTATTCTTGCATCGAGAAACTTGAGTTATGATGATGTTTGGAATTTTCTTCATAAGCTCGAGAACTCATTTGTGGTAATGAGCCAATTCAAACTTGTTGATTTTGTAGATACCCAACACTTGATTAATGATGAGCTGAGAATCACCATAAACTTATAGATTTTGGACTCCCATGGAGATGGCTTCCTCCAGACCTGCCACCAATGCTTCATATTCTGCTTCGTTGTTAGTTCGTGGCTTAGTTAACCTATAGGAGTGCCTCATTATACCACCCTCTGGCGTAATTAAGATGAGGCCAATGCCAGCCCGAGCCTTTGGGAGATTTGATGGATGAATCTCCGTCAAAATACAGTTCCCACATTTGTTACTTTTTCTTTTCATATATATGCATGATCTGCTCATCGGGAAGATCATCATTGAGCAATGAATTTGCTGGGATGGGGTGTGCAGTAAGAAAGTCTGCTAAAATTTGCCCCTTCACCACTTCTTGGGAACATATGTAATGTCAAATTGTAGTAAAAGAATAGCCCATCGTGCCAAGCAACCTGTCAACATTGGTCTCGTCATCAAGAATTTCAACGGATTGATCCTTGATATGAGAGTAATTTTCTAAGATAACATATAATGGCGTAGCTTTTGAACAACAAAGATTAACGTAAAATAATGCTTCTCAATTAGAGAATAGTGCATTTCTACTTCTATCAGCCTTCGACTAATGTAGTATAGATCGTTCTCCTTTCCTTCTTCATTATGTTGCACCAACAGAGCACCTAGAGATTCTTCTAGTGCTGTTGTGTATAATATGAGAGGCTTCCCTGGGATCGACACTGCAAGAATTGGCGGATTCAACAAATACCTCTTTATACTATCAAAAGCCTCCTAACATTCTTTGTCCCATTTGGAAAGAGTGTCCTTCTTCATCAAATTTGCAAAGGGTTGACATTTGCCTAACATATTTGATATAAACCTTCTGATGAATGCAAGATATCTCTGCATGGAACGGAGTTGGCGAAGGCTCCTCAGAGGAAGCATTTCAACTATTTCTTTAATTTTATTGTGATCAATTTCAAACCCTCTATGACGCACAACATATCCAAGGAATTTCCCCAAGGAGACTCCAAAGACACATTTGAGAGGATTCATCTTGAGATCATATTTACTGATTCTTACAAAAATGATTCTCAAGTCTTCATCTATACTTTTCACAACAAGGTCATCAACATAACATTCTACTTTTTGATGAATCAACTCATCGAATATGCGTGTCATAGCCCTTTGGTTTGTAGCCCCAGCATTCTTCAACTCGAAGGGCATGATTGTGTAGCAGTATATGTCGATTGGCATCCTGAATGAGGTATGTTTTTCATCTTCAGGGGCCATTTTGATTTGATTGTATCTTGACGATCCGTCCATAAATGAGAACATGTCATGATTTGAAGTGTTGTCCACCAACAATTCTGATACAAGGAGCAGAAATTCATCTTTTAGACATGCTTTATTTAAGTCCCTAAAGTCAATGCAAATATGAATCTGACCATTCTTCTACTTCACTGGGATAATATTAGCTATCCAGTCAGCATATTTCTCTTCTCGAATGAAACCAACTTCAATGAGTTTCTTTGTTTTTTCAATCACATGTTCTTCAATTTCCAGTCTCATCCCGTTCCTCTTCCTCTCCTACCTCATCCACATTCTCCTATTAGACCCCGTTATCGCCCTAGGAATAACTTTAATGAATATCTTGAGTTTGATGAGGTGCTTCCTCACCCACCTCATAGAATAGGAAGACAATTAAGATGAGATGAAGGTTATTAGGGGCTCCAAAAAAGAAGTCTTTTAACATCATAAGGTTCAACTTATGAGAACTTGGCATGAGTTATATAATCAGCCTAATAGTGTCATATAAATGGTTTAGGTAGTTGAGAAAATCATGTAGAATCTGATCAAACTCCCTTATCTCAGTTAATATATGAGTTGGAGAAGCACAACTAATATAGATTTATTAAATGATCACGGATTTTGATAACTAATATTTTTTGCTAAACCTATTTTGGATTTATAATCACACAATGAATTAGCTTTAATAAAGTTAACTTAGCATGATTATAGTTTTTGAAAACCTAACTACAAATAGTGTTTTATTATTATGTGAAAAATTAATAATAACTCAGCAAAGAGTTACTATTGGTGATCTCGTTGTAGCACAATAACACCTAGGTGAGTCCCTTGTTGACTATATTCTCGATAACTGAGTATGAAATGTGAGCATGACTAAGCGACATGCCATTGAGATTCTTCTAAAGAAAATCCATGGCCCAGTCGCCTTCATGCTTAAGACAATATATAAGATATTTATCTTTGGTGGTATATAATATCAATGGTTTATTAGGGCTTAGTGAACTCAAATTATAAAGTTGACCCAAATGAACATCAATGGTACCGTTATTATAAGTATAAGGCATATAAAATAAACCAAGGCTTGTGCTTATATTCCTTTATTTCTTGAGTTTAAAATACAAAAAATAAAGAGGATTATGAAATGTCTAAAGTTATTTTAATCCTATGTACAGTAATTCCATCAACCAATTAAACTCGACTCAATTTGGATTACCAGAGTTTAACCAAAGAAGAAATTAGATTATGGGGTTATTAGTTTATCAAAATATAAAATAGTACACATGCTTCTATTTTGATGTCTATACTATACATCAAAATAGTATACCACAACTCAATATGCCTTCTCTCTACTAAAAATATGATCTCTACCCTAAACCCTAAACAAAGATACCAATCCACTCCATATGACTAACCTAAACCTACCCTTGACCTACCTCAAAAGGTCAAATGGGTCAAATAGCTCAGTTATGGTGTCCAATAATAGTTAAATAGCTAAATATTTACCGACTCAAAATAGAATGGTATATCATAAATGACTTGAATAGTTGCCTTATAATATGTAGATTTACCTCTATAGAAAAGTATGGCATCCCTGTTTATGAATAAAATGTTGTAATGGTAGTATATAGGACCCATACACCAGTTTAGCAACTCCTTAATATACTCTAGTGTTATATTTAACCATAACCAATTAATCTTTGGTGGGAGCGCTAGTTATATACTATTTCTCAAATGATCTTACATGTGTAAGACTTATCTTTGCCTCTTTTAAGATAAAACTAATCAATTTATAATGGATGCTCGAACCTAATCGTTACTGAGGTCAGCCTTAAATCCTCACCCATTTAGCTATATCAATTTAAACAAAACCTTGCATATAAATTTATGCTATTTGCTAAATACACTTGTATAAACTAGTCTTATCAATGTAAGTGTTGTTACGACCTTTCCTAGTAACCACTCAAATGGCCTCCATTTTGAAGGTCTAACCACAGGTATTAAACATAATCTATATAAATTTTATATGAGAAATAAATGAATTAGTAGGTGAGAAGACATAATCTATATATTACATAATTCACCGTAAGAATGATGATGATTATGCTGTCCTATAACATCTATACCCTATTATTATTACATCCTGTGTTTAGATATAAATGGGGCATTAGATAAACCTTAGATCCAATTAGATACTATAATATATAGGGTGATCATGGAGTTATTAGTATTTGTTACACTCTATAAGTATCCAATTAGTTTTACAAATCATATTTGGCAAAGATAAGTTATCTGTTGAGAGGTATAAACAATTATTATAGTGTTATGGTCAACAAAATTTTTACCATGCGACTATAACTTAAGATGCCATTTTAAACTCATTGGTTGTGAGTAACTAAAAAGTCTCACAAGGAATTGAATAGGGTAGTTAACTTTCCCTCACATTATATGAGATCTCCTTTGTTTGAATATTATGACAACTTCCATGAGCTCATTATAAATGGATTTCTATGACATAAATTAAATTTCAACTATGCATTTATACTATAAGATATAACTTAAATATTGTTTATTCAAAACCTTTGGTATAGTCATTATGTGGGTATATCTCAATTGAGATTAGTTACAAAATATATTCCTAGCTTATCGGACCTGCTAAAACTAAACCCTAAACCTCTTACGTTGCAATTTGTTTAAGCTTGATATTACTTAAACTAACAATTGATATAAAATCACAACTAACTCCTCCCACGCCATGTATTTACCTGATGAATGTATTGTGTGCCATTAGGCCAAACATCATTATTATGTGGTAGGTGTACATATTAAGGGTTATAAATACATATAGTCTTTCTAATATATTTAGTTTTTCCTCTGACATTAATAATTGTATGAGGAAATTCACGTTGATAATAATTTATACAAGGTTTATATAATACTAATGTTTGAATGCGGCCTCCACAACAAATTTAAGGTTACCATAACTTTAAGGTTTATTAGAAATTTTCACCAACCTATAATTAAATAGTCCACTCCATGTCAATATTATCTCAAGAACTGTAGTCACTATAACTAAATCATACTCATGGTGAATTTTCTATAGGCTTATTTAACTATATACACAAATACCCTAAGGACACTTAAATTTATACTCATTAAAACTAATAAACATGTATTTATATAAAATTAATAATGATAGCCTAACTACCGATAGGTTAAAAGACCTTTTAAATGAATGATTTTCACATGTACTATTTCAAGAAAGGGTATAACTCAGGTTGAGCAGAGGCTATTGGTTACTCTTGAGAGCCAGATCACTGATGAACGTTGGGCAAGGATCTTTCTCAGTTATTATATTAATTTATTTAAGTTCATCCATAGTAACTGTCTACCCGCCATCCTCAAGCTCCTCAGGTGTCGGCTTGGTTCCTACTTCTTCGTCATTTGCACGATTAATCTCAAAAAAATCACTTTCATTTTCATTATCATTTTCAATTTTCACTCACGTTACAATATAACAGGCATTTTCTTGTGGACGATTATCTTGGATGAACCCAAGGCCTCTAGTAGTGTTCTTATTTCTTCTATTAATAGTTTGAGAATCCTTTGGGTACCACATCATTTCAAATAATTTAGTCCTTTATTTATTTGCTTCTGCAGAGATCCCGTGCTTGTGCATTAAGTTCTGCATTTTCAGAGGATAATATTTTATCATCTTTGTGGGCGCAGCTTCTTCCTCTTCAGATAATTGCATTACCCAATCTAGCTCTTCCCCTTGACATCCCTCAGATTTATAAAATAGGCTTCTTGGCCCATGCTTTCTAGGGAGGGGAGGAACATAGAAGGTCACCAATTCTTCAACATTGTGAACTTCTCGAGGAGTGACATCCTTGAAATGTTGTGGAGGAATAGGAGTGACTACAAGTGTAGTCTCCACTGTCACTGGATCAATAATTATTTTTAAGTATGTTCATTGTACTTTACCTTCATAAGAAGATTCAAACTCATAATCAGAGTTGAAATGATCCTCCTCATTTGACACTTTGCTTGAAGATTTACATGAGCTTCTGGATTTGGCAGGTGCACATTCCTCTTCGTCTTCAGTATCACTGCCCAAATGAGGGACAATCCTGTTTATTTTGGACTTGCTCTTTATATCCTTAGAGATATTTGGAGCGATCTATTTTCTTTTAGCTGGTTTCTTTTCTCCATTCTCTTTAACTTGTTCTATTGTGGATTTTGAAGCATATGCAATATTTTCTAGCTGCTCTGCTAGCTTTGACTTCTTCAAAAGGAAGTAGTTAGTATCTTGGTATATCTTCATTTCATGCACCACAAAGGGTTGCATATCCCCCATAATCTTGCATTCTTCTCCATCTTTTGTATATTTCATACACTGATGTAGTGTAGATGGGATAATGTCATAGTCATGAAGCCATGGTCAACTCAAAAGAGCTCTAAATGAAGTGTCTGCATCGATCACAAGAAATTTGGCTTCTGTGTAGAGACTTTTGAATTTGAGAGGAAGGATGAATGACCCAATAGTTTTCTGTCCCTTTTCATTGAAACCTTAGACCAGAACTTTATTTCATCCTAAATGTTGTACATCTAGAGATAGCCACCTTAGGGTCTTTAAATTCATAAGATTCACAGAGGAACTAGGATCGATCAAGATCTGAGGTATCATAAGTCTGTCACTTTCAACTGTAACATACAGAGGGTGATTGTGTCTGTAGTTCCAAGCATGAGATCTTCCTCAAAAAATATGATGGTCGGAGGATCTTGAGCATGCAAAACCTCTGTTAAATAGTGTTCAGTGAAATATGCTTCAAACTTCTCTGGCTCTTTAAGAGTTTCAATTAGAGTATTACAGAGATCTTCTGACATTAGGAGTGCTTCATATATGTTGAGCTGTGCAGGAATTTTTCTTAAGTGGGATAGAATGTTATAATCAAGTCCCTTATTTGGAGAAGGCTTATTGTTTACATCTTTAAGGATGACCTTCTCGTTAATTTCAATTTCTTTTTCTTTATGTTTATTCATTGGCCCTTTCTTTTGTTGAGGTGGTAGCACTCAACCACTTCTCAACTGTATTTGAGTTACTTCATTTGACCCCGAGTCTTCAGATGAGTCAGTCATTTCAACATCAGCTTTCGCTCCATCCAATGAAGGATTAGTAGATTCAGAATCACTGCCCAATTTCACATTTTTTATGTTTATCATCATGACGAGCTCTATTTCATCTTCATTTGAGAGACAGAGTTCCTCTGAGCTGTCACCAGCTTAATGTACCATTAAGCAGGATTCAATCGAAAGTTCTTCATCTTCTTTCCCTGCTTCCACATTAATTTGAAGCTTGGTAATGAAATCAGCAAGTCTGATAGGTCATCGTACTGGCTGTTGGTAATCATCCATATTATTGATGATCTTCTATGTTATAGTCTTTTTCTTTTCTTGGATTTATTCCTTGGTTTGACAGACCTTCTTGTTTTTCCTTACGGATTTGGCTAGGTTGTCTCTCATGTTGAGATGAGCTGGCCTTTCCATGATATTTTTGGGTGGATGATATTGAGGCAAACACATTCAACCTCTGATTTTCTTTTAAGTCAAGCACTGGCTCAAGTGGTGACTTCCACTTAATTCCTGGGATGCCTTCCAATTATTTTAGCATATTTGCGGTCTTTTTTGAAACTACAACTTCCCACTCTTCATTATAGGTTAATTTCTCCTTATTTTTATCTTTACTAAATGGCACTGGATAGGAAGTGATTACTTTGGCAGATTCCTTCTTTAGATACACTAATACACTGTCTGATAGTGTAAATTCTCCATTTCTCTATTTTCTTTCTAGCCAATCGTCGAATATATAACATTTCTCAATAGGATGGCTGAGCACCCAATGATAAGGATAATAATTAGAATTATCAGTTTGCCCAGCTTCCTCTGGCCTTTTATACTCTGGTAGCTGGAGACCCACTTTGAGTGCGTGCTTGAAAAGTTTAGCCACACTCTCTTTTTTAAAAGAATATTCTTTATTCAACCTTTCCTTGAGGGTTGGAACTATTGAATCATTTGTTCCTTTCATTTGTCTCGATCGCTCACTTTCATTGTGGTGACCTCGTGGCAGATCATTACCTCCAAGTACAAGCTTTGACTGTGGAGTGAGATTATATGAATGTTTTAATTTATCTGGGTAAGTGAGTTGCTTCCCTTTGTCAATATTATAAACTATCCGCTTTCCTTTATCACCTTTAAAAGAAGCAAAGTGTGTCTCCCCTTTCTTTGAATCTAGAACTTTATATCTTTTTTATTTTGTCTGAGTGACTATTAGAGCTTGATAGGTTTAATTTCTTGAATTTAGCCACCCTGTCAAGAAGCTCATGAAACGTGGTGATTAAATCCATACAAAGATAAGGCACCATTTTGTCATCAATGTTTCTCATTAGCAATTGAATTGCATGTTCTTCTTCCAATTGCTGCTCATATCTCATACTCATATTTCTCCAACATGTGATATATCGAGTCATTGACTCATCTTTCTTTCTCTTCGCAAGAGCAAAGTCAGCGATGGTTATCTTTTTAACTACACTAGCAAACCTCTTGATAAATATAGCTTCAAGTCTCGGGAAGGGTTTGATAGAATCATTTGGTAGTTCAGCATACCACTTAAAAGTGATCAAAGTCAGGCTGTTGATGAATTGGCGAAATAAAAGTGCATCATTACCCCGAGTATTACCATAGGTCGCTTTAAATTGTGCCAAGTGCTGTTTAGGATTACCGTTGTCATCAAAGGTATTGAACTTTGGCATTGAGTAGCCTTTTGGGTATGGCACCTGATCATACTCGATTGGGTCTGGGTGGCCTTTATTTACTAACTTCTCTACCTGCTCTGCAGCAATAATAGCTTTAATCTTCTCATTTAAAATAATCTCTAATTGAGCAACTATCACGTGCTCTGATGTGCTAAGCAAGTTTTGAGGAGTTGTCTGGGAAGCCAACTGATTAGTTTCATTTCTCCCCTCGTAAGCACTATGAGCTCCAGAAGTCTGAGGTGTTAGCTCTATTGGTGGATTGGTAGGGATGATATTAGTTGTTTGAGGATTAGAGGGTGGAATGGATAGTGGCATTTTTGTTGCACTCCTCTGCATTATCTACATCATAAGATTTATCTGTGCCATCATCTCATTCATTTTAGTGTTAAACTACTCATTTTCTTTATCTTTTGTCCTCATCTGGCGCTGCATGTGCCTCTGCACTTGGGCTAGTGTGGCAGTGTCAGTGAACACGGGATTCTCCTCTCTTTCTAACTCTTGTCTTTGCTCATCATCTGAGGAAGAACCTAAATGCTCTTCTTCTTCTTGTCTTTCAGGAGGAGCAGCAGGTGGAATGATACGTTGATGTTGATTATAGAACTGAGTACCAGGATGATCATCACCTTGACCTATCATATAGACCACTTCTATTCCCATAGTCTCATCATCATCATCATCATCATCTTCTTCTTGTAGCCTCACTTTTGAGCATCGTCTCCAATGAATCTCAGGCTCAGGTTGCGGCATGAATATTTCTTCAATTGGAGGGCTTCGATCGAAGTTGACTACCTCTTGAGGAGATGGAGCTACTTGGTGATGGGATTCCCTGGAGGATTCTCCATCCATTGGCTCATTAATGGTAATCTTCTTTTTTGGGACCCATTCTTATTGGGCTCTGTCATCAGCGGATCTCCGGATATGTAAATCGGATGTCATGCCTTTTTGCCTTTTATTGGTAGCTTCTTCTTGAGGCTTTTGCCTCTAGACTTATTTTTCCTTCTATCGAGAGCTTTCGATAGCGGATTCTTGAACGCGTGGTTCAGGTGTCACGCTCTGATGTTCACCATGCAGGGTTTGTTTGTAACGCTCCTGAGTTCTTATTACATTTGATGGTAGCCTTTGTAGTGGAGCATTATTGGCTTCTCTGATAATTGGCCTTTAATATCTTTTTTTCATAAGACCTTATTCTTTTATAACTTTCAACACCTTGTGCACTCTCGAGGATAGAGTCTCAGGATGCCTCATTTGTGGGGTTGGAACTTGGTACCATTGCTCCCAAAATGATTGCTTAATATCACCAATAGAGCTGTTCCTTTTCACCCACTTGAGATTTTAAATTTGTGTGGGTGGGAACACTCGCTTCTGGTTCCATAATTGGTTGTGTAACGAAGAGGCCAAGTGAGAGCTGTTGGGCTTGTAATTCGGCATTCCTTCTTCTCCTTTATCTTCTAGTTAGCTTTCCTCCAGATGAGGAAGCTTCAGCATCATGTTGGCCTTAAGCAAAAGGCAAGGTCGACAGAGAAGTAGAGTTCAAATGCACTACTGAACTTATTTGCTCAGTCATCATCCTCATCATGGCTGGAGCTTCTGTGTGTCCCAACCTTTCAAATACAGAGACTCTCTTTTGAGGGGCCTCAACAGTAGTAGTGATAGAAGTTTTAGTAGACTTGGCCTGTTGCACAGGTTGATATGCAATTTGAACATGATTATCTCGTGCGGGCCTAGCAGTAGTTTAACCAGCAATTATTGAGAAATCTATGCTACCAAATTGTATAGTTGCTCCAGCATCCCCAGTGTTGATGACAACATTAGCCAAACGGATGTTGGCTCTGTGGCCTAGCTGCATAGTGAAGGGTGTGTTCTGAAGATCCATCTGCAAAATGAAAGATGGGGATTAGTAATCAGTAATTGACATATCATCTCACACTTTCATGATGCAGAGATATAACAGAACAAACATGATAAAATATGAAAACAAGTTATGAATGAAAAAGATTTTTAAAACCTCATAATTATGTTTATTATAAAAATAACTTTAAGTTTCAATCAATTTAACTTTATAAATAACTTTAAGTTTTCATTTTACTATACTCCACTGCTATTATAGCTTTGATTCGACTAGCCAAAGATGGAAAGAGAAACCTATCCCCAACGGAGTCGCCAGAAATCTGTGGGCTCCAAAAATTCTCCACCGACCTCTCGATGAAGAGAGTATAATTTAAGTGTTGGTATAATTTTCATAAGGTAGATGGAATAGTAGATAAGACACTACCCCAGAGATTATTTTCTCATTTTGTGAGGACGTTAGATCTAGTTTCAAGTTTCCTAGACCTATAGTTAGAGAGAACTTTCGATTAAGGCTAGTCATTAGGTCACTTAGTGCGTAGCGTATAGTAGCACCATGTGGAGTTTTGACATTTAAATTTATGAAATTCATTATATTTAACTTAAAGCGGATGGTTTGGGGAATGATGATGCACCCGATCTAGATCCCATGGTTCCATCATCCCGGGCTATCATGGTCCCTAGTCTACTTAGTCAGAGGAGGTAGTCGACCCAACCTGATAGAATGATCCTTGTCAGCAGCCATGGGTTGCGTCATCCAAGCAATCCTTGTAGACCTGGGTGGAGTTTATCTAAGGAGATAAGCTTAAGTCCACCTTAGCTGACATAGGGATTTTTGCCCAACCAAATGCATTCTATAATTCACAGCTCAAAGAGCAAAGCCATTGGGGAACATACGGGTTGTGGCCGTGATCATAATTTAGTGGTGTCATATTACGATAAACCACCCGGTCAGAGGGCTCTGGTCGTAACAGCTATTTATGTAGTGTCATTTTGTGGCAAGACCACGTGAACAGAGGACACGGGCCATGTCTTATGAGATTAAGATTATTTGAGTGTGAAAATAGTTATGTATTCGATTTGACATTGGCTCTTTGTGAGCAAGTTTTCTTAATTTGTCACCCTCAACAAACGGTTGCGGATGGGTGGATGGATTTTTTTTTTAAATTTAAATAATCAGTTTCATTTAATTTATCTATTTTCTTTGTTTGAATATTTGATCATTTAATAATAATTTTACATTAGAATTTAAATAGATTTATTATTATTATTATTATAGAAACCCCCTTCAATTGAAATATTCAGTCAATACGGCCACCATCGGGATGTTGATCACTTGGTTTATTATTTCAGATCCTATCAACTCGATAATTAGAGGATCGATCTAGGATCATTCATCGCTATATGATGATTACCCTCTCAGAAATTTTATTAGATTAAAAATATTATAATATAATTATTGGATTTTTAGGTTTTGTTAACCCGGACCCGGTCCTAAGACCAAATTAGGAATCAACCTGCGTAGCATCCTCGGACACTAAGTTTAAGCATTTAGCATAGTGTCGGGGCCCATGCGGGTTATTGATTGATTTCAACTCGAATACTTACAAGAATTTTAGAGAATTCAATATTTTCTAAAGCACTTATACATATATCAACACATGCAAACTAAACATAGGATTGCCTTATGATGCATATATAAATTATCAAATGTAATTGCTTGCATAAATTTTGAAATACTCCAACTAGAAGATGATTTGCATTGTAGTTTGTGCAGGATTCACTTCAATCTAATATCACTTTTTTGAGTGAAAATTGAAGTATTTGTTTTGAATAGAATGCATGCACTATTCATTTAGAATTTAAGTCGACACCTTCTGTCTGCTTCTAGACTTGTATTACAGATCCGGTGGCATAAAAGATTTGAAATTAACATATTACTTTTAACTTGATTCCCTTTTAGATTCTTAGCAAGATGCTCTTTCAAAATTTCAGCTTTATTTGGGCAGCAAAGTTTGTTTGTAAATGACTTAAATATGTCTGTGGGCAGCAATTTTTGTCTTTTTTTGTGATTTGAATATGCACGTGGGTGGCAATTATTATTTTCATATGCTTTGAATATTGCTTGACTGGCCCCGGGAGGTTTCCAAATCAAGCTATAAATATGAGGCAAGTTCAATTCATTTTCATTCGAATCCATTCAATTCTTCTAGGTGTTCTGAAAGTTGTGGGTGCAAGGTGGTTCTGCTTGTTCAAGCTTCTTTCATTTCTTTGGGTTGCTTCCTATTTACATTCCAAGTATGACTTAATTTAAAATTTGTTATCACTTATAAGATTATGTTTTCTTTAATTTAAATTTGAGTTTAGGTTAACGAGTTTTAATCATCAAATTAATTCCATTCAATTCTCATTTGAGTCCCCTGTAAGTGTGGATTTTTTTTGACAAAATTTTGGCAGAGTTTCGACAGTATTCTAGTGTTGTCACCATATAGGAGGCTACTGATCTCGCTTACACCAAGAAAGAATGATATGGTGTAAACCACGGCCATGAAACTCTATCTTCTCCACCGCGCCAAGAAAGATGTGTATGAGATCTTCGTACCTGCAACAAAATCACATCCCTGCCGCGCCAAGAAAGGCGAGTACAAATACTTAATTTCACAATATTATAATTTATTGCTACATATTATATTTTTGTAAAAGCAACAAAATCGAATCAAATTATATATATATATATATATATATATATATATATATATATATATATATATATATATATATATATATATATATATATATATTATATAATACTTTCTTTTTTTATCATTTCTCTCTTTTTTTATTTTCTTTGCCAAAATTGGAAAGAAAAAGAGATAGCAAGAGAGAGAGAGAGAGAGAGAGGTTCGGCTATATATAAAAAAGAAATAATAAAATAATAATAATAATACATTAAAAGATTTTTTTATTTTGCATTCTTTGCTGGAGGGGGGGGGAGAGAGAGAGAGAGAGAGAGAGAGAGAGAGAGAGAGATAACAGTAAAAAAATGTGTCTTTCTCTCGAGAAAATTTATGTCCGTCCGCTTTATGTCTAGTCGACGTGTGTCCGATTTTAATTTTGTTTTAGCTTAACCATAATGACAGACCTGTAAATGGATGGTGCATTCATGAAGTTCCACGCCACCATGGCCCAGCCCGTCTAGTTCAAATAGCGGGAGAAGAAAAATGAGATGTGAGTCGTTCGACATTCCTCATCACAGAATAGTTTAGGGCTTTCTTTCGATGAAGGAATTTTTCTCAGCTCAGCTCTCGCTCTCGATCGGCACACATCTGGCATTCGCTCAGTGATTTAACAAATCTTGCGAATCAAAATTTGAGGTATTGTAGGTGACTACATGAGGTATTTACACCTGCATTCCTGAAATTTAATGAATTTAGGGTTTTCTCTATTCTTCTCACCGTCCAGTAGGTGAAAATTTAGAATATTTGAGTTATTTAAATGAACAGGACGTATTTTAGTAGTTTTTGGAGATGTTTTGCATGTGTACTCTTTGTGCTGTCATGTTGGTACATGCTGTTATTTTCAAATTTTTGAACTGTTTAGCCTTGTGAAATGTTTAGTATATCGCATGGTAGGATGTTTGGTGCTATTTCATGATGAATTTTGTGGCCTGTTTAGGGATAGTATGTTCAGTCGATGGCATTAGAATTTGTTTGTAGGTTGATTTATGGTTGTTTGCTTCAGTTTTGTATGTGTGCTCTTTGTACTCTTAGGAGAGTACAACCCATTTTGGCATTTTTTTAAATACATCTATCCCTGTTTGAATATAATATGCTCAGTACATGGCTTTAGAAGCATATTAAAGGCTAATTTCTTAGTTTTTAGGAGTTTTTTTTTTGCATCTGTACTCTCTGTATTCATGAGAGTACAGAGCATTTTGCTATTTTTTTTTCCAATTTTTTTGGCCTGTTTAGAGGATATATGTTCATTACAATCCATTAGGAATAATTTGGAGGCTACTTGGTTAATTTTTTAGTGTTATTTTGCATATGTAATCTTTGTACTCTCTTGAGAGTACAAATGATATTGGCCATTTTTTCTAGTTTCTTTGGTCTGGTTGTTGAGATTATATTCATTACATTCTATTGGATGCAATTTGGAGATAGTTTGGAGGATTTTTAGGAGATTTTTGCATCTGTACTCTCTCTATATACTCTCATGAGAGTACAGAACATTTTCTCATATCTTTCTAATTTATTTTGCCTAAATGGAGAGAATATGGTCATTACATTCCATCAGAAGTAATTTTCTGGCAGTTTAGTTAATTTTTATGGGAGATTTCCATCTGTACTTTATGTACTCTCATGAGAGTACAGAGCATTTTACTAATTTTTTTTCCAGTTTCTTTGGCCTGTTTGGAAGATATATATTCATTATAATCCATTAGGAATAATTTGGAGGCTGATTGCTTAGTTTTTAGGAGAGTTTTGCATCTGTACTGTCTGTACTCTCATGAGAGTACAGATGATTTTGGCCATTTTTTCTAATTTCTTTGGCCTAGTTGTTGAGATTATGTTCATTACATTCCACAAGAAGCAATTTAGAGGCTGTTTGGATGATTTTTAGGAGATTTTTGCGTCTATACTCATTGTACTCTCTGTACTCTCATGAGAGTACAAAGCATTTTGCTAATTTTTTTCTAGTTTCTTTGGCCTATTTGGAGGATATTACAATCCATTAGGAATAATTTGGAGGCTGATTGTTTAATTTTTAGAAGAATTTTATATCTGTACTCTCTGTATTCTCATGAGAGTACAGATAATTTTGGTCATTTTTTCCTGTTTCTTTAGCCTGATTGTTGAAATTATGTTCATTACATTCCATAGGAAGCAATTTGGAGGCTATTTGGATGATTTTTGAGAGATTTTTACATCTATACTCTTTATACTCTCCGTACTCTCATGAGAGTACAGAGCATTTTGCTAATTTTTTTCCAGGTTTTTTGGCCTGTTTTGAGGATATTACAATCCATTAGGAATAATTTGGAGGCTGGTCGCTTAGTTTTAGGAGAGTTTTGTATCTGTACTCTCTGTACTCTCTTGAGAGTATAGATGATTTTGGCCATTTTTTCCAATTTCTTTGGCCTGGTTGTTGAGATTATGTTCATTACATTCCATTGGAAGCAATTTGAAGGCTATTTGGATGGGTTTTTGGGGGATTTTTGCATCTGTACTCTCTGTACTCTCATGAGAGTACAAAATATTTTCTCAAATCTTTCCAATTTATTTTGCCAGTATGGAGAGAATATGGTCATTACATTCTGTTAGAAGTAATTTTTTGGTTGTTTGGTTAATTTTTATAGGAGATTTCCATATGTACTCTCTGAACTCTCTATAGTCTCTGTACTCTCTGTACTCTCATGAGAGTACAAAGCATTTTGCTAATTTTTTTCCAGTTTCTTTGGCCTATTTGGAGGATATATGTTCATTACAATCCATTAGGAATAATTTGGAGGCTGGTTGCTTGGTTTTTAGGGGAGTTTTGCATCTGTACTCATATGTACTCTAGAGTACAGATGATTTTGGCCATTTTTTCTAATTTCTTTGGCATGGTTGTGGAGATTATATTCATTATATTCTATAGGAAGAAATTTGGAGGCTGTTTGTATAATTTTGGAGGATTTTGCATTCAGCTCATTCTCATGAGAGTATAGTACTCTCATATTTTCTTTTTTTTTTTATTTTGATCGAGAGAATATGGTCATTACATTCCAATAAGCAATTTTTTATTTGTTTGGTTAATTTTATGAGATTTCCATCTGTTTACTCTCTATACTCTCATGTGAGTACAGAGCATTTTGCTAATTTTTTTTAGTTTTTTTAGCCTGTTTGGAGGATATATGTTCATTACAATCCATTAGGAATAATTTGGAGGCTGATTGCTTAGTTTTTAAGAGAGTTTTGCATCTGTACTCTCTGTACTCTCATGAGAGTATAAATGATTTTGGCCATTTTTTTAGTTTCTTTAGCCTGGTTGTTGAGATTATGTTCATTACATTCCATTGAAAGTAATTTGAAGGCTGTTTGGATGGATTTTGGGAGATTTTTTCATATGTACTCTCTGTACTCTCATGAGAGTACAGAAGATTTTGTCATATTTTTCCAATTTATTTTGTCTATATGGAGAGAATATGGTCATTACATTCTATTAGAAGCAATTTTTTGGCTGTTTGGTTAATTTTTATGAGAGATTTCTATCTATACTCTCTACACTCTCTGTACTCTCTGTACTCTCTATACTCTCATGAGAGTACAGAGCATTTTGCTCTCTTTTTCTAATTTCTTTGGCCTGTTTGGAAGAAATATGTTCATTACATTATATTATGAGCAATTTGGAGGGTGATTGGTTAGTTTTTATGGGTGATTTGCATCTATACTCTCTTTATTCTGTTGAGAGTACAAATGATTTTGCCCAATTTTTTCCACTTCCTTTTAGACTATTTAGAGGAAATATGTTCATTGCAGTCCATTAGGAACAATTTGGAGGCTGTTTGGATAGTTTTTGGAAGAGCTTTGCATCTGTACTCTCTGTACTCTTTATTTTCTCATGAGAGTACAGAGCATTTTGCTCTTTTTTTTTTAGTTTTTTTGGACTGTTTAAAGGAAATATGTGCATTACAGTCCATTTGGAATAATATGATTGGTTTTAGGTGAGTTTTGCATCAGATTCTTTCTACTCTCTCATGAGAGCGATGACTTTCTCATATTTCTCTACTTTGTTTGGTCTGGTTGGAGAGGATATGTTCATTACATTACTTTGAAAGTAATTTGGAGGCTGTTTAGTTGGTTTTCAGGGAAGTTTTGCATTTGCACTCTTTATACTCTCATGAGAGTACAGAGCATTTTGCTCTCTTTTTTTCCCACTTTCTTTGGCTTGTTTGGAGAAAATATGTTCACTACCTTAAATTTTAATTAAATTGGAGGCTGATTGGTTAGTTTAAGAGGCAACTTGATGTCTACTCTCTGTGGCTCCATTGTGCTGATAATTTTCTCATTAATTAACTTTTCATTTTTGAAGTTTACCATGTTTGGGAAAAGGATAACTTCGAGATGCAAGCCTACCATCATTAGAAAGGTGTTTGATAATATTGCAGCACGCTTTACTGATGAAGTCATTATTATTTTAAAGAGACTTCATTTACATCAATTCATTAGACTGCATGAAATTCAGCAAGACTCAGTTGCCATTATCTCAATCCGATCTTGCTGGGACATAGAGAAGCAAGCTTTCTTTCTGGGTGGGCAGTGCATTCCTTTCACCCCCAATGAAGTTGTAGTAATTGTAGGGATGCCAAACAGAGGGGAGAAGGTCTTATGGCAGAAATCTCTGCTGTCGCAGTTCGGTTCAATGGACTATAAGAATAAACTTGAGCATTCGGATAGCTCATTGCCTGCGGCATAATTTGTGCAATTGTACATACATTTTCTGCTGTCAAATCTTTTTTTATATATCACAACTACAAGGTGGCATCGGAATTGATTTCCTACGCCAATGACATAGATAAATTTGCTGAATACAACTAGGCAGAGGCCATTTGGGCATTTCAAGTTTTACAATTTGATGGTATTACATCAAAGATTCAGACTCAGAAGGCACCCGGGTATATCAGTGGCTTTGTCACTCTTCTTATGGTATGTTCTATATCTTCAATTATGTATTATTTGATGCAGAGATCTTAACTTATATAAATATTCATTGTAGATTTGGGCGGCTGAGCACATAAGCATCATAAGGCCACCATTTCCATCTACAAAGCCACATATGTTATGATGGACAAAAATAAAGTTTTTAGATGATGCTTTCACTGGTTTGGGAGGACACCAAGTGACACATAATAATATCACTTAGTTCATATAAGAATATATTTATTTATGTTGTAAGTCATCACATTTTCTTATCGGCTTAACACAGGTCTGCCTTTCATTCGAGTACATATTAGAAGATGAGACCTGGCTCCTTGAATTGTTGTCCCTTGCCCAACATACAACCCATGTCGAGCCCGATAGCAGTCCCATTCTAAGTCCACTAAGTGGAGCCCCCACTGAATCTCCATATATCTCTCCTCAATATTCTCCCTCCCGTATCTACGCCCTCTGCTACTACCCCACGTGAAGGCTTTGGTGGAGAGGATACTTGTGTCGTGGACTTGAAAATATAGTATCTTCTTTTCAAGCAACAATAACAGAGAGAATAGATGGGATTGATTTGTGGGTTGCTGCTATCGAGGAAGTTCTTGCTGGGCAGTGGGGTCTTAGCATCCCTAGCATGGGGGAAGGTCCTGTGGAGGTGACCACAGGGGAAACTCTTGAGGAGGCAGTCACAGGGGCAACACCTATGGAGGCTACCATAGGAGCTTCCCCTTCGGAGGCTACCAAGGGAGTCTCCTGTGGTGGCTACTACAGCGACTACCCATGTGGAGGCTTCCACTTGGGAAGCCCCTGTGGTAGCCTCCATTAGGGAATCCCCTGTGGAGTCCACCATAGGGGAAGCTCTTGTGGAGGCCTCCACTGCACATGAAGATGTTGCGAAGCCTTTACTTGGCAACATTGAGCATGGTGTGAAGGCTCGGCAGATGAGAAAGAGGAAAGTTATTTCTTCTCCCTTCACGCACACTTACATGAAGTCATGGTGAAGAATAAGTGATGTGATGGCCTCCACTCTAGATGAGCAACTGGCAGCAGAGGTATTACGTTACGTTCTTTTAAATTTGAGATAATAGAAATAGATTTCACTAAATTTTTTTATAGGTTTGCAAAGATGAGCCAATAAAAGTATATGAACCACAGACTGCTATCATTGTGGTGTAGGAGCATCAGTCGGAGGTATGCATCATCTCAGTAGATCGATCCTTAATTCATAGTAAGTCTAGCTCTTCATCACTAACTTTTGTCATCAGTAATTTTCTTGCAGTCAACAGAGGCATATCATTTTGTTGACTTCTCATCCATAGATGTCCTGCCTAAGCTGATGCTCCAACTTATTGACACGTCGTGCTCCCGATTCAAGGATAAGTAAGTCATTCTTCATTCGACTCCTTCTTCATACTTAAAATAACCTATTCATTTAATTAAGCTCGCTTTCAAATATTTCACACTTGCAGGGGTGATACAGTATTTACGACTAAGAATATCATTATTGTGTGAGGGCAGATTGATGAGTTGATACGTCGGATGCCACGCATCGATGCCTTCTTTTTAGGGAGAAGTATTTGCTTCAGGGGTATATGTCCCTATACATTTCATGTACCGTAAGTTACCCCATAAAAATGCAGGGTATTATGATTCAATCCTAAATTATATAGATAGAAGCTAGAATTTATAAACATTATCTTTCCTTTTAGTAGAGTTATGTGCAATATGGCCTACACAAAGAAAGCAAAATGTTCATCCACCATGTCATGCAGATGTATCATTTTTACTCTAATTATAAATAATCAGCACTGGACACTCCTGATTGGGCATACTAAGCTAGGGGCCTGATATTTTTATGATTTATTGCCAAACCCAACCCATAAGGTCATTCTTCCTAAGATTATAAGAACTATTTTCAATTAGGTTTCCTTAAATTGCTTTTTTGGGGCTAACTTATTGACTATACTTCTTACTATTTAGATCAAATTACTTATTGAAGATGCTGGCCAGTTTTTTGTGAGCGATCTCACAAAATGGCCAATCGAAATGATGAGTGGTCTATCAATCCAAGATAACAGTGTTGACTGTGGCATGTTTGTCTATAAGTACATGGAGGTAGCAATCAGCAAACCCTCAGTGAACTGGGCTGACCACCATGATTGGCCCAAGAAGATGAATTGAGCTAAGTTCTTATCTTTGTTTGGGAATGAAAATAAGCGAGAACTACATTTGAAGTTTGATATTTTGAAATCATTTTTTTATTTATTATTTTAAACATATTTATAGATGCACATCTATTCATGTTCTCCTTTTGTGTGCCTCGTACTCAACTAACATTAAGTTTCTAATTTTTTCATTTATTAGACGGAGCTTTGGATAGAATATCTTGTGTAAATACCATTTAAAATAATTGTGTTGGGTTGCTTTATCTAAGCTCACTTCAAGGTTGTGAACCTTAATGTTAGA
Organism: Cymbidium sinense; assembly: GCA_021442155.1. Lineage (NCBI taxonomy): Eukaryota > Viridiplantae > Streptophyta > Magnoliopsida > Asparagales > Orchidaceae > Cymbidium > Cymbidium sinense. The sequence goes on from CM038222.1 coordinate 136,316,134, forward strand.
TTCTTAACCTATTTTATGCTCTCTGTACTCCGAGAGTAGAGTATTTTATTTTCAATTTTCAGCTTTGGATAAAATATGTTTAGCAGATCATCAGTAATTTTGATGGGGCTACTTTAAGATGTGTTTCATCATTCTATACTCTCCTGAGAGTACAGAGTATTTCTTCTATTTTTTTAAATTTTTCTGGGTAGTTTGGATAAAATATGTTTAGCAGATATCATCTGCAACAATTTGGTTGATGTTGGGCTGCTTTAGTTAGATGTGTTTCATCCGTACTCTTTGTATTCTCCTGAGAGTACAGAGTATTTCTTCTAGTTTTTTTTCAATTTTCCTGGGTAGTTTGGATAAAATATATTTAGCAGATATCATCTGTAGTAATTTTTATTGGTCGCTTAGTGAGATAACTGTCTCATACTTTGTACTCTCTATACTCTTTGTACTCTAGACTCTTTGTACTCTATACTCAGACTCTCTGCACTCTCGACTCTATACTCTTTATATTCATCATTGCAGTTAGTATTTACATATTTAAGGTATTTTGTAGCTAAATTCTTTGTATTCTCCTTAGAGTACAGATTATTTTCTTAATTTTTTTCATTTTTTCTTTGCAGGTAAGAGAGAAAATGTTTACTATAATCTTAAAGCAGTTTGGAGGCTCTGCTTTTTTTTTTTTATGAGCTATTCGCATGTGTCATTAATATGTTAAGTAGATTCCATTATACCTTAAAGGATCCTTAATAATATTTTCTACAGTGCTCTCTCTCTACTCTTTATACTCTCAGACTCTCATATACTTTTCAGATTCTTTTGTAATTGTACTCTCTGTCTCTCACTCTCTACTTTCTATCTATAGTATATGTACTCTATACTCTTTGTACTCTATACTTTTATACTAGTAGTCTTGATACTTTTCTTTGTACTCTTCAGATCAATAAAATATAATATTATTTATATTTTTTATGATGATTTACTTGTTAAAAATATGCTTAAAATTAAAAATATTTTAATATATGTTCAACTAAGTTGAAGATCATTTTATATCATTCTAAAAAAAACAAAATGAACTAATGATTTCACTAATTATAAACAATATTAACATATTTAAATGTTAATAATGTGAAGTTAAAATTCACTAAAATTAATAATATAATTTATTGTTTTTAAATAAATTATTAAAAAATTAAATGATACCAATTATGTCAAAAAAGTATGAAAGAAAAACCACTTAACATGTGAATTATGGGTATAAATCTAAAACAAATATTAAAATCTCTTTAAAAATTTAGCAATTATTTAAAATATAAATTTTTTTAAAGAATTTAAAAGTATCAACTTAATTAAATTAATATTATTAAATTTAAATAATTAGTAAACTAATATCATCGCATAAAGGAAAATGGCAATTTTAGTTAATATATTAATTGATTAATAGTTCAAAAATAATTAACTAAATTGAATTATTCTAATACCGCCATTTTTTTCTTCAATTCTATTAATCTTATATAAGAGTATCATTTTATGTAATGCATGCAAAAAATCATTTCATAAAAAATAGAGTATATAATAAAATGCATGTAATGAAAATCCATCCTCTAGAGTCATCAATCGAGACACTAATTTGGTAAAATATAATAGGGGATAAACATCAAGACATCAACATACATACCAGATCATGAAGCTACCAAGATAAATTTAGTAATTGGAAATTGACGATTAAGACCTTAGTTTTTTTCTTTTTAGGGGAACCCCATATAGGGAAATTTTATTAAAAGATTACAAGGTCCTTAATAGGGATAAACTCAATAACCGCTTAAAGACTACAAAACTAGAGAGAAAATCCCTAGATAAATACAATCAAAATATGAGGAAAGAAAGCATAAATAAAGCAAAGGAGCAAGCAATTGGACCATCAATAGAAACTCTGAGGATAAGAGAAGTGTATGCTAAGAGAAGGAACTACAAAAATAAGTAATCAAACATCTAGAAAGAATTAACATAGTTATACAAGCTAAAGCTGTGAAATAAAATAATGTAATGAGAGATATGGAGAAATAGGTGGAGAGAGGCTCGTGCTCAATCACACCAATTGGGGAAAGCTAGCATGAGCATCCAAACTCAAAGGAAGGTTACATCAAACGCTACTACCCAAGGAATGGGTGAAGTCATCCCAGCCATCATAGCCTATAAACTTGGGGGAAAATGATAGCCAATTTGATAAAAATCTTGTAATCTTAGCCAACAACACCCCTGGGGGAAACTGGTTAAGGGTTGACAACTCCCATTTCTAAGATAATAAACACCAGATAATGCAAGCATAACAGCATAAATCATAGCCAACAACACCCCTAACAACACAACATCACTAATCACAGTTACCTACTTACCAAGACACATCCACATTCACATATGCAAGCATAACAACAAAAATCAGAGTGGTAAAGGGATGGCCTCAACAGAACCAACATTATATCAGAATGCATAATCCATAAGAACCTGACCTAGAAGCAACCCCCTAGTGAGGAAATCACAAAAGTATCAGTAATACAGATGGTATATATCAACATTTAAATAACATCATACCCCAATATACTTGTAGTGTCAAAAGAAATAAGAATCGATTGATATAGTGGATAATTCCATATAATAAAGGCACAATTAATAAGGATGACCACAAGATAGTCAACAGACCAAAGTTCCAAGCAGAATCCAGACACATTAGGTAGCCTACCAACAGAACCAAGAAAACCACGTAGAAGGAAAAAACCAAGTAAAATAATTGACAAATATCAATGTCCATTTGGGCCTTTCTGGTTTTAAGCAAGTTCTATAATCTATACTCTCTATACTCTCTATACTCTCATGAGAATACATGACATTTTTCTAATATTTTTCACTTTCTTTGGCCTGTTTGGAGGAAATATGTTCATTGTAATCCATTAGGAGCAGTTTGGAGGCTGATTGCTTGGTTTTTAGAAAAGTTTTGTATTTATACTCTCAGTACTCTCTGTACTCTCTATATTCTCTGTACTCTTTATACTCTAATCATGGGCTGGAGAGTACAGATTCAGCTAGTAGCCAGAAAAAAACCAAGTAGAAAATTGAACTCCACAATGGGCAGTAAGGGCAGAATCATTGAAAAATTATTAAACAATATAATAAACTCAAATATGAGATAGACTAAGTGTCTTTGAGAAAGTATTTGATTATGACATAGACTGAGTGTCTTCAAAATAATTGACCAATATTAATGTCCATTAAATAAAAGCGAAATATGAGATTATTATATCAAGAACCATTAAGTTGAAGATGCTTTGAAATATTGACTTGAATAGTATATGAGTATCTATAGCATTGATTAGTAAATCTTAGTCATCAATATCATAATAAATTAATTCATTTTCAAGAGAAATGAATAAATTTTATAATAAATTCATGAAATTTGTATATTTTGGTATAGATGGCAATAATAATAGTACGATTAAGAATGAAGATGAATACAAGAAGTAATAAAATGAAGTTATAAAAGAAAAAAGAGAGTAAATTCTTATATTTAACATAAAACTCTAAGGCAGTATATTATTTAGCACTATGGTAGTATGTATTGTATCGGCGTTGACTTTCAAAGATAATTTCATTGAAAAATTCAACAAAATGCTGCAACTCTGATGCAGCCTTCTTAATCGAATCCCTTAGATGAGACTATTGGTGTGCCTGTTAAGTAAAAGAAAGTCATCTTAGAGACTTTAAAGTATTACAAAAATGATTGTAATGATTTAATTATGGTTGTAATGTATCAGTAGAAAAGAACACATAACTAAATGATATCATGCATTAAAATATTTTCTTAAATCCATCATCGCCTTAGCTACCCTTCACCGAATTGATTGTTGAGCTTGAGTTTAATTCCTGCAGTATAACATCGTATTAGTTGATGATTTTTTACAGTATTGATGTGTAATATTTTGTGCGTACCTCTGAAAAACACCCTAGCATAACAGAGAAAGGTGTAGGCAAAATACGCAATTCTCGTGCACTTTGGTAACAACAAAATAGGATGGTTTGAAGATTAACAATATTTAAAATACTAAAAATTAAGAGGCAAATAGAAAATTACTCTTGGCTTTCTTGGATCTCTCCCAATATCCCTTAAGCATTGGAAACACCCTTTGGATGTTGCTTAACTGGATCCTTTAAGATTTTTCTCTTCTCTGGGTTGACTTTTCTTCTTAGATCACCTGAGGAGAATTCCACTTATTATAGAGTCGACATTATCATATAGTTTTTTAAGGATCCAAGCATATCCTCGCCTCTATTACCCTCTCCTCGATGCTTATTTGATATGCATCGACTTATGTCTTAAAATAATGCACATTTCCATCAGTGTTTTCCACATCTTTTAATTTTATGTATGCACTATCGATGTAGATATCCCTCTTTTCTCTGGTAGACCATCGCATGAGAAGATACTTATCCGGAATGCGCACAACATCTTCCTGACTAAGAACTCTGATACAGTGGGCACAAAGTAATCTCATCATTCAAGTACAAGTTACATCTAGGGTAGTCCCATTGAATGGACAAATATTTTGGATGCATTTTATTCTCTAAGTTTCTCACCAAATCCATGGGTCATCCGACACATCGATAGGCCTCCAACTCCATGCAAAATTCTTCCTCAACATAGTATAAAGCTTTCTTGTATAAAACATAGTTTTTAAAATTGGTCTTAACAGAACAATTGTTTTGAAGTCTTTGTCATGTTCATTTTGGCGCCATGTCTCCATAACCTTCTCCAACCCCAAGAAATAATCTGTGAGTGAACTTGTTGGTTTAGAGATTCTGTGTCATACGTTATTCATGGACTCACTATGTTGAGTTGACAAGATGCCCATACAAAATGAATCTTTGCTGAATACAGTGGACCACTTGGATCTAGCTTTATAAAGCTCAGACAACCAAGCATGATCATGCAAATTGTCTTCTTCTAGCATAGCAGACCAAGCTTCCTCAAAATCTTCCTCTGAGTCACACTTGCTCATGCATGTATAGAATAGCCCTTGTACTCTCTTATTACTATTAAAGAAATGGACCTTGGAAGGAGCTTTCTTCAAAATATGCCATTGGCACAACCTATGATGAGTTAATACAATTTTGAAAGTTTCATAGCTGATCTTGATGCTGAATATTATTATGTGTTTGTCACTCAATCAAGAAAAGTCTAGAATGAGAATGACTCAATTATCTCATGATAGAAAGGCTACTCTAAATAAGACATTTTATCGGATGATTCACTCCAACAAGAGGGGCATAAATAAGATTATATTTATTTATAATGAGAATCATCAAAAATTATCATCTTCAAAATAATCATATTCTATCCATGTCATTGCTCCAAAAAATACTTACTAAGCAATCTGACTCATCAACTTGTACATCTCACGCAAACATCCTGTCCGCTGCTTGCCTTTCCTTGAATAACTGTATTAATGCATTACTGTCACCATTTGTAATCCTCGATCTTCTCTCTTTTTGAATGAAATTGAAAGCAACACTTTTTGTGAATCCAATATTCTCTATGCCACCAACTTTCTCGGTTAGAGAGCTGAATGCATCAGTTGCTCTAATTTCGACCTCTGTCATTGTCTTCAACACAGACGCCTTCTTATCGCTAATGCATCTGTGTGATCTGAGAAGATGTAGGTCAGCAAGATTTTCCAATGAATTATTATGACTTTTTATATATTTTTTATCCATTCAGTTCCCCTTCAAATCAATAGAGAATCTAATCATGGTGGACAACCCCTTTGTAAATTTTCTTGAATTTTTTTTAGACGTGATTTCTAACCTACTTTTGCACATAAAAATTTTTTTGATTTCAATTTCTTGGAGTTTGGCCAATAACTTGTATGGTCCTTCCAAGAAGCAGCTTTGATGTGCATAATCACATATACCTATGTTTCGTTTCTAAACACAAGAAGTTTTCCCAAATTTGGGTCATTAAACATCACGACTTCATCATCGCACTTCTCATTGACCACATTCATCTGCCCAAACAGCTCCACAAATATGTGACATGTAAAACAGCTCCACAAATGAACATATTCCCTCCAAACAAGCCAAAGAAAGTGGAAAAAAATTGACCAAAATGCTCTGTACTCTCATGAGAGTATAGAGAGTACATATACAAAACTCCCCTAAAAACAAACCAATCATGCCCCCAATTATTCCTAATGGAATATAATGAACATATTTCCTCCAATCATGCCAAAAAAATTGTAAAAAATGACCAAAATCATATGTACTATCATGAGACTACAGACATTACAAATGCAATTCTCACCTAAAAACTAACCTATCAGCGTCCAAATTAATTCTAATGGAATGTACTGAGCATATTCCATCTAAACAGGCCAAAGAAAGTGGAAAAAATGAGCTAAATCCTGAGAGTACACAGAGTATAGATTCAACATTCTCCCAAAAACTATCCAAACAGCCTCCAAATTGCTTCCAATGGAATGCAATAAATATAATCTCAACAATCGAACCAAAGAAATTAGAAAAAATGATCAAATCATCTCAGATTTAAGAGAGTACAAACATAAACTCATAAAACCAAACACCAAATTCCAAATTGCTCATAATGAATTATAATGAACATATTTTTAAAAATAGGCCAAAGAAAGTGGAAAAACATTACCAAAATGCTATGTACTCTCATGAGAGTATAGAGAGTACAGAGAGTACAGAGAGTACAGATGCAAAATACTCCTAAAAACCATCAATCAGCCTCCAAATTATTTCTAATGGAATCTACTGAACATATTCTATCCAAACAAAGCGAGAAAGTGGAAAAATGAGTCCTCCACTCTCATGAAAAGAGAGTTCATGAGTACAGAGTACAGAGGATATAAAGAGTACAAAGAGTACAGAGAGTACAGATGTAAAATTCTCCTAAAACTAAATAATCAGCCTCTAAATTGCTCCTAATGGATTATAATGAATATATTTCCTCCAAACAGGCCAAATAAAGTAAAAAAATATTACCAAAATGCTCTGTAATCATGAGATACACAGAGTACGAAAACACTAAAACCAATAAAATAGCCTCCAAATTATTCCTAATGGATTTGTAATGAACATATTTTTGCCAAAGAAAGTGAAAAAATATTAGAAAAATGCTCTATCTCTCAAGAGAGAAAGACAGATGTAAAAAATCCCAAAATCATCCAAACCCTCCAAATTATTTCTAATAATGTAATAACATAATCTCAACACCAAAGAAAAAATTGGAAAAAATATGGTCAAAATCATGTACTCTCATGAGAATCTGAGAGAGTCTGATGCAAAAACATTATAAAACTAACCAAGCAGCCTCCAAATTATTTCTAATGGATTGTAATGAACATATTTCTTCCAAATAGGCCAAAGAAAGTGGAAAAATATTAGCAAAATACTCTGTACTCTCATGAGAGTACAGAAAGTATAGAGAGTACAGATAGAAATCTCCCAAAAAAATTAACCAAACAGCTAGAAAATTACTTCTAATGGAATGTAATGACCATATTCTCTCTATGCAGACAAAATAAATTGGAAAGATATGAGAAAATGTTCTGTACTCTCATGAGAGTACAGAGAGTACAGATGCAAAAATCTCTCAAAAACCATCCAAATTGCCTCCAAATTACTTTCAATGGAATGTAATGAACATAATCTCAACAACCAGGCCAAAGAAACTAGGAAAAATGGCCAAAATCATATGTACTCTCATGAGAGTATAGAGAGTACAGATGTAAAAATCTCCTAAAAACTAAGCAATCAGCCTCCAAATTATTTCTAATGGATTGTAATGAACATATATCCTCCAAACAGGCTAAAAAAATTAGAAAAAAAATAGCAAAATGCTATGTACTCTCATGAGAGTATATAGAGTACAGATGGAAATCTCCCATAAAAATAAACCAAACAGCCAGAAAATTGCTTCTAATAGAATGTAATGACCATACTCTCTTCACACAAGCAAAATAAATTAAAAAGATATGAGAAAATGTTTTGTACTCTCACAAGAGTACAGAGAGTACAGATGCAAAAATCCCATAAAAATTATCCAAACAACCTCCAAATTACTTTTAATGGAATGTAATAAACATAATATCAAAAACTAGGCCAAAGAAAGTGGGAAAAAATGTGCAAAATACTTTGTACTCTCATGAGAGTATAGAGAGTACAGATGCAAAACTCTCCTAAAAACTAACCAAACAGCCTCCAAATTATTTATAATGGAATGTAATAAACATATTCTCTCTAGATAGACCAGGAACTCATGAAAAATAATATGAAATTGGTTAGTACTCTCATGAGATTACAAAGAGTACCCATGGAAAGCAGTTCCTAAAACAAGCAAATTCCTCTTGCAAAGAACTCCAAACAGTGTAGGAAATATACATTAAATAAAAAATTTCAAGGAATATCACTAACAAACCATAAAAAAATTATACATATACAACGGTTGAGAAAAATTACCGATGAATTTTTATTTAATACATCCTCAGCTAAATTGGTCATTATTTCCTCAAGGTCATAACTTCCAAATTTATTCTTCATCTTCATGGTTCTTTTGTAAAAAGGAAATGAGATTTTCTATTTCTCTCTCTAAGCTCGATTTGCAAGAAAAAAATACACCCTAAACCCTAAATCTATATATAAATTTCTTTTAAATTCCTCCCGCACATTCCAGCTACACTTCTTCTCCCGTTTGTTTGAGCGAGATGGTAGATTGAGGCAGGTAAGTAAGCGGAGTCATGAATGTGCCATCCTTTTACAGGGTCGTCCGTCCAGTTATAGCATCGTTAAGCGCTAAAATGGGAAATTAAAATGTTAGACATGCATCGGCCAATGATTGGAGTCCGCACATAAAGTTACGTGCAGACTCCGGATGTACTATTTTTTCTTTTCTCTCTCGATTTGGAGAGACACACACAGAGAGAGAGAGAGAGAGGGAGAATAGTTTGCAACTATAGTGAACGAGAATAAAAGTTTTTTTTAACGAGAACAAAATAAAAAAAGGATAAAGGATAACATGTACGGTAGAGCTCGACAGGGAAGCAACTGTAATAAAAGCCTTCGGCTTCACATGGGATATATACGAGCTTGGTAAAAGCGATGATCTTGTGTGGGTTGTTAGCGATAGGGAGAGGAGGAAGATAGATCTTTTTTTTCTATTTTTTTTAGCTCACGGCAAGAGAGAGAGAAGGATATTTTATTCTTTGTTTGGTTAGTAAATGGATGGTTAAACTTAGGAAAGAATGTGGTGGTTTTATTAGGTGAAGAATAAAGAGAGGCTGGTTGCAAGTTATGTAGAGAATAACATAGGTTGCTTAGGATTGGAGAGAAGATGGGATGAGAACGTAAACCACATGAGCATAGAAAGGGTGAGGAGTGCTCAGTTTTGAAGAGACGGAGGCGGAAGTGAGCGTCATTAGCTACCCAAATGAGAGTCATGAGGTTTTCATCAGTGAGCAGAGGCGAAGGAAAAGAAAAGAGTGTTATGAAAAAAATTGAGTCCCTCGGATCAGCGTTCCCTTCATTTCTTATCCCTTCTGAAAAAAATTATTCTTTTATTTTTTTAACTCCAAGCAGCCCATGTGAAAGGAGAAAATATTACGTCTGGAGTCCGCACGTACATTTAATGCAGACTCCAATCCTGGCCCGACGCGTGTCCAGTGGTTTTTTCCCGTTTTAGCGCTTAATAGTGTTGTGACTGGACGGACGGCGATGATGCCATTTATCCTGGCCCGACCTAGCCCATCCTGCCTCGTTCAAACAGTGGGAGAAGAAAAATGAGATGGGTGTCATTCGACATTCCTCCCGCACATGACAGTTTAGGGCTTTCTCCACTAGCTCGGCTCCCGCTCTCGATCGGCGAATGTGCGGCCATCGCTCAGTGATTTAGCAAATCTTGCGAATAACTTTCATTGAGGTATTATAGGGGACTACATGAGGTATTTACACCTGTGTTCCCAAACTTTAATGAATTTAGGGTTTTCTCTATTCTTCTCACCATCCAGTATGTGAACATTTTAGAACATTTGAGTTCTTTAAATGAACGGGATGTATTTTAGTAGTTTTTGGAGATATTTTGCATGTATACTCTCTATATTGTCAAGATGGTACACGCAGTTATTTTCAAATTTTTGAACTGATTAGCATTGTGAAATGTTTAGCATATCACATGGTAGGATGTTTAGGTATGTTTCAAGATGAATTTTATGGCTTGATTAGGGATGATAATATGTTTAGTCGATTGCATTATAATTTGTTTGTAGGTTAATTTTTGGTTGTTTGCTTCAGTTTTGCATGTGTACTCTTTGTACTCTTAGAAGAGTACAGTCTATTTTGGCATTTTTTAAAAATACTTCTATCTCTGTTTGGATACAAAATGCTCAGTACATGGCTTATGAAGCAGATTGAAGGCTCATTCTTAGTTTTTAGGGGTTTTTTACATCTGTACTCTCTGTAGTCTCATGAGAGTACAGAGCATTTTGGTCATTTTTTTCTAGTTTCTTTGGCCTGTTTGGAGGAAATATGTTCATTACAATCCATTAAAAATAATTTGGAGGCTGATTGGTTGGTTTTTTTAGTGTTATTTTACATCTGTACTCTCTTGAGAGTATAGATGATTTTGGCCAATTTTTTCCAGTTTCTTTAGTCTGGTTGTTCAGATTATGTTCATTACATTCTAGTGGAAGTAATTTATTGGTTGTTTGGATAGTTTCTAGGGGTTTTACTCTGTACTCTCACAGATTGATTTACTTGGATAATATGGTCATTACATTCCATTAGAAGCAATTTTGTGGCTATTTTTTCCAGTTTCTTTGGCCTGGTTGTTGAGATTATGTTCATTATGTTCCATTGGAAGCAATTTGGAGGGATGTTTGGATGGTTTTTGGGAGATTTTTGCATCTATACTCTCTGTACTCTCATGAGAGTACAGACCATTTTGGTCATTTTTTTTCCAGTTTCTTTGGCCTGTTCAGAGGAAATATGTTTATTACAATCCATTAGGAATAATTTGGAGGTTCTTTGATTAATTTTTTTAGTGTTATTTTGTATCTGTACTCTCTTGAGAGTACATACAATTTTGGCCAATTTCTTCTAGTTTCTTTGGACTGTTTGGTGAAAATATGCTCATTACATTCCATTGGAAGCAATTTGGAGGGATGTTTGGATGGTTTTAGATTTGCATCATACTCAGTACTCTTATGAGAGTGATAGTCATTTTTTCCAGTTTCTTTGGCACATTGAGGAAATATGTTCATTACAATCCATTAGGAATAATTTGGAGGCTGTTTGGTTGGTTTTTTAGTGCTATTTTGTATCTGTACTCTTTGTACTCTGTTGAGAGTACAGATAATTTTGGCCAATTTTTTCCAGTTTCTTTTGCCTGTTTGGAGGAAATATGTTCATTACATTCCATTGGAAGTAATTTGGAGGGATGTTTGGATGGTTTCTGGGAGATTTCATCATACTCTCGTACTCTCATAGTATGAGTATTTTGGTCATATTTTTCCTATTTCTTTTGCCTGTTTGGAGGAAATATGTTCATTACAATCCATCAGGAACAATTTGGAGGCTGTTTTGTTAGTTTTTTACTGTTATTTTACATCTGTACTCTCTGTACTCTCTTAAGCGCACAAATTATTTCATGGACATTTTTTCTAATTTCTTTGGCCTGGTTGTTCAGATTATATTCATTACATTCTAGTGGAAGCAATTTGGTGGCTGTTTGGATAATTTTTGGGAGATTTCATCTGACTCTCATCTCTGAGAGTCTGAGCATTTCATTTTTCCTATTTCTTTGGCCTGTTTGGAGGAAATATGTTCATTACAATCCATTAGAAATAATTTGGAGGTTGATTGGTTGGTTTTTTAGTGTTATTTTGCATCTGTACTCTCTTGAGAATACAGACGATTTTGGCCAATTTTTTTCCAGCTTCTTTGGCGTGGTTGTTCAGATTATATTCATTAAATTCTAGTGGAAGCATTTTGGTGGCTATTTGAATGGTTTATGGGAGATTTCTGCATCTGTACTCTTTGTACTCTCATGAGAGTAAAGAGCATTTTGATTATTTTTTTTCCAGTTTCTTTGGCCTGTTTGGAAAAAATATGTTCATTACAATCAAATAGGAACAATTTGGAGGTTGTTTGGTTGATTTTTTAGTGTTATTTTACATCTGTACTCTCTGTTTGGATAGTTTCTGGGGAATTTCTGTATCTGTACTCTCTGTACTCTCATGAGAGTACAAAGTATTTTGGTCATTTTTTCCAATTTATTTAGCCTGTTTGGAGGAAATATGTTCATTACAATCCATCAGGAATAATTTGGAGGCTATTTGGTTAGTTTTTTAGTGTTATTTTGCATATGTACTCTTTATTTGGTTGGTTTTTTAGTGTTATTTTACATTTGTACTCTCTGTACTCTCTTGAGAGTACAGACGATTTAAGCCATTTTTTTCCAGTTTTTTTGGCCTGTTTAGAGGAAATATGTTCATTATAAATCAATTGGGAATAATTTAGAGGCTGATTAGTTGTTTCTTATGGGTGATTTGCATGTGTACTCTCATTAACTGACTTTTCATTTTGAAGTTTATCATTTTTGGGAAAAGGATAACTTGAGATCAGACCTACCAGTTAGAGCGGTGTTGATAATATTGCGACAATTCTTGGAAGTCGTTGACATTTTAAAGAGGCTTCATCTACATCAATTTATTAGACTCCATGAAAATCAGCAAGACTCAATAGCCATTACTTCAATCCTGTCTTGCTGGGACATAGAGAAGCAAGCTTTCTTTCTTGGTGGGCAATGCATTCCTTTCACCCCCGATGAAGTTACAATAATTATAGGGATGCTAAACAGAGGGGAGAAGGTCTTATGGTAGAAATCCTCGCTGTTGTAGTTCAATTCAGTAGACTATAAGACTATGCTTGAGCATGTAAATAGTTCGTTGCCTGTGGCACAGTTTGTGCAGTTGTATATACATTTTCTGCTGTCAAATCTTTTTTTTGTATATCACAACTATAGGGTGGCATCGGAATTGATTTCCTATGCCGATGACATAGATAAATTTGCTGAATATAATTGGGCAGAGGCCATTTGGGCCTTCCTAGTTTCACAATTTGATGGTATTACATCAAAGATTATACCCAGAAGACACCTAGGTACATGAGTGGCTTTATCACTTTTCTTATGGTATGTTCTATATCTTTGGTTATGTATTATTTGATGCATTGAAGTTAACTTATATAAATATTAATTGTAGATCTGGGCCGCTGAGCACATAAGCATCATGAGACCGCCATCTCTATTTGCAAAGCCACGTATGCTTGGATGGCCAAAAATAAAGTTTATGGATGAAGCCTTCACTGGTTTAGGAGGACACCAGGTGACATATAATAATATCACTTAGTTCATATAAGAATGTATTTATTTATGTTGTAGTCATCATATTTTTCTTATCAGTTTAACATAGGTATGTCATTCATTCGAGGACATATCATAAGAGGAGACCTGGCTCCTTGAATCATTTTCCCACATGTATACATGTTGAGCTCGATGTGATCCAATTCTAAGTCCAGTTCAGCGAATCTCCACATGTCTCTCCTTGATATTCTCCCCCATCTAATGTATCTATCCTGCCCTCTACTACTACCCCCGCATAAGGCTTTGCGGTGGAGAGGATACTTGCAGGTTTTAAGGACTTGAAAGATATAATATCTTCTTTTCAATCAACAATGACAGAGAGAATGGATGGGATTGATTTGCGGGTTACTGCTATCAAGGAGGTTCTTCTGGCGTGGGGTCCTACCATCCCTAGTGGGGAAGCTTATGTGGAGGTCACCATGGGGAACTCTTGGAGGATCATGAGGCACCTATGGAGGCTGAGCTTCGGAGGCTAACAGGGAGTCTCTTGTGGAGGCACTACATTCTGCCATTGTGGATACTTCCACTTGGGAAGGCTGCTCTGTAGATACTTGGGAAGCCCCCAGGTAGCCTCCACTGGAAGCTTTGGTCCACCATAGGGGAAGCTATTATGGAGGCCTCCACTGCACATGGAGATGCTCCAAAGCCTTTAATCGGTACATTGAGCATGGGGTGAAGGCTCGACAGATAAGGAAGAGGAAAGCTATTTGTTCTCCCTTCACACACACTTACAGGAAGTCACGAGCAAAATAAGTGATGCGGTGGCCTCCACTCAAGATGAGAAGCCGACAGTAGAGGTATTAAGTTAATTTCTTTTAAATTTGATATAATAGAAATAGATTTCACTAAATTTTTTATAGGTTTGCAAAGATGAGCCAATAAAGGTCGATGACCCATAGACTACTATCGTTGTGGTGAAGGAGCATCAGTCGGAGGTATGCATCATCTCAGTAGATCGATCATTAATTCATAATAAATCTAGCTCTTCATCACTAACTTTCATCATCAGTAATTTCATTGCAATCAGCAAAGGCACATCATTTTGTTGACTTCTCATCCAGAGCTGTTATGCCTATGCCGATGCTCCATCTTATTGACGCGTCGTGATCCCGATTCAAGGACAAGTAAGTCAATCTTCAATCAACTCCTTCGTACATAAAATAACATATTCGTTTAATTAAGCTCGCTTTAAAATATTTCTCACTTTGCGGGTGATACAATATTCTGGGAATATCATTATTGCGAGGAAGATTAATGAGTTCAGATCGATATCTCGATGCACATGTCGATGCCGCCTTCTTACTGAGAGTACTCACTCTGTCCGGCGGATGTCCCCTATTTGTACATCTCATGCTTTACCGGGTAAGTTACCCCAAGATATGCGTGCATTATAATTGATCCTTGTTTGTATAGATGGATAATTTATAAACGTTCTCTTCTTTTCTTACAGTATGCGATATATACTAGGAAAGCAAAATGTTCATTCATATCACTTGTAGATAGTGTGTCAAGACTCTTCAATTATATATAATGGACACTCTGGTTGGGCATATTAAGCTGGGCTTGGTATTTTATGACTCATTACCAAAGCCAACCCATAAGGCCATTCTTCGAGATTGTAGAGTTGTTTTCAATTTGGTTTAGTAAACTTTTTTTTGGACCCCTTTTTACTATACTTCTTCTATTCAAATCAAATTACTTGTTGAAGATCTTGTGACCTTTTATGAGGATCCCATAAAATGGTCAATCAATCTTGAGTGGTGCCATCAAGATAACATGTTATTGCGGGATGTTTATCTCATACATGGAGGCGAATTAAATCCCATGCGGGTGACCACCAAGATTGGCCGAAGAAGATGAATTGCTTTAGGGTCGAGTTCACTTACACTATCTTTTTTTTTTGGGAATGAAAAAGCCAAGCTAAGAACTGTACATTTAAAGTTTGATAAGTAGGAAATAATTGTACAGGGTATTTCTTTTATTTTTCTTCAATATCCTTGGGTAGTTTGAATCTTTTATCATTAGCAGAGAACACCTACACTAATTTGGTTGACGCTGGAATGCTTTACTGTGATGTGTTTCATCTGCACTCTCTGTACTCTCCTAGGAGTACACAGAGTATTTCATCTATTTTTCTTCAATTTTCCTTGGTATTTTTGGATAAATTATGAGAGAACATCTGGTAATGTTGGGGGTTTTCTAGATGTGTTTTATCTATACTGTTGTTTATGCTATCTCACTCTATACTCTCTGCTCTCTTCTATCTTACGTACTTTTATACCCTCTATACTTCCCGTACTCTTTATACTCTCTATTCCATTACAGGTAGTTTGAAGGCTGAGTATAAGAATATTTGAGGTGTTCTGTGGCTTAACTCTTTGTATTCTCCTCATAGTACAGATTATTTACTTATTTTTTCCCATTTTCACTTTTGATTTGTAGGACGTAGAGGAATTGTTCAATATAACCTTAAAGTAAATTGGATGCTCCTGGGTTACTTTTTTATGAGTTTTCTGAGCAGTTTTGCATGTGAACCCTCTCTATACTCTATGTACCCTCTATACTCTCTATACTTTTGTACTCTCTGTACTCTCTATACTCTCTATACTCTCTGTACTCTCTGTACTCTCTGGACTCTCTATGTACTCTTCTCTACTCATTGGTAGTTGATATAATATTGTTTACGATTCTATGATGATTTATTTACTTGTTTGGAGAAAATAAGCTTAATTTTGATATTCAAATTATATCATATTTTAAATTTGGAACAACTGAAAAAGTGAAGTTAAAATTTACATTATCTAAAATTTATGTTATACTCAGCCACATTCAGAATGCCTCAATCTAAAAGTATACATGAGAAGCAATATAAACTATTTAGCATGTGAACGTAATATAAGTGGGTACGATTACTAAACTTAACTCTTTAATAAAGAAAATTATGATCTTTAAAAATGTGGTAGAATTTTATGAATGCATAAAATTACTTTCTACCAGTCGAAATCATGCTTCTTAAAACCTACTTTCTACTGAAACATGTGCATAAAATAGACAAATAAACTATCGATGATGCGGCTTACCAATGTCTTATTCAGAAATATAAATTTTGAAGGTAGTGTGGAGCAAATTCTATATTTTAAGATGAGAAATTTTTTCAAATTATGTAATAACTGAAAGTATCATCTGAATTAAATTAATATTATTGATCAATTTATAAATAATTACTAAACTAATATCATCAGTACTAATATCATCTTCATCACAGAATTTTTTTTTTTTCGGCTTCTACTAAACTTGTTGATAGGAACATGTGGGCTTATCAAAAATTATAATACATGCAATAAAAATCATTTCATAAAATATAAAGTACTTTATAGAGTATATATTAAACTATGTAATGCCTACAATGAAAATCAACTTATTCTCGTAAGCAAGGTAGACTCATCAATCAGAAATTATAATTTGGTAAAATATGAGAAATTTTATTGCCACAGTCTAAGGATTACAAAGTCCTTAATAGGGGTAAACTCTATGCACTGCTGCTTTAAGAGCAACAAACAACGTAGTGAGGAAAAAACCAAGCAGAAAATAATTGACCCATATTAAAGTCCATTTGGACCTTCCTGATTTCAAACAAGTTATGTACCCTCTCTACTCTTTGTACTCTCTGTACTCTCCTGCGAGTATAGAGCATTTTGGGCATTTTTTCTATTTTCTTTGGCCTATTTGGAGGATGTAAGTTCTTGGGCTGGAGAGTGTTGATTCATCTAGTAAACTGTACTCCACAATGAGCAGTAAGGGCAGAATCACTGAGAAATTACTAAACAATATAATAAACTCAAATATGACATAGACTAAGTGTATTCGAACAAATGTTTCATTATGACATAGACTGAGTTTCTTCAAAACATTGACCAATATTAATAAACCCTAAATAAAAACTGAAATATGAGATTATTATGTCAGTAACCATTAAGTTGAAGATGCTTTGAAATGTTGACCTAAATAGATTATGAGTATGTATAGTGCATTGATTAGTAAATCTTAGTCATCAAATATCATAGTAAATTAATTTATTTTCAAGATAAATAGATAAATTTTATAATAATAAGATGCGTTTAAGAATAAAGATTCTCACAAGAAGAAAGTCATCCTAAGAAATGATTTACCGATCGGCGTGAAGAAAGTCATCTTAATCTTTACGACTCGGCGGTCTTCCTTGAATCCCATAGGTGAGGCTGGCGGTGTGCTGTAAGTAAAGAAAGTCATCTTGGAGACTCTTAAGCATTACAGAAATGATTGCACAGTCAAACAAGACATAACTAAATGATATCATGCATTGAATTGTTTTCCTGTAATAATATCCATCATCAACTTAGTGTACCCTTCAGCCGACTGACTGATTGTTGAGCTCGAGTTGAATTCCTAAGGTAGAACATCGTATCAGTTAATGATTTTTTACAGCATCAATGTGTGTTATTATGTATGTACCTCTGAAAAACACTCTGGGATAATAGAGAAAGGTGTTGTAATGGGTGACGAAACACATTCTGCGACACTATCAGTTTGTACTTTGGTTTCTGTAACAACAAAAATAGGATGGTTTGAAGATTAGCAGCAATATTTGAAATACTAAAAATCAAGATGCAAGTAGAGAATTACACTTGGCTTTCTTGGATCTCTCCCAATATCCCTAAACCTTGAGTTGGAAATACCCTTTAGACGTTGCTTAACTGGATCCTTTAAGATGTCTTTTTCCTTATCTGCTGTGGTTGACTTCTTCTTCTTAGGCCTCACGAAATTCCACTTATTATAGAGTTACATCATCATTATAGTTTTTTTAAGGACTAAAGCATATAGTCTTGACTTTATTATTACCACGTGCACGCTTATTTGATATGCATATCTAATGTGATTCGAAAATAATGTCGTAGCATTTCCATCTTCCACATCTCTTAATTTTTATATGCACTATCGATGTAAATATCCCTCTTTGCTCGTGTAGCATGAGAAGATATCCAATGTACATCTTCCTGACTAAGAACTCTAATACAATGGGCATAAAGTAATCCATCATTTCAAATTTCTTACAAGTATAAGTTACATCTAGGGTAGTCCCATTGAAATGGACAGTCAATATTTTGGATGAATTTTTATTCTTTAAGTTTCTCACCAAATACTCCATGGGGCCGTCATCTGACACAGTTACTGATAGGCTTCCAACTCCATGCAAAAATTCTTTCTCAAACATAGTATAAGCCTTTCTTGTATAAAATATAGCAGCTTATTTTATAATTGGATTAGTCTTAACAACAGGAACAATCGATGACTGGCTACACTTGAAGTCTTTGACATGTTCATTCTAGCACCATGTCTCCATAACCTTCTCCAACCCTAAGAAACAATCTGTGAGTGAACTTGTTGGTTTAGAGATTCTGTGACATATGTTGTTCATTAACTCACTACGTTGCGTTGACAAGATGCCCATGCAGAATGAGTCTTTGCTGAATGTAGTGGACCACTTGGATCTAATTTTATAAAGCTCGGTGACAGCATGCAAATTACCTTCTTCTAGCATGGCTCAAGCTTCTTCAAACTCTTCCTCTGAGTCACATTTGCTCATGCATGCATAAAATATCCCTTGTACCCTCTTATTACTATTAAAGCAGTGAACCTTGGAAGGAGCTTTCTTTGAAATATGCCATTGGCACAATCTATGATGAGTATGCGGTAATATAATTTTGATAGCTCTCGTCATAGCCTGATCTTGATCAGTGAATATTGTTGTAGGATGTTTGTCACTCATCAACTGAAGAAATGTCTGAAATAGCCATGAGAATGACTCAATCGTCTCTTCTGATAAAAAGGCTACTCTAAATAACACATTTTGCCAGTGATGATTCAAAAAAAACAAGATTATATTTATTGAGGGGCACAAACAAGATTATATTTATTGAGTCGATAGCTTGTATCAAAAATTATCACATCACCAAAATAGTCATATTTTATCCTAGACATGTCATTGCTCCAAAAAAAAACTTACTAAGCAATTTGACTCATCAACTTGTACATCCCATGCAAACATCCTGTCCGCTGCTTGCCTTTCCTTGAACAGCTATATTAATGCATTACTGTCACCATTCACAATCCTCAATCTTTTCTCTTTCTGAATAAAATAGAAAGCATCTCTTTTTGTGAATCCAATATTCTCTACGCTGCCAACTTCCTCACTTAAATAGCTGAATGCATCAGTTGCTCTAATTTCTGCCTCTGTTATTGTCTTCAACACAGAAGCCTTTTCATCGCTAATGCATCTGTGTGATCTGAGAAGATGTAGGTCAACAGGCTTTACCAATAAATAATTATGACTTTCTATATGCTTTTTAACCATCCAGTTCCCCTTCATGTCAATAGAGAATCTAATCATGGCCGGATAAGCAGTCCTTATATCAATTTTCTGGAATTTTGCTAAGCCATTTAGACTAGCAAATTTCTTCTGACCTGCTTTTGCACATAAAAAAAATCTTTTGATTTCAATTTCTTGGAGTTTGGCCAATAACTAGTATGGTCCTTCCGAACACTGAAACCAGTTTGATGTGTGTAGTCACAGTACAGTGCATATGCCTCCGTTTTATTCTAAACAGTGGTACCAAGGAGTCTCCTCAAATTTGGGTCATTAGTTATCACAACTTCATCATCGCACTGTTCATTGACCACATTCACCTGCCCAGATAGCTCCACATAAATGTGACATGTAAAATAGCTCCACAAATAAATATATTCCCTCCAAACAGGCCAAAGAAAGTGAAAAAAATGAGCTAAATACTAAGAGTACAGAGAGTATAGATGCAAAAATCTCCTAGAAACCATCCAAACAGCCACCAAATTGCTTTCACTAGAATGTAATGAACATAATCGAACAACAAAGAAAGCTGGACAAAATGTCCATAAAATCATCTACTCTCAGAGTACTGAGAGAATCTGAATGCAAAATAACACTAAAAACCAACCGAACAGCCTTCAAATTGTTCCTGACGGATTGTAATGAACATATTTCCTACAATCAAGCCAAAGAAATAGGAGAAAAAATGGCCAAAATGCTTTGTACTCTCACGACAGTATAGAGAGTACAGATGCAGAAATTCCCAAGAAACCATCCAAACAACCCTCCAAATTACTTCCAATGGAATGTAATGAACATATTTCCTCCAAACAGGCCAAAGAAATTGAAAAAAAGGCCAAAATGCTCTGTACTCTTATGAGAGTACAGAGAGTACAGATGCTAAATAACACTAAAAAACTAACCAAATAGCCTCCAAATTATTCCTAATGAATTGTAATGAACATATTTCCTCCAAATAGGACAAAGAAACAGGAAAAAATGACCAAAATACTTTGTACTCTCATGAGAGTACAGAGAGTACAGATGCAAAAATCTCCCAAAAATTATCCAAACATCCCTCTAAATTGCTTCCAATAGAATGTAATGAACATATTTCCTCCAAACATGCCAAAGAAACTAGAAAAAAAAAGGCAAAAATTGTCTATACTCTCAAGAGAGTATAGAGAGTACAAAAGAAAAATAACACTAAAAAATTAATCAAACAGCCTCCAAATTGTTCCTAATGGATTATAATGAACATATTTTCTCCGAACATGCCAAAGAAACTGGAAAATAATGACCAAAATGCTCTGTACTCTCATGAGAGTACAGATGCAAAAAATCTCCCAGAAACCATCGAAATAGCCACCAAATTGCTTCCACTGGAATGTAATGAACATAATCTCAACAACCAGGCCAAAGAAAATGGAAAAAAATATTCACAAAATCATATGTACTCTCAAGAGAGTACAGAGAGTACATATGCAAAATAACACTAAAAAAACTAACCAAACAGCCTCCAAATTGTTCCTGATGGATTGTAATGAACATATTTCCTCTAAATAGGTCAAAAAAATAAGAAAAAAATGACCAAAATACTCTGTACTCTCATGAGAGTACAAAGAGTACAAAGAGTATAGAGAGTACAGAGAGTACAGAGAGTACATATGTAAAATAACACTAAAGAAGCAACCAAACGGCCTCCAAATTGTTCCTAATGGATTTGTAATGATGATATTTTCTCCAAACATTCTCATAGAAACTGAAAAAAATTCCCAAAATACTTTGTTCTGTACTCTCGTGAGAGTACAGAGAATACACATGCAAAACTCTCCTAAAAACTGACATAAACAATCTCCAAGTTGCTTCTAATGGAATGTAATGAACATATTCTCTCCAGACAGGCCGAAAACTCATGAAAAATAATATGAAATTGGTCAGTACTCTCATGAGATTACAGAAAGTATACCCATGCAAAGCAGATCCTCAAAATAAGCAAAGTCCTCTTGCAAAGAACTCCAAACAGTGTAGGAAATATACACCAAATAAAAGAATTTCAAGAAATAATATTAAAAAACTGTAAAAAAAATTATACGTATACAACGGTTGAGAAAAATTATCGATGAAACATAAACAGTATTATATCAAGTTACCCATGAGTTGAGAAGAGTATAGAGAGTATAAAGAGTACAGAAAGTATAGAGAGTACAGAGAGTGTAGAGAGTATAGACAGTATAGAGAGTACATAGAGTACATAGGGGTAGTCTTCTTGCTCAGTAAGGCTTCTTTTGCTTTGTATTTTTTACCTTCAAGATGCTCTTTAAGGGCTTCCTCAGTGGAAGTGTTGACCTCACAGATAGCACATTCCCTCTATGTCATAATACCTTCTCCCCTCTATTTGGCATCCCTATTATCACTGCAACTTCATCAGGGGTGAAAGGAATGCACTACCCACCTAGAAAGAAAGCCTGCTTCTCTATGTCTCAACAAGACAGAATTGAGGTAATAGCAATTGAGTCTTGCTGAATTCCATGGAATCTAATGAATTGATGTAGATGAAGCCTCTATAAAATGTCAATGACTTCATTACTAAAGAGTATTTCAGTATTATCAAACACCGTTAGAGTGGTGGTAGGACTGCATCTCGAAGTTATCCTTTTCCCATACATGGTAAACTTCAAAATGAAAAGTCAATAAATGATAGTACAGATGCAAATCAACCATAAAAACTAACCTAGTCACCCTACAAAATTGCTACTAATGGATTGTAATGAACATATTTCCTACAAACAAGCCAAATAAACTGCAAAAATATTGGCAAAATCATCTGTACTCTCATGAGAGTACAAAGAGTATAGATGCAAAAATCTCCTAGAAACCATCCAAACAGCTGCCAAATTGCATCCAACGGAATGTACTGAACCTAATCTCAACAACCAGGCCAAAGAAACTGGAAAAAATGGCCAAAATTATTTGTACTCTCATGAGAGTACTGAGTAGAGAAAATACTAACAAATTAACCAACATCCAAATTATGCCTAATGAATGTATTTCCTCCAAACAGCCAAAGAAATAGGAAAAAATGACCAAATACTCACTCTCGGAGAGAGAGTCTGAGAAATACATGTAATGAAAATAATCTCAACAACTAGTCTGATGAAACTAGAGAAAATGTCCAAAAATCATCTATACTCTCAAGAGAGTACAAATGTAAAATAACACTAAAAAAATAACCAAACAGCCTTCAAATTATTCGTGATGGATTGTAATGAACATATTTCCTCCAAACAGGCCAAAGAAAATTATTTCTAATGGAATGTAATGGCCATATTCTCTCCATCCAGACAAAATAAACTAAAATATTCAAAATCATCAGTACTCTCATGAGAGTACTGAGAGATGATCAAAATCTCTCAAAATAAGCAAAGTCCTCTTGCAAAGAACTCTAAACAGTGTAGGAAATATACACTAAATAAAAGAATTTCAAGGAATAACACTAACAAATCGTAATAAAATTGTACATATATAATGGTTGAGAAAAATTATCGATGAATTTTTATTTAATACATCCTGAGCTATTTCTTTAAGGCCATAACTTCCAAATTCATTCTCCATCTTCATGGTTCTTTCGTAAAAAAAAAAATAAGATTTTCTCTTTCTCTCTCTGAGCTCAGTTTGCAAGAAAAAAAATACACCCCTAAATCCTAAATCTAGATATATATTTCTTTTAAATTTCTCCTGTGCATTCCAACGACACTTCTTCTCCTATTTGTTTGAGCAGAGGCAGGCGGTCGGGGCAGGATAAGCAGTGTCATCCGTTCGTCGATTCGGTAAGCACTAAAATAGGAAAAAAAAAAACTACTAGACAAGTGTCGGGCCAAGATTGGAGTCCGCACATAAAGCTACATGCGGACTCCATATGTAATATTTTCTCATGTGAAAGGGCATGGGGGAGGGTGATGTGACAATTACTCATTTGCTGAATGAGGCGGTGGGATATGGAGAAAAATGAAATCGCTGCAAGAAAGAGATTTTTTTTTGTATTATTTTTTTTCTCTTTTTTAATCAGAATTATACTAAACATTAACAAGTATATATATATGTGTGTGCTTCATTCCAACAATATCAATAATTTTTATATCACATAATTGATATTATGTTTGCCGCTCAAGCCTATTGAAATTGAATTTGTGTCGTCGCCCTATGAGAGCATTTTTTTCTCCTTTTTTTACTTTCATTTTGCAATGAAGTTTTGCATTTCCTCATTTGTCGAGGTCAAATAAATTTTTTTTATATCCTTATTTATGTCGAATCTGCATTATTTTATTTGTGCAATGTTTCAAATAATTTCGATCGTAATTGAGATATTTTGAGTTCGCTTCACATGATATTGTCTTTTGTTATATATCGATCTTATAATATTTACTCGTCTCAATTTAGGGAGTAGATGCGTAGGTCGACATTCATATAGGTTAAAAGGTTGACTTGGTTTGACCCAATTCATGACAATTAATTAACCTAGGATGATCAACAATCATGGCATGAAGTTTGGATTGGCTTAATTCACATTGATTTGAATTGAATTGGATTTTGATTCATTTATGTCAAATTGGCCACTTTGGGTCAAGTGAGCCAATTGGATTTAGTTGGATTAACTTTGAGTTGAGTTTGATTTAGTTGAGTTTATATATGGATTTTACATGGATATATAAATTCAATTGCAATTGATTTGGGTTCAAATGAGTTTTAGTTCAATTAACATTTCATGTCCAATGGACTAGGTTAGGTTTGACTTGAGTTGATTTTGATTTGACTTTGATGATTATAGGTTTCATTTATATTTGGATAGATGATTGAAGGAATGATTGATTCAAGAGAAAATTCATTGATTTTGATTTGATTTGGATAGGAATTTGCCAAGTCCAATGAATTTTCTTAAAGGATATAAATTGAATTTTGGTTTGATTTTGGATTTAGTTTTGGCTATTTGAATTTATATTTCATTTATATTTAGGAATATAAATGAAGATATGAATGATTCATGAGAAAATCACTTGATTTTGGAGTGATTTGGAAGCAAATTTTACCAAGCTCATGGATATAAGTAAAAAGGGCTTAGAAGAAAATTTGGTTGAGTTTGGATTTAGTTTTGATCATTGGGATTGAATCATTTGAAGTTGGATTTAAATTAGAATTTGATAGTTCGATTGAAAGATTGAATCAATATTTGATAAAAGTAAATGAATTGGGATTGATTTGAATTTGGTTAATGCTAAGTCCATAAGAGAAAATCAAAGGGCTTAGAAAGGGTTCTAAATTCAATCATGAGATTTTATGGAGAAATTTTGAGCTTGAATTTGGTCATGAGATTGATTATGAGTCTTGGAAATTTGGTTTTTGTCTCGGTATGAATTTGAGGTTTGGTTTGAGAAGGAAAGTATGGATTGGGTTTAGGCTATAGGGTAGGCAAGTCTTCTTAAGTCCCTAGGGCACAACCTATTCCAGTAGCTAACTCTTCTAAGTCTCTAAGCTTAGGTTAAGTATTCACTTAATCACTAGAAGTACCTTAAGACTAATGAGCTTTTAGTATCTATAAGAGTTCTAGATCTATGATGAGGAAGTTGAGAACTCACTCCAAAAGTGAGGTCAACAATGCCTCGCCATATAGACGACTTCTACTTCCATAGTGTCGTATTCATCGTCTTCTTCTTGCACATGAATTTCTGATCGGCACTTTCAATAGATCTCTGGTTAATTGTGAGGAATAGATATTTTTTCCATTAGGGGACTACGATCATAGTCAACTTTCTCCCGCGGGGGTGAATCTGATTGATGACGGGATCCCCAAGAGGATTCTCTAGGGTGTCGACCATCATATCTTTCATCGATGATATCCCTTTTTTTAGTTATCCACTTCTGATGAGTTATTTTTGAGATGGATTTTTGAATATGTGCATCATATGTCACACCTCTTTCTTTCTTCAGAATTTCATCACAGGGCCTTGGCCTACATATTTGCTTACCCTTTCACCGGAACCTTTCGACAGCAGATTCTTGGACATGCGGTCCAAGTGTTCGGCACTACGCGAAGCGTACTTGGCTTCATGACTAGTTACCATAAGAGATGGCAACCTTCTTGGTGGAATCTTAGTGTCTTCAATCATCACAAGCCTCTAAAATTTTATTTTCATTAAGCCTCTTTTCTTGGCTACTTTAAGGACGTTGTGTATTCTAGCGGACAGTATTTCAAGTTATCTCATATGCGATGGTGGAGCTTAACGTTGTCGAGTCCAGAAAGACTGCTTCACCTCACCACTAGAGCTATTCCTTTTTGCCCATTTTAGATTATCAAAGTTGTTACAGGTAGGAATACCCATTTCTGGTAGTAATATTGCTTGTTCACTGGGCTGTTTAAATGGGATTTGTTGATCCCTCAGCTCAGCATTTTTTCTTCTTCTTTGTCTTCTAGTTAATTTGCTTCCTGATGAGGAAGCCTCAAAATCATCTCTCCCAAGTACAAAGGTTTCAGTTGGTGAAGCAGTTGTACCATGAGGCATTAGAGATACAGTATGCCCAATGACAGTTCTCTTCATCACAAGGGCTTCAAATTAACCTAGTCTTTCAAAAATTGAAGTTCTCTGCCGGGAGAACTCCTTACCAACGGTTGGTTGCTGAATTGGTTGGTGAGCATGACGAGTAGGAACTTCAATAAACTGAGGCCTTCCTGCATGACCTCGGACGAGTGCATCACAGGTGGGTACTTCAGGAGTTGCAGTTATAATAGTTGAGAAATCGATGCTACCAAATTGAATGGTAGCTCCAACATCTCCTGTGTTGATGACGTGTTAGTTGATGTTTACACCACCCTACACAAAGGAAAGGAGTGCTTTGTAGATCCATTTTGTAAGTGAAAGATGGGGATTAGTAATTAGTAATTGTTATTTCACCCATACTTTCAAAATATAATGTACTAATATTCATAATAATTATAGAGTCTCATACATTAGTAATTTGAATTTATTACACATTTAAATCACCATTTTTTTGTTTTGAACTTTCAAGTATTTTGTTGTTCATATATATGACTAGCCAAAGATGAAAAAAGAAACCTATCCCTAGTAGAGTCGTCAGAAATCTATGGGCTCCAAAAATTCACCACCGATCTCCCCATGAAGAGAGTGATTTAAATGTCAGTTAAATTTTTAGAATGCAGATGGAATAGTAGATAAGACACTACCTAGAGATTTCACCTTCATTTTATAACTAGTAAACTTTAGATCAGTTCCGGCTTCCTATAAAGAAGCACTTATACTTCTCTCAATCAGAGAACTTTGATTAAGGCTAGTGGTTAGATCGCTACACGCATAGTGTATAGTAGCAGCATGTGGAGCTTTGAAATATAGATTTATGAAATTTATCATCTTTTAAACATAAAGCGAATGATTGGGGGAATGATGACGTGCCTGATCTAGATCCCATGGTTCCATCATCCCTCAGTAGTCCCAGTACTTAGTCGAGGAAGTAGTCGACCCAACGGCGAAGGATCCTGTCGGCGACCATTGCGTCGTCCAAGTAATCCTTATAGACATGGGGTGATGTTTGTCTAGGGAGATAAGTTTAAGTCTACCTCAGCTAACAGAAGGGCTTTTTTTCCTATCAAGTGTACCCTATGATTCACCTCTCAAGGTACAGAGCCATTGGGGAGCATACAGGCTACAATCGTGACTATAATATAATGGTGTCATTTGGCGACAACCACTCGATCAGAGGACTCTGGTCGTAACTACATCATATGTGGAGCCTACTGGCCAAATCAATACGGGTCACGTCCTTACTAGCATGAGATTGATTGAGAGTGAATATAGAAATACATTTGATTTGACATTGGCTCTTTTGTGAGCAAGATTTTTCTCAATTTATCACCTTTAACAAACAGTTGTGGAAGGTGGATTGAATGGACTTTGCTTTATGTATTTAAGGATTGGATTTTATTTAACCATTAATAGCTTAGTAATATATTAGATTTCGCATTTGGATTCATACACAATTTAAGTTAATTTAATTTGAAATTAAAATCACATTTTGATGGAAGTATCCCCTCTGATTAAAATCTCTATTCAACACAGTTATCATCGGGATCTATGAGTTTGCTTGATCATTTAATTTATTATTTCAGATCTAGTCAACTCTATTAGTTTAATAATAGAGGATCAGATCTACTGTCATATGATAGAATTAGCTTTTCCGATATTTTAATAAGTTGAAATTCTTATAATAATTGAATTTTTTAGATTTTATTAACCCGGACCTGGTCCTAAGATCAAACCGGGAAGCAACCTGCGCAGCATTCTCAAACACTAAGCTTAAGCATTCAGCGTAGTGTTGAGGCCCATGCGGGTGTTTTTAACTTAATTCATCCAATTAATGAAATTATTGATTTTAAAAAAAAATCATAATTGGGATGAAAATTTTATAATCTTTGGATTGAAGGAAGCCACATAATTCGTGCAAAATTTAATTTAGTATCATTTTCTGTCTACTTATACGAAGAGTTGCAGATTTGGTGACGAATTATATCGCAGAATTAGGTTTATATTTGCACTTAAAATGTTGTATCTTTACTTGCATTTTATTTATTCATAGAATTTCTAAACTGCAATGGTTGGCTTATGCTCATTAAAGACATATTAGATCTTTGCAAATTCAACATTCAAATTTTATATTCGCTCATACGAGCTGTTATACTTCCTTTAAGCGAGCTTATTTGAATTCAAACTTCTTTTGAATACAGGTCGATTATTCAATAAAAAGTCT
Source organism: Cymbidium sinense (assembly GCA_021442155.1). Lineage (NCBI taxonomy): Eukaryota > Viridiplantae > Streptophyta > Magnoliopsida > Asparagales > Orchidaceae > Cymbidium > Cymbidium sinense. The sequence goes on from CM038222.1 coordinate 136,344,807, forward strand.
CGATCATGCTTGCTAATAGGCTATTTAGTTATAGTGAAAACCTCTTATGAATTTTATTTAATTTTCACTTTAGTTTGAAAGTAGCACTCAACAAATCATATGTGCTTTAATTTCGTGTCCATTTAATGTCTTCTTCAATTCATTTTAAAATAGATATTGCAATGTAAGAATTAAATAAGAAGACTTTGTTCTTTATGAATTTTATTCTAGAGCTTGATTTGGGCTCTATCTCATTTGAAAATTAGCATTTTAGTTTCATGTAACCTCCCCATAAGTATAACATGAATTCAAAATTATGTTTGCAATTAGCTTATTTTCTTTCAATCATTTTCACACATGATATAACATAAGCCACAAAGTTTAATTAATTCTTCTTATCTAATTAAACATTAACCATTATAATTTGCTATAGAGTATAAGTGAGTTATCAAGCTTCGTCTTCATTCTCCAAGCTTGATTGTGTTCAATTTAAATCATTCTTTGTTCACTTAGAATAAGTTATAATAATAGTAATGTTTATTGAAAAGATCGTGCATGACCAAACTCATTGGTAAATATGCAAGTTACGTTCTTCCTCTTCTTCATGTAAAAGCAATCAAAGCCAATTTGACTTTATTTTAAATTCGACATCAAGAGATCAATTTATATAATCAAATTTCAAATTTATTGCAAGTTTTTTATAAGTTTGGAGTTAACTTCAAGCCTCACTTGTATTCTATTTGAACACTTTCATTTATTTCAATATATAAAACAATGGACTCAAGTATTCATTCGACAATAAATTAAATAAATGAACTATTTTTTTTACTTAGCATATTCTCATATGATATTAATATTTATTAAGTTCATTTAATTTCAAATTCATTTCTTTCAAACTTTATATTTTATATTTAACTTAATGTTAAAACTTTTTTTTTTAATTCCCAAAGTTTTGACTAAATTTTAACAACATTTTGACATGCACTAATAATTTTAGTCGCCGTCCACTAATGAGCGTGGCGGTTGATATTTTTAATCTTCATGTTAAATTCGTCCCGATGGCGTGACGAAATCTTCAAACTTGCATAAAAATAAATACATATACATATATAATCTCCACACATATATCTACACATATTGACATCATATCTTCACAAATTACAGCCTGAAATTATATTTTCTGTTTTGGAGGGGAGGAAGGGATTGTCAGGTTTGCCAAACTCTAAATTCAGATTTGCTGATATTTCGATTTCAAATTTCAAGTTTGCTGAAATTTTGATTTCAGATCTCAAATTTGCTGAAATCGATTTCAGATCTCAAGTTTGCTGAAATCGATTGGATTTCGTGTAGGATTAGCAGGCAAGAAAAGGTTTTGACTGCAGGGAGAGGTTGGTGGCTTGCGATTTTGCTGGAGTAATAAACCGAGAGAGAGGGAAGGAAAGAAATGGGAAAGTGCCGGAGACCGAGAGGAACTCATCTGATTACGGAGTTGCCTCTCGGCAGCCACCGTTTGTGAGAGATAGAGGTCGGAGAAGGAGTTAGGGCTTACGGTTTGAAGGTATGTGAGTTGCTGCTTGTGAAGGAAAACCGAGAGAATAGGATGAGCTGTGATGAGGTTTGCTGAACGAAGACTAGGGAGAAGATAGAGCAAGATGCCGGAGAGAAAAAGGGAAAAGAAAATAAAGAAATGAAGTAGGAATCAATAGAGACTTATGGTGAATTGTGCTCGATGATGTGAGGGAGACGGAAGCACGAGAGAAGAGGGAGATCGGAGATCGTTCGAGGGCTTGCGATTTTAAGGGAGGATCGGGGAGATTGTGCTTGCGGTTGCTCGCGATTCCTTGCGGTTCCTTGCAGTTGAGGGAACGCTTGCGGTTCCTTGCGGTCGAGGGAGACAGAACGAAGAGCCAAAGCCGAAGGCTTGCGACTCCAAGCGGGGCGAACAAACGAGAAACGAGGGCTTGCGTGCGATCCGGCTTGGGTAGTGCATTTCTTTTTCTTTTTTTCTTTTTTTCTTTTTTTTTTTTTTTTTTTTTTTTTTTTTTTTTTGGCCGTTACGATTAGATAGGTACATTTAGACATTATTAATTTTTTAAGCGTTTAACTTACCCCAATATAGATTTTACCGTGACATTATTATATAGTTAATATATGTCAATTTTAGATTATTCGATGTTTGGATCTGGCCTTGGATTGGTTTAGTCGGTATTTGATTTAAAGTCGTCTTGGACTAATTTCAGTTTAAAATGCACATTATCGCTTTATATCGCTCGACATTCTCATAGGCTTGTCCGAATTGAACACAGACATTCTCATTTTGTAAGTTTTAATTTTAAAAAGTTAACGGCGTAATCAATTTTACGAACGGAGGTTGTTTGGATATCGTCGCAGCTTCCTTAGTTTAATATACGTGTCAGCACATTGACTGCTCGATCTCTTGATCGATTTACCGTTAGATTGTGTAATATTTATATTCTAATCAATTTCGACGCTCAACGAGAAAGCCGATCGCGATATCATTTCAACCGACTTCAACGAAGTTTCAATGATTTATCAAGTTATTACATCCAAGCTTCACATTTGACTACTGAATTTAATTAGCAAGATAAATTGAGGTCAACTTTATGTTAGAAAATTTTGACTTTATACGTCTCATATATTTCGAGAAATATTCTCATAATTAGTATTTTTAAGGAAAAATATATTCAAAAGTTTGCTTCAAATGAAATTACCTCAATAAAGGATAACCTCTTACATTCATGAATTAGTATATAAACTCTTTAAGTCATTTGATATTGGTTCAAATAAATCTAAATTCAAATTTCATTTAAACCAAGGTTTAAATTAAGGTTGAAATGTATTCTAACTAGAATCATTCCTTTTATCTCTCATATGCTTGTTGGGAGAAGGAATATGCAGGTGAGACAGCGTGAGGCGATGAAGTTTGAGGGATAAGAAGTGTTTAAGACAAAAGCTCACTAGGGCAAGCTTTGAAGAGACCAATGGCATGTGAAAGAAAAAAAAAAAAAAGAGGATTTCATGAATGTAGCTCACTAGGGAAGGCACAAACTAGACTGGCAACATTTGAATAGAAGAGCTCACACATGAAGTTTGTTGAGGATGACATTAGGCTTCATTTGACTAAATTTTTTTAGTGCGTTTTACTTTTGAGGAATTTTAATTTTGATCTGAAAAATAGTGTCTTTTGAAGCTAGATTTTAGCTCCATTTCATTGAAATTCGTTTTAGCTTTGAAATATAGAGTTTTAGAAATACTTTAAAATAAAATTTAATCAGAAAAAAACTTAAACAAAATCATTGTGAGACCAATGACATGTAAAAGGAGAAGAGAAGTTCGCAACATGAGCTCCCTGGTTAATGCTAGAAGGCACCAATGTATGTGAAGAGAAAAGATCTTGGCAGACAAAGCTCCTAAGCAAAGGCATCCCAATAATACCGAAGCATGTGAAGTGCAAGTTCAAACTCCATTTGTACCACATTAGAATCAAAATTCGAGCCAGGTTCAAAAACTTGATTTGAACAAACATTCGAATTTGATCCAGTACAAACCAATTCTGTTCACTACTGACTTCAATAAATACTTCAAAAACACAATGTGGGTAATTTATTCTGAAACGAACTTTCATGTATATTTTTCTAAAATATGAACATATCATAAAATTAAATTTCTCATGTGTTATTGAAGGGGCATGAAATTAATGATGATCAATTCCACACAAGAATTGTATTTATTATGCTTAAAATTTGGCAATACTTTTTGAATATATAATTCAATTAATAAAAAAAAGAAAAATTTGGGCACACAATTCTTTTGCATTTACATATCTAATACCTAAAATTTAATATTTACAAATATAACATCTTTTCTATACTTCAAAAGGTGAATTTTATTTTTTTAAAATTAAAAAAAATACTATTTTATTATAATAATAATAATAATTTAAGTGCTATATATATATATCTAGATTCAAATATGTTCTTAGTATCATTAAAAATTGTCATAATTTGCCAAGTTCATAAGCCCATCAAATATTATAATTTCACCCTCATTCAAAAATTTTAAATATTTTTTTAGATGTGTGCTCTATGTACAAGCAACCAAAGAAACCTTAAACCTCATCCTAAAATTTATAAAAAAAAACAAAAAAAAAAAACAAATGGTTCATAAACATGCAATAAAAATGCCAAAACTCCAAAAATTAAAAGAGATCGAATTTCCTTTTTCATTTTTTTCCCCATTTTTTGAACCTGATCTCACATTAACCACTGTAATAAAAGAGAAAATATATATATATAAACGATTTAAACTTGTACTACTCACTCTCGATTCAATGGAAATTCTTTCATATTAGCCAAACTGCTCAGCTCAATCTGCTGCTGTGCTATTCTACTGAAGACACCAGAAGGATCACTTTCAGAAATAGACATGGTCTGTTCTCTGGCGCTGTGCCTCTGCCTGATCCTCGAAATGGCCTGAGTAATATCCGATATCGCCGGCCGTTTGCTAGGGTTTTTGTGCAGACAACGATGAGCTATGTTTGCGAGAAGCCTGATCTCTTCCATGTTGCTGTTGCCGATGAGCTTCTTGTCGACTATCTCATCCCATTCAGCTCTCCCATCCACACCACCAATGGCTACCTGAAAATTACAGGTTCCAAATATGAGTGGCAATATATATATTGAATAAATTTTCTCAGTTTTTTTGATCTATTATAATGTTATAACACGAAATTTTAGAATAGATAAATGTAAATTAAAAGATAAAAGTTGAAGATGGACAAAGGGTGGTTGAATGGTGAGGACTTAACGAGATTTATGTACTCCATCAAGCCCTGCTGCGGATTAATGGCAGTAATGAGCTCAAATAGTATAATACCAAAACTATAAACATCACTTTGCTTTGTGAATTTGCTTGTTGACATGTAACTGGGATCCATGTAGCCATATGTTCCCTTGAGGCCAGACCTCCTTCCATCAAACAACTCTTCTTTGGACAGCCCAAAATCAGCCACCTGTTTGCATCTTAGAGTTCTTTAGAATTGTAAACCAGCAACTACAGGAGTTTAATTCTGTTTCTAGAAAACCAAAATTTAGACACCAAACCTATCCACTTGTTAAGCTTAAAGTGAAAAACAGATAGCCCTGCAATAAATTTATTCATCATTTTTGGTCATGATTAAGCAATGTTTCGTTTTCAAATTTTTTCTTTAAAGAAAAATACATGTATTTAAGTTGAACAAAACAAAAAATGTTTGACATTCTTTTTTACACCAAAAATAAAACAGATTGTCTCGTGAAATGATGAAATCACCCTTTTTCACAAGTTCTAAAATAGAAGAAGGGCTGTTTGGAATAATTAGGCTTTTAATTAAGAACATTAAGTTGTTATTAGAGTATTTAATAAGCGTGCAACTACGATAGTTACCCTAGTGACTAAAAATTAGCTATGTACAGAACATTATTGGGGTTTTATTAAGATCATTAAGGTACTGTCTGTGAAAGCAGTTATTGAAAAAAAAAAAAAGGGATTTACATACATACCACAAAATTCTTATGTATTTACATATCTAACACCTAAACATTGATTTTTACATATATAACACCCAAATCTTCAATATCACATCAAAAATATCATAATTATTCACTTTTTAAAAGTGAAATGCACATTTTTAAGCATAGAAAAGTGTTAGATAAGTAAATATCTAACTTTATGTGTTAAATATGTAAATACATAAAAATTATGTGGTATGTATGTAAATCTTCCAAAAAAAAATCATTAAGATGTTGTCAATATCATAATAATTAACATTAAGATGGTTATAAATTGATTAATTAGTCAAACCGGAATGTAATTAACTTAGGTTACTAAAATATTAATTTATATGAGCTATGAAATAGTAATTAGAATTGTAAGTTAAATTAGTTGACTTCAAATTGGGTTTAAGAAGATGATAAGTGCTTAGTGAGCTACTCATGTACTATACAGACTTAACTAAAAAAATTAAGAGACAGTTTGGGATCAATTTTGTTTTAAGTTTTTATTTTTATTTTTATGTTATTTTTAAAAGCATATTTGTTTATGGGCTGTTTGGGATCAATTTTGTTTTGTGTTTATTGTTTCTATTTTCATGCAATTTTTAAAAATATGTTCGTTTGATATATTTTTATTTTTTATTTTCAAAAATAAATAATATTATTTTTAAAAGTACTCAAAACAAAACAAAAAAATAACCACCAAATATGTTTTATTTGAAACAAAACATAAACAAAATAAAATATAAATATCAAACAAAAAATAAAAAAACAAAAGTGTGTTATTCTTATTTTTTGTTTTCAAAAAGAAATATTATTATTTTTAAAACACTCACAATAGCTTTTAAATATTTTGAGTATTTTTAAAAAATAATAATTACCACCAAATATCTTTCACTTTGCAACAAAAAATAAACAAAATAAAATAAAAATATAGAACAAAAAATAAAAAGTAAAAGCAATCTCAAATGGCCCCTAAACATAGACTAATTATAGCATCTACTTCTATTGCCAAACATGTTTTGTATGTTAGAAATGGGAAATTAGTAAAGCATTCCAAGCATATGCAAAACAAAAACAAAGTAAACATTTAGACAAAAAATGTAAATGTCTAATCTCATCCCATTGTGTTGATGTCTCAGACGGTAAAAGTGAAAATGTCCATCATATCAATCATTAAAGTATCTATTTAGCACTCACATTGGGAAAAAATGATTCAAGTAATCAAATGCTACCAAATAAGATACATAAACATAAATTACTGGTCAACAGGTCATGGATATGGGCACACAGCAATAATTAAGGACATTGTACAAAAAACAAAGCTAATCAGTAACACTAGGGCATATGTCTTACCTTAGCTCTCATCATCCTGTCAAGAAGTATATTAGCAGATTTAAGGTCCCTATGAACAACAGAAGGCGATGCCTGTTACAGGAGACCGGCCGGTTGGTTAATAATCAAGAAGCCATTGAAGTATCAGGAAATAAGGTTAAGACATAAGCTCAACAAACCCCATCATGGAGATACTCAATGCCATGCGACACGTCTAAAGCAATTTGTAGCCTTTCTTCCCAGTTAAGAACGCGAGGACCAGCACCTGCAGAATTAGTTGGGGACCTTACCGATAAATTAATAATTTCAATTTTCTTATTTTATCAGCAGGACATATTAAGCAAAAAAATTATTTACATAAGAAAGAAAGCATTATTTGGAAAGAAACTGGGTCTGAACGGGCGTCAACATTTTAATTTCCACCATTGATTCCAAAAATAGATAACGTTATGGATGATGAACAGTGTTTTTGACTTTTGACCAACTATCAAGTGGTATCTATTTATAGGCTCCTAGAGGTATAGTTCCTGTGACCATTAAATCCACTCTCCTCATTTAAAATCATTGGAATCACATCAGCACTACCCTACAAGCTATCATTGTAGCCACCGGGAATCAAGTTGCCACAATCCTATTAGCTTGGATAAAGTTGCTGTAACTGCCATGTCATTTTCGCTCTCTCATTATCTCCAAGAATCGGATCATGAAAGGAGTATTATCTAACTCCATGCCACATGAATGTCGAAAGTATTGAATGGCAGAAAATCATCCTCGGCCATAAATTTTTCCACACAATATGATGTACAACAGAACATCTTTGAAGGGCAGAATTGTGAACCAAGTAGAACTATCTTAGCTCCTACGAAACAAATCAAACATTATTGCCTAACTGTTGCCTATTAGATTCCACCTGGACAGTCAGATAAGCTGGCTTTCACTCGTCTCATCATCTTGTTTTTATAAGTAAGAAATCAGTGCCACTCTTGTCCCCTTCTTCCAACAAAGACCCATCCTGTTTATTGTCTTTCCCCGCATGTGATGCTTCTTATTATGCATCCCATGGCTTATCAATGACGATCAAGTTTTTTGAGATTTTTAGGAGGATCGACACCAACTCCAAGTAGATGGACAAATTGTCAGCTTTCCTTCTGAACTGGCAAGCACTACCAAGTTAATACTGAGGGTAACACCATTGTCTCTCAATTTGTAGAGGACTGCAGATGTCCAAAGCTTTCTTTACCATCCCTGCAAAAAAAATATATACTCGATTTGGCCTCAAGTGCTCATGTAAAGATTCCAGACTAAGGTCTTCACATCCATTTCCATGAAATTGAACAATCAAAGTTTCTTCGTTCCAGCTTATCGAAGCCACACGAATGTCAAACACCTCAACCATCCCCTAAGTGTTGAAAGCACATCAATTATGGCTTTGTAGCCTATGACCATGCTTCGACGAAGGGAAAATCCACCTTGCCAACCTGTTGATGCTGACAGGAAGGAAACGAAGGATGGGAAGAGGGCGATGACTTCTTGTACAAATGAGTTCATTCATCAATGAGTCAAAAAGATCCTTCATAAACAAAGAAGAGGGGTGTTTATAGGGGAACTTAGGGCTTGAAATGGTGCTGACAATGGCAAAGGATAAGGTTGACATGTCTAGCCTTAATTAGATCAAGTGCCAGGGGTCTGGTTATGAACAGCCAAATGGTTGATTAACCCTTGGATGTATGAGCAACATGCACAGTGAGGACCACCTTTCCATAGCAAAAGCAAAAGGGGGTATGGCAGACAGCTTCTGCAGTACAACAGACATATGTCACCTCTAGAGCAGCTAGATATAACAATGAGGTGTTAGAAGCTTGATGAGATGGTTTAGGGTATCTTGGACATATTGGACCAGGGCTAGCCTTCTGGCTAAATTGGAGGTTAACTTTCAGTAAAGGGTGAGTTATTGGCAAGATTGACTTCCCTATAGAACGCAAACTTGTAGAATTGCCTAGAAGGCTAATTTGAAAAGTCGCCGAGTGCATCCAGTAGGTTGAGGCACCTGACTTGGGAACTTACCTTGGAGGCAAAGTTGAGAAGGCCAAGTTAGTAAAGTTGTCGCTGACAAAGCCAAGTGGATAGCTTTACAATCCGAGACAATCATGGGAGGAAGTTACATTAATGCAGAGGCCGAGTTCTATTAAAAGTCGGCATAGAGAAGTTAATAAAGTCACAGACTTGTCACAGTCGTTAAGAAAACTAACCGGGGAAGTTGTAGAAAGATAGAAGTTTGTCAAGTAATTGGGGAGAGGCCTCCAAGAGATCATTGTTATTGAGTTTGATTGAGGAAATCACCCAGTTCATGTAAAAGCACATTAAATAAGAGAGACGAGGAAAAAACTTTTGTGAGATCAATCTGTCATGAAAAGTGACTTAGAGATATTAACAACACAGATCGACTAACCTGATATTCTAGGAGGATTGTGGAATATTTTGGAAGGTGATGGGATTGGCAACTTTAAGGATGTCAATCAGCATCTTAGAAGTTGGTGATATAAGGTAAGCATCTAAATAAAAGATGTAGTTTGGCGGGCTTTTTTGGGGGTCTTGATCTTTACTGTTGTCTTCCATGTGTGCACCCCAGATTAGATGCAGAAAACTTAGTGATTAAAGACACGCATTAAACTAGACAAAATCTCAATCATACAAGCATGGCAATCACTAAAACAATTTAGTGGAGATAATAAGAATACAAATCACCAAGTGGAGAGTCATGCCTCACATTGAGAAATAAATAATTTGCAAACATGTTACAATGTCATAAAAATAATTGCAAATGCAAAAGCCACTGGCAAGTATGCTACAATCTCAAGAAATCAAAAGCTACTGAAGAAAAGAAGAGAAGATTTCCATAATATGAAGGAAGCCAACTGAAGCTATAGTGTCACATATAGAAATATTGCAATTGAAATTAACTATTGTAGCAACACCATAAATAGATGGAAATAGGCAACTAAAGTTGACCCACATCAATTTGCATGGGTTGAAATTTTTTGGCTCTAACAGACTAAGTATGAGATATTTGTCATGTAAATTTGGGCTTATTTAATGTCTTTTCTACAAAGTAATCAATGAATCATCATAAGTTTGTTTGTCAACTTAAAACATAAAATACTCCTAATATTCATCATCAATAGTCAACACAATCTCTATATAAAATATAATTACTAAACTAAGATGAGTAAATCCACTTATCCACCTAGTAAGAAAGTGAATGTGAATTCTTAAGGAGGAAATAGAGAGAGAAGAATCCATGGTAATGATAGCAACCTCAAGAAATGAAGTCAGATCAAATATAAAGACTATGATAATACATTAGTCATTTTAAATTATTTACACCAATGTGTTGCATGATTTTTATGGCCTTGCCTTTATTGGAGTTAATTTATTGGAGGCCCCATAAGAAATCTATATCTCAAGCATTGATTTGCTAAACACAGAGACTAAGTAGAAGAGAGATCATTCTCACCTTGCCCAAGGTGAAAAAATTTCATTGAGCTCTTCCTAAGGTGTAGAGAGTTCACAAACTCAAAGACAAGTTTATGACAAAACTCATTAATGATAGCATGGTTTTCATTAGTGTCAACGAGTAAACTGCCATAAAGGGTGTCCTTCAAAGTAATAAATAGCATCCTATAAAGAATGGTACTAAAAATAATAATGCAAGTTGGTTGCAGCCTCGAATCTAAAGCCATGGTCAGCGCATCAATGGTAACTCAATAGAATACCAACAAACGCATCTTGAACTTGGTAGAGAAAACTCCATCTACGAACTCAAGCACAACAAGGAATGAGGTCCCCTTTTCTTTTCATTGTCCGCAATGAGAAGCAACAATCTCCCTTGTTTCATTAGTATAAGGAGTATGTGTGCGGCTATAAATGATAATGTTATAGTTATGCAAATTCTTAAAAGGAAGGGGTAATTGCAATCCACTAAATGCAAATCATTTCAAAATTTCTACACATTGAAATTGCGGTTATCTTCTAATGTAATCAACACCCTCTCTTGAGAAAATTTTGATGTATCTGATTGATGATCAAATGATCTCAAAACTTCATAAAATCATGTATGCCGCAAGCTTCAATATTGATGTTTTTATCTTGCATTTAATCACAATATCGATATCAAAATAAAAAGAAATTTATATTTTCTTTTTCTTTTTTTTATAAAAAGTGCATATTATATTGAATATATTAAAGTTAGCGGAAATAATTTCTAAGAAATAACCATACCATACAAGACGCTAGCCAAACTCCCATTACTCATAAATTCATAAACAAGTATAAGTTGACCTTTATCCACACAGTATCCAAGTAGATTCACCAGATTCCTGTGGTGTAATCGACTAAGTAGAACTACCTGCAAAAAAAAAGTGAACATCTTAAAAAAATAAGATTTACAACAAATTAAAAGCTTTGAATGCTTGGTTACGATTAAAAAATATATAGTCATTTCGCATGAAAGGGTTGAATGTGTTAAAAAAGCTTGATATTCATGAGTATCTCGTGTTTGAAAATAACTATTTTTGTCTAGTCATTTAATAAGAGAGCTAAGTATAAATAAATCATATATATATATATATAACGCAGAATTCTACTTGTGTATATTACTAATAAAAATCATCAATGTAAACTAAAAACCAAGAATAAATTCATGTTTATATTTTATATTGTGTGATGATTAAAAGGCATTATATTGTTGCAAGTTAACCATTCTCAACAAATTAGGACATCAATTAAAAAGATTATTAATGGATTTGATAGCCATCAACATTGATTGTTCTTGTTTGATTTAAGTTTTGCTTGGCTTTTGAGCTTTTTTATTAGTTAAAGAATAGGATCAATCAAAATCCAAATTCAAAATTGTTGGTTGAAAAAATCCATAATGGAATGCAAAATCTATTTCCTTAAAAAACAACTAGTGCAGCCATTTTACATTCAGACAACTAAAACATTTGCTCGATGTGATAGATATGTTTTTAATAGATGCTATGTTTTAAAAAAAATTAACTATTTTCTCTTAAAATACCTCTAACTAGATAAAGACATGTTTCAATACCTAACTACATCGAAAAATAGTGAAGATTCCTAAAGGATTTATCATAGTAATATCAGACATGAAAATTCAAGGCCAATTCAAACAGCAAGTTAGTTTGATGTGTTTTTTAAAATAAATAAAAAAACATTGAAATGCAAGGCTATATGAAAAAAAAAAAATTGAAGATAGAAAACTTGGTGAGAACATATGAATTTAATTCAAATCAGAAAAATAATTACAAAAGATATCCTTGCAAGCATTTTGAATTAAAAAACAGATCTTGCCCTTAGACATCAATATATAAGCTAAGAGGCACACCTCAGTATGGAACTCTTTCTCCCCTTGTTTCGATCTGTTTGCAAGCACCTTTACAGCTACCACGTCACCTGTAGGTAGTACAGCCTTATAAACAGGACCAAAAGATCCCTGACCTAGAATGGTTGTGAAATTCTGTGTGGCTTTCTGAATGTCCCTACATGGCATAAAAAATTGCGTTGTCAATCACAAAACAGAAAGACCATCCAAAGAGAAAATATATCTTTGGTGGGTCAAATTTACAAATTTGCAATAAACTATCACAACTAGAGTAGCATTCTTCTAAGAAACGTAATGGCAAAGCATGAAGCATATTTTTACAGGAAAATTGTAAATTTTTAAGTAAAATCATAAAAGAAACACATCGATAAAAGTCACAAATTTAATACCACAATGAATAAACTTCAAAAAATTTGTGGCTAGCAAAAGAAAAGTGCCCCACAATTGACTTATCAAAGAACAATTTGATGAAGGATACAAAAATGACATTGAACAAAGAAATTAATCTGCATTACAAAAAACTACAAAGCTAATAGCCAAAGCATGGCTTTAGCAACAAAAATCAGTATGATAAAAAACACAAATTTCATCATTTACAACAAAAAGTCGGTGAAAATTTGAAATTGTTCCATATTTCAAATAGACATTCTTGGCCTTGTGCTTACCCAAGAGGGGGGTGGCTTGAGCATTAAAATCAAATTACAGTTAAAAATATATTTGTTTAACATAATTTTCCCTACAAGAAAAAGGATGATGAAACTAAAGCCAAAGAAGAGTAGCATATAAGTAGAAATCATGCAGTTAGAAATATTCAAGAATTTATGGTGGTTTTGCTTTTTTCAGACAAGCCTACAGTCACTTCCTAAGCTATTCCTTACGAGTTCCACTAATAGGACAATATGTTATGCTGTATATCGAGCACTGGCCAAGTTTAATGAACTTTGCCAAACTGGCTTGGCATAATGCAAAGATGGTCAAAAGCACTCCGATCAAGATGATTGAGCATGGACAGATCGCGATTCATAATGTCTATTTTGATTGTTTTAACTCTTTCAAATATTTTAACCTTAAAAGATATTTAACTAGGTGTAGTTGAATAAAAATGTAAAGGGAATATTTCAAAGGATTTTTAACGTAAGGCATAAGAGTGCAAAGAGTAAGAAAAGAAGTTTGACTTAGTATGACTTTCACATAAAAAAGCATAGGACTTAATAACTTATAGCAACTTATATTTGTGTGAATCTTGTAAGGCACAGCTTTGAACTTGTAACTTCAAAATTGCTTCATGAAGCTCTCCATAATATGGTGAAATTACATGAACTTTGAATTTAAACATCTAATTTACACACTTAAAAACAGATTAAATCCATAATTACTAGAGTGATATTCATCGAAACACCATGAGGATTCAACAATCTAATTTGAAGATCAAAACCCTTTAGTAATATGGGGATGAGATAAAGAAATGGTATGATCTACCTCCCCTTAAAAACTTCTTTTTATAAATTTTATAACGATGAAGGATTTTGCATACATACAACAACGATTAAGAAATATATTTCAAAATAAAAAATTCATAAATATTTTAAAATATATATGATCATTCTAGGCATTTAGCATATAGCATAAATCCAATCATAAGATGTCATGTAAGATAATCATACTGAGACAATCCTAACCATGGCTCATACAACACATAATATTGGAGAAAATTGGTGTAGCCAAGGCGGCAAAGAGGGTGGACAGCTATAGGAACAATTTCAGAAAAATTTCATAGGCAATTGCATGCTAGAGATGAAGGCATAAAGCTATGATAGACAATCTAGTGAGCTAAAATTGGCGGGTGACGAAACATAAAAGAAGAGGCACACAAATCCATGGCAGCAAGCGAAAATAAAAATTTGAAGCATACAAATTCTTGGAACTTTAGGAAGTTTTGTTTGAATTGTAATTATTACTCTTTCATACGATGCGTACCAGCTCTAATGTATAAATACCCTTTGGATGTATTGTAATACAAGAAAGTTCTATCATTATCCTATTTTTTAATGGTATCAGAGTTTTAAATTAGGGTGATAAATTTCAACAATTTTTAGCCTAACTTCTTTCTTTCTTCTTCAAGTCCAAAAGAATAACTTCTTCGATAGAGAATCAATCCTCATGAATGATAAGAACGAGAACAATCTAGTCAAATGAGAACTCCAACCATAAGGGGTTACAAACCTCATACTAGCTGAACAAAAAAAAGTTATCTAAAGTGGCCTAGGATCGTAAACACCTCAAAAGGTAAAGGAAAATTTTACTCATTGTTGATCCTCCTCTAGAAACTGACAAATCTAAAGTTCACATTTTAGGTTGAAGGAAACTCCATAATTATGTCATCGCTATAAAAGTCCATGTTGCCAGAAATCAATGGACCTTACATGTCCCTCACAATAACAAATGAAGATGGGAAGTCATGAGACAAGCACGCTTAAAAGGTTAAGAATGTTATTCTCATCTATGAGATCAAGAAAAAACTCTCAACCATCAAGGTAATATATTTGTCATCAAATACTTCAATGAATCAAGATATTAAAATAAAATGTGGTGATGGTTGTATCTAAACTATCTCAATGAATTTTTCTTTAAGAGTAATTTCTTCATAAAATTTCACCTAAAATATTTGTCTCATGAACACTTTCATAAATAATAGGGTAAATTGCATCTTGAAGCACTTAAATGTGTTTTTCTAGAACATTTACATACACAAAATGATATAAATGCTATTATACAATCACCAAAAAAATATATCATATTAAAGATATCACATTTGATTGAAAACAATCATTCTTTAATCAAACTCATCTTTGGAAGAAGAATAGTATAATAAAAAAGAAACCTCATGAACTAAATAATTTTTTCCTTCATGTTTCAACTACTAATATAGGAATGACCAAAACAATCTTCAGTATGATTAGCTCTCAGGTCACTAAATCACTCCAAATATATAGAATAAAAAGAAAGCCCATTCAAACTCTTACACGTTAAGACTCAGAAATCATGCCAAATAACCTTCCCACTTCTCCTAAAATTTATCATGATCAACCTATTGTTATAATAAAAGATGTTGAACATTCCTATAACTCGGCACACATCAATTGAAAACTCATCTCCTACACATAAAGTCTTCCTTATCAATATTAACATCATTAAAATTCTACTAACAAAATAAGACTTAGGCGAAAGCAACAAAAAAAGATATAAATGCCCTAAAAAAATCACATTTGAGAGATAGTTGGGATGCCTAAAGGAAAATTGTTTGTAGTAAGTGAATTTTTACATTAAAATATAAAGGTGGGAGACTAACAAAATATAAAGTAGATTAGTTGCAAAAAGTTATACCCAATTTTCTGGAATATAATACCAAAAAACATATGTCATTGTTGTTAAAATCAATATGTATTATAAATTTATTTATTTAACTATTAACTTTGGATGGTTGATATAATAATATAATGTAAATACTGTCTATTTACATAGTATATGAAGAAGTTTATATGAATCCCTAATTAGAATTCAACAACTCCTTTCAAAAAATCAAATATACAAATTGGAAAAGCATTATATGAGTTAAAGCAATCTCCAACGGCATCATTTGAAAAATGTACAAAATACATGAATGGTTTGTTATATAAACAAAGCTAAAAAGACCATACACTCTATATGAAACACTCAAATGAAAAAAATGGCAATTCTTATGGTATATGTTGATATAATTATTAAAAGTGATGATGAGATGAAAAAAAATCACTCTAGAAAAAAACACATTGCAAAATTTGAGATCAAATAACTTTGCAAACTTAAATACTTCCTTTGCATATAAGGGGCTCAATTTAAAAAAAAAGGATATTTATCTCATAGCAAAAAATCTTCATGAATCTACTAAGATAAATGAATATAACAGCCTATACGACATGTCAAACTCTAATAAAATAATAATAGAGATCAGATACATAATGAAGGAACTGAAATCACAAAAGAAAATTGTAAGGACTAATTGAAATACTAATCTAAGTATCACATACAACAACAACAACAACAACAACAACAACAAGTCTTTATCCCACTATGTGGGGTCGGCTACATGAATCCTTCTTCTCCATTGTTTCCTATTATGTGTCAAATTCACATTTAATTCAAGTATACTAAGGTCATTTTTTATACATCTTAACCAAGTCTTTTAGGTCTACCTTTCTTAACAAGGCAAATCTAATGCATCTTCCTAACCAGATCATCGACGGTAGGCTTTATGTGGCCAAACCATCTAAGAAGACTCTCTCTAATCTTATCGTGAACTCCAACTTTTTCCCAATATACTCATTTCGCATTTTATCTATAAGAGTAAAGCCACTCATCCACCTGAGCATCCTCATCTCTGCAACACTTAACTTAGTCTTATATTTGTCTTTTATTGGCCAACATTCTGCACCATAAATCATTGCAAGTCTTACTACCATCTTATAGAATTTTCCCTTAAGTTTAAACGATAGTTTTCTATCACACAACAGGTTAGATGCATTCCTCCACTTCAACCATCCAACTTAAATTATACTAATAACATCTCCATCTATTTCGCCATCATTTGAACAATAAAGCCTACATATGATAAATCACTCACTTCTTGTTCACCCAATGTCACAACACTACAACTGGAGCTTCTACAACTAAAATTACACTCCATATATTCAGTTTTAGATCTACTTAAATGAAAACTTTTAGACTCAAAGTTTTACCTCCACAATTCAAGTTTCTCTTGGACTCCCTCTCTAATCTTATCAATAAGAAGAATGTCATCAGCAAAAAGCATACACCAAGGTACATCTTCATATAAATGCCTAGTAAGAACATCCATAACTAAAGCAAAAAGAAATAAGGGCTTAATGCTGATCCTTGATGTAATCCAACTGAAATAAGAAAATATTTTGTCAATCCTCCTTGTGTTTGGATGCAAGTATCGCATACACATCAAAATATTAAATTTATAGTAAGCCTCATAAATCAATATACATATAAACCCAAGAAATCTCACCTTAAAGTTTCCGGTGGAGTCCTCAGGTATTTAAAACCAAATCCTAGAAAAAGAATTATTTATAAAAAGCAAGAAACTCTAAAACTAGAAGGCTATATTAATGCAGATTATGTGGAATCATTGATGGATAGAAGATCACCTTCAGGTTGTTGCATGCTCCTCAAGCGAAGTATTGTAATATGAAGTAAAAAATAACATGAGGTCTCAATGTAAGTGTAGAATTGGAGTATATAGAGGTTTAAGATGAAATATGATAGTTTGACTATTCATAATTGGAATCACCCGGTGTTTGATTAAAGAATTAAGAAAAAGTAGATAGTAAGATGGAACTAAGTCTTGACTAATGAAAGGTCCATTGCTTTCAGAAGAGAAAATGTCACTGAAGAAGAGGAAGTAGCTGAACGGAAAAAGAATTGATTAGAAGCACGTCATAACATACGCTCCATTTGTGAATATAAGTAGATCAGTAAAAAAATGAAATTCCAGAGATATATGTATGATGTATAAATGGAGCCTTTTCTTTTTCCATGAAGGCGATGCGTGTGTGTGTGTGTTGAGAAGGGGGGAGGGGTGGGTGGTAGAGACAACCACGTTCATTCAGAAAAATCAGTTGAATCAAAAGGTTCATTGTCATTTCATCAAGATGAGTAAATGTTTTCCATTCTGAGGTTCAAAACTTATATAACACTGGATGGACATCCTTTTCTGGGTGGCCAGCTCAATGGAAACTTCATTACAACCACTATGTTCTTTTGTAGACCTGATTCAATGGACTCATTAGTACGTGTTTTCTCCTTTTTTTTTTAATGAAATCTCTGTAAATCATCAAGCTGAAAAACCATTTTTTCTCTTTTTGAGATTCAAAGCTTGTGCAGACTGGAAAAAGTTCCAGTCAGATCAACCATCAACTTACTACCAGTTAATAGCAATCCTAAAATCACTTCTTAGAGCAAATTCATTTTTTTCATTTGTATGATTCCTTTCCATTGAAGCAATCCTAGCATGATAGCATCCAGTTGGGAAAACATTTTCATGTTTTAACGTACAGAGTTGGTGCAGCACTGGATAGATCTCCTACTCTAATCAACCGGCTTCTAATAGCCAGTTCTTTACAAGAACAGCATCATTTAATAGAGCTATAAATCAATCAATGAATTCGTAGAATTTACATTAAATGAAAGTAAAAATTAGTATAAAAAATATTGTTTCTTTTAGTTTCAATAAAAATTATTTTAGCATGGAAGATATTAAACTCTTAACAATCTTTTTATCTTACCGCCTCCCTTCTCACTGAAGATTGGGATTCGTATTTTATGAACCATAACACTACGAACTATTAATTCCTTGAAATTTTATAAGCCCATGGATATATCCATCTAAATACTTTTAACTTTACTACCTAATCCTCTTAAAGCAAATAGGAAATGAGATCAAGACTCCACTAAATTGGTATAACTTTAGTGGAACATCAGAACTTAAAACCCATATGCAATCTCTGATACATGATTAGCAAATCTGATGTTTTTTTTTTTCTTGTTTAATTTCATGAGGACAATTGAATGGGAAATACAGATAAAAGCAATCATTTTGGCTACTATAAGAATATCACATCGAATATAGAAAATATGAAGAGTGATAAGATAAACAAGTTAGTGCAACAAATGCTAGACAAAGAAAATCAAACAAAAGACATCTGGTAATAAACTTAATATGGAGGAAAATCATCAGGTTCTAAACATACTTGTAGACGTATCTTGGAATCCCAGAGAACGAACTGAATAAATCCCTTTCCTGGTGCTTTCGTTGGCCCCAATATTTGGTTCTGTTTGGCACATCTTCCAGGTCATAACCAATTGAGAGTGATGCACTAGAATCAATGCTGCTGTCGATGCCATTTGCACGTATGGGAAGAGATGCTGTGTTAAGCTCTCTTGAACTTACACTTGGAGGAGCACGCTTTCTACAGAACCTAACGACAAAGAATGCACAGCATGATAAGACGATCCCAGCTGCCACACCAACAGTGACGCCAATAATAATCTTATCAGTTTGTCCCATCCCTTGGAATAGTTTGATTTTTAGATAGAGAGGGCATCTTGAAGGCTTAGCAAAAAGTAAAATTTTCTGCAACCAAATTGATAATGAAACTAGTTAGTCCTATAGTGGTGAATTCAGTTTTCTCTAACAATAAGTAGGTTCATGTTGTCATGACAACTCAACTAAGAGGTCATGGATTCAACCAACAATGTAATGCCTATATATCACTTACAAAAATTAACTGTTTAGCTGGAGACAAGACCGAACATATAGATTATAAACTGTAGGAAAAATTTAAGCATATTTTTCAACTTGAGAACAAAGGTAGGACTTCTCTATAACTGTAGATACTTATAAAAACTAAGAAAAAATTTGAAAACAATGTATCAAAAAGCAGTGAGGGCACGCCAAAATGGCTAGGTTTTCTTTAAAGGGCTCATCCTGCACCATATATTTACAATGTATAGTCACCGCATGATCTGTTGTTATTAAAGGTAAAAATATAATTTAAGACTTGAATCAAATGAAAATTAATAATGCATGGAACATTTAAACTAAGCTCCATCCATCCATTCATCTCTGGTTCAGTCATGGAAATTGCCTCTTTGCAAATTCAGAGATAATACTACGTACATCAACCACTTCCTGGACCTTGCATTAACAGGAATTCAATACATTGAATACACTCTTTCTATTGGATTTAGAAAGTCAAAATTATTATCTGCAGAATATTTAAAATTATTGATTCATACCCTCTCTATCCCTAGCAAGAATTGTAAAATTGATTTGACCCGTGTTCATAGAAACAAACCAACCTCTCAAATAATTGATTTTTCCAACACCGGCTTGGCCTTCAATGTTTTAAGAGTACCGTTGTATTGATCAGATAATGTGCCATAGCATCTTTTACTAAGTCTTGTATCCTCTTAACTCTTTGCTATCACACTTCTCTATCTCCATTTACTCCACATCGAGACAATAAACCTCCAATGAAGCGCATACTTTAAAAGGGAACTATTGACATCAGCATCCTACTTTTACAAGACTTGTACAGCATATGGATCTATATTATGAAGCTTCACAATCACCTCCCTTGTGCTTTGATTAAATGCATCATAGACGATAACATTTTTTATGTTAACAAGGGAAGTGATCACATTGATGATTGATAACAAAGGACAACTATTTCTTGTTGGCATTGTAGTTGAATGATTTTTAAAAGACCCATATTTAAGGAATACTCGACATGAAGATGTTACGCTCTCCATATTTTTTTTTTATTGTAAGTTCCCTTCAATTCAAACAGCCCATATTTGGAAGGGGATCTCTCTATTTAGTGTGAACAAGTGATATGAAACTCATCGTTTTTCATTCTTCACCAAAAGGTCTAGATGGGATGCACCTCTGTCCCAAATGTCAAGTTCTTCATTTTCCAATCAAGGATTGTGCTTATGTCTAAGTATTGAATCATAATCTGAAGATACGATTAAGTAATCAAATAAAAGAACAGTTCTGTTTACATAGAAAATGTTACATGCTTTTGATTGAATGTAGCATCGTTGGTCATCTTTTACGATTTAAGAAAAAAAAGAAAATTGGTTGAAATTAACATATTTACTACAAACTAAAGAGACAGGAATCAAAGATTCTTGATTTGTGGAACGACCTGCATATGATTAATCAGGTACAGATGAAGACAACTTTCTAACGTCACATCTCAGTTGAAATACCAAGAGAATAAGGATAGCCAATCACTCTTTTCTAAGAAAAGAGTCTTTAATCCACTCGTAACTCAACTCGACTGATAATACAATGAAATCATATTCACATAATTCAAGCAGAATCCAACTAACCTAACCAAGAAGACCATTGTTAGCAGAAATAAGGCACTAAAATAACAAGAGAACATGAGTAAAGTAGATGGAAGAAAACCAAAGAAGAGAATGATGTCCATGTATGAAAGAATTGGATGTCCAAATATCTTATCCACGAGAAGATCAATATGAAATAAAGGCTAATATTGGTTTAGACTTGCTCAACTGAGAACTTTGATACACAAGAAATAAAGACTAATACTAGTTTAGACTTGCTCAATTGAGATCTTTGATACACATCTATACTTCCCCATCTATCTTTGGTATAGAGATGCTTGTTGTACTTTTTTGTCCACTGATTTCAAAAAACGAATTCTTTTTTAAGGGGTAGAGCGCCTCCATAAATTAGTGTAGGGAAGAGACAAGAGACACCAAAGATCAAAAACTTAACAATTCTAGAGTTCATAAATTCTTTTCCATGAGTAACATTCTTTTTAGCATATAAGGAATTTTCCTTTAATGAATGTAACATAAGTAATCATTAGTATTGTTAAAAGGGTGCTTTAAAATATTGTTGGCCTTGTGGATCATTTGCCTATGAAAAACAAGCTCAAAGCAAAGCATGTGTATTACAACACTTAATCACACCATGTCATATTGATGTACGCGTGACTCTAGCTCACAACTATATCCTAGTTCATATTTCATAGCTTAGTTAAGCATATGAAACAATAACTAAGTATGAACATTCACTTCTCCTCACTCAAAATTTTTCATAATTATTAAATTGTTGCTCATTGGTGCTTCATTCTCTACTATTGGAGCTAGTTATTTTTTGGTGATTTTCTTTTCACGCTCACTTGAGTTCTAATTTTCATATACACTTCTCAATGATTCTTGCTATTAGCATTGATTGTTTTTTGCTCACGATATTCTTGAGAATGTTTCTCGATGGCTCATCTTCGCACAAACTCTTGATTCATGCTCCCTCCATCTCTGTCTCTAATTAGGCACCCAATCACATGAGTATTCTTGATTTTTAAGTATTTTGTTTATGACTTCATCATTTATATCTTTGCTTTTTTTTCTTTTGTGTTTTGAATAATTAAAAAAAATACTAATATTGATTGTATCATTATGTTTGCTTAAATTTGTTGGTCTCATGGTCACTCAATCTAAATAGTGTTCTTAATTTTTTAAGTATTATTTCATCACTTTATTATTTATGTTGTATTTTTATTAGCTTTCAAATGACTGAAAATTATTTTTATTGAACCTATTATTATGTTTGCATAAAATTATTATTTGATGTGGTTTAAGTTTAGCTAATAAAATAACTATTGTATGCATACAATATGTGTATATATGATATATAAGTCATGAACACTCTAGTTAGAAAATTTATCACTTTACCACTAAGCGTGAAAGCAAAATAGAAACTCTCGTGTAATTCATTGTGCATGGCACTTTGAATATATTGAGTACCATATTCTTATTTGATGAATTAAACGAATTATCCTCTCCCAAAGGTCACTCAAATATCATTCATTTCCTTCGAGTCCAGCCAAACGATTTAGATGGAGCTAAAAGTAATTTCTGTCAAAGAGCCTCCATGAAAGGTATGTGGGAAATGAAGAGAATGATATGAACACATATTCCCAAGCCATCAACAGAGACCCAAGAATAAGAAAAAGGCCAAATTGGTTAAAGACTTCAACTAATCGGGAAGAAGATCCGAGTAAGAGAGAATAATTCAATAGGTAAATAAATAAAATAAATAGCTTTCTGAGGATTTCGGACTACATAAAAGAAAATATCACAAAAGCAGTGTCCCAAGAGAGTATAAACATATAACAAGCCCAGCCAATAGAAAATTAATAAGCGGAGAGATAAGCAGCGAAGCGAGCGCATGAAGATCAAAGTCTAACTAACTAAGCAGCGGCAAAGCAATTAAGCGAAATAAAGCGAAAGATTGAGACGGCGAGAATAGAGAGAGGAATGAAAAGGTGGAAGAAAATTATCTCAAAACTCTCCTCGATTTCCTTCTAAGTCTCCTCCCTCTTTCTATCTCTTCTCCCTCCTCAATTCCCACGGTGGAAACCAGGAAAACAGCGCGGATCTCTCTCCGGATCTCCTCAAATCCTATCTGGGATCAGCGTAGGATCTTCCCCTCGAGAAACCCTAGCGAGCTAAGCAGAGAAGGCTGAAGGAAAATCAAGAAATGAATTAGGGTTACTTTGATCCGTAATTGAATCATTGTAGCCGATTGGCGACACATTGAAATCATCCAACGATCGAGATCAAAATACAAATCAAGCGCTCGGACAACTCCATCGTAATCCACTCACGGTAGAAAGAAAGGCAAGCAGAGTGATCAAGAAACAAATCGAAGAATGAAGATAACAGGCTAATCCAGGCTAGAAGGCAGAAGACACAAATCCAAGGGAGCCCATCCAGCCGAGAAGAAAAGCGAGATCCAATGGATCTAAAGTTCCCGACGTTTCTGCTAGTAACTTCGTAGGGTTGACTCAATTGGAAAGGACTTCACTCCGCTTGACTCAACTCACAATGAGACAATTGGAGCGATGCAGGCGAACTCAAT
The DNA here is from genome assembly GCA_021442155.1 of Cymbidium sinense. Classification (NCBI taxonomy): domain Eukaryota; kingdom Viridiplantae; phylum Streptophyta; class Magnoliopsida; order Asparagales; family Orchidaceae; genus Cymbidium; species Cymbidium sinense. The sequence continues at coordinate 136,368,595 of CM038222.1, forward strand.
CCAGAAAGAAATAATCACTCAAGCTCACTGTTTCAAAGCTCATTACAGAAATTAAGCATACTCTCCAGTGTAATATCTGATATTAATCTATATCATTGGTGCTCTCGTTGAGTCCCACAACTCAAACAATGGCTGAAGGCACAAGACACACAGCAAAAACTATTGAGGAGTGTCAGCGGACAAAACAAAGCGATGAACAAATGCAATCCATCACTATGATACTCAATGATGTATCGAAGACTCTCCTCAATTGAAGAAAAATTGGAAAATAATCTGCAAGAACAACAACAATCACGGTATGTACCCAACCTCACTCATCTCTTTTCCTCTAGACAACAAACTCAAAAACAAATAGGCTAGTGAAAGTAGACATGCTAGATTCAATGGAGAATCAGAGGTTGGTTTGTTTAAAGGCAGACCAATTCTTTCAATATTATAGCCTCTCAGACCAAAATTCTTAATAGCATCTGTTTACATGGGACCAGGACATTAAGTTGGTACCGATGGATGCATCTTAATCACCAATTACACTCTTGGACACAATTTAAAGAGCAGTTATTGGAGATTTGGCCTCATTGTATAGAGATTTAAGGGGTGAACTTGCAAAAACAACAGTCTGACAATTTTATAGCAATTTGAGGAATTAGCAAATATAATTCCACGAATTCTTCTGAGTTGCTTTGAATGGTTTAAGGCAAGACATAAAAGGGAAGTTAGAGCATTGCGACCTAGCTCTGACAAGCTTTCAGTTAGCTAAATTGATGGAGGATAGGCTTTGAAGATATAATACCAAGATATATGAACATACCAAGCCCATGAGTAAACAAAACCGGAACTATCAACCACCTTTCTTTAACCCCACTAATGCGACAATTAATCAAAGTAATGGAATAACCAATAAACAAAACATTCTCATACAATTGACTGGCGGATGAAAGAAGGAAGAAGGGACTATGTTTTAATTGTGATGAGAAGTATCAGAGGTCATATTGCAAATCAAAATGTTTACTCTATGATCAATGAGGACCAAGACCGGTATTCTGACAAGAAAATGAGGAAATACAAAATCTACAAGAAGAATTTCAAATCAGCCTCATTGCATTTCTGGTCTAACTTAAGAGATTACAAGGTTTAATTGGAAATAAAAGGTACAAGTTTTGATTGGCGGTGGATCACCCACAATTTCATTCAATCAAATTAGCAAAATTTATTGATTTTAAAATCACTCGACATCGATTATTTCAAGTATTGGTAGGCAATGGAAACTTTAAAATGCTGGGGCATGTTTTCTAATCTCCTATTCAACTACAAGGCAATACTTTTATTACAGCTATCTGCTACCCATGCAAGGAGTCGATATAGTTTTAGGGGTTCAATGGTTAGAAAGGTTGGGTGAATGCACATTTGATTACAAGAAGCTAACAATGAAATTCTATATTAATGACTAGTAATTACAAGGAAATACAGAAGAATGGAGAATCTCCCTTCATCGTCACTAAGTTGCGAAAAAGAGATATTATCATGCTTTCAAATGAGTCAAATGTGAGGAAACAGATCCCTCTATAGTAGAATTCAATACATTGCCGAGAAATACAACAGTATTACACACTTACCGCGGTTATTTCAAAACCCAAAAGGCTTACCCCAAGCGAAATATAGACCATCAAATCCATCCGCCACATGGAACTCATGTGAGAGTGAAAATTACAGGTATCCACATTTTGAAAACAAATTGAAAGATTAATTAAAGAAATGGAAAGTGGTATAATCGAGAAAGTATCACCTTTCTCTTCCCGCCTTTATTAATCAAAAGAAAGATGGTACGGAGGTTACAGATTATAGAGCCTCAATAAAGCTATACCGACAGATTCTATTCCAACTCAAGAACTCATGGATGAGTTATATGGAGCCACGATTTTCTAAACCGGATCTAAGATATCAGATAAGAATGGCAAGGAAGACATTTATAAAGCTTTTAGACTCATGAAGGACACTATGAGTTGGCTATGCCTTTGGACTCACAAATGCACCTTCAACATTTCAAGCTTTAATGAATACAACCCCTTAAACCATTCCTAAGAAAGTTTGTTTTAGTATTTTTTGATGATATTCTCATCTACAAGACATTAGAACTACATCCATATCATCTCCAAGAAGTCTTTGAAAACAACTCAAACAAATTCAATGTTTATTAAACCCTCAAAATGTTCATTTGTACAAGAGAAAATTGACTACTTAAGTCACATCTTATCGCCCAAGGCATACAAGTGGATCCCAACAAGATTCAAGTTGAAAACATGTACCTAATTCAAAAAAGAATTAAGAGGATTTTGGGTTTAACAGTTATTACGAAAATTTGTCAAGAATTATCGAATTGCTTTCCCTAACATCTATGTTAGCACAAGCCAGGGATGAAGAATCAACAAATTTTTAACAAATTAAAGCAAGTAATGACAACATTACCGATAAGCATATCCAAACTTTGCTCAACCATTTATCATTGAAACAGATGCATCAGTACCAATGAGGTTCTCACACAAAACAAACATCCAATTGCTTACGAAGAAACTTTCACTTTACAAAAAACATCAACATATGCAAGAGAATTATATGCTATAAGCAGTTGCAAGGTGGAGACAATACTTAGGAAATAAGTTTACCATCGAAGATCAACAAAGCAAGAGAATTAATGCGACAAACAATTCAAACCCCACAAAGAAAGATTTTGGTCAAACTCGGGGTATGATTATAGTATTGAATATAAACCGGGCATTACAAACAAAGAAGATGCGTAATGCCCGTAAAAATGTTTAACACGAAGACGCTTGATTAAGGATCAAAGACTTAATGTCATTAAACTTCTGATATACTCGAATTCAAAGGTCTTATTCAAGAAATTACGAGGAAACCAAAGCTAATAAGGAATTACAAGAATTATATAAAAAATTGTCGACAAGCTAATTATTCCCTCATTCGATTAGTAAAAGGGCTAATTCAGTTCAAAGACAATTGTAATAGCAAAAGACTCGGACCCAAAAAAAACAAAATCATAAGAGAGTTCCATTCAACACCAATAGGAGGGCATGGAGGCTAAAACTATGACTAGAATTACTCAACAATTCTTCCGGAAAGCAGATGAAAAAGGATATTAAACAATTTGTATCAACATGCCCCATTTGTCAACAAGTCAATATGATACTGAACAGATTACAACCACCCATACCAACAAATATGGGAAGAGGTATCATGGATTTCATCACCGGTTTACCTAAGTCTCATAATAAAACAACTATATAGTAGTAATGACTATCAAAGTATGCTCATTTTTCACCTACCAAAACAATTTCTCGGTTTATCTAGCTCAAATCTTTATCACGTATTGTGAAACTCCATGGGATACCACAAGGAATAGTATCCAGAGATCCATTGTTTATGAGCAATTTTTTGGCAAGAATTGTTCACTAAGTGGAACAACTTTAAAGCACGTGCTTACCATCCTCAAACAGATGGACAAACGTAAGTAACCAATAGAATCCTAGAACAATATCTAAGGAGCTTTGTTTTGGATACACCTAAGGCATGGTTAGTTCTACCATGGGCGAGTTTTGCTATAACACAAACATCAATGCTTCAACCAAAATGACTCCTTTTCAGCTTTATGGTAGACTCTCCTACAATCATTCCTTATGCTATCAATACTACCAACAAGGTAGAATCGATATTACAACAAAGAGACAAGAACATACAAACCACGATTACAAATTTACAGGAAGCTCAAAACAGGATGAAACAGATTGGATAAACAGAAGAGACCTTCAATTGGAAGTCAATGAATTAGTTTTAGTTAAAATACAACCTTACATGACTTGACAAGAAATCAAGATACCAAATTGCAAAGAAGGTATTATGGACCCTTCAAAATACTCAAAAAAAATAGGTATGGTGGCTTATAAAATTGAATTAAACAACCAAAATACATAATGTATTTCACATATCTAGATTAAAACCATACGACAGACTCTATCCATCCAACACGTTATCCAACCAATTGAGATGGACAAATGTTTATTATACCTATCAAAGTCACGGATCAGAATGATACAAAGGGAGATCAAGATCAAAGAGGTATTAATCCAGTGGGAAGGTTTATTAGAAAGAGATATTTCGGGTAACGAGAAGGAAATACAGGGAAAATTTTCGATTTTGACCTGAGGACAAGGTCAGGGAGGGAGTAATGATATGAACACATATTCCCAAGCCATCAGAGACCCAAGAATAAGAAAAGGCCAAATTGGTTAAAAGACTTCATCACCAACTAATCAAGAAGATCCGAAGTGAGAGAATAATTCAATAAATAAATAAAATAAATAGCTTTACGAGGATTTCAGACTACATAAAAGAAAATATCACAAAAACAGAGCGTCCCAAGAGAGAAGTATAAACATATAACAAGCTAGCCACAGATAAAAGAAGATTAATAAGCAGATCAAGAAAGCTAATCACAAAGACAAAGATCCAAAGCGAAAAAAGCGAATAGCATGAAGATCAAGAAGTCTAACTAACTAAACGCAGAGGCAACAGCTAAATGTAAGCAATGTAAATCAACAAGTTACTATAGAGAGATCGAGAAGAATGAAAAAGGTGGAAGAAAATTATCTCAAAACTCCTCTGATTTCCTTCTAAGTCTCCTCCCTCTTTCTCCTGGTATCTCTTCTCCCTCTGTAGCTCAATTCCCACGGTGGAAAACGCCGGAAAACACCAAACGTGACGGGCAATCTCCTGGATCTCCAAATCCTATCTCAAGCCGGTTGGCACCTCAGCCCTTTCTACGGTGGATCTTCCTTGGATCAACGCGTAAGGATCTCCTTCTTCTCCGATTCTCCCTCGAAACCCTAGCGAGCGAGAGAAGGCGAAAGGAAAATCAAGAAATGAATTAGGGTTACTGATTCGATCGTAATTGACATTGACGACACATTATCCATCGAAATCATCCAACGATCCGAGATCAAAATACAAATCAAGCCGCCGACAACTCCATCCAGTAATCCACTCACGAAAGAGAAAGAAAGTGATCAAGAAACAAATCGAAGGGCTGAAGATAACACGGGCTAATCCAACGGCTAGAAGGCCGCGCAAGAAGACACAAATCCAAGGGAGCCCATCCAACGGCCGAGAAGAAAAGGCGCTAGATCCAACGGATCTAAAAGTTCCCGAACGTTTCCTTCTAGTAACTCAGCCGGGTTGACTCAATTGGAAAGGACTTCACTCACTGCTTGACTCAACTCACACCCAGCAGACATTGGAAGCGAAAGAGCGAACTCAATCCAGAAAGAAATAATCACTCAAGCTCACTGTTTCAAAGCTCATTACAGAAATTAAGCATACTCTCCAGTGTAATATCTGATATTAATCTATATCATTTATGTTGTATTTTTATTAGCTTTCAAATGACTGAAAATTATTTTTATTGAACCTATTATTATGTTTGCATAAAATTATTATTTGATGTGGTTTAAGTTTAGCTAATAAAATAACTATTGTATGCATACAATATGTGTATATATGATATATAAGTCATGAACACTCTAGTTAGAAAATTTATCACTTTACTTCGCACTAAGCACGTGAAAGCAAAATAGAAACTCTCGTGTAATTCATTGTGCATGGCACTTTGAATATATTGAGTACCATATTCTTATTTGATGAATTAAACGAATTATCCTCTCCCAAAGGTCACTCAAATATCATTCATTTCCTTCGAGTCCAGCCAAACGATTTAGATGGAGCTAAAAGTAATTTCTGTCAAAGAGCCTCCATGAAAGGTATGTGGGAAATGAAGAGAAGGTCCAGCACATCATCCATAAGCAATTCTTCTTTAAAAGAAAAATAGCTTAACAAACTCCACAAAAATGAAACAACAGACAAATTTTATCTGTTCGCCTTAAACTAAAACTTTTTTTCTCCAACAAGGGGCATAGGAGAACACACACCATGCCACAAAGAAACAAAAAAAATAAAATAAAAATAAATAGTAGAGGAAATTGTTTCACCTTCACCTGTAGAGATTAGAAATGGCCAAATCCATAGAAGCAAGCATGTATAAAATCTCTGTAGCAAAAAAAAAAAAAGAAGAAGAAGAAAAAGAAATCTGAAAATAGCCCAATAAACAGGGGTTGGAGAGTAACAGGAGACTTATTCATTTTAACGTATAAATGACTCCTGAATTACCGCCTGCTATATAATCTAAATATTTACACAGCAATCACCTGCGGTCACCAATTTATTCGCCTCCCTGAACTTCATCGTAGAAATAAGTCAGAAACCCAAGAACAACAGTAGGCAATCTTCCAGCAACAGATGATGAAATTGTTTTATCCCTCGCACTCCTCTTTCTCTCCTTGAAACAAAAACCAACCTAAACCAGTAAACTCAAAGCCACAGCCAAATCTAAAGGAAAAAAAGGAACGCTGCCAAATCTAAAGGAAAAAAGGAACCCTACCAAATCTAACGGAAAGCAAATTGATCGTCTAAGAAGAACCCACTTCGCAAAGACCACCAAAACCGCTGGAAAAAAAAAGTCTTCGGGTAAAACAAAAAAGTATAAAGAAAACCAAAACGCAAACCTGATCCCTCCCAAGTGACTAAGTCTCCGTCCCCTTGATGGGTCGCCTTCTGCTCAACATCGACGAGTGCGGGAAACAGAAAATAAGGACTCGCCACTTGCCTGTGATAATCAAAACCAGGGGAAACCAGGGACTTGGAGGGACAGGCGAAACAGGTTAACGAGAAGTGAGGCCCACCTTTGCGTTCAACCTCTCAACTGAATAAACAAATAAATAAATAAAACAAGGAAATGTGATTGGACTGTGAGGCTGCCGCGGAATAATTAAATAGTGTACCGCCGGCGATGACCGCATTTATTCATTTTGGAATTTACATAAAAGAATTGATGCTAATAATAACACACACAAAATTAAATTTACATATATAATATATATATTTTTAAATTAATATAAAAAATAGATTTAACTTAAAATAATAATAATGATACTATTTTTTGATATAATATTAAAATTTTAAGTATTATTTATATAAATATGAAAATTTTAAAATTAAATATATAAATATAAAAGAATTTTGTATTATATTTGTAAGTACACAAAAAATAATGAATACATGACTTTTCAAATCAAGTGGATGTAAGTGCAAACAACTTTTTACATTCAAACTATAAAAAATAGGTGCAACCCACCGTCTCTAGCTGGGGCGTTTCTAGGAACCATTTAATTTAGTAATCTCCGGTGGAGGCGCATCGTAATGGGAAATCAGTGGGGACCATACATGTGGGTGATGAAGCGGCAGGCGGTGGATTAGTCATGATTCACTACAAGACGGTGCGGTGTTGGATATCCATTCCAAAAAAAAAAAAAAAAAAGGTGCAAAGATCATTTAATTATTAATCACTTATGATTTGAAGATGATTGAATTATTACTTGAAATTTAATAATTCAAAAATAAGTCATTCATATTACAATAATAGTATTATCATTTTTTAATATTAGGTCAAAAATAGTTTGAAGAATGTTCGATTATAGAACAAAGATCATTCATTATAATTTTCGAATTGTGCAAATCATGTTTAAAAATTGATAGATTATTATTCATTTAGTGTTTGATCGTCATTTGGATATTATTTGTCAGTGTTCTCTCGATGGATCGTATTTCTTTTTTACTATAATATAGAGTGCAATCACATATTTTTCCAGTATTTGGAACGCATGTAAATTGAAAGAAATGATTACTTTATAGTTGTTTGGTTGAGAGCTTTATAAATTCACGACTTTCAGATTTTGTTTGGTTGACAAAATGTAATGAAAGTAAATCTGACGTGTGCATGTGGCGGCTACGTGCCGGCCGCAGATCGGAACACGGCAGCGGCTGGCCAGGCATGGCCGTACGGCGAATGCAGCGGCATGTGGCGGCGGCCGCTGGCTAGGCTACGAAGCATGCAAGGGCCGGGGCCAATGGCTGACCATGCGGCGGCGGCAGTGGCGGCGGAAGCATGCGCCGATAACTTGGCGTGATTTGAAATTAGCGAATTCCAAATACACTCAAATTGTTCTAACTAGTGTATTTCAAATGCCTCAAAAAATTACACTGCATTTACTTTACTTCCATCCAAACTACAAAAAATAGAAAAAGCATATAAATTAATTACATTGCATTCACTTTACAACAAACCAAACAGCCCTAAACACAATATAGCGTATTTATATATTTGTACATTATAAAAATGTAAGATAGAGTGCCAATTATAAGAAGTAAAAAGCAATAGTTATACACCGAGTTTCGTGATTAGGTTTGATCAGGGTTCAAGCATTGTTCAATCGTTATAGATATAATACATAATTTCAACATTATAAATATAACAAACTACAATGTTAATTAGGACTGTCGAAAAAGTTCATTGTCGCAATTTCGTGTCACTCGGTAGCTCAGATTCAGTCGTTAATTAAACGAAAGTAGACGAGCGTGACATTTAAGCTCGATATATAAACGAGTAACATGAACAATCATTTGTTCGATCGATTATGATTTAGGCTAGAAATAAAAAAATATATTATATTTTATATTATTATTATTATTATTATTGTATTGCTATTTTTTTTATTTATTACTATTATTATTATTATTATTATTATTTTATTACTATTATTTTATTTTATTATTATTATTAGTATTATTATTATTATTATTATTATTATATATACATACAACACATTTACATATCACAAATCTGGCGTGACTTAAAACTTTATTATGCAAAGATTAAGTTTGTTGTTCATGAACTCGTGTTCTTGTTAATTGTTTAGTTAAACGTAACACCTAACAGATTTCAGCTCGATATATAAACGAGCCGAACACAAACAAAACAAATTTCAAACGAGCCGAACACAAACAAGAGTTTTGTTCGCTCAAGCTCGACTCGTTTACACCCCTAATGTTAATACAGTATAGTACAGTCACAATAATTAAGAAATAAGATATAAGTATATAATTTTAATTGTAAATATTAAGTTATTTGTATAAATCAAAAGATTTCTATTTGTCTAATTTTTTTTTAATGTATAAAATTTATTAGTTAATCTATTATGTTTCAACTATTTAGTTCATGTCAAAGCTAAAAAAAAATCTTATTTTCTAATATTTTATTTGGTAAATAGAATCAAACTAATCAGTTTAGTTTGTTTTATTCAATTTATACATTGTTTCTACGATTTGATTATTTTAAGTTATTTAGTTTGATATATTTGCTTCAACAAAAAATTTACTGAACATGCTAAATTGATAGAATGCGATTCTCTAAAAAATTTCGATCATATTTTCTTAAGAATATATAAAGCAAACATATTTATGCAATTTCAACTATAGAAGGCATATAAAATTAAAATTCTCTTTACGTAAATATGATTGAATTTTCACATCTTTATATATCTAAAGTCAAAATTTATATTTATTTATAGAATATATATTTTAAATAATATAAAAATATTATCAAAAATAATTTATTTAAAATTATATATATATATATATATATATATATATATATATATTATTTATATTTTAATATAGATTAGCCACAATCTATTACATAAATAAACATACTAATGGAAATACTAGATATGTAAATGTATAAAAATTATGTGATATGCTTGTAAATTGGGAAATTTTACTTCATATTCATTATAAAAGTTAAAATTGGAGAAATATGTGATAGTTTATTTTCTTTAAAAAATATTTTCAAAATTTTACTTCAAACTAAAATCTCCCCTCATTAAAAATATGAGTTAAAGCCCTTGCAAAACAGTAGCATGACTCTTTTTTATCATCTTTATTTATTTGGCCTTATATCTTTACAACACCTCCATAATTAATGATTATAATGTATGTGCAGCTAACCAAAATTTTATGCTGCCTATATTATTATTCATCATATGTTCAAAATTAATGATATTAAATGAGTGCTTATGTAATTTTAAATGTGTTGTTTGACTCTAAATCTTACACTCAGTGCAAAGCATCTTAGCCTATTGGTTGAGAATTTTGGCTTTCAACCAAGAGATCTTAGATTTAAGTCCTTGCACATATATTGTGCATTTGAATTTGCGATTAAATTTGCTCAAATGTCCAAAACAAAAGGCTATACTCAAAATATCGTTAGATGCATCATAATACTTACGATGAATTTGATCGAACCTATCTTATTATACTTGAAATAGTTGCGTCATAATACTGCACAAGCCTACATTTTATTATCTCATTATCATCACAACACATTATTTGCTTTATTCTTGCAATTTACTTATAATTTTAAACGTTCTGTAATCGATAATATATTTTGTGATTGCCCTTGAATACATATTAATCTTATTAAACTCAATCCTTTATGAAGACTAATCAACCTACATTCTCTTCTGAGTTAATCTTGATAATGTGGCTTGATATGGCACTGAAAATTCCACTAGTCAAAGCACAAATCTTGATGCTGAAAGCAATCGATTCTGAGTCTAGACTAACCCAGATCAAGTGCTTAAAATATAATTGAAAACTTTAGGATATCAGTCAGCTCTTAAATATGGAATGTTTATAGTCAAATCGAGTATCTTGACGAGCCGGATCTAACAAGCTCAAGATCTCCTAATTCTGACTTTATTTGAGCATTCAAATACTTAAAATACATCATATGATCAAGGGAATTATTTTGAGTTGCCGATGGAGTGGTTTGGATTTTACATGTATTTACAGAAATGTTACTCTTCTAATTTATAAATAATCTCTCATTATTCATATGAAGGGGCCCGAGGCTAAAGAGAAAAGAGAGCTCTGAGGCTTGAAAAATCTCCAAGTATAATCGTGCCAGATTATCGCCACCAGGGCCACCACCGCATCTTGATAGCCACCATCAAGCACCATCGCCGCGGTCACCGCCGACTATCGTCGGCCGCCACCATCGGCCACCACCATTGATCATATTCTACGTCGTCGGTCACCACGGCTGACCACCGTCGCTGGTCACCGCCACCGACCACCGCCGATAGTCACCACTGGTCATCAACACTCGCCGCTACCACTACTGGTCCTTCTCCGCTGCCACACCACCAACCATCGCCAACCACTATTCTCCCGCCACGACCATCGCTACCTGCCGCCATGAATTATTGATTGTCATCGCCCACTGGTTACCGGTCACCACCCTTCACCTTCCGACGCGATCATGCGTGCTTCACTATCACCGCCACCAACAATACTATAACCCAACCATCATAGTTGTTGTTACCTGATTCTGGGATTCTTGTTGTCAGGCTTTCTCACATACAACTCTATAATCCTGTTATCGGGAAAACTTAAACTTTGTACTCCAAAGCAGATATATACAGTGGAACACTTTTGCTAGGCTAATCCTTTTGGTTCTTTTCCCTCTTTTTGAGATTTTTCACGTAAAATTCTGGAGTTTCTTATTCTCTCTTCAAATATCTGTGTGTGTGCTGGATTTTTCAACAAGGCTAAGGCGTAATGGTTTATTCTACCGCAACTGATTTTCTAGCACGCAATAGTTTGACGTCGTCTATGGGAATCAAACCCTACAATCGCAATCTCTGTGAACACCTGCATTATAGCCAACAGATGCAATACTAGCAACAACGGAGCCTCCAGCTCCAACTCCCGTCACTCCCGAAACCAATCCTTGAACCAAGGATGTCAAGCTTCTACCTCACTTACCCCTGATGGGCATGACCCTATTGGTAAAGGTGCAACAGGAACCTCTCTAAAAGATTGTGTTCTCCGAATGGAAGAGTCTCAAAATAAGATAATTTGACTTCTACGAGAAACACGACACCCACTACTATGGCAAACACATCTCCCTCAAGATCGATCGTTAGCCAGGGGAGGTCAAATGCTAATACAGAGCCTTCTCACCATCGAAGTTCCTCAGCTTGACCTTGATGTCGACCTTTGTTCTACTTATCCATCACTTGCAGCTCAACCAATTGCAAACCTGCCAATTATTATCGGTAGCTTGGCACGTTCTCGTCCTGTTGATTCCACTCATCATGTTATATGCGTGGAATTACAACGTTTAGTGCGAGAATAATTCTACTTTAAAGATGGAAATCAACTTCCCTCTCATCACGGCTATCAGGAGTCTTCACCTTTGGCTGAAGCTATTCTTCAACGTTCTATTCTCGTAAGTTTCAAGCTTCCAAACATCGACTCCTATGATGGGGTAATTGACCCATATGAACACATCGATCATTACAAAACCATCATGCATATCCAACGAGCTCTAGACACACTGCTTTGTTAGGTCTTTCCAATCACCCTCAAGGGTCAGACTCACACTTGGTTCTACTCCCTTCCAAGGGGATCCATCCATACATTTGACGAACTCACCAAGATTTTTATAGAATAGTTCATTGTAAATTGGAGGATCATTAAAAATTCCTCTCATCTCTCAGGCATTCATTAAAATGAGGGTGAATCACTTAAAGAGTACTTCCAGAGGTTCTCATTAGAGACACGCTAAATATTTGGAGTTGACCCTGAATTATTAAAAGGAGTTTTCTTTGGAGGGCTCCGTCTTGGGCCTTTCTACTCGTCACTAATGCAAGATATTGTCTGCTAATATGCCAACTTGGTTCATCATATGGAAGTGCAATTTTTTGCTGATGAGACTATTAATGCCTATCGTAAACAATTTGAACAATCCACAAAAAAATGTAAGAGTGGCCCAGGGAACACATATCGACAATCCCATCAAAAGAAGCAACATGATAGTCGTGATCTCCCTCCATGGCCCTCACATCAATGACGTGAACCACAGCCAAAAAAGGAATACACATCATATACAAAGCTCTCATCCCTTCAAAGCCCATGACCTTTTGCTCAATGGTGAATTGATATCATGGGACCTTTTTCAGAAGCGTCGGGGCAACAAAAGTTTATCATTTTAGCTATCGACTACTTCACTAAATGGGTGGAGGCTGAACCACTTGCTAAAATTAAGGAGGTAAATGCTATTTGGAAAAAATATAATATGTTGATTTGGTCTTCCTACAAAGATCATTACTAACAATGGAATCCAATTTACTAGAAAAGTCTTTACGTCTTTCTATAAAGATCTTCACATTCAGTTAACGCATACGGCTGTAGCCCATCCTCAAACTAATGGACAGACTGAAGCTACCAACATGACTATACTCAAAGGGTTAAAAACGTGCCTTGAGAAGGCTGGGGGGCAACGGGTTGAGAAGCTCTCTAATGTTCTTTGGGCTTACCGCACTACATCACGAACTTCGACTGGTGAGACACCATATAATTTATGTTTCAGCACAGAAGCTAGTATACCAGTAGATATCGAGATTCCAAGTCCAAGAGTTCAATCATTCAATCATAATAGTAATGAAAAAAAACTCCGACAGAACTTGGATCTACTCTCCGAAACTCGTGACATGTCCCTACTTCGAACTGCTTCATATCCCAAAGAGTAGCTCGTCACTTCAACAGAAGAGTGAAACCATGTCCCCTCTTTATTAGTGATTTGGTCCTGTGAAGTCTTGAAGCTGCTGGCAAAGGCCCTCAATGCAATAAGCTCTCACTGCTTTGGGATGACCCTTATGTGATTACAGCTATGGTCAAGCCAAGAACATTTAAGCTCAAGGATCTAGAGGAAAAAACCTTGCCTCAAACTTGGAACATGGAGAATCTCCGGAAGTATTATCAGTGATTCTTACTGCATAAATATTGTAATTTTTATTTTATCTCATTTATCATTTCCTCTTCAACTCATATCTTTGTTAAGTTATCTTATGATAATATTGTATCACTAACCTTATCAAAGTAATAAGTTTATGACTTTTTCTTTCAAGCTTGTTGTACATAAATGATCTTCTTCATTTCAATTCTCCTACTTGAGAAATGTACAACTCAAGTTGTGTCTCGGTCGGGGCATGATCAATCCCAAGGAGATTTCATCAGACCTCTTCCATACAGGTTAACGTCATCAAGTAACACTTTGACAATTAACCTCGGATGGGTCAAAAATCCTCAACGGATTCGATTCAACCTCTTCCATACAGGTTAATGTCATCAAGTAATACTTTGACAAACAACCTCGGATGGGTCAAAAATCCTTAGAGGATTTGATTCGACCTCTTCCATACAAGTTAACGTTATCAGGTAACACTTTGACAAATAATCTCGGATGAGTAAAAATTCCTCAGTGGATTCGATTCAACCTATTCCGTACAGGTTACTATCATCAAGTAATACTTTGATAAATAACCTTGAATGGGTCAAACATCCTTGGTAGATTCAATTCGACTTCTTCCATACAGGTTAACATCATCAATTAATACCTTGACAAACAACCTCGGATGGGTCAAAAGTCCTTGGTGGATTTGATTCGACCTCTTTCATACATATTAACATCATTAAGTAACACTTTGAAAAACAACCTCAGATGGATCAAAAATCCTCAGCATATTCGATTCAATATCTTCCATACAGGTTAATGTCATCAAGTAACACTTTGGCAAACAACCTCGGATGGGTCAAAAATCTCCAGCGGATTTGATTCGACCTCTTCCATACAGGTTAATGTCATCAAGTAATACTATGTCAAATAACCTCGGATGGGTCAAAATTCCTCAACAGATTTGATTCTACCCCTTCCATACAAGTCAACGACATTAAGTAGTATCATGAAGAATGACACTCTGGAATTATCTGTCAGAATTTCTGAGTTTTCTAAGGAATGGTTTCTAATCAATGCTTCCCCACCACCTTGGCAGTTGTCAACTATTAGAGTTTCAAGAAAATTAATTTTTTATAAACTACGGGACTTGATCGCCTCTAAACCTGGTCAGTCTGACGAGGACAGTTGACGCCTCTTCCAAGGAAAAATTGGAGCCTCGTTGTATAAATTACGGGCCTTGATCGCCTCCAAATCAGGTCAGTTTGATGAGGGTAGTTGACGCCTCTCTCGAGGAAAAATCAGAGCCTCGTCCTATGAACTACGGGCCTTAATCGCCTTCAAACCCGGTTGGTCGGACAAAGATAATTGACGTCTCTTTTGAAGGAAAATCAGAGCCTCGCCGTATGAACTACATTCCTTGATTGCCTCCAAACCTGATCAGTCCGACGAGGATAGTTGACGCCTCTCTTGAGCGAAAATTGGAGCCTCGCTGTATGAACTACAGGTCTTGATCAATAAAATAAATGACCTTCTTTTCAGAGAAAGGTCACAGCTTCGCTGACAAAAGGAAAAAAAATTTACCCTTAGCCTCTGAACTTCTACTAGATAAATTCTCATCCAGTGTTGAAGATTACTAGAGCATATGAGAGAAAACTGTGTCTCCTTACTTAACCCCATTGGGGAGGGTTTATAGATCCACTATAGGGGGGAAAATGGAATAAATTAAAAAAAGTGAAGAAAAAAAACCAAAATTTTTGCCCATCGGCACATGTGTTGCCGTGTCTGGCGCAGGTGCCTGCAGACGCCTATGGCGCCACTCCTGCATTACACACATGCTCAGACGAGTGCCCTTAAGCACCAGTGCAAAGCCTGTAACCCCAGAGCCTTGTGCCCGTGAGCACCCACACGCACCCACGACCCTGCACCCTTGTGGTGAAAAATATCTCTCCGCCTTCATCTAGTCCCTTTTTTGAAAAGAGGATAAATAAAAACAAAAATATACGCCTTTTGTTGGGACACCATGTAGATCCACAGATGTTCTTATTAGGGTGATCGGGTATGACATTGAGGAAAGGTGTACTATCTCGAAAGATAGATGTCACCACCATACAATGGACCTAATCATCTGAATAAGTACTCCTAAGGACTATGAGTATTCATATGTACTAGAGATTCTTCCCCTACTTTATATGGAAAAGTAAAGCAGGGTTTATTTTAAATCGGTTCGTTAAGTTCTCTATGGAGGCAAGCCCCCATAGTTAATTACATTCTGAGGAATATGAATCCTTATGAATACTCTTGATTAAGGTAAATGATCGTTATCTCCAAAGATTTCAAAGATAGAGCTGTCAATCAATTGATTTATTTTTAGAAAATCAAGTAGGATTAATCAATATGAGGGAGTTATTATCGAAGCCAAATGAAGATAAGTAGGGAATACTTAGGATACTAAGAAGCCTAGTAAGTATCCCAAACTATCCTATGATTGAGCTTTATATTTTTGAAATTGAGGTGATTTATTTATTTGAGTTGAATTTTTTATTATAAATCTAGGGCTTACAATTCCATGATATAAGATCATGGAAATACCTAAGAGGTGAGGATTTATGCTTATAGCCCACAAAGGAAAGTAGCAACCTCTGAACCTAAATCTAGGGAGCTTTACGAGGGCCAAAAGCATGACCTAAATCTAAGGCAAAAATGGGTATTTGGTTTACCTCCATAAGAGAGGATAAACCACTTGACTGTTGGACTTACAACTGCCTAGGGGTGGTCGTCAACTAACTCCTCTTACGATTTTAAATACATGTAGGCAAGTCAAATGCTTTTGCAAGATAGCTAATTTATTGTTTATTTAGAAAGAGACTAAGTCCTTAAACACACTCCCTAAGAGACTAGATCATGTAGGGTATGATTAATGACTTAAATCTAATGCAAATTTTTATTATATTTTATTTTCATTTTGGACAATCAATTTGACACATGCTTTAGTATTCATATGCCTAATGCATGAGAAATTAGATTATGGACCAAAATCAGCAAGAAAAAAAGGTGTGTTTCCACCATGGCTCTCAATGGTCAGGCCAAGTTCTCTGACAAAGGTGGAAGCCATCCAAAATAAGAGTGAAACAAGATACTTTTTATGCATGATGAGAAAACATACAACATTCAGCTATAGGTTTGTAATGTCACTGGGGGACTTAAATCAACTCAAAGATAGTCAAAGATTAATTTCATTTTTAGTTTGCTCTTGATGGATCCTATCAGTTTGTGATGGACTACACTGAGTAGGGGGTCGCGGGCCTTGGGCTACATTTAGATTTACCAATACAAAGAGGTAGTCTACTAGCCACATAGTAGGACTATCCAACAAAAGGGGTGCCTTTTGGTTTGCAATGGTCAAGTTAAGAAGAAATCGTGGGGATTCACATCTTCCAAAATAAGGAACCACTAGGGTGATCGGTTGCTTTGGGAAATAAATCGAACCCAACTTAGGGCTGACTATTGAGTGAATGCCGCTGGGGGACTTAAATCAGTCAAAGATAGTCAAGATTAATTTTATTTTAAATTATTTTTGATGGATTTTGCTGATTTGTGATGGATCACACTGAGAAGGAGCTTATATCAGCCTAGATCTATCTCAAATTTACTAAACTAAAGGGAGTAGCTTCCTGGCCGAGGGGAGAACTATCCAACCAAAGGATTTCCTTTCGGTTTACAATGGTCAATTCAGGGAAGAAAGCATGGGGACTCACATCTTCCACTACAAAAAATCACAGGGGTGATCGGTTGCTTTGGACAACAAATCGAACCTGAGCTAGGGCTACCCATCGGTTTGCGATAGTCATGCTAGAAAGAATACATAATAGACTTACATCTTCCAAAGTGAAATGACTGTCGGGGCAACCTGTCTGTGGCAAAACATATTGAACCCAACATAAGGGTGACTACGGAGAGAGTGCCGCCCTGAGGAATTATCTTAACTTAGGTAGTCAGACAATTCTTATAGGGAGTTCTATTGACACTACCCTAAAGATAGGATGCCTGCTTGGGAAAAGGGGCCATTTGGGGGCTTGAATTCCTAATCCATAAGCGAATATTTATTTATTTGTTTAATTTGTTTATCATGGACCCTGTTAGTTTGTAAGGGATCAAACTGAGAAGGAGCTTATATTAACCTAGACCTATCTCAGATTTACTGAACCATGGGAGAATCTGTGCATCTGTTGAACAAATTCTCCAACCATAGGGGTGGGCACTAGGAAAGGGGGACTGTCCAATCCAAAAGTAACTCGGGTAGTGTCTAAATAGGATCGTAAAGGATGTTATCCAAATAGAGTGCCCGCAGGAAGAGGGGGATGCTAAGGGCTTGATCCAAAATCTTGGAGAAGATAATATCAATAGGTATTCGGTGGCCAACTCAAGGAGAAAGTGCAGGGACTCACATCTCCCAAGAGTGGTGTATCCACCTGGTGAGTTGCTGTCAGCATAGCGAATATCAACCAACCTAAGGTGCCATCAGTTTGCAACAATCAGTCTAGGAAGAAAGCTCAGGGACTCACATCCTCCTATAGCAGAACTGATTGCTGGGATAGTCTATCTTTGGCTCGACATGTGCTATCTGACCTAGAGTGACTACTGAGTGAATGCCACTGGAGGACTTACATCAACCTGAATATAATCAAGAGGAAAGGAGCCTCGAGGGGACTTATCCTAAATCTTAAATATACTCGACCTAGTCAGTACATGATGAATAGTTAAAGAAGAAAGTGTTGGGACTCACATATTCTTAAACAGAACCAACATGAGATAGTTTATTAGCTGGGCAGTGAAGACTACCAAACTAACAAGGTGCTCGTTGGTTTGTAATGGTCAAGTTAGGAAGAAAGCAAAGGGACTCACATCTTTCAAAATAAAGAATCACTGGGGTGTCATACTAGCGAGGTAGCATGTAGACCTGACCTAGAGCAGCTAATGATTGAGTGTCACAAGGGGCTTGTTCCCACATCAAAATAGCTTGAGATAAAAGATTTATGTTTATTTTTGTGCTTATCTTAAAGGGAATAGGATGTCTCTCGGGTTCTCTTACACCTATCCTAAACACGCTTGGGGGATTTGATGAAATGGTGCCACGGATGGCAACTAGGATTCCCACCAAGAAAAGATGCTGCTTGGGTTCTCTTACACCAAACTTAATTACACTAATCGAAATAGGATGCCTCTTGGGTTCTCTCACACCTATTCTAATAGTACCAGGAAATTGTGTTTCATTGTGTTCGTGTTGTGAAAGAGGGATAGAATGCCTCTTGGGTTCTCTTACACCTATCCTAGACATGTCATGGCAGATTCGCAAGACAAGCAAACAACGCTTCGAAAGAAGAGAAGATTTTGATGAATCAGAATAAATTTTTTGTTCTTTCGTTGATAATTATTTTCAAACATGTTTTATGGGTAATATTTCTTGAAATAGTGCCTGTTAATTAGAAGCATTGGGTGTTCCCCTTTACAATCAATGAGCTGATAAGATCCTCCTTGGTAGGTCTTCTCTAAAACATAGGGGCCTTCCTATGTGGGTTCAAACTTGCCTCCATCTTTTGATGGATAACAATTGGTCTTTTTATAACTAATATAAGTTCTCCTACTTGAAAAGCCCTAGGGCGGACCAACTTGTTGTGAGCTTGAATCATTTTAGCCTTGTACAACTTGAGATTTTCGCATGCCCGTAGGTATCTCTCCTCCAAACCTTCGAGCTCTTATAACCGTAACTTTGCATTATGCTCTGTAATGATATTGCTACCCAATACTATCTTTAGTGATGGGAGTTGAACTTCTAAAGGTAGAACGGCTTCGGACCCATACACTAAAGAGAATGGGGTAGACTGAGTTGGAGTTCTGTATGTGGTGCGGTATGCCCACAAGATTTCAACCAACTGCTCATGCCACTATCGCTTGTTATCATCGAGCGTCTTCTTTATTATATGGATGAGAGTTTTGTTAAATGCTTATGCTAAGCCATTTGCTACCATGTCTTCTAGTGAAGCTGCTGATCTTGGTGCTTTGAATGCAGTACCATTATCAGATATAATTCGTCGAGTCACCCCAAATCTATATACGATATGGTTCCTGAAAAATTGAAGCACATGCTGAGCTGTGACCTCTCTGAGTGGAATTATCTATGCCCACTTAGAAAAGTAGTCAGTGGCAGCTAAGATGAACCGGTGACCCTTGGAAGAAGGAGGATCGATCGGACCTATAATGTTGGTACCCCAACACTCAAATGGCCATGAGGCCAAAGTAGGTTGTATAATGTTAGGTGGTTGATGTAGGACCACACAGTGTACCTGACACTGATGGCATCTCCTAGCTACATCTATGTAGTCTGTAATCATCGAAGACCAACAGTATCCTAGTCTCTTGATCTTCATCTTCATCTTCGGACCAGATTGATGTGCTCAGCATAGACCTGAGTGTACCTTGGTCATAATCCTATGGACTTCGTGTTTGGATAAACAACGTAACCACATTTGATTGAAAGACTGTCGGTACAAGGTGCCATTCACGAGAGCATAGGAGAGAGCTCTCTGTTTCATCTGATGGGCTTATGACTTCTCTTGAGGTAGTTTATCAGTGTTCAAATAATCTATGAACGGTTTCCTCCAATACAACTCCTTGTCTCTATTGGCAACGATAACCTCCCCTTCAAGAGAAAGTCTCTCGACGAGTTTAGCATCAATAAGGGATTGAACTTGTCTATTTTGGACCCTTATTGGAATGGACTCATCTTCCAGACATGCCAATTCTTTGACAAGTTTGGCCAAAGCATCTGCTACTACGTTCTCTACTCAGGGAACCTTATAGATGGCGACTTCAGGGATTTGGGCCAACAATTTTATGGTGTACTCGCAGTAATGATGAAGCTTGGGTTTGAGAATCTTGTAGGGCTCGGCAATATGGTTGATGACCAACTAAGAGTCTCCATAGATATTGATGCTCTTGACACACACTGTGATGGCTAACTCCAGAATGACAATCAAAGCCTCATACTAGGCTTGATTGTTGGTGCAGGGATTGGAGAGATAGTATGAGAATCTTATCACATCGCGATCTCGAGTTAAAAGAACTATTCCTACCCCTGCCTTTCCTAAAGAGTACATCATGGTGCTTCTCCTTTATGAAAGGAAGCCGCACCATCAAAATATATCTCCCAATGGCGATTATCAACCTCCCCTAAGTTCATGATTTGTTTATCAGAGAGATCATCACTAAGCAGAGAGTCAACAAAAAGTGGGTGTGCTGCTAAGAAATCTGTTAGTGATTGACCTTTTACCACATGGAGGGGTATGAATATGATATCAAACTATGAGAGAATCATGGACCAACATGCCAAACATCCGGATAGCATTGGCCATGTCATGAGATACTACAATGGATTAGTTCTAGAAATCAAGTTCACCTTATGAGAAAGCATATAGTGCCATAGTTTTTGGGATGCAAAGATTAAAACTAGGCAATATTTCTTAATAGGTGGGTAGTTCACTTTAATAGGGATCAAACGATGGCTGAGGTAGTAGAGAGCACTCTGCTTCCCTTCATCATTGGCTTGGGCTAACAAAGTGTCGAGGGAGTCATCCAATGCAATAGTGTAGATGATGAGTGGCCTTCCAGAGATAGGGGCTTCTAAAATTGGCAGCTTCACCGAATACTGCTTGATATCTTCAAAGGCACGCTGACACTTGTCATCCCACTTGAACTTTTCATCCTTTTTGATAAGTGCTGAAAATGGCTTGCATCTTCCTGATAGGTTAAAAATAAAGCGTTTTAGATACGCCAACCACCCTTGGAAAGATCTTAGTTGACTTAGACTTTTAGGGGGTGTCATTTCTAAGATAGCTTTAAAATTTTCTTGAGCTATCTTTATTCCCTGGTGTTGGACAACAAAACCAAAGAATTTTCCTGAAGCTACTCCGAATGCACACTTCAGGGGATTCATTTTGAAGTTGTGTTATCTTAACCGTTCGAAAACTACTCTCAAGTCAAAGAGGTGGTCTTCCTTTTCTCTATTTTTGACTACTAAATCATCAGCATAGCACTCAACCTGATGATGGATGAGTTCATTGAATATCTGAGTCATGGCCCGTTGTGATGTTCATTTTTGAGATGTGGGACACCACGCAGACCTTATGGGGTACTTATTGAAGTGATCGGGTATGATATTATGGAATGATGTACTATCTCGAAAGATAGAAATCACCACCCTATAATGGACCAAATCCCTTGATAAGGACTCCTAAGGCATGATTGGTCTTCAAACATACCAAAGATCTTTCCCGTACTTTATATGGAAAAATAAAGTAGGGTTTATTTTAAGCCGGGTTCGTTAAGTTTCCAAGGGAGGCAAGTCCCCCATAGTTAATTACATTCTAAGGAATGGAAATTCCTTAAGAATACTCTCGATTAAAGTAGATAATTAAGGTCTCCAAAAATTTTAAGGTTAATACTATCAAAGGATTGGCTATGTTGAAAAATGAACTGGGTTAGATCAAAAGGAGATACTTATTTTGGAAGGCAAAAGAGATGAGTAGGGAATGCTCATGATACTAGGAAGCCTAGTGAGCATTCAAATCTATCCTATGGTTGGGCTTTATATTTTTGAAATTGAAGAGAGTTAATTATTTGAGTTGGCATTTTATTAAAATACTAGGACTTATAATCCCACAATATAAGATTGTGGAAATGCATAAGAGGTAAGGATTTATTCTTGCAGACCAAAGGAAATAGCTACCTCAGATCCTAAGCTAGGGAGCTTTGGCGAGAGCCAAAGCACTACCAAAATCTAAGGCAAAAATGGGTATACGATTTACCTCCACAAGAAAGAATAAACCACCCGACTGCTGGACTTATTACCGCCTAGAGTGGAAGCCAACTAACTTCTCCTATGCTTTAAATCCATGTAGGCAAGTAGCATGTTTTTGTAAGATGGATAGGTTGTTGTTTATTTAGAGAGGAGACTAAGTCCTTAAACTCACTCCCTAAGAGACTAGAGCATGAGTGGTATGAAATCATGACTTAATCTAATGCAAATTTTATCAAATTTATTTTATTCTTTTGGACTCTTTGTTTTGACATAGGCTATGGGATTTTGTATGTCTAAATGCATGAGAACTTGATCATGGTCCAAATCAAAAGAGAGAGGGTGTTCTTCCATCAAAGGCTCTCGTAGGTTAAGCCTTCATTCTTTGGCGCAGATGGAAGCCCCCTCTTAGCAATAGTGGAAGAATATGATATGCATGATATTATACATTCATTCATCCAGCTAAGGGGTTACTAAAATTTTTATTATCTTGATTTAATTCCTAAGATTTTATGTGAGATTATGAGTTATTTTAAATTTTAATTCTGAGTTATTAATTGAGGTAAAAAAGTTAATTTTATCCTAAGAGCCTACCACATCCATGCCACACATTTAAACATCAAACATGAAGAAATTAGGAAAAGTATGCAATTCTAGTGCGCAATTTAAACACAACATCAAATAATTTTATAGACTATCATAAAAGAATAAAAGGCCACTGAGGTCGGGTTCCGTCGTACACCCTAAAAAGAGAAAAAAAGATGGGTAACCGAGCTCTACCCTTATACAACTAAGATTATAAAAATAATACATGCTATGGGGGTCTTCTTTTTTTCATTCCTTCCTTCTCTTCTTTTTGATTTGATTTGCTTCAAAGGCATCACAAGGCATCCCAGGGACTAAGCCTTTTGGCCACTGCTCATCCTAATCCCCCATAAAACTAATCATAATTCCTAATGCAAAATTATATTAAAAATGAGAAAAGTAAATCTAGCTATACATGCAAAACAAATGTTAGCTAAACACATAGTAGTTATGAATAATTTGAACTTAGCACCCACACATGGGTAAGCTCACATGTCCTAACATGGGTTACGCTTAGGGCTTAACAACAAAAGTATTTATATTTTATTACATGGTGCCAACACCCTGAAAATATGATTAGGTTAATCACGGCCTACCATCCAGTCTACGAGGCATACACCCTAACATCCAGCCTAAAATATTATATCACAAAACAAAATACAACATCATACATACAATACCCTAACTTAGTACTAGAAGTGGTGACTTTGTATTCTAATGTGTGTGCTTAAGGCTTATGTGGCAAGACTTTACTAGGCTTCTTTAGTTTAAGTTTCAATTTAGAGTTTGAATTTATTTAAATTTTACCTTTGGGTGATTTCAATTTAAATAATTTAATGATTTATTTTTTTATTTTTGTTTCACTTTTATTTAGTTAAACTGATGTTTAGGTTTTCAAGAATAAAGAGTAGAATGAATTTCATTTATAGATAGAAAATATGATTAGGCTAATCGCGGCCTACCATCCAGTCTACGAGGCATACACCCTAACATCCAGTCTAAAATATTACATCACAAAATAAAATACAACATCATACATACTAACTTAGACTAGAAGTGGTGACTTAGTATTAATGTGTGCTTAAGGCTTGTGTGGCATGACTTTATTAGGCTTCTTTAGTTTAAGTTTCAATTTGGAGTTTGAATTTGTTTAAATTTTACCTTCGGGTGATTTCAATTTAAATGATTTAATGATTTATTTTTCATTTTGGTTTCACTTTTATTTGGTCAAAATGATGTTTAGGTTTTCAAGAATGAAGAGTAGAATGAATTTCATTTGTAGACAGAACTCACCCTATTCTACATCCTAACTCTTAAAGAATCTAACTAAGGTCCTTAAGTATCTTAATTAGCCCATTTGAATTTGTGTAATTTATTTGATTTGATTTAGAGTTTAGAATTTGAGTTTATTTAAGTATCTGATTGATTGATTTTGGATTAGATGTTTTGGTTTAATTACATCTTGATAATTTAATATCCAAAATATCTAATGGAGTTTAAGTTTGTTTAAATTCATGTGTTTTTGATTAATTAATTTTAGATTAGAAGTTTTAATTTAATTAAATCTTGATAATTCAATATCCTTGATCTCTAATGAAGTTTAAGTTTGTTTAAATTCATGTGTTTTTGATTGATTAATTTTAGATAAGATGTTTTGGTTTAATTAAATCTTGATAAATCAATATCCTTTTAAATTAATTTCTAATTTTTTCTTTGATTATGGTTATGTTACTTAACTTTATGTTTATTTGATTTGATTATGGTTCATTTATTTATAGTTTGATCAGATTAGATTAATTGAGATTTTATTTTGATTTTAATTGAGTTTGATTCTTTGTAATTAGGATTTTATTTTTAATCTCATCCATTTGTTATGTTTATCAAAGTTTTGTATTTTGATTCCATACATTGGATAGTTAATTAGTTTATTTTATTTAAGTAGGTTGAAGGAGATTTGATTTGATTACATATTAAATTGATGAGAGTTTTTCTTAATTTAATTTAATTTAATTTAATTTAATTTGATTAGCTTTATTAGTCTATATGTTTGTGTAGGTTCAATGTAATTATGTAATTAGTTTAATTAAGAAGTGTATGATTTGATTAAATAAGTGTTTGATTTGAATTAATTTTAATGTGACTTATAAAATTAATTTAGTTCATTAAGATGATAGATTAATTCATTAACTTTGCATTAATTAAATGTTTAATTAATTAAATTTGATTAAGGGTAATTAAATTTCTAAATCATTAGATTAATTAAAGTTTTGTTTAATTAGAGATTAATGACTTAATTTCTCACATGTGAATGATTTGATTCAGTTAAGTGTTTTACTTAAGTTTGATTTAATTAAAGAATTATTATTATTAACATCATTATTATTAAATGAATTAACTATTTATTTTATTTCAATTAAGTTGATTATTTATGATTAGAGTTTTATTTGATTTGATTCATTTATTATGTTTGTTTAATTTCATTAACATGTTTGATTTAGTTATTAAGTTGAAATATTTAATTGTTAATTAATTATCTTATTCCAAATGATAATCATATGTTAATTAAGTTTACTTTAACTTTATTTAGTTTAATTTGATTAATATCAAATGATTATGTTGAATTGGTTTGCTAATCAATTTAATTTTTAATTTATTTAATGATTAATTAATATTTAATTTATTTTAATTTGTTAAGTAGTTTTATATAATTAAGATTCAATACTTGGTGTTGGTTTAACAAGATTAATTTGATTTTACATTAAAGTTTCATTGATTTATTTAATTATGAGTTTAATTTAAAAATCTAATCATTTAATTGAATTTCATTAACTCAATTAGACTCAATTATGTTTAAATTCAATTTCATTTAGGGATACATGAAACTTTTTGGACTTAAGGTTTGATTACCAATCATTTGGGTATTACATCATTTCTAATTTTGATTTGGTATTTAAATTATTTTTAGATTATGTTTTAATTAATTCTTTAATTGATTAAACTTTAATCTTAAGTGTTTGTTTGGGTTCATTAGGATTCAAAAAATCACATTATTTTCTTAAGAGCATAGATGTCAACTAAAGTGATTTAAGAAATTTTGAAGATTTTTGTAAATTTTTGGATTTCTATTTGATTTATTTTTTTTAAAAATGGATAGTCTGAACTTCAAAATTTAATTTCTCCCAATCCAAAATTTCTTTTCACTTAAGATTTTTATGGTAGGTGTGTTTTAACTTTAGTTTTAATCCCTGAAAATTTAAATTCAATTTGACTTATATTTTTAGAGTAATTAATGAAACTATATATCTACTAAAACCTAAATTAAGCTCAAACCATTTAGTAAAATTCAAGAATTTTGGATTTATTAGATTTCCCTCGTAAAGACAAATCCAACGAGCCCTTGTTTGTGATTTTTCGCCAAGTACTTTTTTTATGAATTTTTTAAGTTTCACGTGATTTAAATAATTTTTAAACTCAGAAAATCTGATTTTTCTATTTAGCACAGTCAGCGTCGTGCGCGGCGCTGACGTGGCAATGCAGCGCCGCACGATTGGATGTGTGGTGCCTTGTGGCATGCATGCGTCATGCAACGCAGCACGATTGGCATGTGGTGCCGCGTCAGCTCTGATGAGTGGGAAAACGTGCGAGCATAGTGAGAGCGATTTGATCTGGGCCGTCCGATCATAAATCGGATGATCCAGATTAGATCACATAATCTAGAGGCCCAGATCGCACGATTGGCATGCGATCTAAGCAGTCCGATCATGTGAACCGCGGGATCGGATGGCTGCTACTATCTGCCGGTCGTGAACAGTAAAAATAGGGGTATTTTGGGAAAAATGAGAAATTCTAAGTAAAAACTTGTCCAAATGGACTCGTTTACATGTTGATTTGCACCGAAAAATTTTGATTTTCTAATTAGGGTGATATAAAATATAAAATGTTGGATTATCTAGGATAAATTCCTAAAATTATGCAAATAATCATCACAATTGAAGGATCCTAAGGCCAGTTATGGTTTGGTAAAATTTACCTCGCTGGGGATGGTTTCCAGTGACGGTGAAGATGAGAGTGAACTCCTAGGTATGTGAGGAAGCTTTAGAATGATTTTTAATATTTTCCTCCCATTGGAACGTCATCTTCTCCAATGTTCACCGTCGCCTCACCAAAAAAGCTTCTAATTATGTTTTTGAGCTCAAAAATGGCTCAAAGAGGTGAGGGATGGGTTCCTTTTTGCTTTGGAGAGCTCTTGTGGGTTAAATAGTAGTGCGAGAAAGAAGAATGAAGCCTCATTTCCCTCTTCTTTAATAGTAGCCTAAAATCCATTCTTTTTTGAATTTTTGGCTCCAAAGTGTTGTCATCTTACTTAGGGTGGTTGGGATGGATGATGAATTGATTGAGGACTTTAGATTTTTGCTCCAAAATCCTCTCTTGCTATCATATGATCAGCTCCATTGAATATAAATGTTGGGGAGGAGTTAAATGCATGTGATGGGGAGAATTAAATGAGGTTGGGTGGAATCCTATGTGGGGGAGGATCAATGAGGGATTTAATTGGGTTGGGTTGATTGTGGGTTGATCCCAAATGGGTTTTGGTCAGGTTTGATCAGCCCCCAATGGGTCATAGCTTGGTTTCAAGGCCATATGGGTTATATTAGGTCAAGTTGACCATTTTAATCAAATTGGGTCCAACAAAGGCTTAAGTTAGATTCAAATGATAACTTGAAGAGTTTTGGTATGATTAATTTATTTTAATTTGGCTTATAATTGATTTTTGGCTCATTTGGAATCAAATGGGTCAAATGGGTCAAGTTGACCAATTTGACCAAAATTATTGGCTTGGTTATGGTTCATGTTCAATTGGCTAATTAAAGATGAATGTGGTCTTTAGATTGAATTAATTTAGATTTAATTTGAATTTTAGCTAATTTGACCCTTTAGGTCAATTTGGGCTAGGTTGGGTCAATTTAACCAATTGGTCAAATTATACTCAATTATGGCTTTAGTCAAGTTCAATAATTAAATTGGAATGAACTTGAGCCATTGGTTACAATCAATTTTGGTCAGATCATGATTTGACCCAATTTGGTCCTTTAGGCCAATTTGGGTCAACTTGGATCGAATGGCTAATTGAGCTTAGTTTGTCTTAATTGGTGGTCAAGTCATATTTAAATATTGACTTTGGGTTGATTCAAATAATTAGTTTCAATCAATTTGATGTAGGATGAGTTTAGGTTAGTTTTGGTTCATTTGGGCTAAGGGTTGACTTGGTCAAATGACTAAGTTGACTTGGTTTGACTCAATTGATTGCAAATGATCATCCTGGAGTGATCAAAAATCATGGTGGAAGGTTTTGGTGAACTTGGTTCAATCCAATTTGGGTTGGAATGGAAGTTGGCTCAAATGGGTCGTTCAAGTCACTTTGGGTCAAGTAGACCTGAGTGGTTCAATTAGTTTGGTTTTGGTTTGCTTTGAGTTTAGTTGAACATATATATGGGGCCTGGATTGAAATATAAATTCAATGACAATCAATTTGGAGTCCTATAGGTTTTGGCTCAATTGAGAGTTTTAAGTCAAAAGGGCTAAGTTAGGCTTGACTTCGGTTGACTTGAATTTGGTTAGATAGTTGTTATATTTGGATAAATGATTGAATAAATTATTGATTCAAGAGAAAATCCATTAATTTTGACTTGATTTTGATAGAATTTAGCTAAGTCCAAAGAATTGGCTTAAAGGGCTTAGATTTAGTTTGGATTTGATTTTTGATATAGTTTTGCTCATTTGAATTTGGATTCCATTTATATTTGCGAATATAAATGAAGGAACAACTAATTTATAAAGAAATCAATTGAATTTGTATTGATTTAAAGGGAGTTTTGGCTAAGCTTAAGAAAGTGGTTCATATGGCTTAAGAAGGGTCTTAGGATTTCAATTTGATTTTGTGTTTCAATCATTCGGAGTCAAATTTGGGATATGGATTTGGAATTTGGATTTGAATTTGAGGTTTGGTTTGAGATTTGAATATGGATTTGATTTGAGAAAGTGTATCTAGATTAGGTTTAGGCTATAGGATAGGTGATTTCCTTAAGTCTTAAGGCATGGCCTAATCCTATGATTAACCCTTCTAAGTCTCTAGGCTTAGGTTAAGTGTTCACTTAATCACTAAAAGTTTCTTATGACTAAGGAATCCTTAGTGTCTAGAAGTGTCCTAAGTCTAAGAAGAGGAGGTTAAGAGCTCACTCCAAAAGTGAGGTCAACAAAAGGACCCCTAATAGGTGTGGTGTAACACTGCAGCGTGGCTTTGGCTTTGACGATCAACAACATCTAAAAGATTGCAAGCACTAAAAAAAATGATCTATACCTAAACCTGAGGGCAGATAGAATCACGATCTTAGTGTGATGCAGCTCTCTTAATGCAAGGGCATAAGAGAGCAAGAAGGAATCCGCTGGGGGTTGAGTATATGAACCTTCCACTTGGGAAGTAGTTTTGAGTTATCCGCTGAGGAATAAGAATTTGAGTTAGTTTGTGAATATAATTAGTTTGGGTGTGTATCGGCTGGGGATAAGAATCTATAATCCGATGGGGATCAAGATGTAATTGATTTTAATTTTTTTTATTTTAATTGATGTGGAGGCATATCTGCTAGGGATAAGGATTTGATTGAATTTCTTTGATTTGTTTGATTAAACTTCTCTAGGGAGGTTGGTTTAATTTGTTATGGCTCCACTTGGGAGAAGGGTTCTAGATTGAGGGCATATCGGATGTACACTCTATTAAATTTATTTGATTTAGATCTAAGTTCCCCTAGGGAGGCTAATTTGATTTGCACCTCACTAGGGAAAAATTTGGTTTGTTTGATATGTTTAATTTGACTCTATTGGGGAATTTATTTTATTATGGACCTTGTCAGTGTGCAATGGACTACATTAAGAAGGAGCCATGGGGGCCTTGGCCTGTCTTAGATTTATAAGTCCAAAGAGATAGTCTACGCCATAAGGTATCAACCCCAAGGGTTGCCTTCTTGCTTGTTGTAGGAAGAAGGCATAGCAGACTTACATATTCCAAAGTAGGGATCAACTATTGGGGTGATCTATCGATGGCGCAACAAATCAAGCCCTACATAAGGCAACTACTAAGTGAGCATTGTTGGGGGTCTTACCTCAACTCAAAAGTAGTTTTGATGATTAATTTGATTTATATTGATTTGAATTGATTTGATTTAATTTAAATGGTGTGTTATGCTATGGACCTTGTTGGCCTGCGATGGACCTATTGAGAAGTGGTTATGCCGCCTTGACTTGTATTAGATTTATAAGTCCAAAGGGGTAGTCTACCTGCCATAAGGTAGGACTATCAGACTTAAGGGTTGCCTTTCAGTGTGCAACGACTGTACTAGGAAGAAAGCGTAACAGACTTACATCTTCCAAAGTAGTGATCAGCCATTGGGGTGATCTGTCGATGGCGCAACAGATTAATCCCTACCTAGGGTGACTATTTGCGAATGCCGCTGTGGACTCATATCAACTCAAGAATAGTTAGAATTAATTTAATTTTAGATGGACCCTTTCGGAGTGCGATGGATCTACTAAGAAGGAGCTAATATCATCCTAGACCTATCTTAGGTTTACAAATCCAAAGGGATAGTCTACCAACAGTTAGGTAGAACTAACCAACCTAAGAGGTGTCTTTCGGTTTGCAATGGTCAAGTTAGGAAGAAAGCACGAGGACTCACATCTTTCTAAATAAGGAACCACTGGGTGATCTTCTGTAATCAGGGCTAACCTAGGCCGCCCATGGGTTACAACGATCGTCTTTGGAAAGAATGCATAATAGACTTATATCTTTCAAAGCAAAGACGACCGTCAGGGCAACTTGTTGGTGGCACAACAAGTTGAACCCTACTTAAGGGCAACTACTGAGAAAGTGCCGACTTGGGGACTTATCTTAACTCAAAGTAGTCAGGCAATTCATATAGGGAGTTTTGCTAACACTGCCATAAAGATAGGATGCATGCTTAGGAAAGGGGCCACTAGGGGGCTTGAATTCCTAATCCATAAGCGAAGATATATTTTGTTTATTTTATATTTGTATGGACCCTGTTGGTTTGCGAGGGATCACACTAAGAAGGAGCTCATATCAACCTAGTCCTATCTCAGACTTACTGGACCAAGGGAAAATCTATGCATCCGCTGAACAAATTCTCCAACCACAGGGGTGGTTACTAGGAAAGGGGGACTGTCCAATCCAAAAATAATCGGGGTAATGTCTAAATGGGATCGCTATGGATGTGATCCAAATAGAGTACCCACAGGGGAGGTGCCTCTAGGGGCTTTATCCAAAACCCTGTAAAAGAGAGCCTGTAGGTATTCAGTGGCCAAATCAAAGAGAAAGCACGGGGGCTCACATCTACCAAGAGTGGTGTATCCACCGGGTGGATCCCTGTTAGCATGGTGATAACCAAGCAACCTAAGGTGCCCATCGGTTTGTGACAATCAGTCTAGAAAGAAGGTGTGTAGGCTTACATCTCTTTCTAATCACCGGGATATCCATGGCTTCATGGGACTACTAAGCAAGGGATCCTGCGTATGGACCAAACCCAGGCTTGAAGTGGTCAAGAGGAAAGGAGCCACTGGGGGACTTATCATAAACCTCAAATATACTCAACTTAGTCAGTGCATGATGGCTAGTTCAAGAAGAAATCATGTAGGCTTATATCTTCTTAAACAAAGTTAACATGAGGTAGCTTACTGCCTGCATAGTGAGGTCTACCAAACTAATAAGGAGCTCGTCAGTTTGTAATGGTCAAGTTAGGTAGAAAGCGCAGGGACTCACATCTGCTAGACAAGTGAACATTGGGGTGACACATTAGTAATGTAGCATGTCAACCCGACCTAGAGCAGCTAATGAGTGAGTGCCACAGGGGGCTTGCCCCCACATCAAAATAGCCTGAGATAAAAGATATATATTTGTTTGTGTTGTGAAAGAGGGAATAGGATGCCGCTTGGGTTCTCTTACACCTAACTTAAACACGTAGAAGATTTGATGAAATGGCGCCACAGGGGCAATTGTAACCCCACCAAGAAAGGATGTCGCTTGGGTTCTTTTACACCTAACTTAGTTGTACTAGTCAAAATATGATGCCTCTTGAGTTCTCTTACACCAATCCTAATAGCACTGAAGGATCATTTTGTACTTTATGTTTGTGTTGTGGAGGGATATGATGCCTCTTGGGTTCTCTTATACCTACCCTAAATACATCATGGTGGATTCACAAGCGAAAGATACTTCTAACACATAAGAGATGGAATTTAATATGAAAAGAAGTTTTATTAATAATTATTTTCAAATAAGATTTATGGATAGTATTTCTTTAAGTATAGCCCATTGATTGGAAACATTAGGTGCTCTCCTTTATAATTTATGACTTAATAAGATCCTTCTTGGTAGGCCTTCTCTATGGCATAAGGGTCTTCCCAAGTGGGTTCAAACTTTCCTCTCATCTTTCGACAGACAATAATTGGTCTCCTTAGAACAAAAACAATTTCTTCTACTTGAAAAGCTCTAGGATAGACCAACTTGTTATGAGCTTGAATCATCTTGGCTTTATATAACTCGAGGTTCTAGCATGCCTGGAGGTGTCTCTCATCCAAACCTTCGAGCTCTTCTAACCACAACTTGGCATTCTACTCTATTGTGATTTTACTACCCATGGCTATCCTTAGTGATGAGAGTAGGACTTCTAATGATAGAATGGCTTCGGACCCATACACTAAGAAGAATAGGGTAGATTGAGTTGGAGTTTTGTATGTGGTGTGGTAGGCCTACAAGGCTTCAACTAACTGTTCATGCTAATGTTGCTTATTGTCATTAAGTGTCTTATTTAATATTTGGATGAGAGTTTTGTTGAAGGCTTCTGATAAGCCATTTACCCTTGGATAGTAGATGGTAGAGTACCTCCAATCTATGTTATGTATTCGGGCAAAGCTGTTGATTTTAGTGCCCTTGAATGCAGTACCATTATCGGATATAATTTATCAAGGCACCCTGAACTTACATACGATATGGTTCCTGAAAAACTAGAGCACATGTTGAGCTGTGATCTCTCTAAGTGGGATTACCTCTGCCCACTTGAAAAAGTAGTCAGTAGCAGCTAGGATGAATCGATGACCTTTGGAAGAAGGAGGATCGCTTGGACCCACAATATCAGTACCCCAACACTCAAATGATCATGAGGCAAATGTAGGATGTAGAATGTTGAGTGGTTGATATAGGACCACACCGTGTACCTAACATTGGTGGAATATTCTAGCTACGTCATGCGGATCATTGAAGGATAGCATCTCTTGATTTTAGCTTTCATCTTGGGCCGGATTGATCGCTCCCAGTGTACCTGGTGGCGATCCTATATGCTTCGTGTTTATCTAGACAATGTAACCACATATGATCAAAGTACTGCCGGTACAAGGTGCTGCCTACAAGAGCATAGGAAAGGGCTCTTTGCTTCACCTGGTGTGCTAGTAATTTCTCTTAACGTATTTTACCAATATGTAGATAATCCATGAATGGTTGCCTCCAATCTGACTCCCCATCCTTTTTGGCAATGGCAACCTCTCCTTCAATAGAGAATCTCTCGATAAGTTCAGCATCAATAAGAAATAATACTTATCTATTTTGAACCCTTATTGGAATGAACTCATCTTCCAGACATGCCAACTCTTTGGCAAGCTTGGATAATGCATCTGCTACTGTGTTCTCTCCTCGAGGGACCTTGTAGATGATAACCTCTGAGATTTAAGCCAACAACTCCATAGTGTACTTGTGGTAATGATGGAGCTTATGCTTTAGAACTTTATAGGACCCAGCGATTTGGTTAATGACTAATTGAGAATCCCCAAAAATATTGATATTATGGATGCATAGTGTAATGACTAACTCCAAATGGGCAATCAGAGCCTCATATTCGGCTTTGTTCTTGGTGCGTGGATTGGACAGATGATATGAGAATTTCATCACATCGCAGTCCAGAGTAGGGGTGTAAACGAGTCGAGCTTGAGCGAGCTTGGTACTTGTTCGTGTTCGACTCGTTAAGAAATTTCTTTGTTCATTATCGGCTTATGTCCGTTAAGGGCTCGTTAACAGTTGTTCGTGTTCGGCTGGTGAATTTGTTCATGTTCGTTAAGAGCTCGTGTTCGGCTCGTTAAGGCTCATAAGGATTATTTATTTATTTATTAATATTTTAAAATTTTTAATTTAATAGAAAAATATAGTTTTATAGTTACTTGTTTATAAATTGTGGAGTGTGAGGACTAACAATAAAAATAATCTTTTCAAAAATAAATTTTATTACAAATAAAATTACATAAAGCAAAATTATAATTGAATATCAAAATATGATCTAATAACATATTTTATTATTTACAAAAATTACATTACTACAAATTTGATTTACTACATTTGAATATGATTGAGTACGCAAAAAATTAAGAAATTACAAATAAATAAACAAATGAGTACATTGATACAATCCAATCAAACACTTATACAAAAGAAATTGAAACTTTAACATCTTTCAAACTCAAAATACACTGGAATAATCTTGGCTTGATTATTCACTCTCCAGAAGTTATCAACTTTGCCACATAAAATCTGCTCTTTGTCACTTTATACTTGAATACTTCTTGATGCACTATATAAACAAAACTAAACAAAAACTATGTTATATAATTATTGAATAGGCTTAATTTGAAATTTTATATCAGATAATCAATGATGTCATCATAGCTTGATGGGACATGATTTATGACTGCTTAAATTCTTAAAAAATACATAAATCCAAAATACAATGAAACAACAAATAAAATGAAAGCTGTAGTAAAAATAATAATTAAAACAAACCCAACTAAACAAGATATATAAGCAGTCATTTTATCAAGCCAAGTTGCATCTCATATTAAAAAAGATTTAACATCATAACCCTTTAAACACCACAATTCCAAGCAATTCATCATAAAACCAAGAATATTATTGATAAACTGAGGACCAAAATACAATGAAACAATAAATAAAATTAAAATTGCAGTCTAAAAGTAATTGAAACAGACCCAACTAAACAAGATATATAAGCAGCCATTTTATCAAGCTAAGTTGCATGATTGCATCTCATATTAAAAAAGATTTAACATCACAGCCCTTTAAACACCTCAACTCCAAGCAATTCAACATAAAACCAAGAATATTATTGATAAACTAAAGACCAAAATACAATGAAACATCAAATAAAATGAAAACTACAGTCCAAAAGTAATTGAAACAGGCCCAACTAAACAAGATATATAAGCAGCCATTTTATAAAGCTAAGTTGCATGATTGCATCTCATATCAAAAAATATTTAACATCACAACCCTTTAAACACCTCAACTCTAAGCAATTCAGCATAAAACCAAGAATATTATTGATAAACTAAGGACCAAAATACAATGAAATAACAAATTAAATGAAAGCAATAACCTGCATGTAGCCAAATCCAATAATCTGAAGAGAACATCAAGTAGCCATTTTCATAATAACGACCAGTATTTTTTAGGCTGCCTGTATCAAGGAGCATTTAATTCTTTCTAATGAAGCATTAACTTGCCAATTTATAAAGTGACTGAAATTTGATGGCATGGTGTGTACATAATATATATTTTATGTGGGTTTTCCCTCAGGCCTCACGGCTAAGAAAACAGGAGAAAATAGCAAGTAGATTGATCTCAAAATAATAGCAAAGATAGTCAAATAGTCTTATACAGTAAAACAAGCTCACAGCTTACTAATATTGATGGCTGCTTTAATTATAAAATGGGCTCAGTTTAAAATATTTTATTAGCTAATCAATGATGCCTTCATAGCTCGATGACTGCTTAAACTCTTCAAACACCCAGAAATGATAAACCAACTTATTTGATAAGGTAAAGACCAAAACACAACTTATTTTATAAGGTAAAGACTAAAAAAGGTTTAACATCTTAAAATATCAGCTAACCAATGAGACCATCATAGCTTGACTTGATGGCTGCTATCAAATTATTAAAACCCCATGAATTCAAAATTCAACATAATATCAAATGTAGTGATATTGAAGTTAAGACCAAGTGCATGTTTGATGAACTAAGTAGCCATTTTATCAAGCTAAGTTGCATCTCATTTTAAAATGAAACAACAAATAAAATGAAAGATGCACTCAAAAAATAATTGAAACAGACCCAACTGAACAAGATATATAAGCAGTCATTTGATCAAGCTAAGTTGCATCTCATATTAAAAAAAATTTAACATCACATCCCTTTAAAAATTATAACTCTTAAGTCTTAATGTAGTCATAATGGTGTAGCCCGATTGCTATATAAATAGTGTCAAATGGTTCTCATGAATGAAGAATCGGAAGAGCGATAAAGTCATATCTCAAAATAGCTGCAAGTAGAGAAGTAGTCATTTCTCAAAATAACTGCCAGTATTTTTTATGTTAATGAATCATTAACTTGCCAATTAACTTACCATTATGGTGTAGCCCAATTGCTATATAAGTAGTGTCTAATTATCCTCATGAATGAAGAACCTGAAAATAACTATATACAACAAATAAAGCAACAATAAAACAACAAATAATATGAAGGCTGCATCATCATTTAATATTCAAAAATGAAAGATATACCTTAATGGATTCATAGTGATGTGGCTCAGTTGCTATAGAAATAGTACAAAATGGTCCTCGTGAATAAAGATTCTAGAGAGAACACTCAGAACATCAAGTAGTCATATCTCGAAATAGCTACAAGTAATTATTAGCCAAAAAAGTATTAAGCAGTTATAATCAATGGGCTCAGTTTGACATTTTCTATCGAAATCAATGAGGAGGCCATAGTCATTGCTACAAGCTTAAATTCTAAAACCCCAAAATCAAGTGTAGTACTGTTGAAGTAAAGACCAAGTGTAGTAATGATGGCCAAAGGTCAATAAGAACATAAGCAGCCATTTTTATCAAGCTAAGTTGCATCTCATATTAAAAATGATTTAACATCATAGCCCTTTAGAATCTAGAAATGATAAATCTCAGCTATTTAGGATAAAATAATGAGTAGTATTCATCAAGTAAATACCAAAATACAATAAAATAGCCCAAAAAAGTTGTATCAAAGATTCAGTTGCAGGTAATAAAATAAGTAACATAGTGTAATCTAGAAACCATAACTTGTATGTTGCTCCTCCATTCTCTTCATTTATTCAGGAAGTTTCACATGCAAATTTTCTCCATCCATGATCTCTTGTTGTAATGAATGGTCACTTGTTAGACTGACATATGAAAAATGCAAAAAGCTGAGACAATAATAAATTAATAATTAGAAGAAAAAATTTTAATTAAGATGAAATTGATTCTTACCAAAGGATTCTTAATGTTACTTTGATCACCTCTAATCCAACTAGCAGTATAAACAAGTGCATTAACAGTTTTTGCAGATAAAGAGCTTATGTAATCATCCAAAACTCTACCACCATCACTAAAAGCAGATTCAGATGCAACAATTATTATGAGAATTGTTAAGACATCCCTAGCAACTTTAGACAAGTTTGAATACTTAAGAGTATTCATCCTCCGCCAATCAAGAACATCAAGTGGTTCTGTATTGCATTGATATAACCCTTCTTCCAAATATATTTATAAATCTATTTTTGAAGGTACGACCGATGCAACAACAAAATTAAAACCTAACATGCAATCAAAATGAGATGAAAATGATGACTCTCTTGTGAAGACTCAAGTGCAGTTGTTGTTCTTTGAACTAACATTGTTAGAAATATATTGATAAATCTCCAAAATAACTGCTTCAACTTCTTTAATTTTGAAATCTTTCTCTGAAGGTGAGTATATCTTTGGAAATATAAAATTTATGAACTTCATCTTTAAGCGTGGATCTAACACAACCACTACAGACATTAGCAAATTGCATTCTCCCCAGTACTTGTCAAATTTAATTTTTATGGCATTTGTCATTTCTTTAATATACTCGGTTGATGAATTGCATTCGTTCATCAACAACTTCTTAACATGCATAACAGTAGGTAGAAAAATATTTATTGTAGGATATGTCAAACCAGAAATCATTTTTGTGACATTATGAAAGATAGCGAGAAACTTCCTAATAACCTCATACCTTTCCCAACCAAAATCAGATGGCAACCACTTGTAATTGCTATCTTGGGCTGCATAATAGTGGAAAACACTACGAAAAACAAATGCATATTCAAGCATAATGTATGTGTAATTCCATCGTGTAGGAACATCAACAGATAAACCCTTCGAAGTGGAAATCCCTAATTGCTTTATCACCTCAACAAATTTATGTAATCTAGTAGGAGACTTTTTAAGATATTTTATTGACTCCCTGATTTGATAAATAATATCCTGAATCTCCTTTAAACCATCTTGAACCATTATGTTCAAGATATGAGCACAACATCTGACATGGAAGAAATAACCCATAAAATGTAACTTACCTCTTGACTAAAAATTAGATTTGAGAGCATTAGCGGCAACATCATTATTACTCCTATTATCCAATGTAATTGTAGATACTTTATCCTACAAATTTCACTCCAATAAGCATTCACAAATAAAAGTACCTATGTGAGGCAGTTCAAGCTCAAAGAAACTGATAATACGCTTGTGTAATTTCCAAGACTCATCAATAAAATGAATTGTTAAGCACATGTACCCCACTGTTTGATTAGA
This sequence comes from Cymbidium sinense, assembly GCA_021442155.1. Lineage (NCBI taxonomy): Eukaryota > Viridiplantae > Streptophyta > Magnoliopsida > Asparagales > Orchidaceae > Cymbidium > Cymbidium sinense. The sequence continues at coordinate 136,407,555 of CM038222.1, forward strand.
AGTCCAACAATCAGATGTTAATGAGACAATATGTATGCTTTTAAGATATGCCTTCAGCTTTTGTTTTTCTGCTTCATGAATTTTCATGCAATCATTTTTATAGTATTTCTAGAAACTCTTTCATAATTATGATTTAAGACCTTCAACAAAATATTAAACCAAGTATGCTCAACCATCATAAAAGGATACTCATGCACAATTATCATTTTTGCAATTATTTCTCTAACCTGAAGATGATCATAATTCTTTGGATCTATAAAAATAGGAAGCTCAATTTCTGAAATAGCATCAAAAAACATAAAATTTAACAATTTCTCCTTTTATCTGGCAACTCCACAACTTGTTTATTTTTAGCTTTGATCTTATCGCACTCTCTGACATGTCTGAGAAGTTGTGAAGTGGTGCCAGTCTTGGATTTATGAAATTTTGTACCACAACATATGCATTGTAAATAGGAAGCATCAATGCCTTTTAAAGTAGAAACTGTTTCTATAAAGTACTCCCAAACTGTAGACTTCTTTTTTCTAGTCTTCTTAGTAGGGATTCCTCCAACATTACTATCAAATATAATTGCTTTTGAAGAACTAGGCTGTGAAGAAAGATTAGGATTTTCTTTACTATTTTCATCATCTATAGTAATCTCATTACCAGATGATGCAGTTTGAGATAGCTCAAAATTTGACATGGTAGTACACTATATTCAAAAAAAGTGTCAAAACTAAAGGTACAATCCATATGCTACAAGTAAGAATATTAACATAATTTATTGTCACATTCCATATAGAATTGGAGCACTAGTAAATTTGACACATTAAGCATACAAAGTCAACCTAAACATGAAACAGGAGGCTTTTCTTCTTAATCCCATTAAAGCAAAACAGAATTAAATGAGAATCCGTTTATAAAACAACCTATTTTATTTATTGTTTTATTGTGTTTTGGTCTTTACCTTATCAAATAAGTTGGTTTATCATTTCTAGGTGTTTGAAGAATTTAAGCAGTCATCGAGCTATGAAGGCATCATTGATTAGTTGATAAAATATTTTAAACTGAGCCCATTTTATAATTAAAGCAACCATCAATATTAGTAAGTTGTGAGCTTATTTTACTGCATAAGACTATTTGGCTATCTTTATTGTTATTTTGAGATCAATCTACTTGCTATTTTCTCCTGTTTTCTTAGCCATGAGGCCTGAGAGAAAACCCCACATAGAATATATATTATGTACACACCATGCCATCAAATTTCAGTCACTTTATAAATTGGCAAGTTAATGCTTCATTAGAAAGAAATCAAATTTTCCATGATACAGGCAGCCTAAAAAATACTGGACGTTATTATGAGAAATGACTACTTCTCTACTTGCAACTATTTTGAGATATGACTACTTGCTGTTATCTCCAGATTCTTCATTCATGAGAACCATTTGATACTGTTTATATAACAATCGGGCTACACCATTATGACTACATTAAGACTTAAGAGTTGTAATTTTTAAAGGGTTGTGATGTTAAATTTTTTTTAATATGAGATGCAACTTAGCTTGATAAAATGATTGCTTATATATCTTATTTAGTTGGGTCTATTTCAATCATTTTTTGACTGCAGCTTTTATTTTATTTGTTGTTACATTTTAAAAATACTAAACGAAAAATCGAAATCAGAATAATATACCAGCTACATATAGATAGTAAACCCTAATGGGCTTAAACTCCAAAATATGCACGATATTACAAAATCAAACTGAGAAAATATACTTCAACAATTCATCGCACATTCCAACTAGAAATTAAACACTACAAATCAGATATCCAAGAAATTTCAATAGCATATTATCATTTTTGAGTCATCTAGAACCCAGGCACTTGACAGCCGACCTCGAAGTTAGACAAAAGATGGAGAAACTACAAAATCGATCAATGTAGAAATTAGAAAAGTAGGTTTATGATCGGTGTCTCGATGATTATCTACAGGTGGATTAGGCGTTGCAACCAAGAATATCAAGTGCTCGTAGTAGTAGAGCCGTAGAAGAGGCCCAGGAAGGAAGGAGAATAGGATAGTGGTCGCAGAAATAGGGCGACAGTCGAAGACTCAAAGAGACGAAGAGATCGAAGAGAAAGAGTCGAAGAGTCAAAGAGTGAAAAAGTCGTAGAGTGCGAGCGGCGAGCCATCTCGTAAGGTTAAGTAGTTAGGGTTTAAGAATTAGGTTAAAATTTAATAAAAATTCTCCTCAAATCTGAAAATTTGAACCGTTCATTACTTCATTTCAACAATTAAAAATTTTAAATTAATTTTAATTATTATAGTGTGTTTAAATTTATTTAATTTAAATATTATTAATTAAATTAATTATTCATGCAAAAAAATTAATTAATTAATAATTTAATTATAAAAAATATATATTATATAATATTTATATAATTATTTATAAATATTTATTTATTTCAAGCCTTAACGAGCCGAACACGAATGAATAAAAGATTATTCATGTTCGACTCATTTATATATCGAGCTTAAAATAGTTGTTCGTGTTCAGCTCGTATACTTAACGAACGAGCCGAACACGAGCTACTTAACGAGCCGAAAATGAGCTGCTCATGAACAACGAGCTTTTTCGACAGCCCTAGTCCAAAGTTAGTAAACCTATTCCTATCCCTGCCTTCCCTGGGATAGTAAATTATGGTTCTTCTCCTCTTTGAGAGAAAATTACACTATCAAAGTACATCTCCCAACGGCGAGCATTAATATCGCCTAAGTTCATGATTTGTTCATCGGGGAGATCATCATTAAGCAGAGAATCAGTAGGGAGTGGATGCACTGCTCAGAAATCTGCAAGTTCTTGTCCTTTTACGGCACGGAGAGGTATGAATGTTATGTCAAACTGAGATAAAATCATGGACCAATGCGCCAACCATCCAGATAAGGTCAATCACATCATGAGATATTACAATGGATTGACTCTAGAGATTAAGTTCGCCTTATGAGAAAATGTGTGATGTCATAACTTTTGGGATACAAAGATTAAAGTTAGGCAATGCTTTTCAATAGGTGGATAAGTTGCCTCAACAGGGATTAGATGACGACTGAGATAATAGAGAGCATTCTCCTTCCCTTCATCATTGGTTTGAGCCAAGAAAGCACCAATGGAGTCATCTGCAAAATATATATAATATGGCTTGCTAGGGATAGATGCTAGAATGGCGGTCAGATATTTCTTGATATCTTTGAAGGTATGATGTCACTTATTGTCTCACTTAAACTTGGCATCCTTTTTTACAAGTGCCGAGAATGGTTAGCATCTTCTAGATAAGTTGGAAATGAAGCATCCTAGATATGCCAACTGCCCTTAGAATGATTTGAGTTGTGTTAGGCATTTAGGGGGTGGCATTTTTAATTTCACTTTAATCTTTTCTGAATCAATTTCAGTTCCCTGGTGTCGGACAACAAACCTAAGGAATTTTCTTGAAGCTACTCCGAATGTATATTTCAAGGGGTTCATTTTGAGGTTATATTGTCTTAACCATTCGAAAACTATTATTACGTCAAAGAGATGGTCTTCCTTTTCTTTGCTCTTGACAACGAGATCATGGACATAGCATTTAACTTGATGATGAATGAGTTCATCAAAGATTCGAGTCATGGCCTGCTGTTATGTACCACCAGCATTTTTGAGCCCAAAAGGCATGACCTTATAATAATAGATTCTGATCGGGGTTTGAAAGGCAGTGTTTCTTTTATTCTATGGGGTCATCTTAATTTGGTTGTAGCCAGATGACCCATCCATAAAAGAGAATACTACATGAGATGAGGTGATGCCCACCATTAATTTTGGTATAAGAAATGAAAATTCGTTCTTAGAACATGTCTTATTTAGATCCCTAAAATCGATGCATTTGCAATTTTGGTCATTCTTTTTTCTTAATTAGGATGACACTGGCCAACCAGGTAAGATATTTTTCTTTCCTAATAAAGTCAACATTGATCAATTTTTTCATTTCATAAGTGACATGCAGTTTAATATCTAATCGCATGCGTCTAGGAGCCTGGTTGATAGGGTTAGCATTAAGTCCTATAGTTAGTTTATAGACTGTTATGTCAGGAGATAGACCTGACATCTCTTCATAACTCCATGCAAAGCAATCCTTAAACTCAGTCAATAGCTTCACTAAATCATTAGTTTCTTTTTCATTCAATAGAGAACTGATGTATGTTGGGCGTGGATCTTCTTCAGTTCCTAGGTTAATTTCATCGATGGTTGATCTGATCTCCTCTTCAAACTCTAGTAGTGCATCCTTGACTTCAAAGACATTTAGATCATCTGAAATTTCTAAGCACACCTCCTCATATGAGTTAGCATGATTTGAAAAGAACCTATCAGATTCTAAATGGTTGGTGATGACTAAGTAGTAATCGTCATCATCAATTGGACTCACTGTACCGAATCCTAGTCCCAGTCTTGATTATGAATGTCTGCATTTGTTGTCCCATAACCTTTCAAAGTAATTTGACCTGTGTTTAGACCAAGCATGTGGAATTAATCATTTCTTTTCTAAATTAAGAACACAAGGTGAATATCAATCAAAAGGTAATTCTATTAAATCTTTGTATGAATCATCCTCAAGTTCTACATAAGCTTATTGACTTAAGGATGATGCTCCAAGAAAGAAATTTTGCACCTTTACATTTGTGGAAGACTCAACTTTTTATGAGGAAAGTCGGGTTAGAGCTAAAGTTCCCAACTAATGCCTCACTATTTCACATATATACTTGGATACACTTATACTTTGCTTAGGAACCCGATCTTCATCGCTGTCTGGCTCAACTGTCACTTGCATGGGGATTTGCTGCTTAGAAGTGCTAGTAGTGTACTAATCATATATGACTCATCATCTAAGCTAGATTCTAAGTCTATATAAATAGTAGGTGTTGTCCTGGTAGCAGGGATATAACTCTTATTAGGTGGCCAATAAGGAGGTCTTCTGTCCCTAGGCATGTCTCTAGATTTGCCTCTTCCTGGTGGTAGAGGTCATCTACCCATATATTTGAATATGAAACTATGGGTGGAATCTGTCGAGCTCTACTTTCTTCTCCAAGTCTATTTCTCGCTCCCTTTTATTTTCATTCTCATTTCCTTTTTTTCCTTTTTTTTTCATTTTCATTTTCATTTACTTTTTATTATCCTTTTTCTTTTTTTCTTTTATGTTTCTTTTTCTTTTATCTTTGAACTTTCACCAAGTTCACGAGAATAGACTTATTGATTTTAAGAGAGATAATAGGTCGCATCCTCATATATTCTGACCTCATGAACTTTGAATGGCTTAAGATCTCCTTTGATGCAGTATTCAATCCCACCCCTCATGAACTTCATACACTGATGTAGAGAGGATGGAACCACATTGTTCTCATGTATCCATGGTCTCCCAAGTAAAGCATTGAAAGATGGATCTGAGTCTATAATATGAAACTTGGTGGTAGTCTTCCAATCATCTACTGCTAATGGAAACACTGTAGAGTCTAAGGCCCTCTCACCTTGTTCATTGAATCCTCTCAACATCATCCTCTCTTTTGAAAGTTTGGAGATGTCAATCCTTAAGTAGGCAAGGGTGTTTAGACTCATAATGTTCACTGATGCACCCTGGTCAACAAGAACTCTAGATATCCTGTATCTTTTAATATACATTGTAATATAAAGAGGGCCGTTGTGTTTGGTCATTCCTAGAAGTAAGTCTTCATCGCTGAATGTAACTCCTAGAGTGTCCTCTGAATTGCGAGCTTCCTCCTCAGTAACGGTCATCTGAGCTAAGCATATCTCTGGATCAAGAAGAGCCTTGATTAGAGATTCCCTCATCTCTTTGGATAAGATAAGAGTGCCATATATGCTTAACTTAGCTGGAAGCTTTCTAAGATATGCTAAGATGTTATAGTCAACCTTGACTTGATCCTTCACAAGCATATCCATTGATGGAGCATCCTGTGGAGGGGCTATCTGCTCTTTAGAACCAATGATTTGCTTACCCTTATCCTGAGGTGCCACCCTAGAAGGTAAAACTTTTCCACTGTGAAGGTTAACTTCAGTGACCTCTTGGAATGATAAATTTGTAGGAAGTTCAACCTTCTCATTGGGTTTACCTATAACTTCTCCTATGAGATCATTGAATTCAGATGACTCTAAATCAATCTCAATTGGGCAAACCCAAATGATTCAGGAATGGAAAATCTATTTCTAAATCAAAAGAGGAATGATCAGAATTAGAGTTATCATTATTATTTTGTATACTTGGAGAGTTTTCGAGAGGAATAAAATCTAGAGTTTCATAAGTGGACAAGATGTAAGTGAAAGCTTTCTTCATTGATTTCTTCTTAGATGGAGGTACATGATAGAAATCTAAAAAAGTAACTGGGGTAAGGGGTCTAGTGCCCTTGTACACTAATACAACCCTCCTACTAGCAGAAGAGGAGCTAATGGAGGAAGAAGTAGTAGCTGTAACGGTGGATGGAGTGCTACACTCGGACTGTGGTTATGCTGCTATGCTATCCCAGGCAAATAAGGTAGGTTGATGTTGGGCTAACATCTTCTTCAAGTTATCTTTGGCAACTTGCAAACCTTCCTTGGTGATGGAGGTTTGAGTTGCTTCAGGCACCTGTAAAGAAAGCTTCTTGATATTTGAACTACTTTTTTAGAGGTTCAAGATAAAGCAATATCCCAACCTTCTTTTATCTTAAAAGGATCGCAAGTATCTCGATGAATTACTCTGATAGAACTGGAGGGTTGTTCTAAAAAGTATTTCTTGGGGATAATAATAGGTTCTGACTTGTAGCTGAGCTCAAGCTAGTCCTTAAATGTGACACAATCCTCTAAGACATGACTAACCATGCGGTGGTAGGGGCAATAGTTAGGATCATTACTCTTACCCACATCTTCCAGCCTCTTGGGCTCTGGCAACTAAAAGTCAGGTTTCTTTAAGATATTCTTAAAGATCTTTCTAACTACCTCCCTCTTGAATGAATATGGCTTATTCAAGCTATCGACAAGATTTGGTGGGTAATAGCTACCTGGCGGTGGATATGAGTATCACCATTGAGTATACTGTGGAGGATGCGATGGTGGCCATTGTGGCAGATGTGGTGGTCGGTATGCTGGCCGAGGTGGTGGTAGAGGAGGTGGCAATAGAGACTGTTGTGCATGAGGTCTCTCATACTGAGCTCTGGCTGGCTGCTTTCCTTTGTCTACTGACACTACTACTCCAGGTTTCTTCTCGAATTCTTTCTATAGCTTGGGCTTGAATGATTGGTCTTAAAAATGTATCTGTTTGGCTTCCCCATGTAGGCTAGCCGTCTTATTGATTAATTTCTCAAAGGTTTTGATTGTAAATCCCTTGAGCATGAAAGTAACATAGCCATGAATATTCTTGAGAAGAATTTCTATAGCATGTTGTTCGGGTAGTTGTGGTCCGTATTTCATACTCAGGTTTCACCACCTGAGAATATAATCAATAAGGAACTCATTGGGATTTTATTGTGCTATAACGAGGTCACCCACAGTTACCCTTTGCTGGGCTCCAGCAAATCTCTTGATGAAGATGTGCTCTAACTCAGTAAAAGTCTTCACTGAATCATTGGGCAATTCAGCGTACCAATCAAATGTAATCCCTGATACACTGTTAATGAAGAGTCAGAAGAGAAGTGCATCACTGCCTCCAGTGTTACAGTAGCTAGCTCTAAAGTGTGCTATATGTTGCCAAGGGTTTTTACTACCGTCAAAGATCTTGAAGAATGGTGGTATAAAACCCTTAGGATATTGGACTACATCGAATTCCTCCAGGTAGGGTCTACCCTTTGGAACAGATGAGCCACTCCGGGCTTGCGCCAACGCTTCCTTCACTTATTGTTCCACCATATGCTTTATATCTCTTTTAGACATAGAGGTACTATCTGTGACCTTCCTATGCAGACTGCCACTATCCTGGTCTACGAGAGATGTACTCTTGGGCTGATCTAGAACATGCAACAACCCAGGGTGGTCAGCCTCTAAGAGAGTAGGTTGTACTGATGAGGCCTAGCCTTGAAGAGCTAGGATTGCCGCTAACAAGTCTTCAACTCTTTTCTCCATCTTACTGATATGCTAATCTCTCTACCTCAATTTATGACGAAGTTGTTGGGTTGAATGAGCTGTGTCTTCTTCCTCAACTACAACACCCTCCTGACTATGCTAATCCCTAAGGAGGGAACCCCTAGTGTCGACCATATGGACTTCCGCTGAGTCCTCCAAGAGATCATCCTCATTTGGATCAAAACTGACCCTAACATCCTCTTCATCAGAGCGATCGCCCCCAAGGAGTTCCCTCTTCTCAGTGAAGTACTGAGCTCGGATGTCATCTAGAGAGCGGTCTAATCGTGTAGGGACAAACACACTGCTGACCGGTAATGGAGCTATGCTCACTAACAGAAATACATCGGGCATTGCTTACCATTGTACTACTATCTCTATGAGGACTTTGCTCAATGACAAGTATATGCTGATCACTGACCACTAGCTGAACACTGACTATGAGAAGATATACTACCATGGATACTACATCCCATATCCCCTTCGCCACTTGCTTCTTGTAGGTGGGACTAGCTATTGTAACGATGCTGTTGTATGGTGGTGACTCGATCACGGTGGCCTTGGGTCACCATTCCTTCTTCTCTATAGTTGAGGCAAAAGGTCGAATAGGAGAGCTTGACCTCACCTCAATGAGTGGAGTAGATAGAGTGGGATCCTTGGGCCGTAGCCGGATCACCAATGGTGCTAGCCTTTCCCTGGACAGGGGCTTCAAGATCTTGGTTGGAATGGGGGATGCCATAAGCTGGATAGGTGATGGTGGGTGGTGAGTGGAGTGGTACGAAGGTAGCATTGACTACCCCTCAACTATAGGCCTACTCCTCCCATGACGAGTAGCACCGGTAAGAATGATGCTATCTGAATGATCGACCCTAGTAGGGCTACGATCGAGAAAATCCATCAGAGTGGAGGTCGTCAACTGCCTGACAAATCTCTATTGCTCCCTCCTAGTTATCTAAGCTGATGCTTGAGCCTCCAAGGCTCTCTCCCTCTGGATCTGACTTCTGACTCTCCTAGGGATAACTGTCCTTAGATCAAAACTATTGGACTCGTCAGTAGGCTTGGCCAACATAAGCTTCAGCTGGGGCTTCCTATGCTCCCTAGCCAGTGTATTGAAATATGTAGGTGGTGGCGGTAGTGTAGCAATTCTCTTGTAGTCCTCCTCTCCATCTGAGACTGAGTGGGGGTGGAACATACTACCGCCCAAATGTGGAGAGGTCTCACAGGGAGATCCATCCTCAGCCACATGGGAAGCGGCATCCATATCTCTTTCTACCCTCTTTTGATGCCACTTGACCTTGTGGTTCTTGTTGCGGCGCTGTCTACATGTAGGTATGGCAGAGTGAGAGCTAGCACCCACCTCGAACATGGAGGAGACTATCTCAAAAGCTAAGACAGTCTTCCCCTTTGGGGTGTCCAAGGAGGGGGTATCTCAGTTGTAGTAGGAGTAGACTAACCACAAGGCACAAAACTGACACTAGCAGGGAAGCAGAAACAACAATGGCCTTCCTCTTAAGTGGAGGAAACTCATAATCAGATGGCATATCAAAATGGATAAATGGCACTTTCCCTGCCACCTCCTCCTTACTAATTGTAATGAGGGTTGCCCCATGGCAAAAAATCCTCACCCCCTCAAAACCATGGCCAAAGTAGATGAACTCAGTGGAGCGAGTAGTAGAGAGACTAGCTTGATCCATGGCTAAGTTTAGATTAGTGGGAAAGGAAAACATGAACTTGTTGGGAGCCATGGATCTTGTGTACTAGCCGAAGAAGAAGCATCTTGAAATATGCATTGTTGAAAATATAGGCGATGACACTTGCCTTCACCTTCAATCATCAATCTTAAGATTTGATTTGGAATTTGAACCCACACTGAACAATCTTAAGGATGTTAAGTGGGGTTCAATAAAATTTTGGAGAGATTTTGGATATTAAGAAGAGTCTTTGCCATTTGATTTCGATTTAGGTAGGTTGGGTGTGGTTCTAAAATTTGAGGAGAGATTTTCTTGGAGATATTTGTGTTTTGTGCATCTTGTTTGAAAATATTGATAGTTTGAAAGACCTCTACTTAGCAAATTTGGGTATGCTAAGAAGAGGTTGTGCTTGTGTATTTGAAATATTTTTGCTTGTGAGGATTTGATTGTGTGATATTTTGATTTGAGAATGGGGCTTCTTACTTAACAAATTTGGTATGTTAACTAGCGGCCATATGTGTTTGATTTGTGCTTGATGATGAGATTTTCACTCAACATATTTGGTATGTTAAGTGAAAGTCAAATGTGATTGTGAGATAGATTTGCTTTTATTTGAAGATGGGATTCTCACTTAACAAATTTGGTATGTTAAGTGAAAGCTCCAAATGTGTTTGAGATATGTTTATTTTTTTTCTTTGAGAATGAGACTCTCACTTAACAAATTTGGTATGTTAAGTGAAAGCTCAAGTGTGGTTTGACATAAAAAAATTGGATCCTTATTTAACATATTTAATATGTTAAAATAGGGATCAAATGTGTGTTAAAAAGAGACACTCACTTAACAAATTTATTATGTTAAGTGAAAGTCAAATATGATTATGATTTCGAATATGAAACTCTCGCTTAACAAATTTAGTATGTTAAGTGAAAGTCAAATGTATTTATGATTTTGAAAATAAAACTCTCACTTAACAAATTTGGTATGTTAAGTGAAAGTCAAATGTGTTTATGTTGAAACTCTCACTTACCAAATTTGTAAGTGAAAGTCAAATGTGTATTTGGTATGTTAAGTGAAAGTCAAATGCATTTATGATGAAACTCTCACTTACTAAATTTGTAAGTCAAAGTCAAATGTATTTATGATTTTGAAAATGAAACTCTCACTTAACAAATTTGGTATGTTAAGTGAAAGTCAAATGTGTTTATGATGAAACTCTCACTGAACAAGTTTGATATGTTAAGTGAAAGTCAAATGTGTTTATGATTTTGAAAATGAAACTCTCACTTAACAAACTTGGTATGTTAAGTGAAAGTCAAATGTATTTATGATTTTTGAAAATGAAACTCTCACTTAACAAATTTGGTATGCTACGTGAAAGTAAAATGTTTTTAGTATTTTGAAGATGAAAGTCTCACTTAAAAAATTTGATATGTTAAGTGAAATTCAAATATGTTTATGATTTTGAAAATGAAACTCTCGCTTAATAAATTTAGTATGCTAAGTGAAAGTCAAATGTGTTTGTGATTTTTTTGAAAATGAAACTCTCATTTAATAAATTTGGTATGTTAAGTGAAAGTCAAATGTGTTTATGATTTTGAAGGTGAAACTCTCACTTAAAAAATTTGGTATGTTAAGTAAAAGTCAAATGTGTTTATGATTTTTTGAAAGAAAAGAACTTATTTAACAAACTTAGGTATGTTAAATGGAGTTCAATTTGTTCTTATGATTTTCAAAAAAGGGGTTCTCATTTTACATACTTGGACATGTCAAATGAGATCCAAATGTGTCTTGAAGTCCAAGACTTTAGAAAGAAGGAGTTCTATCACACAAATATAAATGCTGTCAAATAGAATTCAATTTGCTTTACCTTTCTAAGGGAAGGGGAAGTCCCATTTGACAAATTTTGGTATGTCAAGTGGGGGGTTCAAATATGTCTTGACTTCTCTTTTTTCGTGTGTATGATTTATTGCTTTTTGAAAAAAGGGGGAAAACTTCAACTCTAGCATGTATGAAGTATACTAAGTGGAGTTTCAACTTTATATTATGACCTAATTTAAAAATAGAATCTTCATCCAACAAATTTGAGTGTGTGGGATGGGAATAGCTATTTCCAAAGAAAATGTGCTTTTGAAAAAGTCATTAAAAATGGTTGATTTTGATTTTGAAGAGAACCTCCAAGTAACAATCATAGGATTTGTTAAACGAGGTTTGGTTATATGTGTTTTGTGCCTTTTTGAAAATTTCTTAATTTTTTTTTGTGTGTAAAGATCTCTTATTGTGTGGATTTTGAAAAAGTGCCTTTGGAAAGACATGTTATTTTGTAAAAGGGTTTTATTTTCTCATTGTTCATTGGAAGAACCTTGCCTCAACATCGGGATGGTGAAGAGGTTCTTAATTTTGATCATCTCCTTTATTTGATTAATTTTAATTTTCACCTATTCGGGGAACCCAATAGGGATTTTAAGACCTACACGGAGTGAGGTCCTAAAACCTAAAGGATGTTAGCGAGCTTTGCTTAAGGATGAAATAAGCTAAGTGCCAACGAAAAGAATGATAGTCTCGGGACTATATAAAATATAAGTCCACTATTGATGCTTGGAGACAATAATTGTCTACTGAAGCAGAAAAGAGGAACCATCCCCAGCAGAGTCACCAAAAAAATCTATGGTGTTTATTTTTAAGATGTGTGACACCACGCAGATCTTAGGGGGTACTTATTGAAGTGATTAGGTATGATATTAAGGAATGATGTACTATCTTAAAAGATAGAAATCACCATCATATAATGGACCTAATCACCTAATAAGGACCCCTAAGGCATGATGGGTCTTCGAACATACCATAGATCTTTCCCCTACTTTATATGGAAAAGTAAAGTAGGGTTTATTATAAGCCGGGTTCATTAAGTTCCTTATGGAGGCAAGCCCCCATAGTTAATTACATCCTAAGAAATGAGAATTCCTTAAGAATACTCACGATTAAAGCAGACAATTAGGGTCTTCAAAGATTTCATGGTTAATACTATCAAATGATTGGCTATGTTGGAAAATAAAATGGGATAGATCAAAAGGAGAGACTTATTTTGGAAGCCAAAGGAGATGAGTAGGGAATGCTCATGATACTAGGAAGCCTAGTAAGCATTCCAATATATCCTATGGTTGGGCTTTATATTTTTGAAATTGAAGAGAGTGAATTATTTGAGTTGACATTTTATTAGAATACTAAGACTTATAATCCCATAACATAAGATTATGGAAATGCCTAAGAGGTAATGATTTATGCTTGTAGCCCGAAGAAAATAGATACCTCAGATCCTAAGCTATGGAGCTTTAGCGAGGGCCAAAGCACGACCTAAATCTAAGGCAAAAATGGGCATATGATTTACCTCCACAAGAGAGAATAAATCACCCGATTGCTGGACTTATTACTGCATGGAGTGGCAGCTAGCTAACTTCTCTTATGTTTTAAATCTATGTACGCAAGTCACATGCTTTGCAAGATGACTATGATGTTGTTTATTTAGAGAGGAGACTAAGTCCTTAAACTCACTCCCTAAGAGACTATAGCATGAGTGGCATAAAATTATGGCTTAATCTAATATAAATTTTATCAACTTTATTTTATTCTGTTGGACTCTTTATTTTGACATAGGCAACGAAATTTTGTATGCTAAAATGCATGAGAACTTGATCATGGGCCAAATCAAAAGAGAAAGGGGGTGTTCTTCCATCAAAGGCTCTCACAGGTTAAGCCTTCATTCTCTAGCACAGATGGAAGCCCCCTCTTAATAAGAGTTGAAGAATATGACATGCATGATATTATACATTCATTCATCCAGCTAAGGGGTTGCTAAAAAATTTATTATCTTGATTTAATTCTTAAGCTTTTATGTGAGATTATGAGTTATTTTAAATTTTAAATGCGAGTTATTAATTAGGGTAGAAAAGTTAATTTTATCCTAAGAGCCTTTCGCATCCAGGCCACACATTCAAACATCAAACATGAAGAAACTAGGAAAAGTATGAATTCTATTTCGCAATCTAAACACAACATCAAATAATTTTATAGATTAGCGTAAAAGAATAAAAGGCCACTATGGTCGGGTTCCGCCATACACCCTGAAAAGAGAAAAAAAGATGAGTAGCAGAGCTCTACCTTTATACAACTCAGATTACAAAAATAATACATGCTATGAGGGTCTTCTTTTCTTCAATCCTTCTTTCTCTTCCTTTTGATTTGATTTGCTCCAAAGGCATCATAAGGCACTCCAGGGACTAAGCCTTCTAGCCACTACTCATCTTAATCTCCCATAACACTAATCTTAATTCCTAATGCAAAATTACATTAAAAATAAGAAAAGTAAATCTAGCTACACTTGTAAAATTAATGTTAGCTAAACACACCATACAACCCAAGCAGTTATATGAATAATTTAAACTTAGCACCCCACAAATGGGTGTAATGTCTAACATGGGTTACACTTAAAATAAATAAATACAAAGTATTTATATTTTTATTACAATGGCCCCTTAAGCATAACCCCCTACAGAAAATATGATTAAGCTAATCACGACCTACCACCCAGTCTACGAGGCATACACCCTAACATCCGGTCTAAAATATTACATCACAAAATAAAATACAACATCATACATACAATGCCTTAACTTTGCACTAGAAGTGATGAATTAGTACTCAAATGTATATGCTTAAGGCTTGTGTGGCAAAACTTTAATAGACTTTTTTAGTTTAAGTTTCAATTTGGAGTTTGAATTTGTTTAAATTTTACCTTTGGGTGATTTCAATTTAAATGATTTATTTTTTAATTTTCATTTCACTTTTATTTGGTTAAAATAATATTTAGGTTTTCAAGAATGAAGAGTAGAATGGATTCCATTTGTAGACATAACTCACCCTGATCTACATCTTAACTCCTAAATAATCTAACTAAGGTCCTTAAGTATCTTATTAGCCCATTTGAATTTGTGTAATTCATTTGATTTAATTTAGAGTTTAGAATTTAAGTTTGTTTAAGTATTTGATTAATTGATTTTGCATTAGATGTTTTGGTTTAATTACATCTTGATAATTCAATATTCTTAATATCTAATGAAGTTTAAGTTTGTTTGAATTCATGTGTTTTTGATTAATTAATTTTAGATTAGATATTTTAATTTAATTAATCTTGATAATTCAATATCCTTGATCTCTAATGAAGTTTAACTTTGTTTTTGATAGATTAATTTTAGTTGGATGTTTTGGTTTAATTAAATCTTGATAATTCAATATCATTTTAAATTAATTTCTAATTCTTTTCTTTGAATATGGTTATGTGACTTAACTTTATGTTTATTTGATTTGATTATGGTTTATTTATTTATAGTTTGATCAGGTTTGATTAATTGAGATTTTATTTTGATTTTAATTGAGTTTGATTCTTTGTAATTAGAATTTTATTTTTAATCTCATCCATTTGTCATGTTTATCAAAGTTTGGTTTGTATTTTGATTTCATACATTAGATATGTTATTTAATTTATCTTATTTAAGTAGGTTGAATGAGATTTGATTTGATTACATATTAAATTGATGAGAGTCTTTCTTAATTTAATTTAATTTAATTTAATTTGATTTGATTAGCTTTATTAGTCTATGGGTTTGCTTAGGTTCAATGTGATTATGTGATTAGTTTAATTAAGAAGTGTATTTATGTTAATTATAAAGATTTGTTTAATTTTCAATTTGATTCCATATTTGTTTAGGTTAATGATGTGATTAATGACTTAATAATTTAGGTTTTGATTAGTATTTAATTCTATTTATGTTTGATTAAGTTTAAGTTTAATATGATTAATTTGATTGACTTAATTAGCTTATTTAAGATGTATGACCAAATTAATTAGTAGATTAATTAAGTGTTTGAATTGAATTTGATTTAAAAAGATAATTTGGTTCATTAAGATGATGGATTAATTCATTATGTTTGCATTAATTAAGTGTTTATTCAATTAGATTAGCTTAAGGGTAATTAGTTTAATTAAGAAGTGGGTTTAAGTTAATTATTAAATTAAATAAAGATTCTTTAAGTTTTAATTTGGTTTTATATTTATTTAGATTAATGATGCAATTAATGACTTAATGATTTATGTTTAATTTAGGATTTGATTGGTATTTAATTGGATTTATATTTGATTAAGCTTAAGTTTAATATGATTAATTTGATTTAATTAGTTTGCTTGAGGGGTATGCTCAATTATTAAATTAAATAAAGATTTGTTTAATTTTTAATTTGATTTCATATTTATTTAAGTTAATGATATATTTAATGACTTAATGATTTTAATTTAAGATTTAATTAGCATTTAATTGCATTTTATATTTGATTAAGCTTAAGTTTAATATGATTAATTTGATTAACTTAATTAGTTTATTTAAGAGGTGTGATCAAATTAATTAGTAGATTAATTATGTTATTGATTTGAATTAATTTTAATGTGACTTCTAAAATTAATTTGGTTCATTAAGATGAGAGATTAATTCATTAAATTTGTGTTAATTAAATGTTTAATTAATTAAATTTGATTTAAGGGTAATTAAATTTCTAAATCATAAAATTAATTAAAGGTTTATTTAATTAGAGATTAGTGACTTAATTTCTCACATATGAGTGATTTGATTGAGTTAAGTGTTTTACTTAAGTTTGATTTGATTAAAGGATTATTATTATTACCATCACTATTATTAAGTGAATTAACTGTTTATTTTATTTCAATTAAGTTTGATTATTTATAATTAGAGTTTTATTTGATTTGATTCATTTATTATGTTTGTTTAATTTCATTAACATGTTTGATTTAGTTATTAGATTGAAATATTTAATTGTTAATTTATTATCTTATTCCAAATGGAAGTGATTTAATCATATGTTAATTAAGTTTACTTTAACTTTATTTAATTTAATTTGGTTAATATCAAATGATTATGTTGAATTGGTTCGTTAATCAATTTGATTTTAGTTCATTTAACGATTAATTAATATTTAATTTATTTTAATTTGTTAAGTAGTTTTATATAATTAAGATTCAATACTTGGTGTTGGTTTAACAAGATTAGTTTGATTTTACATTAAAGTTTCATTGATTTATTTAATATGAGTTTAATTTAAAATCTAATCATTTAAAATTTCATTAACTCAATTAGGTTCAATTATGTTTAAATTCAATTTCATTTAGGGATACATGATAGACTTAAGGTTTGATTACCAATCATTTGGGTGATACATCAATTTATTTAAATTATTTTAGATTATATTTTAATTAATTCCTTAATTGATTAAACTTTAATCTTAAGTGTTTGTTTGGGGTTCATTAGGATTTAGAAAATCACATTATTTTCTTAAGAGTCCTAGATGTCAACTGAAAAGATTTAAGCCATTTTGAAGATTTTTGTAACTTTCTGGATTTCTATTTGACTTATTTTATTTAAAATGGATAATTTGAATTTCAAAATTTAATTTCTCTCAATCCATAAGCTCTTTTTACTTGAGATTTTTATGGTAGGTGTGTTTTAACTTAAGTTTAAATCTCTGAAAATTTCAACTCAATCCGACTTATAATTTTACAGTAATTAATGAAACTTTATTTCTACTAAAACCTAAATTAAGATCAAACCATTTAGTAAAATTTACAGATTTTAAGTTTATTGGATTCCTATTAAAAAGACGAATCCAACGAGCTTTTGTTTGCAATTTTTCTCTAAGTATTTTATTTTTTAAGAATTTTTGGAGATTTAGGTGATTTAAATAATTTTTAAACTCAGAAAATCTAATTTTTCTAATTAGCACATTCAACATTGCGTGCGACGTTGACTTGGAAACACCGTGTGATTGGAGGCGCGGTGCCACATGGCACTCGCACGCCACACGGCGCCACACCATTGGCGTGCGGTCGTCTAATGGCGGGAAAATGTGCGGATTGCGAGCGATGCATGGTTTAATCCGGCGGTCGATCGCGTCGACGGTCCATATCAAATCCGCAGATGCGTACCTCGGATCGGACGGTCGATGCATCGGCGTCGGAGCATCGATAAGCCATTCGATCCTGCGAATCGCGGGATCGGATGACTACTGCTATCCGCTTACCGTGAACAGTAAAAAAAAGAGTATTTTGGGAATAATGAGAAATTCTAAGTAAAAACTTATCCAGATAGACTTGTTTTTATGTTGATTCAATCCAAAAAATTTCTATTTACTAATTGGGCTGATATAAAATATAAAATGTAGGATTATCTAGGATAAATGTCTAAAATTGCACAAACAATTATCACAAATAAAGGATTCTAAGGCCGGCTACGGTTTGACAAAATTTATCACACCGGGGATGGTTTTTGACGTCGGTGAATATCCGAGCGAACTCCTAGCTATGTAAGAAAGCTTTAGAATGATTTTTAACTTTTGCCTCCATTTAGATCATCGTCTTCTCTAATGTTCACTGTCGCCTCGCCGAAAAAGCTTATATTTATATTTTTGAGCTCAAAAATAGCTCAAAGAGGTGGGGATGGGTTCCTTTTTACTATGGGGAGTTCTTGGAGGTTGAATAGTGGTAGGAGGAAGAAGAATAAAGACTCATTTTCCCCTCCTTTAATAGTGGCCAAAAATTCATTATTTTTTTTATTTTTTTGGCTCCAAAGTGTTATCATCTTGCTTGGGGTGGTTGGGATGGATGATGGATTGATTGAGAACTTTGGATTTTCGCTCCAAAGTCCTCTCTTGCTGCTATATGATTAGCTCCATTGAATGCAAATGTTAGGGACGAGTTAAATACATGTGATAGGGAGAATTAAATGATGTTGGGTGAAATCCTATATGGGGGAGGATCCATGAGAGATTTAATTGGGTTGAGTTGATTTTGGGCTGATCCCAAATGAGTTTGGGTCTGGTTTGATCAGCCCCTAATGGGTCATGGCTTGGTTTCAAGGGATTTGACTCAATTTGGGTCATTGGATCATATTGGGTCAGGTTGACCAATTTGATCAAATTAGGTCAAACCAAGGCTTAGGTTAAGTTCAAAAGATAATTTGAAGAGTTTTGGTATAATTAATTTAATTTAATTTGGCTTAGAATTGATTTTGGCTCATTTGGAATCAAATAGGTCAAATGGGTCAACTTGATTAATTTGACCAAAATTGGTCAAATTGGCTTGGGTTATGGATTGATTCATGTTCAATTGGCTAATTGAAGATGAATGTGATCTTTGGCTTTATCAATTTGGATTTAATTTGAATTTTGGCTAATTTGACCCTTTCGGTCAATTTGGGCTAGGTTGGGTCAAGTTGACAAATTGGTCAAATTAGACTCAATTATGGCTTTGATCAAGTTCAATAATCTAGTTTGAATGAACTTGAGCCATTGGTTGTAATCAATTTTGGTTAGATCATGATTTGACCCAATTTGATCCTTTAGGCCAATTTGGGACAATTTGGATCAAATGGTCAATTGGGCTTGGTTTGGCTTAATTGGTGGTAAAGTCATATTTAAATATTGACTTTAGGTTGATTCAAATCATTGGTTTCAATCAATTTTGTGTAGGATGAGTTTTGGCTAGTTTTGGTTCATTTGGGCTAAGGGTTGACTCAGCCAAATGACTAAGTTGACTTGGTTTGACTCAATTGATTGCAATTGGATCATCCTAGGGGTGATCAACAATCATAGTGGAAGGTTTTGGTAAGCTTGATTCAATCTAATTTGGGTTGGATTGGAAGTTGGCTCAACTGAGTCCTTTAGGTCACTTTGGGTCAAGTGGACCTAAGTGGGTCAACTAGTTTGGTTTTGGTTTGCTTTGAGTTTAATTGAACATATATATGAGCCCTGGATTGAATTATAAATTCAAAGATAATTTATTTGGGGTCCAATAGGTTTTGGCTCGATTGAGAGTTTTAAGTCAAAAGGGCTAAGTTAGGCTTGACTTGGGTTGACTTGAATTTGGTTTGATTATTGTAGGTTTCATTTATATTTGGATAAATGATTGAATGAATGATTGATTCAGAAAAAAATCCATTGATTTTGACTTGATTTGGATAGAATTTGGCTAAGTCTAAAGAATTGGCTTAAAGGGCTTAGATTGAGTTTGGATTTGATTTTTGATATAGTTTTGGTAATTTAAATTTGGATTTCATTTATATTTGTGAATATAAATGAAGGAACAATTGATTTATAAAGAAATCAGTTGAATTTTTATTGATTTAAAGGGAGTTTTGGCTAAGCTTATGAAAGTGGTTCATATGGCTTAGAAAGGGTCTTAGGACTTGAATTTAATTTCGGGTTTCAATCATTGGGAGTCAAATTTGGGATATGGATTTGAACTTTAGGTTTAGTTTATGATTTGAATCTGAGTTTGATTTGAGAAAGTGTATCTAGATTGGGTTTAGGCTATAGGATAGGTGATTTCCTTAAGTCTTAAGACATGACCTAATCTTATGATTAACCCTTCTAATTCTCTAGGCTTAGGTTAAGTGTTCACCTAATCACTAGAAGTGTCTTATGACTAAGGAGTTCTTAGTGTCTAGAAGAATCCAAAGTCTAAGAAGAGGAGGCTAAGAGCTCACTCCAAAAGTGAGGTCAACACCCATTGGTATGTAGCACCAACATTTTTAATGTCGAAAGGCATGACCTTATAACAATAGATTCTGATCGGGGTTCAAAAAGCAGTGTTTCTTTCATGCTCGGGGGTCATCTTGATTCGGTTGTAGCCAGATGACCCATCCATGAAGGAGAATACTACATGAGATGAGGCGAAATCCACCATTAGTTCTGGTATAGGAAGAGAAAACTCATCCTTAGGACATGCCTTATTTAAGTCCCTGAAATCGATGCATATGCAAATTTGGCCATTCTTCTTCTTAACTGGGATGACACTGGCTAACCAAGCAGGGTATTTTTCTTCCCTAATGAAACCAGCATCGATCAATTTCTTGACTTCAGAATTGACTTATTGTTCGATTTCTAATCGCATGCGTCTAGGAGCTTGCTTAATAAGTTAGCGTTAGGGTATATTGCTAGTTTGTGGACTGCTACATCAGGAGATAATCCAGACATCTCTTCATAACTCCATGCAAAGTGGTCTTTAAGCTCAGTCAATAGCCTAACTAAGTCATTGGTTTTTTCTTCATTCAGCAATGAACTGATGTATGTCAGGCGTGAATTTTTCTCTATCCCGAGGTTGATTTATTTAAGCTTGTCAATTGTTGAATGTATCTCCTCTTCAAATTTTGGCAGTGCATCTTTGATTTGGAGATCATCTAGATCATCTGAAGTTTCTAAACACACATCCTCAAAAGAGCTAGTGTAGTGTGAAAATAACCTATCAGACTCCAAATGATTGGTGACAACTAAGCAGTATCGTCATCAACTGGACCCATTGTACTGAGTCCTGGTCCTGATCTTGATTATGCATCCCTGCCTCTATTATTCCATAGCTTCTCGAAGTACTCTGACCTCTGCTTAGACCATGTATAATGAATCAAACCCTTCTTTGCAGAATTAAGAATACAAGGCGAGTACCAATCAAAAGGTAATTCCATTAATTCTTTGTTTGAAATATCCTCAAGTCCTACAACAGTTTTTGGACTTGAGGATGATGATCCCAAAAGGAATCTCTTCGGCTTAACATCTATGGAAGACTAAGGGGCTTCCTTATCTACTAAAGCTTCAACTTTTTGAGATGAAAGTGATGTTAGAGCTAACGTTCCTAAATGCTGCCTGATATTTTACATACATTTGATTTGAATACGTTCGGGCTTTGTCTGAAGGCCTGGTCTTCATCGTTGTTCAGCTCGAGTGTCACCTCCAATGAAATTTGTTGAGAGGGGTTGGCTGGTATACTAATCACATAAGACTCATCCTCCGAGCTGGATTCCAAGTCTATGTGAATAGTAGGGATACTCCTGTGAACTGGAACATAACCCCTGTTTGCTGGCTGCCAACCAAGGGGTCTTCTGCCTTTGGGACTGCCTCTATTTCTGCCTCTACCTCAGCCTGGTGGAGGTCGAGTCATCCTACCCATATGTCCATATGATGGAATGTGATATGCGGCTCTACTTCTTCTTCAATTTCTTTTTCTCGTTCACTTATTTTTTTCATTTTTTTCTTTTTCTTTCTCTTTTTATTTTTCTTCTTTTTATTTTTCTTTTACATTTGAATATTGGCCAAGTTCACAAGAAAATATATTTTGAGGGATATAGTAGGTTTCATCCTCATACATCTCAATCTCTTTTATTGAAAAAGGCTTTTCATCTCCTTTGACACAGTATTCGATCTCATCCTTCCTGAACTTGATGCACTGATGGAGGGATGATGGAATCATCTTGTTCTGATGTATCCAAGGCCTACCGAGCAAAGTAGTGAATGAAATATTCGAATCAATGATATAAAACTTGCCTTCAGTCTTCCTGTCACCTATCTCCAAAGGTAACGCTATGGAATCTAAAGCCCTCTCGCCATGTTCATTGAATCCTCTCAACATCATCTGATCTACTTGGAGTGTGGAGATGTCGATACACAAGTAGGCAAGGGTCTTTAGACTCATAATGTTGATCGATGCACCTGGATCAATGAGAACTCTAGCAAGTCTGAATCTGCCCATGTCCACTATAATGTATAGGGGATGGTTGTGCTCTATATCCCCTAGAAGAAGGTCTTCATCTGTGAAAGTGATTCCCTGAGCTTCTTTGGAATAATATGCCTCCTCTCTAATAGTGATCAGCTGAGCTAAGCATATCTCTGGATCAAGGGGAGCCTTGATTAATGATTCTCTCATCTCTTTGGATAAGATAAGGGCATCATATATGCTTAACTTAGATGATAACTTTATAAGGTGAGAGAGGAAATTATAGTCTACCTTGGGTTGATTCTTCATAAGCATATCCAAGAGTGGAGCATCCTGTGGAGGGGCTTCTTGATCATTTGAACCAATGACTTGTTTACCTCTATCTTGAGGTGCTGCCCTAAGAGGTAGAACTTTGCACCTATAGAGGTTGACTTTGATGATCTCTTATGGCAAGTTAGTAGAATATTCTACCTGCTCATCAGGCTCACCTACAGCTTCTCCTATGGGACCCTCGGAATCGGATGGTTCCAAGTCTATCTCAAGAGGTGAACCCATAGTATTCAGAGAAGGAAGGTCCAACTCTGAATCAAAAAGAGGAAGATCGGAGTTGTTGTAATTGTTGTTTAGACTTGAAGAGTTTTCATTAGGAGTTGAGTTAAACAACCCATCAGAAGTAACACAGATATAATTCGAGCTAGCTTTAGTCCTTGATTTCTTGGATTTTGAAGAAGCTACATAGTAGAAATCAAGTAAAATAAGAGGGGTGAGGGATTTGATGCTCTCATTCGCCAATATAAGATGTATACTAGAAGAAGAACTAGTAGAGTGGTGTGTAGTAGTAATGGTAATTTGGAGGTTATACCGGTCAATGGTTGCTTCTTGGCTATCGCGGGCATAGGAGGCGCTTTCGAGCTCCCCCCCTGAGTTGTCTTGAATAACTTGCAAACCTTCCTTGATGTTGGAGGTTTGAGCTACCTCAGGCACCTGCAAAGAAAGTTTCTTGATTTTCAAAACAATTTTCTTTGTGGTACGGGATAGAAAGATATCCCAACCTTCTTTACTTTTAGAAGGATTGTAAGTATCCCCAAGGATTACCCTAATGGAACTGGATGGTTGTTCCATAAGGTATTCCTTCGGGATAACTATAGCACTAGTCTTGAAGCTATGCTCAAGCCAGTTCTTAAATGTAAAATAATCTTCCAAAACATGACCTAGCATGCAGTGGTAGGGGCAAAAGTTAGGATCATTGCTTTTGCCCACTTCCTCTAGCCTTCTAGGTTCAGGTGGCTGAAAATAAGTCTTCTTTAAGAGATTCTTAAAGATTTTCCTGATTACCTCTCTATTAAATGAATAAGGCTTTTTAATTTATCCATAAGAGTAGGTGGATCGTAGCTACCTGGCGACGAGTATGTGTCCCACTGCTGCTACTGATATGGCTGAGGAGGAGGTGATGAGGGCCATGGAGGCTACTATGATGGCTGGTAGCACGACCTCGGAGGTGGTAGAGGAGGTGAAAGTGATGGCTGTGGAGCACAAGGTCTCTCATACTACTCTCTGGCCGGCTGCTTTCCCTTATCTACTGCTATCACTACCCCTGGCTTCTTCTCATAAGCTTTCTGTGGCTTTGACTTTGCTGATTGATCTAGAAAAGATAAATGTTTGGCTTCTCCTTGTAAGCTAGCCGCCTTGTTAATTAATTTCTTAAATATTTTGATGGTAAACCTTTGAGCATGAAGGCGATCGAGCCATGAATATTCTTCAACATAATTTCAATGGCGTGCTGTTCAGACAACTGCAGTTTGTATTTCATACTCAAATTGTGCCATCTGAGAATATAATCAATGAGGGACTCACTAGGGTTTTGTTGAGCCACACAAGATCACCTATAGTCACCCTTTGCTGAACTCTAGCAAATCTCTTAATGAAGAGTTGCTCCAACTCAACAAAAGTATTCACTGAACTATTAGGGAGTTCAATGTATCAATCGAAGGCTATGCCTGCTAAGCTACTAACAAAAATTTAGAATATGAGAGCATCACTGCCACCAGTGTTGCAACAACTGGCCCTGAAATGCGCTATGTGCTGCCTTGGGTTCCCGCTGCCATCGAAGCTCTTGAAAGAAGGTGGTATGAAACCCTTAGGATACGAGATGACATCAAATTCCTCTAGGTAGGGTCTACCCTTTGGAACCAATGATCCTCCTCGGGCTTGAACCAACACTTCTCTCAGCTTCTGCTCAACCATGGTTTTGATGTCCTTTTCCTATATGAAGGTACTATCCACTACCTTCCTATATAAGCTGGTGCTGCTCTGCTCTACTCTACTGGAGGTAAAGTCTTGGCTGGATCCAAGACATGCACTAACTCTGGTTGACTAGTCTCAGTTATAGTAAGATGAACTACCGGTGCTTGGTTCTAAAGTGCTAAAATAACTGCTAGCAAATCCTCAAGCTTCTTCCCCATCATATCTATTTGTTCATCCTTTTGCTTCAATTGCTAAAGGAGGTGTTAGGTTGAGTAGGCTGTGTCTTCCTACTCGGCCGCATCACCTTCCAAACTCTATTGATCATGAAAGAGGGAACCCCTCGTATCTATCATGTGTACCCCCACTGAATCCTCTAACAGATCATCTTCATTCAAATCAAAATTGACCTTTTCATCCTCCAAATTGGACTAGGCATATCCTAAGATCTCCTTCTTCGCCACAAGATACTGAGCTACAATGTCATCTAGGGATCAATCCAACTGAACAGGTGCAAAAGATCGAGTCTGATCGGTAGTAGGATCACTGTCATGGACAGATAAACATCTAACCCCTGCTGCTACTAGAGAGCTGGTCTTGTGAGGACTATGTTCGCTAGAGGACAGATCCTGACTGTTGCTGGATCTGGGTGGAGTGGTATTCCTAGGAGAATTTATGGCCATGTGGGTGATTGAACTATCTCCTCCTCCCTCGACTGCTGCTACAATCTCTATATCCTACTACGGTGGTGGTGGTGATGGAACAACTACTATACTCCGAGATCACCATTCCTTCTTCACCACAACTGGGGCGGAAGGTAGACCAGGAGAGCTCAACCTCACCACAGTAGGCGATGTAGATGGGACATGATCTCTTGGTCATAGCTAGAACACCAATAGGGCTCTATTCTCCCCCAATGCAGCCTTCATGGTCTTCGCTGGAACAGTAGATGATGGAACATGTCCAGGATACGGTGGGTGCCGAGTAAAGTGATGTGGTGGAGGCACCACCGACTCTCTCTAAATAGGAGCTCCTCTCCTATGATGGGTAGTCCCCTTCAATAAAATGTTGTCAGTATGATCGACTTGGGTAGTGCGCCGATCAGAAAAGTTCATAAGTGCGAGGCCTGACCGGTTTACGCCACTCGACCGGTAATATATGTGATGTACGGGCCTCCCTGGCCCTCTCCCGCCTGATCTCTCTGCCAATACTGCTAGGAATAATGGAACACAAATCAAACTGAGCCCCAGACTCTGATCGTCCGTAAGCTTCGCCTACTTGGCGTAAAACTAATCAAAGTCAGCGTATGACCTCCTCCTCTCACTAACAGGAGCCTGAAACTGAACTGTTGGAGGAGGTGAAGTTGAAATCCTCCTAACATCCTCTCTATCAGATCCAGAGAGAGGGTTGGAACTGGTTTTCTGTGACCAGTGAGGAAACCATCTTAGGTAACTCCTTTATTACATCCTGAGTGGCTGCCTCCAACTCCCTGGCTATGAGAGTATGACACCGCTTAATTATACAGTTCTTGTATCTACACTAAGTCCTGGTAGGTCAAGCAGTATGGGAACTAGATCCAATCTCGAAGGTAGAGGAGACAACCCCTAGAATCAAGGGAGCCTTTCCCATGGAGGGTGCCGGAGTGTCTACCGGGGCAAAACAACTGCACCGGCGTTGTAACTACATCTATCCGTGGAACTACCACAACCTTCCTTTTCGAGGAGTCTCAATCGATGGCATGTCAACCTGTATGACTAGCTTCTTCCCGATCACCACGCTTCTACTGACTGTGGTGAGGATGGTCCCCTCACATGTAATCCTATCCCCCTCAAAGCCGCCCAAAGTTGATGAGGAGTGTCGAGGAGGCCCAATCCAAGGCCAAGTCCATCCCGAAAGGAAATGTGAACACGTATTTCTGTGCTGCCATTGAAATGAACTGAACTAAAATTGAAACTGAAACTGACTTAAACTGACTGAAAGTCTGCAATGATGAAAAACAAACTTGAATCAGATTTCTGCTTTGTTGAAATTTGAATTTTTATTTAGAATTTGAACCCACACTCAACAACTTGAAAGTGTTAAGTAAGGCTCAAATGAATTTAGAAGAGACTTTTGAATTGATTGGAAAGGGGATTTTTAGATGTAGAATCCATTTTCAGCAAATTTGTGTATGTTGAAAATTTGCTCAAGTATTTTTGGAGAGATGCTTCCATAGGTTCATATTTGATTTTGATTTTTGATTTTGAGGACCCTTTATTTAACAAATTTGAGTATATCAAAGTAAATGATCAATTGATTTTATTTTGATTTGTGATTTTTGGAATTTACTCACTTAGAAAATTTAAGTATGTTATGTGAGGTGTTTGAAAATAACTTATTCTTTTGTTTGCTTATTTTGTTAATCATGTGTGAATTTGAAAGATGGATTCATCATTTAGCAATTTTAGGTATGCTAAATAAAGAATTCAAATGTGTTTTAATTTTGAAGATTTTTGAAAATAGGATTCTTAGCAAATTTAAGTATGCGAAGGAAATCCTAATGTGTTATTAATTATGTTAATTTTTGAAAAAGAGATTCTTAGCAAATTTAGGTACGCTAAGGAAATCCAAATGTGTTGTTGATTTTGTTAATTTTTGAAAAAGATGATTCTTAGCAAATTTAGGTATGCTAAGGAAATTCAAATATATTTTTGATTTTTTTTTTATTTTGAAAAGAGGATCTTCACTTAGCAAATTTGGGTATGCTAAATGAAAGATCTAAATGTTTTTTTTATTATTTTTGATTTTGATTTTTATTTTTATTTCTGAAAAAAGATGATGTTGATTTTATTTTTGAAAATATGATTGTTGATTTTATTTTGAAAATGTGATTGTTCATTTTGTTTTAAAAAAATGTGATTGTTCATTTTGTTTTGAAAATCAAATCTTTATTCAATAAATTGAATGAAGATGTTCATTTGTGCTTTTTGAAATTATGATTGTTGGATTTTATTTTTGAAAGGATGTTGTTGATTTTTGTTTTGAAAACATGATTGTTCATATTGTTTTAAAAAATGTGATTGTTCATTTTATTTTGAAAATTGAATGAAGATGTTCATTTGCGCTTTTTGAATTTATGATTGCTAGATTTTATTTCTGAAAGGATGTTGCTGATTTTTGTTTTGAAAATGTGATTGTTCATTTTGTTTTGAAAATCAAGTCTTTATTCAATAAATTGAATGAAGATGTTCATTTGTGCTTTTTGAAATTATGATTGTTGGATTTTATTTTTGAAAGGATGTTGTTGATTTTTGTTTTGAAAATATGATTGTTCATATTGTTTTAAAAAATGTGATTGTTCATTTTATTTTGAAAATTGAATGAAGATGTTCATTTGCGTTTTTTGAAATTATGATTGATTTTATTTGAAAGGATTGTTGATTTTTTGTTTTGAAAATGTGATTGTTCATTTTGTTTTAAAAAATGTGATTGTTCATTTGTTTTTTGAATGAAATCTTCATTCAATAAATTGAATGAAGATGTTCATTGTGATTTTGAAATTACGATTGGATTTTATTTTGAAAGGATGTTGATTTTTGTTTTGGAAATGTGATTGTTCATTTTATTTTAAAAATGAAATCTTCATTCAATAAATTGAATGAAGATGTTCATTTGTGCTTTTAGAAAGTATGATTGTTGGATTTTATTTTTGAAAATGAAATCTCCATCAAAATAAATTGAGTGAAGATGTTCATTTGTGTTTTTGGAAAATATGATTGCTGGATTTTTTTTTTTTTTGAAAAGTGAAATCTCCATCAAGATAAATTGAGTGAAGATGTTCACTTGTGCTTTTTGAGAAGGATGATTATGGATTTTATTTTTAAAAATGAAATCTTCATCAAAATGAATTGTGTGAAGGTGTTCATTTGATTTTTTGAAATATATGATTGTTGATTTTAATTTTGGAATGATTCAACATATAACAATCATGAAGATTGTTAGATAAGGGTGATTTAGAAAAATTTTTCTGCAAACATTTTATTATGTGCATTTTGAAAAGGTGCTTTTTGGATATGGATGTTTTCATAAAGGATTCTTTTTTTTTTGAATGAACCTTTCCTTACCGTAGAAATGGTAAGAGGGAAGTCTTTAGTTATTTCTTTTTCATTAATTTTTTTTTATTTTCACCTATTGGAGAACCTAACAGGGGTTTTAAGACCTACACAGAGTGAGTCCTAAAACCTAAAGAATGTTGGCTAGCTTAGCTTATGGATGAAGTCAACTAAGTCCTAACAAAAAAGTAAAATAGTCTTGGGTTTATATGAAATACAAACCCACTATTGATACATAGAGACAATGATCATTTGTCGAAGATGGAGAGAGGAACTATCCCGCAGAATGCTAGAAAAAATCATGGTGAAAAATATTTTTTCATCTATCTATCTTTGAAAAGAGGATAAATGAAAATAGAAATATACGCCTTTTGTTGAGACACCACGTAAATCCGTAGATATTTTTATTAGGGTGATCATGTACGACATTGAGGAAAGGTGTAATATCTCGAAAGATAGAAGTCACCACCTTATAATGGACCTAATCACCTGAATAAGGACTCCTAAGGACTATGGGTCATATGTAGATTCTTCCCTTATTTTATATGGAAAAATAAAATAGGATTTATTTTAAATAGAGTTCATTAATTTCCCTATGGAGGCAAGCCCCTATAATTAATTACATCATAAGGAATATGATTCCTTAGGAATACTCTCGATTAAGGTAAATGATCATTGTCTCCAAAGATTTCAAAGATATGACTATCAATCAATTGGTTTATTTTTAGAAGATCAAGTGGGATTGATCAAGAGGAGGGAGTTATTATTGAAGCCAAATGAAGATAAGTAGGGATGCTTATGATACTAGGAAGCCTAGTAAGCATCCCAAACTATCCTATGATTGGGCTTTATATTTTTGAAATTGAGATGATTTATTTATTTGAGTTGAATTTTTATTAGAAATATAGGGCTTACAATTCCATGATACAAGATCGTGGAAATGCCTAATGGGTGAGGATTTATGCTTATAGCACGCAAAGGGAAGTAGCAACCTTTGAACCTAAATCTAGGGAGCTTTGGCGAGTGCCAAAAGCATGACCTAAATCTAAGGCTAAAATGGGCATTTGGTTTACCTCCACAAGAGAGGATAAACCACCTGACTGTTGGACTTACAACCTCTTGGGGGTGGCCGCCAACTAACTCCTCCTACGATTTTAAATACATGTAGGCAAGTCAAATATTTTTGCAAAATAGCTAAGCTGTTGTTTATTTAGAAAGAGATTAAGTCCTTAAACACACTCCGTAAAAGACTAAATCATGTAGAGCATGATTAATGACTTAAATCTAATGCAAATTTTTGTTCTATTTTATTTTCATTTTGGGCAATCAATTTGACACAGGATTTATGATTCATATGCCTAATGCATGAGAAATTAGATTATGGGCCAGAATCATCAAGAAAAGGAGGTGCATTTCCACCATGGCTCTCAAAGGTCAAGCCAAGTTCTCTGACAAAGGTGGAAGCCCTCCAAAATAAGAGTGAAACAAGATGCTTTTTATGCATGACTTGAAAATATACAACATTCAGCTAAGGGGTTTCTAATTCTTTTATCTTATTTATAACCTAGGCTTTAGGTGAGGTTATGAGTTGTTTATTTTTTGTTTGAATTGATTAGTTATATAGAAACTTTATTTTTCTAAGAGTCTAATCGTCATCCAGGCCATACATCAAAGCAAGGAATAAAATAGGAAAACATGTCATCTTAATGCACAAGCTAAACAAACCTCAAATAAATTATAAAGCTAGTGCAAAAGAATAAGTAGCCATTTGTAGGTCTCACCAAGACAAACCCAAAAAATAAATTGGGAGCTCTACCCTTATACAACCCTAATTACAAAATGAATTAATTACAATCAAGAAGGAATTCACATGGTCTTCATTCTTTCATTTCTTCATTCTTCATTCTTCTTTTCTTCTTTCTTCTTTTGGTTGGGTGGAATGTAGTTGCTCCAAAGGCTTCGCATGATACATAAGACATAGTCTTATAATCAATGTTCATCCTAATCCCCCATAACAATCATTCCAAATCCTAATTACAAAATTACATGAAAATGAGAAAAAAAAAGTTTAACTAAAACCTGCAAAACAAAGATTAGTTAAACAAGCCACACAATCCCAAGCATATATATGAATAAATTGGACTTAGTACCCCACACATGGATAACCAAGTCTACCTAACCTATTTTGGATCATGCTTAGGGGTATAAACAACCTGCACAATAAAAGCATTTATATATATTTTTTTATTACAGCGCCCCTTAAGCACAATCCCTTGCAGAAGACAATGGCTAGATAAGATCACCCTACCATTCAGTCTACGTACATACACCCTAACATTCAAACCAAAACATTACATCATAAAATAAAATCAAATATCAAACCATGCACCGCCCTAGCTTAAAGCTAGAAATGGTGACTTAGCCTAATGTATGTGTCATTTAAGGTTTGTGTGGTATGTCTTAGTTAGGCTTTTAGGTTAGAGTTTTCTAAGTATAAAAAATGTTCAACTTAGAGGGTGATTTCATTTAAGTGGTTTAGTTGATTTTGGTTGATTTTATTTTTTATGATTTGATTTGGTTTGAATGAACATACAATTAATAACTAAGTATTGTAAAGAGAGAAAAAAGATAAGAGAACTTCTCTTTCCTCCCTACCTTAAGTAATTTCTAAGGTAGATTCATTAAAGATTTTTATTTAGTGAATATTTTGTTATGTGTTTTAATTAATTCTAAGTATGAATTTTCCCTAAACAAACCTGTTAAAAATGTAATTTAAGATTAAGTAAAGTGAATTACTATCACAAAACACAACACTTTATTTATTTCCAATATGTGTAACATGCATATGGATGGATCCTAAGCATATCTATACATGAAAATGGAAATGTTTAGCACACCTCGATGATGAATGCTAAGAGAGTTTGTTTAAGAAATTTGGATGTTTTTATGATGCATGATTTTGTTAAGTAGAAGAGAGTGATTCTTTTATCTGTTATTCATATGCACATTTACATGTATGAAAGACATAAGTGAGTATGGTGCCATTATTTTCTACACTAGGGGTGTAAGGTACAAGATCTGCTTGAGGCTAATTAAAGTCTCACAACCTCGAAATGTCCAGACTAATATACTACTTTTCTTAAATACATGTGCATGTACAAAAGAAAATGGATAGAAAAAGAGTCATGCAAAAAGTTTATGTTTGTTTGTTCGATTTGTTTATGCAATTTACATGTGTAAGTGTGAATATCCTTCTTAATTGATAATATAGGAATGAATAGGAATGGATTTAAGCAAGTGTCGTGTTCTTTTCAAATGAATTATACACCTTGCAAATCCTAT
Organism: Cymbidium sinense; assembly: GCA_021442155.1. Taxonomy (NCBI): domain Eukaryota; kingdom Viridiplantae; phylum Streptophyta; class Magnoliopsida; order Asparagales; family Orchidaceae; genus Cymbidium; species Cymbidium sinense. The sequence goes on from CM038222.1 coordinate 136,439,630, forward strand.
TTAAAACTATGTTAAAAGAGAAGAGAAGGAAAGTCAGAGAATGCACACCTTATATTATACTCACATGCATGCTTATAAATAATTATAAGTACCACACCTTTCAGTTGTAATATTTTATTTATGAATTTTAAAAATAATTTTAGATTTAGTAATAATAATATCCATTCATATTCTTACTTTAGCCAAAATATGCAATTTGACACAAAAGAAATATTTCATTTTAATTTGATTTTTTTTAAAGATATGAATGCATGATTTTCATATGACATTCACATTTAGTATGATAGAAAAAAAATAAAATGATGAAAGCATGTAAATTCATTTACCCTAATTAATTTCTAAAGACATTCCTATGGAATAATATTATTCGAAGTGAATCAAGATTGTTTTAAAAAAAAAATAGTTTTGTTTTGAGTTTGATTTGAATTTAGAAAATGTGAAAAGGTTTGCTAGTCTTAACCCATCTCCCACATATGTATGTTATTTTAGTTTAATTTTAGAACTATTAGATTGATTTTATATTTTGTTTAGGTTAAGGTGTACATTAAGTCCATTAATTACCCTTTACCTACACCACTTTAACATACTTAACCAAATAATTATGAGCCAATGTATGACAAAATTACAAGGAATTTATATCAGCAATGCACCTAAGAAAGAAAGGGGGGCTTAATACATTTGGCTCATAATTAATGATTAATTAAGCTAAATGATTTAATTTAATTACTTTCATAACCCTTCCCACATATATGGGTTAGTATGATTTTCTTAAGCTACTTAAGTTATTGAACACCTAAGTATCTACCCAAGAAGTAAATGATTAAAATTCATAGTGATTTGGTCTTAAAATTTTGATTGATTAAGACATTTAATTAAGTGATTAAACTATTTAATTAATTTGCACTTTAATTAGATTTTTATCCAAATGAAATGAACCTAAGGGAAAAGATTTGGGAGAGGACTCCTAATCCCATTTCCTAAGTTCATTCACTACAACAATAACAATAACAAGCCTTAATCCCTGGGGTTAAATTTCTACTGAATCCATCTCCATTGTGTCTATTATGTGAATTCTCATCTAATTGGTATACTAAGATCATTATTTACATCTTAACCAAGTCTTTTAGGTCTACCTCTACCTTTCTTAACATAAGGCAAATCTAATGCATCTACTCTCCCAATTGAGGCGCTTTATGTGGCCAAACCATCAGGACTCTCCTAATCTTATCTACCCTTTACTCCAACTTTTTCCAACATACTCATTTTGCATTCTATCTCTAGAGTAAAGCCACTCATCCACCTAAGCATCCTCATCTCTGTAACTTAACTTAGTCTTATGCTTCTCTTTTTTGGCCAATTCATAAGTCATTCGGTCTTACCACCATCTTATAAAATTTTCCTTAAGCTTAAGTGGAACTTTTCTATCACATAATAGGCGGATGCATTCCTCCACTTCAACCATCCAACTTGAATTCTACTAATAACATCTCCATCTATTTCACCATCATTTTGGACAATAGAGCCTAAATATCAATAAACTCACTCTTATTAATGACTTGATCACCTAAAGTCACAACACTATCACTAAAACTTCTACAACTAAAATTACACTCCATATATTCGCTTTAGATCTACTTAACTAAAACCTTTAGACTCTAAGTTGACCTCCATAATTCAAGTTTCTTGGACTCCTCTCTAGTCTTATCAACAAGAAGAATGTCATCAGCAAAAAGCATACACCAAGGTACATCTTGTAAATGCCTCGTAAGAACATCCATAACTAAAGTAAAAAGATAAGGGCTTAATGTTGATCCTTGATGTAATCCAACTGAAATAGGAAAATATTTTGTCAATCCTCCTTGTGTTTGGACACAAGTAACAGCTCTAGTATACATATCCTTAATGACTTGAATATAACCAATATTAACTCTTTTTCGTTCTAGAACTCTCCAAAGAACATCTCTTGAAACTTTATCATAAGCTTTCTCATCAATAAATATCATATGTATCCTTCTTACTTTCTCTATGCTTCTCTATCAACCCTCTTAACAAATGTATAGCATCCATAGTAGATCTACGGCATGAAACCAAACCGATTGTCGAAACTTGTATCACATCGTAACCTATGCTCATTACTCTCTCCCATAACTTTAATGTATGACACATTAACTTAATTCCTATAATTTGCACACTCTTGTGCATCACCTTTATTCTTAAATATAGGAACCAATAGACTCTTTCTCCACTCATCGGCATCTTTTAGTCTTTAAAATAACATTAAAAGATTTGTAAGCCAAGAAATTCCTTGATCTCCTAAACATTTCCACACATCTATTGAAATATTATCCGTCCTAGTTTTCCACATTTCATTTTCTTTAAAGCTTAACTTCAGATTTACTAATCATGAGAAATGAAATTCTCTATTGTTTTAGGGTATTAAGGTTGCTAAAATCAATCGTACTTGGATCCTTCATTGAAAAGTTTATCAAAATATCTCATCCACCTATTTTCAATATCTTTTCTAAAAAAAGTACTTTATTATTTTCATCCTTAATACCCACTTGAACTATGTCTTTACTTCTCCTATCTCTTTGCTTGGCTAACTTATACATACATTTTCACCTTCTTTGGTATCTAATCTATTGTATAAATCACTAAAAGCTAAATTTTTTGCAACATATATTGCTTTCTTAGAATCTCTACAGCCACTTTATATCTTTCCCAATTCTAATTTTACATCTAAACCAAGTTTTATAACAATGCTTCTATTTTTTATCTTTTCTTTTCGACTCCACCACCAACTATTCTTATTAAAAGAAGCTTTTCCTTTTGATTTTCCAAGCACATCTTTAGCAACTTGCTTAATTTTACTTGATATTTTTTCCCACATAACGTTAACATCTTTATGAACACCCCAAATTCTAATATCTTGTAGCTTGCTCTTAAAAATATTTTTATTTGTGTTCTTTAAGTGTCCCCATCTAATCTTAGGATAATAATTTAGTTTATTTTTTCTCTTACAACTTTTCATCTTAAAATCTAAAACTAATAGTCGATGTTGGGTACTTAAAATTTCACTTGGTATGACCTTACAATCTTTATAATTTAAACGATCTATTTTTCTTATCAGAAAATAATCAATGTGTTTTACTAGATCCATTTTATAAGTAATAATATGTTCATCTCTTTTCTTAAAAAAAGTATTAGCAACTACAAAATCATAAGCTAAAGCAAAATCTAATATAGTCTTACCTTCTTCATTAGTAACTCCAAATCCATAACCACCATGAATACTTTTAAAATCTAAGTTCATTCACTGTTCTAAGGTAATTATCAACCTCAATTAATGAATTTATCATTGTTTAATAAGTTAAATAACCATTTAATTAATTAAGAGAGTAATTAGAAGTGAATCAAGAAATTACCCTAATTAAGCCATTAATAAATTTCAAGAAAATTAGGGGAGGCAGAAGTCATCCCACTAAACATACATGAGAAATTTGGAATTAATTAATGGAATAATTAAGGAGTAATTAACATAATTACATTCCCAATAAAACCTAAATTGCATGAAATTTATTGTTCAAAATCAATTGAATTTAATTTTATATTATTCTCTTTCAAAATATCTTCAAAATGCATTTGAGTTTGTATTTTTTCTGATTTTTCTACATTTAGTTATATAATTTTTAAGATTTTATGATTAAAATATAATTAAATCCCTAATTATATAAGTAATCCCATCGACGCCACGTGGAGCACTGACATGGCGACGCTTTCCATGTGGCGTGACAAGATTCATTATTTAAGTTATCACATCGACTACACAGTCAGCCGGCGGTGCTATGCGCTTTCTCTTAGACCGTCCGATCTTTGATCAGACGATCAAGATCAAGTCTGCAGTATTAAAGGGATTAATCAGATGATCTAGCATGGATTAATCAAGACGGTCCATCCAATACACGCGGGATGGACAGTCCGTGATTCATCCTTGAGCTCGCCTGCGGGAGAGGGCAACCGTCCATCCCTTAAGGCTTGATCTGAGCTCGATTGAGCTCAGATTAAGATAAAATTGAACCCACACCATCAACATACAAGGAGATGAAAATATAATGGTCAAATTCACTTAAGGGCACACTTCTCTTCAAAAAGGACCAAAGAAAATTCAAAGCAGGCTTGATTTTGAATAGTACTTCACCGAAGGCTATCACCGGCGCTCCCAATCGTCGAGGTAGCTTCGTATAGTAGAGACGAAGCCCTGCTGAAGGTTTGAGGGCTTGAGGTTGAGTAGATCTTCCTATTGATCAAAGTCCTCTTCAAATGCTTGTGACCTTGGTCTAAACCCCTCTTCCCGTGGCTTGAACACTTGGATGAAGACTTGGGTGAACTCGATTGGATCCTCTGAGGGTGCTTGCAAGAGGAGTTGGATTGAAATTGAGTGATGGATGAGTTTGAAATTCCTTGAGCTCCCTTATTTTTAGCTTGAGAAAATCGAGAATGGAGAAATCAAAGTAGGTTGAAGAAGCTTGGAGGAACTTGGAGAAGCTTGCTCTGAGTTTCCTAAGCTCAATCGAGTATGAGTCTCTACAAATGAAATGAAATTAGGGGGAGTATATCTCTCCCTAGAAGGATCGGACGGTCGAGCTTGCACATGCCATTTTGATCAAATTGATCCCATGGAGTGAGTTGGTTAGGTCATTTTCAGTGGCATGTGATTCAGTTTTGGCCTTAGAGTGGAGTGGTGAAGCTCCCATATGCTTGAAATGAGTGGAGGAGTGATCACATGTGGAGAAATTCCTATTGGGTGATCAGTTTTGGCCTTGGGTTGGGTTTTGCTGACCCAAACCCATTGGATCATATGCACCATACTCACTAGTGTCTACTTGGTCCACTAAAAGGGTGTCATGTGGCTATGAAAAGGATATGATCAAATTCCAAGTGGAATTGACCATAGGTTACCCCTTGACCTAGGGGTAAAATGATCATTTAGCTTTGATTTCACTTTAGGCAGATTTAGAATAGTTTGAAATTAGGTTGGTCCAAATTTCAAGGAATTTAGAGTTGATTTGATTGCATTTGGCTCATGTTGACCCATTTAGGTCAAAATGGGTCAACTTGGGTCAAGTTGACCAATTGGTCAAATTGGGTCAAACCAAGGGTTGGGTCAAGTTTATATGACTATTTGAAATGTGTTGACATCATTGGTTTGGTTCGATTTGAATTATATTTGATTTTGGTTTATTTGATTTCATTTAGGTCAAATGGGTCAAGTTGACCAATTTGACCCATTTGACCTAATTTGGTTAGGTCATGGGTTGGTTTAGGTTTGGTTGGTTATTTGAAATATTTTGCAAGCTTTGGTTTCAATTAGTTTTGGTTTAGTTTGATTTTGGCTCGATTTGACCTTTTAGGTCAAGTTGGGTTCATGGTCAATTGGGTTAGGTTGGGTCTAGTTGGCCAATTGAGGCTTTGGTCAAATTCAACAAGTGGTTTAGAGTGAATTTGACCCCCCATTGGTTGTAATCAATTTGGCTTAGATCAAGATTTAACATATTTTTGACTTTTTAGGTCAAGTTGGGTCAAATTGGGTCTAGTGGCCAATTGGGCTAGGTTAGGCTCAAATGATGACTTGGTCATGTTCAAACATTGATCATGAATTAGTTTTGATCAATTGTTTCAATCAATTTGGCCTATGATGAATTTTGGCTAATTTGGGTTTCATTTTGGCTAAGTGTTAACTTGGTGAACCCTTAGGTTTGACTTGGTTTGACCCAATTTGAGTGATTGATCATATTATGATGATTGTTGCTCACAATGTGAGGCTTAAGTGAGCTTAGTTCAATCCAGTTTCGGTAGTATTAGAATTTGGCTCAAAAGGGTACTTTAGGTCACTTTGGGTCAAGTGAGCCTAAGTGGGTCAATTGATCAAGGCTTGAATCAAGTTTGATTGAACTCACATATGGACTTATGATTGATATATAAATTCATTTGTAAGTGATTTGAAGTCAAATGAGTTTTGATTCATTTGACAATTTCAAGTTCAAAAGGGGAACATGAGTTTGATTTTTGAATTTAGTTTTGGTTTGATGATTGAAGTTTGTGTTTATATTTGGTTTCATGAATGAAGGATTGATTGAATCATGAAGAAAAATTTCAATAATTTGACTTGAAAGGCTTAGGTTGAATTTTGATTAGATTTGGGTTTGAATTTTGAAGTTGGTTTTGATTTGATGATTGAAGTTTGTATTTATATTTGGTTTCATGATTGAAGGATTGATTGAATCATGAAGAAAAATCAAGAGTTTGGCTTGATTTGAGTTGATTTGGCTAAGTTTAAAAATTTAACTTGAAAGTCTTAGGTTGAATTTTGGTTGAATTTGGATTTGAGTTTTGAATTTAGTTTTGGATATTTGAATTTATATTTCATTTATATTTGTGAATATAAATGAGAATATAAATGGGTTATGTGAAAATTCTTGAATTTGAATTGATTTGGATTTGATTTGAGCTAAGTCCATAATGTGGAATCAAAGGGACTTAGAAAAGTTTTTGAATTTGGAATTGAGTTTTGGATTTAGTTTTGGTTATTTGAATTTATTTTTTTATTTATATTTATGAATATAAATGAGAATATAAACATGTTATGAGAAAATCTCTTGAGTTTGAAGTGATTTGAATTTGATTTGAGCGAAGTCCATAAGATGGAATCAAAGTGACTTAGGAAAGATTTTAGATTTGGAATTCAATCATGGGTTTCAATCATTTGGAATTGATTCATGATTTGAGAAAATCCATTGGGATTGATTTAAGGTTTATTTTTGGAGTTGAAGTTGATTTAAGTTTGAGGTTGATTTGAATTTGGAGTTTAAAATTTTGACTTAAAGGATGGAAGTGAGGATTTGGTTCAAACTATAGAGTAGACAAATTTTCTTAACATCCCTAAGGCATGGCCTATTCCTATGGCTAACTTTTCTAAGTCTCTAGGGTTAGGTTGAGTGTTCACCTAACCACTAGAAGTGCCTTAAGACTAATGAAACTCTTAGTGTCTAAGAGTAGTCCTATGTCTAAGATGGAAAAGTTGAGAGCTCATTCTAAAAATGAGATCAACAACCTGCTTTCGTGATCATAGCCTTGTACACCCATGAATATCTATTCTCTCAAACTATATGTGATGCAAAGGTTAATGAACCCGTAAATTTTATTGAAGAAGTTATTATTTTTAATTATTTGGTATGTATTTTTGGATGATAGAAATAATATCATCCAAAAATAGGGGGCAACTAATATGACACTTAAAATTTCACTAGTTGAAGCACAAATCTTGATGTCGAAAGCAATCTGATTCTGAGTCTAGACTAACCCAAATCAAGGGCTGAAAATATAATTGAAAATTTTGGGATATCAGTCAGCTTCTAAATAAGGAGTGTTTATAGTTAAATCGAGCATCTTGACGAGCCGGATCTAACAAGCCCAAGATCTTATAATTCTGACTTAATTTGAGCATTCAAATACTTAAAATACATTAGATGATCAAGGGAATCATTTTGAACCGTCCGATGGAGTGGTTTGAATTTTGCATGTATTTACAGAAACGTCACTCCTCTATTCTATAAATAGCATCTCATTCATCATATGAAGGGGCCCGAAGCTAAAGAGAAGAGAGAGCTCTGAGGCTTGAAAAACCTCAAAGCATAATCATGCTGCCGACGGTCGGCCGACCACCGTCGCCGTCATGCTTCTCGCCCGTCAACCATCGCCATCGGTCACCGCCGCCGACCGCGCCACCACCATAGATCATCATCGCTGCGTAATCATTGGCGTCGGTCTAACCACCGACCGCCGCTAACCACTCCTTCGCGGTCGCATTATTACCGCCGGCCATCGCCGCCGTCATCACTGCAGTAACCTTCTGTTGGCCTGATCTATTCGCCGTCGTCGACCATCGCCGCCAGTCATCACCGCATCCGCGCATCGATGATTGCCGGTCATCACGTCATCCGCTGCCGACCACTGCCAGCCGTCGCTGACCACCATTGTCGGTCTATCGGCGACCGTCATTATCGGCCACACTGCGGTCTCCGCGCGTCAACCACGCCGTCGGTCGCTGCTGACCACGTCGTCGGTGCCATTATGCTGCCGTCACTTCGCCATCGGCCGCATTGTCCACCATCGATCGCCGTGCTAATCCGCGGCGTCGGTCACCGTGCCACCGTCCGCGATCCATCCCGACCATTCTTGCCATGCCGCCGGTCATCACTGTTTGATCTGCCGCTTATATCGCGGTCCCCGCTGCTCGACCCTCGCCGTCGATCGCTGTAACCACTGCTGGCCGTCGGCCGGCCATGCCGATCATCACACCATACTGCCTGATCCGTGCCGACCACGCTGCTGCATTACGGTCATTGCGTCTGTGCGTCGCCCGCCTGCCGTCGACGGCCGTAGCCGGATCATCGCTTCGAATACTACTGCCGATCCGTCGGCTACCGTTGCGGTCACTGGTGATACCGTCGCCGGTCGTCGCCTTGCGACCGCCCGGTAGCCATCGTCGCATATTGTTAGTCACCGGTGCCGATCGCACCGCCAGCCACCACTCGCGGTCCGGATCATCGTAGCCGTTCATTGTCGCCGATTCCCTCATCGCATTCTGCATTGCGTAGTGTTGTTACGATTTTGGGATTCTTCGTTGTCGCTTTCTCACATCTGTCTGTGCGTTATCGAAAAAACTTAAACTTTTGTCTCAGCGGATATAAAGTGAAACATTTTTTTTGGCGTAGTTTTCCTCTTTTTGTGATTTTCACATAAAATCTAAAGTTTATTCTATTCAAATATCACATGTTGATTTCTACCAGAAAATTTATAAAATTTATTATCTGTAATTTTCTAACACGCAACATGGCTTATCACTAATATTTTATACGAATTTAATTAAGATTTATTAGCATTAATATTCTAATATCATCATAATTTGTTCTCAGTACTGATAAAATAAAGTTTTCAAAAAAAAAAAAAAAATCATCAATCAAACAATGAAAACTTATGTATTCCTTAATCTGTAATCAAAGGAAGAATTGTCTTCCCTAAAATCCTCGTGTAGAATAAAAATATTTACAAAAATAGTTTTTTTTTTTTCTATAGTTGACTGCGTTTCATCGAAGCATTGAGAAGTCATGACTTCAATCAACTCCCATTGTATTTTTATTTTGCGCAAGCTTTTTTTTTATCTAGGGTGTGTGTGTTCGAGTTTGAATATGAGAATAATTGTTGATTTATTATTGTCCCATTAAATTTCGGTGAATTATCGGAAAATAATTTTTTTTTTCGGGGAAATTTTCGTTCTTTGCAAGTAATAGCTGCAGCACACAATTTATGCTACCTTGCAATAATTCGTTCTTTGCAAGTAATTGAAAAAAAAAAAAAAACCTCGCTCTTTCGGCACGGTAGCTGCTGCAAGTTCGAGAAATTTAAAATCAATATTCGAATATTATTGCAGCGAGTCCGGAAGGTATTAGGGCGGTCTCCAATTCTCTCTCTCTCTCTCTCTCTCTCTCTCTCTTTCTCTGCGTTTTCCGTGTCTCGGCTGTCGGAGGACATAGACCGTCATCTTGTCACCATCTGCTTCTCTGACCTCTGCTATCTTAGAAGTACTCTGTTCTATCAGGTATCCATGCATCTCCATTCTCTTTTTTTTTTCTCCTCGTTACTCCTATATTGAGCTTAGCTCTAGGTTTTCTGCCGCTCGTTCTCCTTTTCGAGCCTGTTCAAGCGGTCCTGAGATTCATGTAAAGTTTGGGCAGGCATATCCAATTGGTGGGACATAACGATTGATGGAGTCCGTTTATAGGTCCAATAAGGTTTTTGAAGCCGAAGATGACGACGACGAGGAGTTCAGCAAGAGAGAAGGAACTTCTAGCAAAGGTTGCTTCATTCTCTTTTCTTGAACAATTTAATGTATTTTTTATAATATTCTTTCTGCGTAGCGTTTTTACACTGACTGAGAGTCGAGGAAGGGAAAATGAAGGACTTGGGCCGAGCAAAGAGAAAAAACAAAAAGAAACCCTGATATGATTCTTGGTTCTATGATATCTGGATAGAAATATCAAGTCGTAGCATAATGATAATGATACTCGAGACTGCGATGTTATTAATAAAAAGCCATAGGTTTGCGTTCGGTGCCGTGTTGCTTAAAGAATATAATGAAATTTAGAATGATGATTACGTGATGCTACTCTGCTGGATGCACCAGCGACGAGCTTGCCATCGTGATCAGATCGCCGAATCCCAACTTGGCGAAAGACTAACACGGAGAATGGATAGAAGGGGTCCAAATGGCTCATGAAATAACAAGTGTCATCATAACTTCAGCAACTTTTTTTCCTAGTGGGCATGCGTTCTATTTTGATTAGACAAGCTGGTTTAGGTTGTTAGAGAATTAGGATGCTTGGTAGCATCTGGAGGTGGTAATGATTAGGATAAAGTGTTGTATTGGTTGTAACGAGCAATGGGAAAGATAGTGAAAAATGATGATAGTTCTCTACTGAACTCTCATTCTCTTATGTTTTCTATCTTCATTAGTTTCTCCCCTCTATTCACTAGCATATCTCCCAAACCTTCTCTGTTCATTTAGTTTGAGTTGCGGCTAGCTTGTCTATGGTTGTGTACCACATTAATTTGGTGTCTTTGTTGATCATATTCTTTTCCTTTTTGTGTATGGCTGACCCCACTTGCTCAACAAAAAAAAACTACTTTGCCTCCACTGAAGACTAGCTAGCCAGTTCTTTAACTTCTTCATGAAGTTCATATCCACCTCACCCTGCTTGAGGTGAAACAAGATCAATCTGGTGTTCAGCAAGATAACAATTAGGAACATTCCATTGCTCGAAGTGGAGACAGTGATCTCATGGGAGCTGCACTTTTCAAAATCATGTGCATAGCCATGCCATGATACAATGGTGGTAACCTCAAAACCTAGATTTGGAAAATCAAACATTACTACATTTTTCCAAAACTCTTTGATCCCGATTAGCTCACAGTTACACTATTCCACATTGATAGTTCAATCGAGGAATTATACCCATGGCTCACAAAAACTGGGTTTAAAACCTACTATTAGAAGGGAAGTTTGCTTACACCTACCTTTGTCCCTAGACCAAGCTCTTGAGCTAGCCAGCTCATTGAAGACAAGTTTAATGATTGTAAGGCTAAATCACAACTCACTTCATTACCATCCTCACTTCCTTACCTCCTACCTATTTTCAACAAACAACTTTTACTTATAAAAGAAAAAAAAAATTTCAAGATGGTCCTCCGATTATTTGCACATGGTTAATTTAGCCATTGCTTATAGAATTGACTCAAAATGATCCCTCATACAAAAATAGTGGTGCTAAATTGATCTTAATTAGTCCTCAGGGACCTTTTTAGAGCAATTTAGTCAATGACTAAATAGAAAAAATTTGATACATTAGGGGACTAAGGGTCTGTTTGCGGCAGTTGTAGCTTTTTATAAAGTTGGTTGTAAAGCTGATGTGGGAAAAATGGTTTTTTGAAAAGCTGAAGGTTTATGGAACAGTTTGTTCCTAAAATGCATGACTGATTTATCTAACTCGATGAGATCCTATGAAATCCTAGTGCAGCTTCAAATATGTCTAGCAAAGGATGAAAGTTCAAGCTGATAAGGATCATCATGACATGATTTTCCTCAAATTGTAACCTTATTGTCAAACTTCGTTGCGGCCTAAACACTATTGGAAATTTAAAAAAAATGTTACTGTGGATTTTTTAATGTTTTGGAATGAATCGGCAAGATTGTATACAAATTAAATGTCACATTAATCATCTATACAATTGGTCTTTCACGTGCCCCTCCTCAAAACGTCCAAGTAAAATTATAACCTCCATTGTACTTCATTGCCATCAAATAACTAGCTTAATAACCAAGTGTTGCAATTGGAAATGCATTCTTGATTCTCGCAGCTTTTGCATGCCAATAGTCTTATCAATGGCAAACTCTTTCTTATTCAATGGCAAACTTTTCCTGCTATGGATTTCACCTAGGTCAATGAAGACGAGCTGTATTGCGTTTACTCAAATCTCAACCTTGAGGACATGATTGTTATTTCGAGGGATACGGGAGTTGATGTGAGCCTGTTGGAGGCAAGGTCTCCGGTGACTATGTTGTTTTCTCGACCAAGACAACATCATTGAACTCTTAACATTGTTGAAAGGCTATCACATGGAGAAAGGATAGAAGGGTTGTAAATGGGCTCATTGAATAACAAGTGTTTTTTATATTTTCAATAGATTTTTGGGTATTGGACATGTGTCTTATTTTGATCAGATAAGTTGGTTTAAGTTGTTAGAGAATCATGACAATTAGCATCATTTGGAGGTATTAATGATTAATAGTAATGGGATATATTGGCTGTGAAGACATATGAAAAATGGTAATGAAAAATGATGACACTTCTCTGTTGAACTCTATTTTTCTATCTTTTTTGATTCTTGCATTCCTCCTAACCTTTATTTATTTGGTTAGGTTTAGCTAATGTTGAGTTCTTCTATCATCATATGTCATGTATTATAATGAGTATGCTCTTTCTTTATGTGTCATTTTTCGACCATATAGTCGACATTTGGATATTATTCGGATTGCGTTGTACTAGATGCCAGCAAAGTAGTGGTTACAGTGTGTGAAATTATCATATAAAGTTGGCAACAAATGATTAACTTACATTTTCTAATAACAAGCGTTCATAGTAGGTGCATTACACTAAATAGCCTTGATTCATTATTCTATATTGGTAGCTTAGAGAACAAAATAAATGATTCATTGTCTTCTTTTGGAAATCCAAAAGTGAAAAAATGAAATAAATTGTGATAATATTTTTTTACATGCTTATTATATAAAAACCTCTTTTAGATGAAGTGCTTCAAATAATACATATAATAATTCATAATTTTAAGTATCAATCAATAGCTAATTATTTATTAGATGGTTTAATTACTCTATTGATTAGCTAAATAAATATTTAATTTGTTGAATTTAAGGCAAAATAATCCAACATGGGGCTCATTTGGTTGCACGAAGTTGGAAATTTGGTTTTAAAAATGATGAAGTGATCAATTTAGCGATCATTTTAAGCTTCAAAATTAATAATTTTATTTTCTCTCTAAAAAAAATAAAGTTTTTAAAACATATTTTATTTATATATAAAATAAGTATTAATAAATTATCTTTATGTAAAATATATTTTATGTTTTATGTAACTTAGTAGTTAAACTCTAATTAGTTGTTATTATTTTTTTGAGCATTATTTAATCTAATAATAACTAATTCACCCCAATTAATTTGAATCAAAACACCAATCATTAGTTAACACACGCACATTGCACGCGCACCCACACACAGATATATATATATATATATATATATATATATATATATATATATATATATATATATATATATATATATATATATATATATATATTATAAAGCAAAATTTATAACAAATTTATGAAATGCAAAAATTTTAAAACTTTCATATTAATTAATTAATTTAACAAAAAAATAGTGAAAAAAATTAAAAATAAGCCATGTTGGCAAGCAGTTGCCAACATGGTGGCCCTAGTGGCTTCTCCAAAACATGGTGACCTTAGTGGCTTCCCCAAGGTGTGATTAGTTTAAGAAAATATGTAAAGGGGGATTTATTGCTGAGTGTTTGAAAAGATCACATGCTCTAATTTTTCTAGTTTATTAGCCTAATAAATTCAATTTTTTTTATTAAACCTAATTAATATAAGATTAGCTTAAATATCAATTTTATTACTGATGAGTTTCTAATTTATTTTGAAAATAAACATGTTAATTAGTTTGCCTGGCCTCATTTAGCCTAATTAATTCTTTATTAATCCCCCCTTATTTTGATCAGACCTTAATATTCATTAATGCTTTATTTATCAGAATTAGCAATACTAATTATCTATACGAATTAATTGGTCTAACAGTTTTTTTGAATTCTAATTAGCAAAAAGAGTGCCTAATTATCTTAAAATAACATCCTAATTATTATTTGATTATAATGCATTAATTTAACTGTGTTATTTTACTCAACCGAATTAAATCTACATTTTACCTAATTAAATTGAAGTAATCTATGATTAGTTTATGTTAAAATGTTAATCATTAATTGGTTAGTTAGACCCAAGTAATCTATAATTAGCTTAAGGTAATATTTTAATCATCAATTTGTTACTTATTATCATGGAAGATTAATTTTTAGGGGATTTATATACACACCATTGTATTTTCATATATAACACCTAAATTTTTTAACTCCTAATTTCCAAATGACATTAAAAATAGCATTAACGAAACTCATTTAAAGTAAAATATGCTTTTTCATGCATATATTTGATGTAAAGGATGTAGCAATACTCCAAATTATAAGTTACACAGTTTTTGACAAACATCAGGCATGGACACATGCTAAACACAATATTGACATGTCATTCAATGGAAAGATGTGCTTAATATTAGGAGAAATAGAAACAATTCTAACATATGTGGTTCACATGTTAGGATTGGCTTAGAGGCTTAGACATAGGTGTTAGGGATGACATCAATGTCATTTTTTTAGCGTTTTGGGTGTTCTATTTAAAAGTGGGATATGATTCCTTGACATTACTTGTGCTTCTAATCATCGGCAATATTTTTGTTATCTTTTTTTTCATGTATACAATTTTTTTTAATACACAAAAACTGACAAACAAAGATAGACATACAAACAGGCATATTTGTGAAAATTTCATTTAGTTTTATTTTCTCTTTTTCTCGTTTTAAAAACTCCCAATTATAAGTGTCCAGTTTCTTTTCTATTTTCATAGTAGTCTATACATTTTAGTCATGACTTTCATTTTTGCTTTTTTTCCCTATGATTGTGATTGGTATGCTTAATGAAGGACCTTTTGTTGTAGGGTTGACTTTAAATATTGATGATAGGTGTTTCGATCATAAGGCTAGCACACCACGATCGAAGCACTCTGCCACGGAGCAGAGGCGAAGAAGTAAAATAAATGATAGGCAAGTTTTTTCATATCAACATTTAGTTACGTAGTTGCTATTAGCATCTATCAGAGTAGTTCAGTGTAAATATGCTATTTTGTTCTACTTTTGTATCTTATGTTAATCATTTTGTGACCTTTCAGCATTTTTAATCAATTTTTGTGGGAGGACTGTTGGGATCTAGTCGTAATATAAAAATGTGATGACTGCTATCAGACATATGTTGGTATTAATTTCAATGAAGTACTTATTTTGCTCATATCAAGTAGAAAGCCAAAAAAATCTTCTCTCTTTGGGCATCAATCTAGACCATCTTTCATGAATGAATATTGACTGTTAGATTTTTATTTTGTGCATGCGGTGAGATCCGAAAGTAGCCAATTACTGTATCATATTGATTAGTTATTACTTACCAAGCAGCCATATTACCATTGAAAGGAAGTAGACTAGACTTAAAACTCATTTAAGAGGATTGGTGGTTTAACAGGTGAGCATAGATTGGTCCTCCATCCTTTGAGTTACAGGCATCAAATTCAAATTTACGATTAAGTTTTCCATTATGAAATACAACTAACATGGTATAGTTCAGATTGGAGAGTTGTATGCTTATAAATAGGGTTGTTTGAAAAGGAGAGGGACAGGAGAAAATTTTGTACTTAAAATTGAGCAACATGAAATGCCTACAAAATTTCTACCTGTTGGGGCCTACACTTTCAAACCTTCACCCTTTCCCTCACCTTTTGTTACTACCTCATTGATCCATGAGATATCTATTGTCTACTCACTTTTTGTAGACTATTATAATTATTCCATAATTATTGTTCTGCAAATTCATCAATCTAATGACTATTATTAGTATTATTATTCTCAAAATTTGCATATTTCTTATTAGAAATTAGCCTAGGATTGTTTAAATATTATACAAATATTGGGATGAAATATTTAGCTTATTCTCTCTAATTTTTGTTATGGTATTAGAGTGCTAGTTTTTTTTTTTTTTTTTATAATTTTCATAAGTTTCAGCCTTTATCGCTACGTCGTCTAGAACTTGCAAGCCTTCATTGCCGTAGCCTTCTTTCTCCTTTTCCTCAATTTCTCTATAGTTGTTGGCTTCATTGTTGCATTGCTGCAAACATTTTTCATTGTTGTAACATTCATTGCTATATTGCCTGAAATTAGTCCCATTGTTGCAACATTCATTATTGCATTGTTGTATTTATTTTCTTTTCTATTTTTTTGCCAATAGAATCACTATTTTTCTTTCCATGATGACAAAGCAACATCGACATACCTTTAACCTCAAGTTCTCTTATAATTGAGGGATGTGATCTAAATTCAGTGGTAAAGTTGCAAAATATTCATTTAACATAGTAATTGAATGGCATGAATTTAAAGCAGTTGCAACTAGTTTTCAGGTTCTTGAGTGACGAAAAAACTTTTGTTGTTTTAATAAGGTATACAAAGATAAAAAAGGCTTGCTAAGAGCACTTGAAAAACATCTACAAAAAATATTTATACTCTATTATTCAGTCATCTTATCTCATCTTCTTATATTTTTAAAGTCTCAGAGATGACCATTTTCAGCTCTTGATTTATTGATTTAGGAGCTAAATATCATATGAGTCATGACTAATGATCTGCAATTTTTTTTTCATAGACCTCCTGTTGTACAATAAAAAATAATCATGTGTGTATCTTTGCCCATTATGGCTTATCAATTAGATATTCTTATAAATAAATTCTTCACACTTTGAAATATTCTTTACGTATCTAAATTATTATAAATATGATATCCATCCAAAACCTGATTGAAGTTTACAAGCAGAGTGTTAGGTTTTATCCTTCATATTATGACTTTTATGAGTAGGGTATATGGAGAATAATTGGGCTTGTTAAAAAAAAAGAGATCATTTCTATCACATTGAGAAATCCAATAATCAATAAAACTCCATACAATTTCTTAGTATTATCTTTTTGAAAGGAAGCCGCACCATCAAAATACATCTCCCAGCGGCGAATGCTAGTGTCCCCTAAGTTCATGATTTGTTCATCGGGGAGGTCATCATTAAGCGGGGAATCAACAGGAAGTGGGTGCGCTACTAAGAAATCTACTAGTGTCTATCCTTTTACCACACGGATGGGTACAAAAGTGATGTCAAACTACGATAAAATTATGTACCAATATGCTAACCGTCTTGATAGTGTCGGCCGTGAACTTTTAAATCCAATGCCTTCAATGCTTACATTTTGTGCCCTACCATATATCATTACTAAAATCATATTCCTTCATTATTCAAAGAATCTAGTATGAAAGAATTTAATTGTAATATTTGTAAACTACCAGGCCACAAACTTACCAATTTTTTTGTTGTGTGAACCAATATTTATTTTTCTCTTTTTCATAGTAACATCTAGGGGCCATCCTCTATACCTAGCATCTCTAGGGTTTGGTGATTTTTGTCTTTTATTAATGATTGCACTTGTGTGGCCATGTATTTTCCGTTAAAGTTAAAACTGATGTAAGTACCATCTTTCCCACTTTTTTCAACATGAATAAGAATCAAATTGGCATTGAAAATTCAAAGAGTTAAATCCAATATTGTTAAAGACTATTTTAACTATTATGTTCTTATATTTTCTAGGAAAAGGAATGATGCAGAACAATCCCCTACTTGCTACCATAAGGGCTTCCCTTTTTCAAAAAATGTTTTAAAATAATAATGGGTGGAAGCAATTTTAACAACCTCCCACATCATAAACCAATTAGCTATAGAGGCCCTTGGGTTCCATAGTCCTACACAAGCTATAAACAAATTCTCTCTCTATATCAATACCTTAGGTGATTTTGCTACCAAATATTTGAAAGTGTTAATTTTTTACCTACATATTCTCAAAATTGAGTTAAATTTGATTCTTGAGTGGTTAAATGCATTGTCATTGGCTATTCTCTCACGTAATCATCCCTTTACAAGCAAGTGTATATGTCCGCTAATGTCATTATCATTGAAAAAATCACTATTTTGTTACTACATACCCTAAAGAAGATATATGATTTACAAATAAAATTTTTCTCATCGATTGCATTTTTCCTCATCCCAACAAACAACTTTATTCTAGAACAACCCTTTCTACCCAAATTGAGATCTTCCATAAATCACTTTCTACTTAACCATCACAGATTTACTCAAGAAGAAATGCATCTCCTTCTATGCAAGTCCAATCAATTGAAATAATTCTTATCATTGAATCTTCTGAGGAAATTATTGACCTTGCAAATAAAGGTTTAAGAACTTTTATTAAACATCTCTTACACTTATTTTTATCGAATAAAAATCTTTCTCATAATCATCGATCATTTCTTAGTAGGATGCATTCTATTTTTATCCTTTAATATGAATTAGAATATTGTTATGATTGAAGAAATAGAAGTCCTTCAAAAAAATAAAATATGAGAATCAATATAGTCATCAAAAGGAAAGAAAATTATAGGATGTAAATAAGTCTTTATTATAAAGACAAATATGATGGTTTAGGAGAATGGTATAAAGCCATGTTAGTGGTCAAATTTTATACACAAATATATGTGATTAATTATCTTGAAGTCTTTGTACTAGTTATTGAAATAAATGTTGTTAGAGTTTTCTTATTTTTAGCAGCTAATATAGGACTGAAAGATACAATAATATTTTGTGAATAATGTCTTCTTACATGGTGACCCAGAGGAAGAAGTATATGTGGAGGTCTCATTGAGATTTGGCTCAAATATGGATAAAAGTATGTAATCTAGAAAAACATTTTCTGGTTGAAGCAATTTTTAATGTAGTGGCTTAGAAGGTTTACTAAGGTAATACTCAACATAGAATAGAATACAAATAAAATAAAGAGACATTATATTATTTGTGAAATAATAACATCGCGGGAGTCTCTATGTTACTAGCTTTTGTTGATGATATCATCATAACTAGTAATGTTTTGAAAAGAATGGAGAATCTCCAAGAATTTTTAAGTCAAAGAATTATGCAAGCTAAATTACTTTATTGACATTGAAATTGCACACTTTCAATATGAAATATTCATATCACCACAAAAATAGTTAATAATAAACCCATTGAAAGAGAGAGGAAAGTTAGAATGTAAAACTATCGAGAACCTCATAAGATAATCATAAGTTTGCAGATGTTTCATAAGCCATAACTGTAAAAAAATCATCTATCATGTATTGATAGAAACGCTTATTGCTTTATCATATGTTGGACTTGGCATTGTATACACTATTGGTGTGATGAGTTAATTAATGCACAATCCTAAAGAATCACACTTTTTTATGGCATTATAGATATATTTATAATATTTGAAGGGAAGCCCGTACAAAGTAATTCTATTTGAAAAGGGGGATGATTTGCCTCTTGAAGCATACATATATGTTGATTATGCAGGTTTCATGATTGATCACAAGTCAACTTTATGATATTCCACATTCCTAGGAGGCTACCTCATGACTTGTAGAAGTAAAAAAAAAGAAAGGAAAAATGAATGTGATATTCAAATCTAGCATTAAAGCTAATTTAGATATTTAACATTGGAATCTGTGAATTATAATTGCTAAAAAATATTCTAGAAGATTTAAAGATTGGATGGAAAGATCTTATAAGGTTCTATAGTGATTATTCTTTATGTAATTTATATGCTTTATATTAGAATCTCTCCTAGAATTGTATTAGTACTTAACAAATACTAGAATGAAATGTTTAATCATTATCTTCAATTCTTGTCAAACAAGTTAGAAAATATGTCCTACAATCTGAAATCCATATTTTCCAATTTAAAGATATTTCTATCATTCTTTATTCAAGCTCACCAAAAAAAATAAAAATCTTTTGGAAGCCATAACAGCCTGCAAGGCTAAAAAGAAGAAAGAGTTCAGAGATTAGGGAATAATCTAGACTCTTTCCTTTTTATATTAAAATTAAAGAGAAGCTCAAAAATAGGGGACTTATAAGGAACCTGATCTAGGCCACTTGTCATGAAAGGGTCTCAACTATCAAATTTCATTTATGTGTTTGAGGTTAGATTTGAGATGAGTTAGTTACCGAGCAGTGGTCCTTCATCATGCTAGTTGGTGAGCAGTCATATTTCTTCTGAAAGGAATGAGGCTAGGCTAATAACTTATCTAGTGAGATGACGATTTAATAATTGAGCAGGGATTGATCGAGCATTCTAAAAGTTCAACAAGGCAGATTTAGATGCAAGATTGTGCTTTGTAATGTATCATTGTTGACCTAGCAGAGGTGATTATGAGGATAATCTGTTTCTGCTATAGTTGAAGATTGTTTATAGGATTTTTAAATATGGAGAGTGGTAAGAGGAAATCCTATGTTTAAATCCCAAATATTCAAAGGAAATAATCCCAAAAAATTGTAACTTGTTTTTCCCCAATTTCATGGAAATATTTCTCATTCAAAACTTTAATTCTTCTTCCTTTTGGCTCTACCTCTTTCAGCTTAAAGTTCTTCCAATCTACAATGTCTTCTATTAAGATGCATTCTAGCGTCAACAATTCAAAACTTTAATTCTTCCTCTTTAAGGGTCTATTTCTATCAGCTCAAAGTATTTCCATTCCACAATGTCTTCTACTAAGATGCATTCTAGCACCAACAATTAGTTTACTTTGAACCAATTATTATAAATAGTCAAATGGTAACTATCGATTTTTCCTGATGATAATGGGTCTTGAAAATATGATATTAAAGTATTCTATTCTTCAACTCATGTTGCCTAAATAGTGCTATAGAAAAGTCGAATACATTTTTATATTGGAAGAAATAGTTGCGGGATCGACTTGATAATACAAATAGTGAGATTATGTAATTAGTCTTTATTTTATTTTTTTGAAAAAATAGTTTTTTGATTTTGTACTAGTTAACATTGAAATTTTACAATTGTCTTGGTATATGACTTGGCTGAAGATTAGTAATAAATTTAATGGATAAATGTTGATTTTGCAATATTCAAACTTATGGATACTTAGAAGTTTTTCATTGAGAGATTATGATATTACATTTATATAATTAGTTTACAATAAATTTTTGTTATTTCTTATGGGAATAAGCGACATCAATTTTTGTGTATGTACAATTGATGCCATGAAAATACTTTTGATGTCCCAATTTTTTAGTGTCAAATGTCTGCTATATGTATCGTTTAATTCTCTCAATGTTGGACATATCAATTCTATTAAGATGAAGTTCATCAACATATGTTATAAAGATCACAGAGCCAAAAGATAAATGATGAATGAAGGTAGAGGGAACAAATATGCTACTTTGTAGATTGAATTTAGCAAGGCTCTTGCATGTTGTTTATTAAACTAGGCATAAGAACTTTTTTTCAACTTACATATAGTTTTCCAAAGCCTAAAAAATTTGTTATCCTCTTTGATATTATACTTGAGAGAGTACTCCATATAAATTACTTTAGAAAGAGCAGTATATATAAAGGCATTGATCACATTCATTTGGAAGAAATGCCACCCTTTTAATTAACGACGATGTAATGAAGGAGCCGAATAGAGTTTAGTTGAGCCACTGAGGAAAAAAATGTCAAAACAAGCAATTAACGGCATGCATGTATCCTTTGGCCGCAAATAAAGGTTTGCTATTAGCCAATAATATCTTATGGATGAAACTCAATCATGAAACTTCATTGACAAGAAGTATGTTTGATAGCAGATGACAAAACTAGATCCAAATATATGGCAATCAAAAAGCGGTTCCATTTCAATAGTCATTACATATTTTTAGTTAGGATTAACTAATGTTTTTTGATGTGGATTGTGAGTGAAAATAATAGAGATATGACAATGCTACAAAACAAGGAGGATAGATGATTATGAACAAGAATTGTATTGGGTTGATTTTTTTTGTCATATACTTTTTTGAAGAGCAATTAAGAGATAGAGATGTGATATTGTAGGTAAATACTTAACTATAGATGACTGAATGGTTGGGTTGTATTAGAGGAAGGTTGTCTTATTAATGTGTATAAATCTAAAGTGGAGAAAGAACAGGTATGAGCAAGATGTGGAAGTAAATAGTGAAAGGAAACTTTGTTGTGGTGAAGAGATGAGGGTAGCAATAGTGATACTAATGATAACCCATTTTAGTTTAAGAATAATTTAGGAATATACATTAATAGCATGAGGAGAAAGTTTGTTTTTCTAAAACAAAGGGAGTGGGAAAAATAAGCACAATGAAAAATTCAGAGTCAAGGAAAAAAAACTTTTTATGGATAAAGAAGAGAAAAAAAGGGCGTAGCTTCATTTGGACTAGTGGATGATAGATAGCTAGTTTAGTAGTAGTAATATTGGATAACATTTTCTATAACTATCATAGAACTTTAATGTGAAACATCACTAATGCTTACGTTAACTAGATCATTTTGTCGGGATATAAAGGTAGGATAATTGACATATAATGGTATTCTCAGTATAGAATGAACAAAAATTGGATTGCTTATATTCTAGAAAATTATCGAAATATAGAACTTTAGAAAACTCAACCTCTATTTCTTGATAAAATTGTTTGTAGAACACAATCTTTAGATTGGCTCAAACAATTATACTTAAATAGTTTTAATATAATCATCAATAAATGATAGAAATAAATCTTCATATGGGTTAATATATGAATTGAACCTTAATATGTCTAAATGTATAGAATCAAAAGTAGCTTGACTATGAGATAATGTTGAGACTGTAAAAGAGACAGCGGCATTTAATATACTTAGTTTTTAGACTTTTGAATTTAGAGGCAAAGGAGGGAAATTGAGTAAACATTTAAAGATGGTGAGGTGAATATGACTGGTCATAAGAGGTGGGATTTCAAAAATATGTACTATGGCTTCCAAGCATGTATAAGTAGTGTGTCTTGATGTGAAGTGAGATGTGCTGGAGTGGACGCGTAGAGTGGGGTGGAGTGGCAATGGAATGACCATGTTGCATACAATGAGCATTCACAAGGGAGGGGATTGTACACATGAGCTTGGAACAAGAATAAAGGATTGGTGGGGCTTGGAGATAAGATGATTAAGATAATTACTCTGCTTTAATATCATGGTGATGGAAGATATAACTTGATTTATTTCTCAATAGATTTGGTGCTTATATATAATCAAATACAATCAAAAGAAAGGGAAAGGATTTATATTGGTGTTATTTTTAATTAGATAATATATTTACATAAGAATGACATAATATCCCCATTACTAACTTTTCAATGTATAAAATCTCTATGATAACAAGTTGAAGGCAGAGGAGAGCTCCTTTCATTGATATTTGAGGTCTTGTTTTTCTCTTTTTCTCTACTTAGAGAACACAATACTGATATTGTCAAAGTGAAAAAGAGAGAGTTCCATTTTGCCATGCCCTATAGGGGTAAGAAGGAGAACTCCCATTCCTTTTATTTGGATGGTTTAGTTGAATGAGAGCTAAGAAAACTCCAATGCTCACACGATCAATATTTACCCCCATTGTGTTCTTTTGAATTTGAATCTCCTGTTGTACCTCTTTCATCTGTGATCTGGTTGTTAAACACTGAAAGTGGAGAAGGGAAAGGAGAGTCCCTCTTCCTCCACTGAGATTCATAATGATATATTGACTCTTTCTATATTTTTTACTAGAAAAAATCATGTTGATAGTAGCAAAGTAAAAGAGAAGAACTCTCTTACCTTTCGTTTGGATGAAACTCTGTTCTAAAGTAGTTCTTAGTCATGCCAAAGGAGAGAAAGAGCTCAATGTGCAGTGAACATGAAATTTTTTCTTATTAATTCAAGATATCTGACACAATAAAATATGAAATTGTTGAAGAAGAAAGTAAGAAAATTAGTATGCACAAAAAAATATCTATAGTTGTACAGTTACAAATAATAGCCATTTCACTTTGAATGGTGAATTTTAAATCCAGAGATTTCTAATATGCTTTCCATGCCCAAATAGGTTGTGGATTTCTTTTTGTACAATTGATTTTGATTTCCTTTGTTAGGATGAATATGTGGGTTTTGATTTCCTTGGCTTAAATATGTGGTTTTCACGACACTTCCCCATGCCAGTGAATTGATGTTTAACATTCCTAGCTTAGATACAATTGTTGAAATGGTTGCTATTTGATCTCTTAGTATGCATATCTGTAAGTTGCAGATAAACATATGCATAGGATGTGCTAATAATGCCACTGCATAGCTTTTTTTAATAGTCAATTGATCTTTATAAGCTTTGTTTGATTAGGGTTGTATTTAATTATAAGCTATGCTGATTATAAAGTTACTGTCTTAGTGAAGTCTCATTGGGTTGTCCCATTGAATCTTAAAAATTTTCTAGAATGTTTTTTAGTTGTGATAATTCACAAATAGCTCAATTCATTGTTTGAAACTCTACTTATCTCCATGTTATAAGACACCAGAAAATGTAATATCCAAAAGTTGAACTTCTATTCAAAATAAACCCAATATAATAATTTCTTTCTTGGAATCCTTTCACTTATTGTATACTCGATTTGTAGTTTGCATGTTGAATTCTTTTGGATTGTGCATAAATTAATTGATCACGCTAACAACTTAAGCTATATTTGCTTTTGTGTGGGAGATGTATGTGCCATCCCATCATTCATTGATACATATCCCTATCTACATATTTTCATCTTTTACAAGTTTGTAATTTGGATCTATCAATGTACTTATTTGTTTACGTGCTAATTTTTTCATTTCTTTTGAGAGGTTGGTGATATACTTTTGTTGAGAGATGAATATTCCTTGCCTAGAGCGTGACTTCAATTCCTAAGCACTTCAACTTTCCCATGTTTTTAACCACAAGCACTTTTAGTCAAACATTACCTCAAAGCTTATTTTTATTTTTCATTATGTTGAATTATAATCATACAATTTTATCATCAACATACGCAAGAAAGACTATGACCCACCCTCCCTTGAGTTTGAGTGCATAATGAACAATGTATGATTTGTCTAACTTTGTTTGTACCCTATGGTTAGCAATACCTTTGCAAATCTTCCAAACTATTCTCTTGGAAATTGCGCCAACCCATTTAAGGCATTTCTTAGCTTACATACTTGATCAACAAGATTTCTTCCAAACCTAGGTGGGATTTTTATATAAATCTTTTCTTCAAAATTTCTAGGCAAGAATGCACGTTGATATCACATTATTACGATTTCAATATTAGTTAGCCATCGAAGATAATAGAACTCTCAATGTATTTATGTTCATAATTGGAGCAAACATCTCTTGATACATGTGTATAAGCATACCTTATAGCTACTTATCTGGTGTTGTTTCTCACTGGTGATCCGTTTGCTTGGTATTTCATAGTGGAAATTCATTTGCATCTGACGGTTCTTTTTCCTATAGTAAACTCATTAGCTACCTTGTTTTGTTATTTTTTAAAGCGTTCATCTCTTCATTCATAATTTATTTCCAATTTTCGTTAGATAAAGCATCAAATTACATGGTAGGAATAGGAATATTGTCCAGACTTATAAGAAAACTTTATGACATAGTGAAGCATTTTAAATAATATTGCCATGGTGAATTGGATACACAGTGGTTGGTACTTTCACTTGTTCCATTTCTAATGGCAATGTGAAGATTATAACCCCAATTTCTACACAAATGATTTGTAATTCAGTTTAAAATGTAGAGTTATAAAATAATACCTCATTTTTCAGGACTTTGATCATATCTTTAGAATGGTGCTAGATAACGGACAAAAGTTTTTCTTGGATACACTTTGCCAAACTTTGTCGAACTTGGGAAAATCTTTTTACATGTAACATATGGGATGTGGAGACAAGTTCATGATATCACATGTGAGGCAATAGTGTAGAATGAGACTTGAAGACAACAACATGATGATGGAGGAAGAGCAATGAGAGAGAAACTCATTTCTTTCATGGCTAGATTTTCCCTCGAAGATAAGGAGTAAATATAATTTTGTTTTATTAAATATGATGATGGTCAAGGTATAAAACCTCTTTAAAGGTAGCTAGTAGCACTTATAGTTCTTGGATCATGTTTGTCTTTTTTATCTATGAATATGAACAAAAGTTAGCTAGTATGCACATTGAAAAATTTTAGGAATCAAATATTTTAAAATTTATAGGCTATGATAAGTTGGAAGAGATTTACATAGGATTCTTGCAATCCAAGGCTTTGGAAGGAAATCTATTTATAAGCTATATGGCTATCAAAATTGCTTTGCCTCAATAACATTTAGGTACATTTTTTAAAATAAAAACTCTCAGGTTATATGAAGGATGCGACCACTTTTTTAAGCATATCCATTATGTTATGGAATGTTTATATATGTTGACTCATGAGTAATACCTTTCCTTTATACGTATGGTGCCAAGACTTGGTTGAAATAATCCTTTCTATTATTGAACGTAATTTTGACTCCAAAATGATTTTGTGCCATGTCATGAAAATTATAACAACAACATTAACAAGCCTTTATCCCACTATGTGGGGTCAGCTACATGAATCATTCTTTTCCATTATGTCCTATTATGTGTCAAATTCTCATTTAATCCAAGTATCTTGACCGCGAGTAATATTTGGAATATTTGACGGACGGATGATAAAGAAAACCTTATTTAACATTTCCAATAGAAACAAAATTACACAATATATTTCTCCAAGTCATATAAGACCCACTACAAATCAATACTACAATTAACAATTTGTCCACACATAGAACATATTTACTAATAGAAGTTATATAAAATATAATTTAAAACATAAACCAATATAATACCTATCTCTTGAAGTCTCTCTACGACGATAAACATAACCCTCCCTTCTATCCTCCATCTAGTTAGAAATGTTAAGCGAAAAAATTTAAGAACTGATTGAATAAAATTCAAGAGGTGAATTATGCTTACACTATAAGAAAACAAGAAAACATAAATAAGATATGTGGTTTTCTTGTATACATAAAGAAATTCAAACAATCAAACATATATAGGATATACAAAATGAATATTTCTTATGAAGCTATAACATATACATAAAAGAAATTGCTCAAACAATCAAACATATAGGAGGTAGGTACAAATGAACATTTCTTATGAACTTTACTTTTACATTTATCAATCATTTTGGGAGTCACCTTCTAAACTTTTACCAAAACTCATCCAAATGACAAGTAATCATTAACATTTGTTATTTACATTTGCCTTTTTGCGTACATTACATATTACGCTAAATAAGCACTATAAGAAATTCCACTTTCAACATACTTCATATTCATCAATTTATCTTTACGTATTGATTCATAATAAGTAAATCGATTAACTTTTGTAAACGACGTAATGATATGATCAGTATTCAAACCGTTATTGATAAAAGCGAAAATCAATCACAATTTGCAGTACAAGAAAAAGTCATAATCATGTACAAATGCATTTCATCACAAAAGAATAAATAAACTTTTATCATAAATGTAAGAACATAATTACCCACTTTAGTTTGAAGCTTCCTCTTGAATCACATTCCCTTTAACATTTCTTTCCTTAATTGAAATTTCTATAATTAAAAACATTAACTTTATCAATACTCATATCTATCTAAGTATATACATTATTGAAACATAACTATCTCTCTTATGATAAATTTATAATTCTATTTCTACACTAATTCATTAGAGACATTAAATTTTTTAATTAAATTTTTCATTCTTATTTAGGTAATCACTATTTATCTAAAATATCTTAATTTACTTGATTCTTTATTAATCATCAAATTTATTTTATTTATTATTAAATTAAATTTATGGATCTACTATTGATTTCAATTTAAGAATTATAATGTATAATCAATTCAATTCTCATGATTAGAAATTATCTTTTATAAAATCATAATTTCAAAATTTCAAGAATCCTTAAACAATTAAAGCTTAAATTCTTTCGTTTACTAATTCATTTAAAATTTCATTTTCTTAAAAATCTATTATTTTCACTAATATCCTATAATAAAATCATGGCAGGTAATACAATAGAATTAGGTCTATATAAATTCTGAAATTTAAAATTATATATAGATGTATTTTCATCAAATTAGAGAAAATAATGTCATATCGTTGTTTGCGGAACTTCTAAACAAATTCCTTACTGATTTAATAATAACCTAGTTAAATTCAAATTTTAAATAAAAAAATAGAAAACCTTTATATATATAGGCATTTCTTCATTTTATAAAATCCAAAAGGAATAAAGAAATTATATACCTCTTGGTTTTTTTCCCTAAGCCCCAACACGTCGGCTTCTAAGGTCACGCACGCACGCACGGTCGTTCCTTTCCTCTCACATACCCAAGGGCTCCCTCTTCCTTCTTCTTTCTTGGCCGTCAGAAGACGATTAAAGTCTTAGAGACTTCGGCGGACGATGGTGAAGTCAGACGCTCAGGGAAGCGCAAGGAAAGTGCGGTTCATCCTCCCAACCCTTCCTCTCTCGTGTTCGCGTTTCGGGGTTTGTTTTCGACAAATTGAAATTGAGCCTTCCCCTTTTTGACTTTTCCAATCCGCGGCCAACCGTCGCGGTGTTTGGATTATATATTTTATTTTATTTTTGTTTTTCTTTTTTTTTCTTCTGATTTTCGGTTATTATAATCTCTCCCTCTTATAAAAATTTCGTCCTCGAAATTTAATTTTAATAATAGCAATAAACATACCTTCTATTAAACAAATGAGGATAAAGTCTTCGGATTTCTGATTCCTTGTCCCACATAGCTTCTCGTTCTGATCCATGTTTCCACAGTACACGGACAAATGAAATTTTCTTATTCCTGAGATGCTTAACATCATAGTCTATAATTCTTTTTGGCTCCTCCATAAGTGTGAGATCAAGCTGAATATCAATAGGATCAACAAGAATTTTGTTAGCTTCATTAGTAACATATTTTTGCAGGAGAGAAATATGAAATACATTGTGCATTCTTTGCATGTGAGAAGGTAAAACCAGTCTATAAGTGACTTTCTTAATTTTTTCTGAGATTTCATATGGACCAATATAGCATGGCCTAAACTTTCCAATTTTGCCAAATCATTTTATACTTTTCATGGGGCTGACTTTAAGAAATACAAATTCTCTCACTTCAAGCTCTACTGATCGATGTTTAGCATCATAATATTTTCTCTGCATATCTTGAACAACTTTTAATTTATCACGAATCAATCAGATCTTTTCAGTGGCTTTATCTACTACATTTGCACCAATGATTCTTCCTTCACCCGTCTCCAACTAACAAAGTGGTGTTCTACATTTCCTCCCATACAAGATTTTATAAGGAGCCATACCAATACTTGCTTGAAAGCTATTATTGTAGGCACACTCAATCCAAGGCAAATGAATTTTTTAATTTTCCCCAAAATCAAGGATACAAAGTCTAAGTAAATTTTTAAGTGTTTGAATTGTTCTTTCTAACTGACCATCAGTTTGAGGATGAAATGCAATACTGAAAGTAAGCTTGATATCTAACTAAAGCTTCTTGAATTTTTTTCCACACTCTAGATGTAAATCGGCCATCGTGATCTGACACTATAGATTTTGACACATCATGTAACTTTACAATTTCATCAACATACTTTTTTGCTAACTTTTCAATAGAATCAGATTGTTTAATAGGTATGAAGTGTGCAGATTTAGTCAATCTATCAATAATAACCCATATAACATCGCAACCTCTTCTGGATCTAGGTAAGACAACCATAAAATCTTTAGCAATATCATTTCATTTCCACTCAGGTATTGGCAAGGGCTGTAAAAGTTCACTTGGCTTTTGATGTTTAACCTTAATCATCTAGCATGTTGGACACTTGTAGACAAATTCAGCTACACTTCTTTTCATCTTCGGCTACCAAAATATTTTCTTAAGGTCTTCATACATTTTGCTACTCTATGGATGAATTATATAATGAGAGTGATGTGCTTCATGTAAGACATCTCTTCTTAAGTCTTCAATATCTGGAATGCAAATTCTGCCTTGATACTTCAATAATCCCTCATCATCAATTTCAAAATCTTCTGTATGACCTACTTTTACTAAATTTAAAATTTTTTGAAATTCATCATCTTGAGGTAAAACATCTCGTATCCTATCCTTCAAATTTGATTGTATAGCCATATGATTCAACAATAAAGTATGATCATCTGTGGATTCAATAATTAAAATTTCTAATTTTTCTAAATCTTGAATCAACTCCTCCTGTTGAGAGATCAATCAGTTAACACTACTAGATGTTTTTTTATTTAAAGCATTAGCAACTACATTTGCCTTCCTCGGATGATATTGAATATTCAAATCATAATCATTAATGAGTTTCAACCAGCTCCTTTGCCTTAAATTTAGCTTCTTCTGAGTAAAGATGTATTTTAAGCTTTGATGATCAGTAAAAACTTCACATCTTACTCCATATAAATAATGCCTCCAAATTTTCAATGCAAATATCACTATTGCTAGCTTTAGATCATGAGTTGAATAATTCTTTTCATGATTTTTCAAGTGCCTTGAAGCATAAGCAACCACTCTTCCATTTTGCATAAGTACATATCTCAAACCTCTTAATGAAGCATCACTATAAATCTGAAATCTTTTTGTACCCGATGGAATAGTTAATACTGGTACAGTCATAAATAATTCTTCAATTTTTGAAAAGCCTCTTCGCATTGATCTGACCATTGAAACTTAACTTCATTTTGTGCTAACTTGGATAATGGCATGACAATTTGTGAAAACTCTTCACAAATCTTCTGTAATATCTCGCCAATCCTAAGAAACCGACTTATGATGGTGCCATTCGCTTATCGCTCGACTTTATTTTGATCTACTGAAATACCTTCATTACTAATCATATGCCCTAAAAATATGATGTTATTTAACCAAAATTCACATTTGAGAAATTTTGCATATAATTTATTTCCTTTCAAAATTTGCAAAATAATGTGAAGATGATTTATATGAGCTATTTCATCTCTAGAATATATTAGAATATCATCTATGAATACAATCATAAATGAATCCAAAAATAGCTTAAAGATTCTATTCATGAGTGTCAGAGAGTTTGGAATCTTAGCGCGAAGCATCATTGGACGATAAAAAAAAAACTTACATAACACTTCCAATCTTAAATAAAATATCCAACCATACAAGAGCCACTACAATCCACAAATGATTTAACAATTTGTCCACATATATATATACTAACAAAGTTCATATGACATACAATTTAAATATAACTGACATAAATACCTATCTCCTGTAGTCTCTTTACGGCGATAAACATAACCCTCCCTTCTATCCGTCATTTAGTTAGAATGGTTACCTGAAAAAAATTAAACAACTAGCAATTTAATAAAATTCAGTGGATCAATTATCCGTTACATATAAGAAAGGTAGAATTAGATGACGTTGTTATCACACGTATAAAAGAAATTGTCAAACAATCAAACATATGAAGATGATAAACATTTGTGTGAACTTCTACTACATTTATCATCTATTTTAGTAGTCCGTCTAAACTTTACCAAAGAAAATTTTACCAAAACTCATCTAAAGGATAAGAAATATTACCATTCGCAATTTCATGACAATTTTTTTAGACGGCATATCGTTTCCACATATCTTAACTCCATTTTAACATACACATTCATAAGATACAATTATACTTTACGTATTAATTCATAATTAACAAGAATCGGTTAAGCTTTATAAAATAACTAATAATATGATAGATTCGAGTTATTATCCAACACGAAGAAGCGAAGTGATCACAATTTATGATTTAAAACGTGAAAATAATCACAACTGCGCTGGGAAAAGTCATAATCATATAAGCGATTTCATCACGAGAAATTAAAGACATTTTTACCATCAATGTAGAACATAATTACTTTTAATTTGTTTCTCAACCTCCTTTTCTTTAATCTTCTTTTCTTAATGAAATTCATAAGAATAAAATATTAATTGGATCAATATTAAAAGTAATGTATTTTATTTTATTCATTTCTGTCATGATACTTACATATAACATTCGGTTATTATCCAAATACGTGAAAAGCGAAAATAATCACAACTGCGGCATGGAAAAGTCATATAATCATATAAACATGCATTTCATCACAAGATATTAAAGACATTTTTATCATTAATGTAAGAACATAATTATCCACTTTAATTTATAATTTTCTCTTGAATCTCCCTTCCTTTAATGCTTATTTCATTAATTGAAATTTATAATAAAATATTGATTGGATCGATATTAAAGTAATGTATTTTATTTTATTCATTTATTGTACATACTTACATATACTTTTATTTATTTGATCCACTTTCATCAATATTATTCATTGTATTTTCTAAATCGTTAAATTCTTTAATAATATTATTTATAATTATCAATTTCACTTTATTCATTACTACCTTTAGATTATGATCCTACTAAATATGCGTAACATAATCATTTTTTTTCTATAAATATGTTTAAATAATTAAGCGATTTGTATAAAGAAAAGGTAGAATTATCTCTATCTATTCATACCATTAATCATATTTTTTTTTTTGTATTCATCTAAATTATAAGCATTTCAGGTTTTAATTTAATAATTTAATTATTCTCATAAATCTTTCAACATATTTATACAACATATTTATGATTTACATACATAACCTTTAATATCATTAAAATATATATTGTATATTGAAATACTTATGTAAATATTTGTATAGTAAAATGGTCATTTGGATTTTTACTTCTTTTTTTAAATTAAAATCTATATAATACAAATAGATTTTCCTTTTATAATATAAGATGTATTTCCTTTATTATAAAAAAAAAAAAGAAAATAACTTACCTCCTTTTTTTCTTTTTACTTGCTAGATATACCCTCATTTAATGTCCCGACGACGCGCTGGCTTATCCCTTCGCTCAGGTTCGCAGACTAGGCACGCTACAAGGGCTTTCCTCCTTCCTCTTCCTCTACTGACGACACCGGACACTCCTCCTTTTTCTTCTCGGTGACGACACACGAAATGCTTTCGGTGGCACGCATGTCTCCCTCCTCCTTCCTCGTTTGATTGCATGGTTGCTGTGGCATGCACGCACGCAAGGAAGTCGTCTTCTCCATTTTCTCCGTCTCTCGTTTCCTCGTTCGTTGATTTTGGGGGTTCGGTTTCGGTAAAACTGAAATCGAGCTTTCCTCCCTTTTTGACTTTTCCAATCCACGGCCAACCGTCGTGGTGGTTGGATTTTACATTTTATTTTTGTTTTCTCTTTTTTTTTTTCTTTTCTTTTCTGACTTTCGATTATTATAATGAGATCCATAAATGATTGAAAAGACATCATCACAAATCATAATGCCATATTCAGATCAATGCAATCTTTGATATATATTCTTCATTGATTCTTAACTGATGATAATCCGTTCTTAAATCAATTTTTGAAAATATTGAAGCTTCTTTTAGTTGATCGAAAATATCATCAATCTTTGACAAGGGATACTTATTCTTCAATGTGAGTTTGTTAAGCTCTTTAAAATCTATATATAGCCTTAAGCTCCTATCTTTCTTCTTCACAAATAGTACATGAGCTCTCCAAGGGGATGTGCTAGGCCTGATAAAGCACAATTTATTTATAATGATTATGCATCAATTAACATAATTTTATGTAGATCTCTTCATAAAATTTATCATCTTCCTAATGACTCTTTGATTATGATCATACTTATATCTCTAAAAGAAAATCTCGCTCTGATACCACTTTTCGTCATCACTATTTATCTAAAAGATCGTAATTTACTTAATTCTTTATTAATCATCAAATTTACTTTATTTATTATTAAATTAAATTTACGGATCTACTATTGATTTTAATTTAAGAATCATAATATATAATCAATTCAATTCTCAGGATTTTAAATTATCTTTTATAAAATTATAAATCTCAAATTTTCAAGAATCCTTAAACAATTAAGGCTTAAATTTTTTTCATTTATTAATTCATTCAAAATTTCATTTTCTTGAAAATCTATTATTTTCATTAATATCCTATAATAAAATCATGACTATTTAAAGGTTTAAGTAATACAATAGAATTAGGGCTATATAAATTCTGAAATTTAAAATTATATATAGATGTATTTTCATCAAATTAGAGATAAAACAATGTCATATCGTTGTTTACGAAGCTCTTAAACAAATTCCTTATTAATTTAATAATAACCTAATTAAATCCAAATTTTAAATAAGAAAACAGAAACCCTTATATATATATATATACATTTCCTCATTTTATAAAATCCAAAAGGAATAAAGAAATTATATACCTCTCGGTTTTTTGCCCTATGCCCCAACCCGTCAGCTTCTAATGTCACGCACGCATGCACAGTCATTCCTTTCCTCCTGCTATGCAAGGGCTCCCTCTTCCTTCTTCTTCGGTCGCCTGCGCACGGAAGGGACGATTCGAGAGCTTAGAGACTCGGCAGCGGCGATGGTGAAGCTGTATCGCTCGACTAGGGAACGTACACAAGGTAGAGTCAATAGGAAGAATGTCATCAGCAAAAAATATACACTAAGGTACATCTTCCTGTAAATGCCTAGTAAGAGCATCCATAACTAAATCAAAAAGATAAGAGCTTAAAGCTGATCCTCGATGTAATCCAACTGAAATAGGAAAGTATTTTGTCAATCCATGTCATGAAAATTAGAAAGAATATAATTCACATAGATTACTTTTTAAAGAAGGTGGAGGCTTTGACTCTTGAATTATACATAGATGCAGATTATGCATGATTTATGATTGACAAAGGTCAACGTTTTAAAAAGGCACTAAAGGCGTATATCTTGAGCCTAGTATCACAGAGCCACATTACCAAAGAGACTAGCCATGCTCTCTTAGCCATACACAAGGAGGGAAGCTTCTAGAGAAATATAGAAAAAGGGGGAACAACCTTGAATACTCCAGAAGGTTCCACCAAAATCCAGAAGGCTTTGGAAGAGGAATGCTTCAAGAGAACTCTAGGATAGTACGAAATACTCTAGAACCCTTGAAAATACTATGAGTAGTAAGGAATAATCTAGAACCGTATATATTCTACTGTATTCTAGAATCTTCTATCTAGAATCTTCTTTAGGCCATGGGGAGGCTATAAATAGAGATTCTCACCCCTCATTTGGAACAAATTAGGTTCTCAAGCAATCTTCTATTGTAAAGTTCTTTGCTTCGTAAAGTGCATTTTCATCTTTCTAACCTCTCATCTCTAAAGAGTTTTGAACATTTTGGTCCTGCATTGCAACAGTTAGGCTGACCTAGCATCAATGAGTGCTAAAGTCGCACGGGTGACTTGGGAAAAGTCTCT
Organism: Cymbidium sinense; assembly: GCA_021442155.1. NCBI lineage: Eukaryota > Viridiplantae > Streptophyta > Magnoliopsida > Asparagales > Orchidaceae > Cymbidium > Cymbidium sinense. Next base: position 136,475,109 of record CM038222.1, read on the forward strand.
CCGTGACAGTTGGTATCAGAGCTAAGGTTGAAGGCATGACGAAGATTGACAAGGAGCAAGTTGTTGGATTTGAAACCACAAATGTGGAATCATCTCAACAAGGCCGAGTTCGTGAGGAGCAACGTGATCCTGCCGCATCTAAGCCACATGGAAGGTCCAAGGAGGTAATCTCTAGTTTTGATTCACGCCTTGCTCCGGTGGAGGAGGCTATGAATGGGATGGAAGCCCAGATGGAAGATCTAGGCGAGAGGGTGAATAGCTTCGAGGAGGACGCCACCATCCATTCCTCAATTAGAGACATGATCATCCAATTGGTAGAATCCTTCAAGGATCAAATGGCAAAGATGTGAGAGAACCTAATGGGGGAGCTCCGAGGGGTGCAACGATCTCATGAAGAAGAGATGTATAGTCTACGTGCAAGCATGGAGGAAATGCGCGGAGACATCACTTTGTGCAAGTGAGCACTAGCAATCGGATCCAGCAGCCATGCCATTGAAGCCAAGCGCATTGAAGTGCCAAAACCTAAGAGCTTTAGCGGAGTTCGTAACGCAAAAGAAGTAGACAACTTCTTATAGAGACTTGAGCAATACTTTGGAGCTATGAGCATCAATGATGAGGATGCCAAAATCTAGTTCGCGGCTCTTTATATTTTTGACACCGCTATGTTGTGGTGGAGGAGGAGGCGAGGAGATATCGAGAAAGGTATGTGTACCATATCAACCTTTGATGAGTTCAAGAAAGAACTCAAGAGACAGTTCTATCCTGAGAATGCGGAGGATGAGGCTAGAGCCAAATTACGAAGGCTCAAATAAGTGGGATCAATTCGGGAATACATCAAAGACTTCACTAGTCTAGTCCTTGAAATCCCCGATATGTCTGATAGAGATTTCTGCTTCAACTTCATGGATGGATTTCAACCATGGGCCAAGACTGAACTTAGGAGGCGTGGAGTGCAAGATCTTGCAACCGCCATTGCTATTGCCGAAAGTTTGATCGATTACACCAAGGAGTCTAGAAAGCCAAAGGAGAAGAAGAGTACCTATGTCAAAGGTGGGGGAGACAAAGGACATCACAAGGAGGAGTCTCGCCAGGAGTCAACCTCGACCCGGGGAAAAGACAAGGGGAGGCAGAAGGATAATAAGAGCAGACCACATAACAATTGCTTCCTTTGTGGAGGACCACATTGGGCAAGGGAATGCTCTCAGAAGAAAGCCTTGAATTCCCTCTTAGCAAGTTATCTTGAGGCAGCGGAAGCCGAAGAAAGCGATATGGCAGCACAAATGGGATCCATGCAGCTGTTAAATGGGATTCAAACTACCCCAAAGCCCCAAGCCAAGGGATTACTCTTTGTGGAGATGGTCATTGGAGGGAAGACTACCAATGCCATAGTAGACACTGACGCTTCTCGCAACTTCATCTCTATAGAAGAGGCACGACGGCTAGGACTACAAACAGTTGGAGGAGGAGGCTCCATCAAGGTCGTCAACTCAACAGCAAGACCCATTCATGGTGTAGCTCGAGGAGCCAAGACCAATGTGGGAGCTTGGTCAGGTACTCTAAACTTTTTTGTCCTCCCGATGGATGATTTCAAGGTTGTTCTTGGGCTAGAATTCTTGGATCAGGTGAAAACATTCTCAATACCATTTAGTAATAGCATGTGCATCATGGAGGACAGCCAGACTTGTTTGGTGCCAACAACAAGAGCCATCAAGCCTGAGGCCAAAATGCTATCGGCAATCTAATTCAAGAAGGGCATTCGCCGAGAAGAGGAAAGCTACTTGGTTGTTCTTCACGACATAGATGATGAAGACTCGAAGTCGCAAAAAGACATGCCAAGGGAGGTGGTAGCGGTGCTAGAAGAGTTTAAGGATACCTCACCAGCAGAATTGCCAAAAGAGCTATCACCTAGAAGGGAGATAGACCATCAGATCGAGCTAGAACTAGGGACCAAGCCACCAGCCATGGGAGCTTATCGTATGGCACCACCAGAACTAGCTGAGCTACGCAAGCAGCTGAAGGAGTTGTTGGAAGCAGGATTCATCCGACCCTCCAAGACTCCATTTGGTGCCCCAGTCTTGTTCCAAAAGAAGAAAGTTGGTTCCTTACACATGTGCATAAACTATCGGGCATTAAACAAGGTAACTGTGAAGAACAAATACCCGATTTCTCTCATCGCCGACCTTTTTGATCAATTGGGGGATGCCAAATACTTCTCCATGCTGGACTTGAGATCGGGCTACTATCAAGTGCGTAAGGGGACGAACCCAAGATAACTATGTGTGACCAGGTATGGATCTTATGAGTTCTTGGTTATGCCCTTTGGTTTAACCAATGCTCTGGCAACTTTCTGCACTTTGATGAACAAATTATTCCATTCATACTTGGATCGATTTGTGGTCATCTACTTGGATGATATTGTGGTGTATAGCAAGACACTCCAATAGCACTTAAAGAAAGTATTCAAAGTGCTCAGGGATAATAAGCTCTACATTAAAAGGGAGAAGTGTTTCTTTGCCAAGCAAGAAGTGGCATTCTTGGGACATAAAATAAGAGATGACAAACTCATGATGGAGGACAACAAGGTGCAAGCCATTCAAGATTGGGAGCCACCCTCAAAGGTGAGTGAGCTGAGATCCTTCTTAGGACTTGTGAATTACTATCGCAGGTTCATAAAGGGCTATTCTGCTAGGGCTGCTCCATTGACGGACTTGCTCAAGAAGAACAAAGCATGAGAGTGGGATAACAAATGCCAAGAAGCATTTAAGGATCTCAAGAGCACCATCAGTAGCGAGCCAGTACTTAGCCTCCTTGACCACACGAAGACTTATGAGGTACACACCGATGCATTCAACTTTGCCATAGGAGGAGTACTTATGCTAGACGGGCATCCTATTGCCTATGAAAGCTAGAAACTAAATGAAATCGAGCGCCGCTACACTGTCCAAGAGAAGGAGATGACAGTCATCATGCATTGCCTAAGGGTATGGAGACACTATCTACTTGGGTCAAAATTCAATGTCATGACAGACAATGTTGCTTCTAGTTACTTTCAGACCCAGAAGAAGTTGAACCCAAAGTAAGCTAGATGGCAAGACTTTCTAGCGGAGTTCGACTATGCTCTTGAATACAAGCCAGATAAGGCAAATGTGGTCGCGGATGCCCTAAGCCGGAAGGCCGAATTAGCTAGCATTTCACAAGCCTCCAGCGCATTGATGGACAAGATCAAAGGACTAAAGGCAGATCCCCAAGCCCAAAGCATCATTACTCTATTAAAAGGAGGAACTCGACGATTTTGGATGGAAGAAGACATCCTCTACACCAAAGGGCATCGAATCTATGTGCCAAGATGGGGCAACATCAGGAAAGATCTAATCAAGGAGTGCCATGACTCCCTATGGGTAGGACATCTTGGTATGCGACGAACTCTAGCTCTTCTAAAATCAAGCTATTATTGGCCAGGGATGCAAGATGGAGTGGAAGAATACGTGCGGAGTTGCCTTGTGTGCCAACAAGACAAGATCGTTTAACAACAGCCAGGGGGACTGTTGGAGCCGCTACCAATACCTCAAAGACCACGTGAAAGTGTCTCTATGGACTTCATCTCCAGCCTACCAAAATCGGAGGGATATGAGAGCATTTTGGTCCTGGTGGACAGATTCAACAAGTATTCAACCTTCATAGCTGATTCCACCGATTGCACAACTGAAAAAGCCGCAAGACTCTTCCTCCATAATGTAGTAAAGCTATGGGGGATCCCAAGAAGCATCATTAGCGATAGATATCCTCGCTTCACGGGGAGATTTGGATAGAATTGTGCAAGATGCTAGGATCAGATCTGAATTTTTCAACAAGCTTCCACCCCCAGAGCGATGGACAAATAGAAAGGATCAATGCTCTCTTGGAGCTATACCTGAGACATTATGTGGATGCAAACCAAAAAAATTGGGCGTAGCTTCTTGATGTAGCTCAATTCTCCTACAACTTGCAGCAAAGTGAAGCTACAGGTAAAAATCCATTAGAAGTCATCACGGGATAACAACCCATGATACCTCTCACCCTTGCCACTAGCTATGAAGGGAGGAGCCCTGCAGCATTCAAATTCGCCAAGTTGTGGAGTGAACAAAGGGAGATAGCTCGAGCCACATTATATAAGGCTACGAGAAGGATGAATAAATGGGCGGACCAGAAAAGGAGGCACTTGGAGTTCAAGGAAGGAGACTTGGTACTTGTAAAGCTTCTACCACAACAATTCAAGGCATTCCGAAATGTACACAAAGGGTTGGTACGCAAGTATGAGGGGCCTTTTGAAGTGGTCAAGCAGGTAGAAAAAGTCTCCTGCAAGCTCAATCTTCCTCCAAAACTAAAAATTCATCCGATCTTTCATGTAAGTATGCTAAAGCCATATCACGAAGACTTGGAGGATCCGTCAAGAGGAATATCCAATCGAGCTCCTACAACAGTGGTTATCTCTTTTGATAAAGAAGTGGAAGAAATAATGTCTGATCGGGTAGTTCGTAGGAGAGGGGTACCAAACTACAGGGAATATCTTATCAAATGGAAGGGATTGCCAGATAGTGAAGCCAGCTGAGAACATGAAGATACTCGATGGCAATTCAGAGACAGGATACAACTTTATCATGACGGAGGTGTGCGATGAGGGCATCGTGAGTTTAGGTGGGGGAGAGTGTCACAGAGCCACATTACCAAAGAGATTAGCCACGCTTTCTTAGCCATACACAAGGAGGGAAGCTTCTAGAAAAATATAGAAAGAGGGGGAACAACTTTGAGGACTCCAGAAGGTTCCACCAAAATTCAGAAGACTTTGGAAGAGGAATGCTTCAAGAGAACTCTAGGATAGTACGGAATACTCTTAAAACCCTTGAATATAACAGGAGAGTAAGGAATAATCTAGAACTATGTATATTTTACTGTATTCTAGAATTTTCTATCTAGAATCTTTTTTAGGCTATGGGGAGGACTATAAATAGAGATCCTCACCCCTCATTTGGAACCAACCAAGGTTCTCAAGCAATATGGTATTGTAAAGTTCTTTGCTTAGTAAAGTGCTTTTCCATCTTTCTAACCTTTCCTCTTTAAAGAGTTTTGAACATTTTGGTCCTGCGTTGCAAGGGTTAGACTGCCTTAGCATCAAGAAGGAGTGTTAAGGCCGCACGGGCGACTTGGGAAAAGTCTCTCTGTGACACTAGACATTCAAAATATACCTTGAGGCTTAAGTCTCACCTTCACTAGTGAGGCTCGCACCTTTTTTTCTAAGGTGTAGGCCTCGAGGAAGGGGCGGATACATGTTGAGGGCACTAGGGGCATGTGTCCCAATTTGTCCATTGACCCACCCCTATTAAAAAAAAAAAAAAGCTTAGTTTTTTTGTACCCTTCTCCCATTCTCACGAGTCTAGCCGTTGCAAACTCACGCAAGCATGCGAAAGGGCATCCTCCATTGTCGCTGCTCCTTGGTTCCTCCATTTCTTTGTCGACTATCGGCTCTCTCGCGCGCTCTCTCTCTCCCTCTCTCATTTGCTCATATATGTTGAAGCTAATCATTTATGAGATTTTCAAGTAATTTTTTCTCTGATGTGAATGTTTGTTTGCTTTGGGCTTTAGCAATTAGCCGTGAGTAAGATTTACCCTTATAATATAAGCTACTCTTGCCAAATTCCTGTAGGATTGTAGTATTTTTGAATGCATGTCTGCAATCGTTGGTTCTTATGGCTATATAGTTCTAGGTATTTCTTTTCTCTTTATTAATGTGCTCTCATTAGAATGAGCTGTAGTTTATTTAAGGTCTATAAATGTTGAATTTTTAGGAGTTGTTTGGGAGATTCAGGAATATTATCCTTCTTAAATAAATGTATTAAAAAAATCTTTTTAATGACACATCATCACTTGGTTAGATGTTTTAATTAAAGCTTTGGAGAATTTAAATTTACATTAAATTGCTTGTATCGATTTATTTTTGAGTATAGTTGAGCGAAAAATTCAATTTTAAATTATAGAGCAATGAGTGGCCATCTAATTGAAATTGTTACCAAACACTTCTTTATTATAATTTTTTGTTTTTATTTTTAGAATTTTTTAATATATATTTTTTCTCAACCATAGTTTTTATTCTTTCATAAAATCAAAATTTTTTGAAGTAATGTTTGGGACAAATTTTAATTAGCTTTGTTTTTTAAATCGTAATATTATTATTTAACTAACAAATTTTTATTATGTTTTAAGAAATTTAATGATCTAGAATCATTTTTAGTATCAAGCTCATCATCTTATGTTTTAATTATGCAACTATATAGTGATTTGTCAATCTAAAATTTTATAATTATACCATGCACATTTAAAAATATATATTATAATTACTTAAATTACAAATATTCATATTGTACTTTCAAGTAAGAAATTTCTAGAAAAATAGCTCATCCTCCATTTATGTTGTTGTGCCCCCTCTTAGAAAATTTTTTAGATTTGCCCTTACCTCGGGATGTTTTAAGTGACACCTCAAGAAGGTTATATAAAAATATATAATGTTATATTATGTCAAAATATTAATATATTTTATATTATATTTAAGTCAAAAAGTAAATTAAGTATAATGGATTATTTAGTTGTGTTATTAATTTGTTATTTTATTTTAAATTTGAATTGAATATAATGTTACCTAATATAGGGAGTAAGAAAAAAAATGTAGTGGTTAAAGAAAATTGGAAGCTATCATTGAGACAAAATTAGAGGATGATATGATAGCTATATACAATCAGTCCTTTGAAGATGATGTAAAGGGAGATAAGACAGTTGTGGATTCTGATCGTCATGGCTTATTTAAATTTTTATTAATGTTTACCTTGAATCTCCTTTCATATTATGCCTCTGGCCTATTATGTGATAGAAAAGTTCCACTTAAACTTAAGGGAAAATTTTATAAGATGGTGGTAAGACTTGCAATGACTTATGGTGCAGAATGTTGGCCAATAAAGAAAGCATAAGACTAAGTTAAGTTACAGAGATGATGATGCTCAGGTGGATGAGTGGCTTTACTCTTAGAGATAAAATGCAAAATGAGTATGTTAGGAAAAAGTTGGAGTAGCTCAGTGGTAGATAAGATTAGGAGAGTCGCCTTAGATGGTTTGGCCATATAAAGCGTCTACGTCCATGACCGATTAGGAGAGTAGATGCATTAGATTTGCCTTATGTTAAGAAAGGTAGAGGTAGACCTAAAAAGACTTGGTTAAGATGTATAAAAAAATGATCTTAGTATACTTGAATTAAATGAGAATTTGACACATAATAGGACACAATGGAGACGAATGATTCATGTAGCCGACCCCACCTAGTGGGATTAAGGCTTGTTGTTGTTGTTGTTGTTGTATTAATATTTAAGGTTGGGATTTATAATATACGTTTTATAATGATGCACCAAGTAAATATGTCGAGGACCTATGTCATATTTATAAGTTATTTTTATTTTTTATATTTTTTTTCTCTTTAGAGGCTCACGCCTCAATCTTGCATAGAGGCTTATGGCTCTTCTCACCAAGGAAAAATACCTTAGTTCTTGATTTTGTTTTTTTAAACCTTAAATCTTATGACTTGGTTAAGTTAAGATGAAAATGTGGTAAGATTTAGTGTAGAAGCTAAATTTAGATACATTGTGTTGAGTTTCCCTGAACGTCTATGGCTAAAAATTATGTTAGAGGATTTAAAGGTTGATGGTAAGCTCCTATGAGGCTTTATTATGATAATAAATCCATCATCAATATTGCATATAATTCCATGCAACATGAAGTACAAAGTATATTGAAATTGATAGACACTTCATAAAGATGAAGCTTGATAGCGGTTTAATCTATGCTTTGTAAGTAAATAATGATGCCCTGCTTGTTGACACTCAAACTAAATTGTTATAAGGGATAATCTTTTTGAAATTATGAGTCAAGCTTGGAATGTATGACATCAATTCATTTGCTTGAGTGGAAGCGTGAAATGCTTCCATAATTTTTAATACTTGAGATCCACACTCACCAAGACTTTCACCCACTTTTCTTTTTTTTCTTCCATTGTATGACATCCAGGGAGAAAGAGTTTGTTGGTTCTTATATTTAAGAATAAAGGTGATGCACAAGAGTGTGCAAATTATAGAGGAATTAAGTTAATGTGTCATACATTAAAATTATGGGAGAGAGTAATTGATCATAGGTTACGATGTGATACAAAAGTTTCTCACAATCAGTTTGGTTTCATGCCAGGTAGATCTACTATGGATGCTAAACATTTGTTAAGAGGTTTGATGGAGAAGCATAGAGAAAGTAAGGAGGATCTACATATGATATTTATTGATTTAGAGAAAGCTTATGATAAAGTTTCAAGAGATGTTCTTTGGAGAGTTCTAGAACAGAAAGAGTTAATATTGGTTATATTCAAGTCATTAAGGATATGTGTACTAGAGCTGTTACTTGTGTCCAAACACAAGGAGGATTGACAAAATATTTTCTTATTTCAGTTGTATTACATCAAGGATCAGCTTTAAGCCCTTATCTTTTTACTTTAGTTATGGATGTTCTTACTAGGCATTTACAGGAAGATGTACCTTGGTGTATACTTTTTACTGATGACATTCTTCTTGTTGATAAGATTAGAGAGGGAGTCCAAGAGAAACTTGAACTATGGAGGTCAACTTTAGACTCTAAAGATTTTCGTTTAAGTAGATCTAAAACTGAATATATGGAGTGTAATTTTAGTTGTAGAAGTTCTAGTGGTAGTGTTGTGACATTAGGTGAACAAGTCATTAATAAGAGTGAGCGATTTAGATATTTAGGCTCTATTGATGATGGTGAAATAGATGGAGATATTATTAGTAGAATTCAAGTTGGATGGTTGAAGTGGAGGAATGCATCTGGCCTATTATGTGATAGAAAAGTTCCACTTAAACTTAAGGGAAAATTTTATAAGATGGTGGTAAGACCGCAATGACTTATGGTGCGAATGTTGGCCAATAAAAGAGAAGCATACGACTAAGTTAAGTGTTAGAGATGAGGATGCTTAGGTGGATGAGTGACTTTACTCTTAGAGATAAAATGCAAAATGAGTATGTTGGAAAAAGTTGGAGTAGCTCAGAGATAAGATTAGAGTTGTCTTAGATGGTTTGGTCACATAAAGCGTCCCGTCCGATGAGAGAGTAGATGCATTAGATTTGCTACGTTAAGAAAGGAGAGGTAGACCTAAAAAGACTTGGTTAAGATGTATAAAAAATGACCTTAGTATACTTGAATTAAATGAGAATTTGACACATAATAGGGCACAATGGAGGCAAATGATTCATGTAGCCTACCCCACTTAGTGGGATTAAGGCTTGTTGTTGTTGTTGTTGTTGCTGTTGCTGCTACCGCATTGATCTATAAAATCCCTATTGCCTACTCATCAATCCATAAGCTATTATAAAGATTATACCATTATTATTCTGCCAACTTATCAATTTGAGGACTATTGTAACTATTATATAATTATTATTCCCTAATTTCATATGTTTTCTATTAGAAGCTCTCTAGAATTGTATAAATACTACATAAATGTTGGCATGAAATACTCATTAATCCTCTCCAAAAAAATTTCACTTCTATGATTGCTTAAACGTAATAAACCAAAAGTCATTCTTTGGAGTTGCTTCATCTAATTAGAAGCTATGATGCCTCGGAACGTTTTGAAGTCTTTGTTGGGGGGGATTTTACTTTAACATTGTACTAGTTATTCCTTGGTCATTGTATGGAATACATCTTCATTTATATACTAGACATTTTAAATACAATGAATTTTACTTTGGTTGCTTCTTTATGGGCTTGGAATCTTCTCCATATATTCACGGTAAGTTAGTCGCCCATTCCACAGATTGCTGCAAGAAATGTTGTTGAAATAGATGATCAGACTATCTTTTTTTTTATCCAGATTTCAAATACTTAGAGGACTTCTACCTAATAGTGATCAGAAAAGAGATAAAGCTTCGTTTCTTCTTGAGGTAATTTTCTTCGTCAAGAATACTTAGATTGGATAAGTTTCTTTTGACATTATTATTTTTACTTCTATGTTGCTATTCTTTTTAGAATTAACACTACTTTGCAGGTCATTGAATATATCCGGTTCTTGCATGAGAAGGTACAAAAGTACGGGCCCATGTACCCAGGATGGAGTGATGAAAATACCAAACTGATGGCCTGGGTAATTCTTGAACCCAACACCGCCCACCTCTCCCCCAAGTCACTCTTCCTTCTTTTCTGACTGGTCCCTGAAGGCTGGTATATTACTCAGAATACGTGCCATTTAACATATGTTGCTGAAGAAAAAAAAGAAAAAAGAAAAAAAGAAAGGCATATTATATGCTTGTATCTGCATGTATCATAATCTTCTTTCTGCTCGAGGGAAGCTGTGTTTGATTGTACTAACATACAACCATCTCAACGCACTTAATTGATTAGTGATTTCTTGCTGTATGAATGCCATGATCTTCTTGTCAATATGTGTTACTTAAAGGATGTGAGAGCATCATTTTTTTTTACCTCCTACATGTTTGTGATAACTCTCCAATTTAAGAGTTTTGCGAAGTACAAGCCACTTACGTATGCCTAACCGAACCTAAAGCAAACATGAAGTTATTTCTACATCCTATCTGGAGTGCATATTCCTTGTAGATCTGCTGTTCAGACGTTGGAGTTGTGTATTTGTTCACTTTAAAATTCATATGTTACATTTCTTCTCAGTATTATGTCTATTAAATAGCTCTTTTGTTATTCTGTTGGTGGCATGTATCTTGAGTAATATCCACTTACCATACCATCATCATCATCAGCTTTATCCCACAATATGGGATCAGTTTTATACATTGTTCTTTATATGTGAGCTGTAGCATGCAACTTTTTCATGTTTCTGTAATTATATATGATATTGACGATAAAGATAATTGCCCTTTTTGTGAGCATGTGGTCCTACCTTATCCCTTTCACTTTCATTTTCTTTATGTCTATCTGATGTAGCAGGCAGTCAGCGATCATACTGCAGCCAAATTTACAGAGATGTTGGATGATATGCCTACTTAAAAATCTAACAGTTCCTAAGTATTTATATAAATGATGGAATACAACACGTATGGAATGCAAATTCAAATACTCTTGATGATATCCCTCAGAGTATATATCAACTCTTTGAAATTGAAGGAAAATAAAAAAAAAAACTTAATTCTGTTTAAAAAAAAAACATTTTATAAAAAATGTATGGGGGCTAATAGGTTAGTCATCGTTTATGCAATATCCATCTGAACAAATCATCACAAATTAGAACACGAGCGATGAATATGGGAAGGGAAATTACCTAGATTTAAAGGGGGCTGGCGATAGAAACATTAACCCTGTCATGGAGAAAGTCACGAGATGAGATTGCTCATTTCCTTGTGTTCCCTTTATCACACATTTATGGTTGTCCTAATTGTATGCTCTGACAATCACTGCTTCACATGCAACTAAATGACAATTGACAGATCTAGAGGGGGGAAAGAAAATATGGTAGAAGTCAAATGGAACAAGATTATAAAATCAAATTGGCATCAGTGTATCCCCCTTATTCTGTCCAAAATTTTATATGGAGAAGGGGAGTTTTCATTCCATAAGAAATCATCTTTTAATTCCATAGAACCTAAAGTAAATGACTAGCCTTTTAAAGTCTTCAGTCATCATAAAGATATAAAAGAAAGAAACTAAAATTCGAAATGATTAAGTGAATCAACAGATTTAAACTCGTAAATATTGTGTTAAAATACTGATCTGTATTTTTTTTTTATTGAACTTTTTACCAGCTGCTTTATCGCATATATTTTCCATGTCTTATTTTTAGCAAAAAACATTTTTTTTTCTCTTATATAAAATATTTTTGGAGAAACAATGTTTAAACTCTAGCACATAGATTTCTCACTACAAAGAACTTACAGACTTTGAAATCCTCTTTATATGTTTTTTTGGTTTTGGAAATGGCTTGCACATTGATGTATGCACGCATATATGTATGCACATACAGCTGAACGCTGAAAAATGAATTCTTGAATTTTTACATTATGTTTGTCCTTCATCCTAGTTCTGTTATCATAATTATACGTTGTATGCTCTGTGCTTAGTCGTTTGTTTTCTTTAATTTATCCGACTGCATGCTTGTCTGTTTTCTCATTCAAGAAAAGTTGGAGCTCTTTAGGTGCTCTGAAAGTTCTAGGTAATCTAGTCGTTTATGGAAAATTTTATCAATCGTTATCATTTTAGATAGGTTAGTCTACTTGAGATTGGATAAATTTTTGGGTATCTGTTAAGTTGTCAAAAGGAATTATACTAATCGTCTATTTGAATGCATTGTTACTGCCCTGTTATGTTTTGTTAATTCTTGCTTGATCTACCAAATTATCTACATCTTTTTATGTGGAACAGAACAATCACCAAGATTCTGGTGATAACATAGGTGATGCTCCAATTATCAAGAATGGCTCTGCTCCTGGTTTTGTCTTATCTGACAATGGAATTTCCGTTTCACCAGCAATGCTATCTACTTCACTAAATCCAATAGAGTCTGAGTTAATTGCCGGTGTTTCTTATAAGTCCTTGGAAACCCCCTCTGGCTTCACAAATAAGGTGGCTGCTTCTCTTTCTTCTTTGCAGCCAAGTTTGTACTCTGTAGGAAGGGGACCTGGTCTTCTCCAGGCTGACCAAACGCTGCTTACAGAAGCAGATAACCTGGCATCCCAGTCTCAATGGATGAGGTCATCAAGCCCTGGTGATTGTGCCATTAGCAATGACCTGTTAAATGAACATGAAGAACTGACAATTGATGAAGGAACAATTAGTGTTTCCTGTGCCTATTCTCAAGGGTATGTGCTAATCAAGTTTGGCCCCTTATTTTACCAGTGAAGCGCATCTGTATTTTTTTTTTCGACTTATATGTCATGGTTCATTTATGTAAAGAAGCGAATAAGCATCGAATAAGCTTGCGGTTGTTTTTAGTCCCAGACACCCTTTTGGCTACGAACTTAAAAGTGCCAAGCAGATAAAAGTTGTATTCCAGGGACCTTGTTGTATGCCAAGAATCAACAATCGTGATTTGATTTTCTTGAGTTGTAAAACGTTGGCAATGAATTGTTGATATATATTCAATGTCTTTGCAGGCTTTTGAATAATTTAAGCGAAGCCTTACATAACTCTGGCATAGACCTTTCACAGGCTAGTATATCTGTACAAATTAATTTGGGAAGGAAAGCAAGCGGTAGGAGTCCAAAGCCTTCTGTAAGTATGGAAGCCACAAAGTTATATATTTATTTTCAATTATTAAACTGTTTTAGATATTTCTAGATGTCAAATAATCTCTTCAATACGTTTACTTTCCTTCCCAGCTTGACTGGGCATATTTCTGCCCCGTAGCTCAAATTAATATAAAATTATTTAAAAATTTTTAAAAGTTTTTCTTGTATTTTTTTCACCCTGTTAGCGTCTTCACTCCTAATATTAGGAGCATTAAGAATGCTACTTTAGGCAAAATCACAACTTTGGTGTGCACCCAAGCTCATGATGACAATTCAACCAAACTTTCATGCGATAGTTTCTTTCCTTTGATGTTATTTTGAAATGTCTTTTTTGTTGCTTCCTGCTGCTGTTGAAATTATTTTTGGTCTATTTTTTCTGATGTTCATTTTTTTTAAAAATTGTGGTAGATCTTAACATTTAATTTCAAGACCCATGATTTTGGCAGTGACATTTGCTTAAGATGGGCATATTGGCATTTGGTATCTAACTGAAAAGGATGAGATGGATCAACAGCGCCATAGGAAAAATAAGTTCATTTCAGGGTTGAAGATGTATCTTTCTGTTTATATTTTAAAAGTGGCCACGAGTAGTATTTATCTCTCTTGTTTTAATTAAAAGAAATTCAAACATCATTGTACTTTTATTACAACCTTATTTATTTATTCTTGAGAAAGGGTAAATATTTTTCGTAACAATCATTGTTTCATCATCCACTCTCTTTAACGAGCATGAACATGACAGGCCTTAATTGAGGCATGGAACTTGGGAGAATCCTCAGTTGATATGTTCTCAACGACCTGATCTTTGTCCGTCGTGGTGCAATCCTTCAAATCCTCTCCTTCAGGTTGACTGCATATTAGGTCTTTTGCTCGATAATACTTGATTAAACTGTTGAGGGTCCAATAGCTCGACTAGCTTACTGTTTTTCTTATGTATGGGAATAGGTAATCACTTTAATAAAAGGCTTGTTTGATGAGGTTCATTTGGTTTGCTATAGCTTTTACTTCTAGTGTGTTGACGATGATATAATGATTGAGATACTGAAGGTCAAGATTTGTTGATTCGATCATTTTGAGCAAAGCTTTTGCTCTAAATAGCTATGGTGGCCTTAAATCAACAATTTCTTTTTCTGGTTTAATTTGATTTTCTTAAGCTCCTGTTATCAAGGACATCCCTTCATCTGTAGTGTTCACTACTTAATGATGAAGGACATCTACTTTATCTGATTAGGGATCTATTCTTGAGGTGATCATTGCTGTGCCCTCACCAAAAGTTGTCAACCTTCCTTCAGCTAAAGTTGCATTCGGGACCTGACTAAAGAGGATGATGAAATGGAAGTAGGAAGAAGAGGAATTTAAGCAGGAGATTATTCTAGAGGGCTCATGGTTCTTGATGCCTAGTTGAAGGAGGATGAGCAGTGACGTGGAATTAATCCACCTTAGCTAATGCTCTCTTATTTTTTCCCTTTTTTAGCATTTAATTATATAGAAAAAAAAATGGCTAGGAAAACTTGGATAGTTCATTCTTTCAGCAGGTATTTATATGCAAAATTATATAAAAGAAAAAGAAAAATAATAATTATAATAACTAATACAAAATTAAAAAAATTGCACTTAGCTATCTCTGCCATTTGATCCATTTAGGAATTACTGATTGATGACGACGGTGCAATCCATGGGTTCTTTCTTTCTTTATGTGTATATACTTTGTGGGAGAGGTATTTCCTTATAAGCAATGAATATGTGGCTTCAAAATTTTCTTATCTAGTACTCTCATTAGCCCTTCTTGATTTGATGGCTCTTGGATGTAGATCTATCATTCCAAATTTGGTTATAATATTCTTGTATTTTGGGTTGTGAGCTCTTTGGCGAATGTAGTAGCAAGTTGTCTTTCTATTGGATGTATGGAGAGAAAATCAATTTATTTATTTATTTTATTTTTTATAAAATATATCACTTCCACATATTTGTTATGATCATGCTGTGCAAGATTGTGAGCAATGTTGATGATAGATTTATTATTATAAATTATTTTCATTGGCTCTCCCTATTTATTACTATAAGATATCTTCATAGGCTCTCCCCATCAAATTTGTAAATCTCCCAAAATGATTTTCATCTATAGTAGTTTGCAGATACCTTGAGTAGCTGTTCTAGATTCAAATTCAGTGCTGGTTCTTGAAATGACATTATTTTTTGCTTTTCTATGTTGTAAGTTTTCTTTTAGCAGTGCTCTGTACGCTAAAGTGGATTCGTATCCACTTGTTACCTTACATATCAGTATTGGTGTAGCCTTCAAGTTATAGAGTTTCATAATTTTTGTCCAGAATTCTCTTTCCTGGGATTGATTTAAGTCACCTAAGGACTTTATAAGTAGCTTGAAAGTGAGATTCTTTGGGTTTGTGTATAAATTGACATTTAGACTTACTATAATGGCAATGTCAGGGCGTGTACATGATAGAAACATTAGTTTCCCAGCTAATGTTTGATATTGATGAGGAACAGGTTGCTAACAAACAAAAACAAGATTGGGGTCCGCACATCAATTCCTAGCTTAAAATATTTATCAGTGATTCCAACAGTGTCTCTCAGTTGTCTAAACAGTAACTGAGATGAACTCCTCGCAAGAACTATTGTATCTTTGATCACAAAACTAGCATGTTAGAAATTGCAGTCATCCATTGATTTTGTTGCCTTTTTGCAAGAAATTTTGACCTATTTATTTGTCAGTATCAAGTTAACATAACCTTTTACTTGTATTGATCCTGCATTCATTTACATTATATCTCGCCAAGTTATAAATTAATGTTTGTCGGCATTTACATACAAACCACACAATTTGTATATGTTTAGATACATAAATAACACCAAAATTTTTAATATTTTATCAAATATAGCACAATCATTAATTTCTTAAAGTGAAATGCACCTTTTCATGCTAGAAAAAGTATTGTGTTGGATCTTGAATAATCAGTGGTTTCACACCACTTAGCAATCAGTTATGAGAGGAAAGAAAAAAAAAGAACACAGAAAGAAAGAGAAATAGAAAGATAAGAGAGCACTAAGAGAGTCTAAAGCTTTAGTTAAGAAGTGGGAAAAAGATTCTTTAACCCATGTGCCTTTTCTTATTATAGATTCAACGTTTGACTTTTTTTGCTTTGAGTGAATTTTAATTTTGACACCGTTTGAATATGAATGCTTTTACCCATCTCACTGAAAGTTCCGTTTTAGCGCTTCAAAAAGAAATAAAAAATACTTTTAAACTAACTTTTCAGGAATCCAAAAGAAAACGCAGTTCTCGACTAACCCTTGAGAATTATATAATTTGTTACGTCAGATTTTGGGAGTATAATACCCTTGTAATCATTCAACACAAATTCAACTCTACTCACAATAAATTCGCACTTACGGACTCTCTGATTTGTATTTCAGGATCATGATGACCATTTATTTGGTAACGGTAAACTTTGTGATGGTGCAGGAAAGGGTAGACAGTAGGGGTGGTGATGAATCCGAAGGAGGAAAGCGGCAGAAATCAGATCACAGCGAACGCTTCTGCTGCACATAAGCTTTTGTGTGGTTTATATCGCTCAAATCCTAACGGGACATTTTTGAAGAGGCTCCATTACAAAGCGATCAATGCTGCTTTTCTTTTAGGATTTTATCCACATGAGAAGTCTCTCGTCCTTAGTCTTACTGTCCTCTCTACTTATATCATGTGCTCTTGATGTTATCTCCACTGTATTTACAGAGTACTCGCGTGCTTGGTTTTCAAATAATGGCTACTGATGGAATATAGTTGTCTAGAGGTTAAAATGATTGGCCTTTTCTGTGCTTTTCGCCTATTTGTTGTGTTCTAATTTTACTTTTTTTTTAGGTTTTATTTTATATAAGGTGTGTGCTTGGTTGATTTGTATGATTTGGTTTATGAATTAACGGAAGCTATTTTGATTATAAAATTGAAAAAAAATTGAACTTAAAAACTAATTTGTGCATTAATTTTAACATTCTATTCTGTTGATTCTCCTTTTTATTTTTAATTTTAGATGAGTTAATAAATATTAGTTTTGACATGGAAGCTTCATCTCGTTTAGTCCCATCTTAACCAAATTAATCATACGTTCAAATTGATATTTTTTTTTTTTAAAGCTATCCGATAAATTTCCAAGTCTGCTTTGAACCGAGTATTTCGAATTCTATGGAATTTTGATGATTTAGACCAATTTAGTTCAAATTATGTTAAACCTTTTTTTTATTATTTGGACTTTCGATATTACCCAAATTTCGAATGTAATTCAAGTGTATTTTATTTTAAAATTATAAATAGTCAACTAAAATTGAAACAAACCCTGAGAAAGAGAGAGAGAGAGAGAGAGAGAAGCGAGGGGAGGTGGAGCAAAGTTTATTATTTTGAGATATTTAAGTTAATTTAATTATAAATTTTTGTGTAAGAATTTAAGCTCAAGATTTTTTTAATTGTAAGTAGGGTTGTAAACGAAACGAGCTGAGTCGAGCATGTATGTGTTCAAGCTTGAGCTTGTTTAATATTATCGAGTTCGAGCTCGATTCGAACTTTTAAGAATAGAATTCAAGCTTGAGCTTGTTTATCATTATCGAGCTCGATTCAAGTTTGTTCATGAGCTCGTTTCAAATTGGATTATCAAGCTTGTTAATGGGCAGCTCGTTTAATAAAATAAGTGAGTTTTAATCAAATTTTAATTGAGCTTGTTCATGAGCAATTTGTTGAGAAATATGTATGAGTTGTATTAATTAAAGCTTATTAAGTTTAAAAAAATAATAATTTGAATAATATTGTTCATAAATAAGTTTTAATCGAGCCGTAATCAAGTTATAATTGAGCTCCTTATCAAGTTTGTTCATGTGTTTTAAATGATAATGTTCATGAACATAAATGAATCGAATGACAAATTATTCAAACTTGTTTATTTAGCAATCGAGTATTTAAAAAAATATTCAAGCTTATGAACGAGCTCTAATCAAGCTGAGTCACGAGTAGTTTGTCGAACACTCGATTCATTTGCAGCCTAATTGTAAGTGAAGTTGATTCAATTAAAAAAAAAATCTAAAAGGTTATTTTTGATCATTTTTATTTTTATTTTATTTATATTTTAATTTTAAATAAAACATATTTATCATCATAATAAATATATATTTTTAAATTAAATATTAAATAAATTAATTTATTTAATGATAGTGGTGATCCCTATCAGAACAACAGCATCGACAACAACATAATGGCTGATAATTATTGGTGAGCAACATCGTTCGGAGTTTTTTATTATTATTATTTTTATTTTAAATAAGTTGATTTATTTTTAAAAATAAAAAATATTTAAAATATCAAATAAATATATTTTTAAAACAAAAATAAAAATAAAAAAACTCCCAAGTAAATCCTAATTTTGGTTAATCCCAGCACTGCCCATGTTAAACTCAGCCCAACCATTCATCATCAAATCTACTTAACAGGTAATTAATTTATCTTAATTTGAAGTAGGGTATAATTACATGATAAATCATCATTTAATTTTTTTTTTAAAATTGAGAAATCATATTAAGCTTGCCGAACAAAGCAAGTCGCAGACACCAAATCTTTTATATAAAAACAACTATATAAAGCAAGTCACTATGGAGGTGGGAGTACGAATGCATTGATTATATTAATTTTTAATAATCATGATTAAATTCACCAAAAATAAATAAATAAAAACTGTGTTTTTCCTATTCCTCCTATCCATTGTTCTAAATATAAAATTTTATAGACTTCATAATATATAGATATTTCATTCTAAGAATATATTTCTCTCCCTAATAATAATTTTCCCCTTTCCCCCATATTTTCTCAACAGATTAATGGCTTCAATTAGGGCTGCAAATGAACTGAGCGTTCAACGAATATTTGTTCGTTGAATTAATCGAATGAGCTCAGAATTTTGATATACTGATTCTAGATGAACAAGTTTGAACATTTGTCATTTACGCCAACGATTATATATTTCAACATGCCGCCACAGTTTTCGATTAAGGCTCGTTTATTTCATTAAACGAGCTAATTGTTAATAGGCTCGATAAGCCCAATATGAACCGAGTTTGCGAACAAGCTTGAGCCGAGCTCGAACAAGATCTTTTTAAACGAGCTCAAGCTTGAACACTATCCTAAAAACTCGAATTAAGTTCGAGTCGAACTCAAGCTCAATAATGATAAACGAGCTTGAACTCGAATAAGCCCATACTCACCTCATTTGCAGCCCTATGCTTCGTTTGGGAGGGCTTTTTTAGTGCGTTTTGCTTTTGAGAGCGTGAATTTTTAATTTTGATATTCGTTTGAATACTTTTGAAGCTAGCGTTTTAGCATCTCAAAAGCTGCTTATTAAAAAAGAAAAACAAATAAATTTTTCGAATATTTTAAATCAAAAATTTTAATAAACCAGTTCTGGTTTAACACCATTATTGTGTGCATGCACCAATGCAAAAAAATCAATTTACATAAATCTAAATTAAGAAGAAGTTCAAAATTGTAACTTTTTAACCAAAATAAATAGACTAATAAAGTAGCCAAGACTACCAAATCTTTAAGACCTGAGACAACAAATTGACAAGAAAGCATTTAATATTGGGATAATGCAGATTAGATATCTGTATTTATAGAACTTGCATCAACCATTTTTAAGAAAATACAGAATCAATCTCACAGTAATATTGTGGATGGTTAAAAGCCTTTAGGAGTCACTCATTTGAGAATAGCTTGGAATGTCAGTTAACAATATTAGAATCGAGGAATCCTTCTCATTGTGCATCTGATACATGTAAAGCTTGGAAAGGTAAAGGGTCCTTTTGGAGCAATTGCAGCCTTTCGTAAAATTTGATTGTAAAATTATTACGAAGAAAATAATATTTTGAAATACTGTTGTGATGTTATAAATATTTAAAAAAATTATTAAAATAATAATTTTCTGAGAGATACTATATTTTGATAACTCTGATTTTCAAAATTAACTTTCAATCACAAATTAAAAAAAAAACCTATAAAATTGATAGTCAAATGTATCTGTAGTTACTATCTGAAAAATAAAACAGCTAAAAAGTAGTCCCCAATGCACCCAAAAGAGAGAAACATATAAAACCTGCAAGTACTCTACAGGGTTTTAAATATGCAGTTGAGCTAAGAAGTGTGTTTTTCATGGGAAATGATGATAATTGGCTAATGGTTTCTGTTTCTGGGATGACAAAAATATAAAGATCATGAAACTAAAAAAGAAAAATGTTAGTTCAATGAAAAAGCTGTTATAAAGATATATATATGTAGGATCTAATAATACATAAGAAGAAGACGAATAAGCAAATTGAGCAGAAAGACATCATCACAACAACAGAAGATATTGGCACACAAGTGCTGTAAAAGTTGAGTTTTTTGGTCAAATTTTATTATAACGCTGATATGAGTTGGTGGAATGGATTAAATAGGTATATTATATATTCCATATGATTATGATATAATACCATAATCTTAATTAGTATATAAATAATTAATCAACTAACAATTTAAAAAGATTGAAAAAGAAGTTGTGTATGTTGTTTTTGATGAAAACCTAATTGTATCAATTGAATATGATTTAAAAGAAAAAAATACAAAAAAAGTTTAAGAGATTAATTTGGAAGATAAAAAAGATGCCTATTTGAAGAAATGTATGTCAAAAGAGTCCTTAGTCCTCTTAATGACTTAATCATAGGTGATTCTTCCTAAGAAAATAGAAATTTTATTTCAGAATAGAATGTATAAATATTGAAGAAACTTTGGAAGATAATTTCTAGATTGTAACAATATATGATCTAAGAATGATCTTTGGGAAATAGTTTCTAAACCTCAAGATCAAATGTAATTGGAATTGAATGGTTCTTTCCTAACAAACTAAATGATCTAAGATGTATTATTAGAAATAAAATTAGATTAGTTACACAAAAGATAATCATATATAGAAGGGAGGAGTTTTGAAAGAATCGTTTAAACTCATAACAAGACTAGAAAACTCATAACAAGACTAGAAGCATTAGGTTACTCCTTGCTTATGCAAATCATACAGATTTTAAACTATTTCAAATGGGTGTCCAAAGTGCATTCATTGACTTCGATGCTTTTGTAAAGAACCTTTAGATTATATTTTTAAGTTGAAGAATTTTTCTAAAATATTAATTATCCTTATCATTTAAATTGAAGAAAAATTTAAAAGGATTAAAATAATCTCCTAAAACATGATAAGATAAATTGAGTACTTTTTTTTATTAATAATAGATTTAGTAAGGGTCATTAAAAAACATCGTCTATCAAAAAACAAGATATAAATCTGTATGAATGATGATTTATTTAGAAGAACAAAACTACAAATAAATCTATGAGTTTTCATCTACTAATTGTCAACAAATTAAAATGAGTATGATAAGTAAACTCAACTTTTTTTTTAAAAACTTTAGATAAAGCAACTAGAAAATAAAACCTTGATATGTGCACCAATGAATAACATGAGAAATTTGATATATAAATTCAAATCTAATAAAATCCTAGTGAGTCCAAAAACTAGATTAGATTAGATGAATCAGATAAACCTATAGATAATAAACTTCATAAAAGTATAATAAGTCGCCCTTTATGCCTTATTACATATAGGTCTGATATTGTGTGTATTGTTTGTATAAGTGTTTGTTTTCAGACCAACCTCAAAGAATCTCACCTAATTAGAGTAAAACTTATATTTCGATATTTGATTGATGCTTACAAATTAAGTTTGTAGAATTCCAAAAAATCATTATTTTGGGACTTATTTGCATATTCTTTTGCCAACAATGTGGTGAGCAAGGTCAAAAGAAAAAACATCTCTAAAAATGCTAATTTTTAGGACCATTACTCGTGACTTGTCTAATAAACAGTAGAATTATGTAGCTTTATCAACTAGAAAAGCTGAATATATCATTGCTGGTTGCTATGTTGCATAAGTGCTTTAGTTAAAGTAGCAATTAAAAGACTAGATTTAGACAAAACACAATCCAATAAGTGTCATAATATAAATGCTGTTTGTTTAACTAATATCTTATTCAACACTTAAGAACCATATATATATATAGAGAGAGAGAGAGAGAGAGAGAGAGATTATAGACTGTTTCATTAGGGATCTTATTTCTAAAAGTTATGTGGATATTAAATTTATTAATACTTAATTTCAAATTACTGATATTTTTGTTTAACAATTAGTAGAAAATAAGGTTTTGTAAATTAAGAAAAAATTAAGCATGTTAGATCAGTATAAATGATATGAGTGCTCATATGTTCTAAATTATTATTACATATTTATTCTCTTAAATTTAACATTTCTTTTTAATGTTGTCAAAAAAAGGGAGAAAGGTAAATTGGATTTCATATTTATATTTATGCACATACTTTGGGGGTTAATTATATAACTGGTATATCTGCGCTTTTAATGATGATAAATATATGATTAGAATTAGTAATGGATAAATTGAGTGACAATAAAATTAATAGGATGCAAGGACCAAAATGATGACCAAGTGACTACACAAAAATTAGAAAATATGAAGGAGGGACTCAAGAGCAGAATTAAAGATACTTTATTGAGCCACACTATAATTATGCTTTCACTGTAATTTTCTTTTTATGATCATATAATTGCAAAATAATCTAGGTTCATGGCTTCATATGATACTTGCTCTAACAACCTTTGAAACCATTTAGAATCATTTGATAAACACAGAGACTTAAACTTCAAAACTTTTTTTTTACTTGTTTTGTGTAATTCAGGAACAAAATGATCCCTACGTACAGCTTCAATCTATAAAAATGGACTTTCCCTTGAAAAACTATGATAGAACACAATTCTCAGAGCGGTAATTATCCTGACACATTGTTTCAAACAAACAAGTTCGTTTAATCTAGAAAAGAAAAGGTATTAGCAGTACATTAAATACACAATCGCGCAAGATTCCCCTTTCCATCCGCATTCTAAGCAGCATTTCAAAGCAATTATACGCATTACAGAAACATAAAAAACTATCACAACAACACAAACAACAATGTTCAATTGTTAAATGTAGCATGCAGAAAACAATGGAAGTTCTTGTATATATTCATGAAAAAAAATACCGAACAGTACAAGAAAGGGCAAAATTTTTCATAATCGCCGGTACAGTAACGAAAACATCGCCATTGGATCGTCAGAATCATAACTTTATCCGTTCTTGAGCAACCCAGGAAAACATCCAAGAGCTAGAAGTTGAAACTTCGAAACAGATTAATCAATTTACCTGCCTATCAGCAGCATCCGCGACGATGGGTAGGCGCGGTACCTGGCCGAAAAGACAAGTGGTGGATCCGTATATCATGCTGACGAGGAGGAAGAGAAAGACAGTGCTATCAATGGACATAACTATGTCGAGGCCGATGCCATCTCGTGGGGCGAAGAAGCGCTCGATGAGGTCGGGGAAGATGAGGAGGACGTCGAGGACGATGGCCTGCATCGTGTTAAAGCGAACATAACGGCTGAAGGAGGAGGGGTTACGGACTACGGCGAAGTAGAGAGTGAGAAATACGAGAAAAGGGTTGAGAGGTGAAGCGCTGAAGAGGCGGATAGCAGGGGCGAAGGGGAATATGATGATCTGAATAGGAGGGAACTGGGCGAGTAGAAAGCGACCGAAATGGATACCGTCGAGGAAAGGGTACAAGTAACAGACGGCGGAAATGAAACGGTCAGGTGGCTCGGCAGAGTCGCCCCCGCCACGGCGGTTTTGGACGCTGGTGAGGAGGCGTCGGCGGTGGCGTTGGTGACAATGGGCGTGGAGGAAGAGAGGGAGGTGAGGACGGAGCGGTTTATAAGAGATATCGGATAGAGGGAAAGGGGAGAGGAGGAGACTAGACGCGTAAGAAGCCATAGATTGTGCTCTCCTCTACCACAAACTGCTTCCCTACTATGCTTGCTGACTACCTTTCATTATAAATGAGTAAAAAAGCTTCACTCCCCAATTAGATGAAATCACACGCTAAATAAAATTTTCACTTTATTTAAATAAACCGATTAGTATTTTTTTTTGAGTTCAAATAAAAGTACTAATATTGAAATCAAATATGTATAGTAATAATAAATGAACTGTCAACCCTTTATTTATAAAGTGATGAAGGTTGGAGAGAAAGTTACATTATAAAATAATACACTCAATATAAAATAAATCTCACAGGCATATATATATATATATATATATATATATATATATATATATATATATATATATATATATATATATATATATATATATATATATATACTACTCACTTAAACATGTATACATCCAAAGACAACAAGAATAATGATGGTGATTACAGTAAATGTGGCTTCTCAAGACAAGTGCTATAAGTTCAAGACATGAAATTTTTTTACATGAAAATCGTTGGATCTCATCCAATTGAAATAATTTTATATAAAATATGTATATTAACATAATTGATGAAAAAATTGGTATAATGTAATAGATGTGTCTTATGAAAAATGATCATTATGGTGACGTTAAAAAGCTTTGAAATTTGAAACTTATTATCAATAGATGATAGATGACCTATTTGATCTTTATTCCTTAAAGAGAAAAGATTAGAGAAGATCGATGTTTGGAAAAGCAAGCAACCTAAATGATGAGATTGAACAATAATGGTCATCAATGCTAGTCATAACAACAAACATTGACATTAATTGTAATGACAAACATTGATTGTGGTGGTAATGCTGGGTGCTAACCTTATTTGTAATTATAGTGTTGAGCTTAGTGGAGAAATCTTTGAGTCTAATAATTTGGTATTTTGGAATCTTTTCGGATCTGTGGGCTCCTAAAATTTACCACCGACCTCTCACATTGAAGAGAGTATGATTTGATGTGTCGGTAAAATTTTCAGAAGGCAGATGGAATAGTAGATAAGACACTACCCAGAGATTTCATCCTCATTTTGTGAGGACTTTATATCTGGTTCCAGGTTTCCTATAGGCGCAAGCACCTATAGTTAATTACCACTCCCAATGCTGAGAGAGAACTTTCGATTAAGGCTAGTCATTAGACCACTAAATGCATAGCGTATAGTAGCAGCATATGGAGTTTGAAATTTGGGGTTTAGAATTAATGAAATTTACTATTATTTAACCTAAAGCATATGGTTAGTGGAATGATGACGTGCCCGATCTAGATCTCATGGTTCCATCATCCTGGACTGTCGTGGTCCATAGTTTACTTAGTCAGAGGAGGTAGTCGACCTAACCTGATCGAAGGATCCTTGTCAGCAGCTATGGGTTCCGCCGTCCAAGTAATCCTTGTAAACTTGGGGTGGCATTTGTCTAAGGAGATAATCTTAAGTCTACTTGAACTGATAAAAGAGCTTTGTGCCTATTAAATATACCCTACGATTCATAACTCAAAGGGCTGCGCCATTGGGGAACATACGAGCTACAGTCGTGATTGTATATATAATAGTACTAATTGGTGGCAACCACCCGATTAGAGAACTCTAGTTGCAATCACATCATATGTGGAGCCTACTAGCCAAACCACACAAACAGAGGACACGAGCCACGTTCTTACTGTCATGAGATTATTTGATTTTGAATATAGTGATTTATTTGACTTGACATTAGCTTCTTTGTGAGCTAGAGTTTTCTTAATTTGTCATCCTCAACAAGCGATAATGGATGGGTGGATGAATTGTCTACTTCAAATATTTAAATAATAAATTTCATTTAGTTCAGATATTTACTTAATTGAAATTTAGTTTTATGATGAATTAGTTTAGAGCTCAAGTATCTTTTGATGATAATATCTCATCCGGTTGAGATTTTCAATCAACGCGGCTATCATTGGGGTATATAAGTCTGCTTAATCATTTGGTTTATTATTTCAGATCCTATTGACTCTATTAATTTAATAATAGAGGATCAGATCTAGATTTATATTTTAAGTATTTTAAATTTGAGAATATTTAATATAATATTATGAATATTTTGATAATAGTTATCCCTCCAGTTGATATCTTTAATCAACTCAGCCATCATTGGGGTATACCTTATCAACTCTACTTATTTGCTAGTAGAAGGTCAGGTCTATTACTTATGTGTCACTTAAATTCTTTAGAAAATTGATATCACAATAGATCTTGTCAACTCCATTGCAAACATAGAGGACTGGGTCTTATAATCTACTATAGTTTAAATTCATTTAGAAGTTGATCATTTAGTAGACCTCGTCAACTCTATTACATGCATAGGGGATTAAGTCTACTTTGATCACATTCTGTGGCGCTGAATATTTATATCCTTCATTAACTTGAATTAGTATATGAAGACATTCATTAGCTACATGCATATAGTCATAAATAATTGAATTGATTTCATCATTCTTCTCCTTTATTTTAAAAACCCGTGCAACATCCTCAGATACAAAGTTTAGGTGCTTGGTATAAGTGTCATGGCCCATGCGAGTGTTTATGACTTAGATAATTTCATCTAACTAATGAAATCATTAATTTTAAAAATCATAATTAGAATAAATTTTTTATTTATTTTTGGATTGAAAGAAACTCCATAATTAGTATAGTATTTAATTTAGTATTATCTTCTGTCTACTTATACAAAGAATTGCAGATCCGGTGGCGATGATTTAGATTGAAATCCAAGACATCGTAGTTTTGCTCACAATTAGCTTGCTTATTGAATTTTCCAACCCTCAAATATTATTTGGCTTGTAATATTTATTGAACTTTAGTTATACTTGCCAACAAGTTTCTCATCTTTAGTGAAAATCTCTTTTGAAATTCATTTAATTTTCTCCAATTCATTTGGAGTGAAGGGGTAAAGCCATGTTTGTATTCATTGATAGACTATCAAATTCATTGCATTTGCTATATGATCAAGTATTCTAATATTCAGAAGTTTCTTATGCTTTGATCATATATTCAATTAAAGAATTTTAAATTATTTTATTATGAGTTTTAAAATGATTTTAATATTTAACAAGAGATTTTATCGCATGCAATTTCAATTCTAGTGAAACTTGTATTTTTTTATAGATTCATATATTTCAAAACTTGATAAGCTCAAATTGAATATTAAAATTATCTTAATATTCAATTTAGGCTTAAAAATTTCTATTTAAATAGATTCCTTTAAGTCATTGTAAATTTAGTGACATTTTGGCGTATTAGGCATCATCCTCACATGAGCATCGAATTTTGGCTTACGGTACACTCTATTAGTGCGTGTCTTAAGCGAGTCTTCATACCCACTAAGCCCTATTGAGCATTAGTGGGGTCTTTGATCACCTGGTGTAGCAAATATATATAATTTTTACATATTTAATCCTCTTTATGTTATGCCTTTGCAATGAGCAATGATGACGATCATCAAGTGAGACCCATTACATGGGGGGTCTTCAAACATATTATGCCCTATTAAGCTTAGTAGGATCTTTGATCACCTTTTTGAAGGAGCTATTGATTAGTTTGATAACACTGATCCTTGATTACTAGTTCTTGCATGTCCACCACACGATCTTGTAAAGTAGGGGACTACCATTGACCGTTTATTGCTTGTTGTAAAGCTCTTCAACATGTTGAATTCTACAACAATTGAGAGTAGATCCTTGATCTCAGACTCACCACCTGAGAGCAACATTCAACCATCTGGGTACATCAATATTTGCACTATTTGAACTATTTACAATAAATTCTAGCAGAGGTTCTGGAATGTGAAATTGCCTTGTTGAGTGTAGAAAATGATCTGAATCGTGCACTCCAAGATAACATATTAGAAGTGTCAATAGCCATAGTTTGTAGTTTCGAAAGATTAGACAACAATGAAGTATCTATGCAGTCTTCCTCATTGGACCCGCTAAAAAGAAGCTTTAGGATCGTTTCACGTCTAGCACCTCTGTTCAACAATCCCAAAGCTAAAAAGGTTGGACTGAATTAGCCGTTGATCATTGTGGTTTAAAATAGACCCTTCGATTTGTCTGGGAACTTTAACCTATGAGATTGGATCTGAGCCATCTAACTTGCCACCTTCTTTTCTTTTCCAACTGTTGGATTTAGCTTCTCGGAGAAGGAGCTGAAAGGGGGTTATTTCCTTGGGTTCGGCTCTTCGAGCGGCCAAAATGGATCCAGAGAGAAGGGAAGGTTGAGGGTGCAGAGGGGAAACCCTAGGGTTTCCTGTCGGAGAAGATGGTGTTTTCAACGAGTAATCTAGAAGAAAATGCAAGAGGAAGAAGGAGAAGAAGAAGGAGCAGAGGAAGAGAAGTTTTCTTTTCAGAAATATTGATTACATCCTGTTTGTCTCTCTTTCACTCTATTTATACTATCTTCTTCTATCCTACTAGATCTACTACTTCTTTGATTTTCAGAAGTTCTTTTTTTTATGGTTACTTTTTGTTAACAGAGCCCGATCTCTTTCTATTAGGGCTAGGGTGAAGTACTTCTTGGGCTTTTCAGTTAGTTTATTACTGTATTTGTAGCTGAGTTGTCAAAATCCTTTATTGCTTCTTATTTTCAGTTATCTATTATTTATTGTAGTCGATCGCTCAGAGTTATTATTCTTTGTTGAAGTCCCGAATAACCGTCTCTAGATATTATTGCAGGATCTACTATGGAATTACAATTACTTTTGTTATTCTAGCAATCTGTAATGTTGTGTTGTTAACTTTGTTGAAATTTATTCTGTAATATTTTACTAGTCTTATAATTTCTTATTTTACTGAGTAAAATCCTTCAGCCAATTTGGGGCTTTTCTATGCCATGTGCTTCTGATGTTATGCTGTGTATTTAGGATCACATCATTATCCCCTTCCCAAACATTGACCTTATCCTCAAGGTTAAAATCAAAAAACACTTTCTGGAATTCTTCAATTGATACCCAAGATGCCTCTTTTGTTAGCATCCCACCCCATTGGACCAAAATTTCCTTCATAATTTTATCTGCTTGCATTCTTGTCCTTTATTTTAAAATTTTGATAGGTCTGACCACAGGCTGGCCTTCTATGCATTGAGTTGGTAAGATTGCTGGATGTAGCTTGGAATCCTGTTTGTATTGCTTTAGTCTAGATACATGAAAGGCATTGTGGATCCTTCTTTGTTTTACGGAAGTTCTACTCTATATCTCTTGTCCCTATTTTACGTAAAATTTTAAAGGACCATAATACTTTCTTTGTAGCTTTGTGTAAGGATTCTTTGAGGCGAGTCAATGTATGGTAGTTTAACTAACACTAGATTATTTACCTTGACTGAAGCTCCCTTACGTGTTTATTAAGCCATTCTTTTCTATTTTGAGCTTCCTATAAGTTTATTTTAAGTTGATGTAGGATCTTGTCCCTCTGTTGTATTACTATTTCTACCTCTGTTGGTAGTTATGTTACCATTATAGGGTATAATTATAGGTGAAAGTCTGCCATACACTATTTGAAAAGAAGTCATTTTTGTGGAAGTATTGATGGATGTATTATAGGAGAATTCTGCCCATGGAAGAAATTGTGACCAATTTATTGGTGTCTCTAATCAAAGCTCCTTAGATATTGTTCTAGTATTCTATTTGTGACCTCTGTTTGGCCATCTGTCTGAGGATGATAAGCACTGCTGTGGCTTAGTGTTGTTCCACTTAATTTGAATAGTTCCTGCCAAAAATTACTCATAAAGATTGGGTCTCTATCTGAAACTATGCCCTTTGGTATTCCATGTAGTTTGGCTATGTCTGAAATAAAATCTGAATATAGGTAGGCATAAAGCGTGGAAGGTGAGAAATGTGCATACTTAGATAGTCTGTCTACCACCACTAGTATAAACATTTTGTTGTGAGACCTGGGTAGTCCTATGATAAAATTCATTGATACTTTCTCCCAAATTATAATATTCAATTAATCCAATTAGCTTATTTCCTAATTGCTTAATTAATTTTATCGTTACTGTAGCATTAGGACTGTAGCAGCTAAGCATGCAGCGGCCGGATTAAGCCATTCGATGCGTGTATGGTTGGATCTCTCTCACAGCTTCCTATTTCATTTCCTTCCATAGCCGCGGCCTCTATCCTTCACACTGATTTTCTTCATGTTGATCGAGTCATCTACTCCTTTCCTTCGGCTTAATGCGATGGATTGCTTCGTGACCGCAGTCGCCGATCTCGCTTTGGATTCACCGAAAATCGCCCTTGGTTGCCGACGTGGATTGCGCTCGTTGAGCGTAACATCTTTGCACGGACGTCTCGCTATGTCGGCTTGAAACGCGCCGTAAGTCTTGCTCGGGTTGGAAATCCTGAACCGGGTTGGGAAATCCAAACTGCTGGTGGAAATCCGTGAACGGCGACTTAGGGACTTCTGTTCTGGCGATTAAGTGCAGCTTGGTGAGTTACTGAATTTCTTTCCCTATTTATTTTTCTTTCAGTCGGCAGCCTTCTTTGGTGTTGAAATGCGTGATTGGGAAGTTTCGAAATCTGTTTTGGCTGCTAGGTGAGTTGTAGAATTATTGTGTATTAAAATGGGGACATCAATTTTGTTAATTTCACTTGTATGCCATATTGCCAATCCTTTCAATGATTTCAAAAGGTCCTATGTACCTAGGGCTCAATTTACCTCCGTGACTAAATCTACTAACTCCTTTCATAGGTTTGACTTTCAAGAATACAAATTCTCCAACTTGAAATTCTCTGTGCTTTAAGTCGTAATACTTACTGATCCAATCGATTTTCTCGTAGCTTGATCAACCAACTCACGGACTTAGGTTGTCTTTCTCCCACGCCAACTATCAAGTTCTACATTTTCGACCATATAATGCTTCATACAGCCATCAGATACTAGGGTGGTAGTATTATTGTAGCAAACTTCGATAGGAATATGATCTTCCCAGCTACCTCCAAAATCTAACTTATAATCATCGAGCAGTTGTAATGGCATACAATATGACACGAATATCTAGATGTATGTCATTCATATAATTTATAAACTCTGTAGAAATAATGGCATTTATAGGACTAGAAATTGAATTTACATTAGCCTATGTCTCACGTTACATACGATGTGGTGCCTCGATTCCTCCTCGATTAATGAAATAACTCTTCTAAATACTTCTAATACATGCAACTCATAAATGAAACTCATAATTAACACCAATCTTACCTGAAATTGATATCTCCTCATATAAGCTTTTGAAATACTGGAGCACGACTACAAGGTAATCGACTGACGCTAATATTAATCCCACTGTTGCTTGGAAAAATTCAACTCATTTTCAATTCTCCTAGCCCTTTCAACTAACACTGAGAACTCACTAATATCAAATGGTGCTAATGCCAATCTTAATTGATCTCTAAGGCCTCGTAAAAATCTATAACATTTCTCTTCCTGTGTACTGATATAATGTGGAGCATATCTAGAAAGAGAAGTGAACTCGACTTCATATTGCATTATAGTTTTTGAGCCTTGAGTTAGATTGAAAAATTTGTCTTGTAAAGCAAGTCGGGCTGATGAAGGAATAAACCAATCTTTGAATACTTTGACAAACTCATCCCATTTGATTTGAGTAATGGGTATCATTTCAAATATTTCCCTGTGTTGATCCTACCACCACCTTTCTGCCTCCCCTTCTAGTAGCTACTCTTACGTTTTGGACAAATCATCCCATCCAAAATTTTTCCAATTTTAAGCGACCAATCTTCGCCACTATAGGATCAGCTCTCTTGAATCTTTGGTGGTTTGAGCGTTTGAAATATCCTCAAATAGGAAATGGGAGATCCAACCATAGCGTCGAATGGCTTAATCCGTTTGCATGCTTACTACTGATCTAATGCTACTGATAATGATAAAATTAATTAAATTAAGAAATAAGCTAATTGGATTAATTGGATATTACAATTAAAAAAATTTCATCCTCAAAATTTCTTAATGATTCAAAGCGGAAGGAAACTTACTCATCTCTTGTTCAATCTCCCAAGTAGCTTCTTTGATTGGTCCGTTCTTCCATTTAATTTTAACATAGAAAATTTGTCTATTTTGCAATCTCTTCACATCAAATTCTAAAATCTTTTCTGGCTCCAATACACATAGTCTCAACAAATCTTCTAGGACTTGAATTATTCTTTCTGATTGTCCATCAGTCTGCCCAAGCCTCTCTGAATTCCTTTCCATAATCTGGAAGTAAATCTACCATCTCTGTCAGAGACGATCACTTTTGGTACACCATGAAGTCTTACAATTTCTTTAACATATAATGGATAATTTATCAATTGAATCATGCGTTTCATAGGTAAGAAATGAGTGACTTGGTCAATTTATCCTGGCGACCCTTTATCTTACTAGATCTAAGAAATCCCATAACAAAATCCATTGTAATTTCTTCCCACTTCCACTTGTAGGTATGTAATGTAATCATCGGTCTTTGATGCTCAAACTTTCTGTCAGCTTGACACTTAGAGACATACTTAATCGTCCTATAGCTCTGTATTGATCAATTCGACACTTATCCCTAAATCCAAATCATGATTCCATTACTATTACTCATCAATCTTTTTGCTCTGTTATCAACCTTATTGCTCTGATACCACTTTCTATCACACCCCGGATGACCCCTTATGCTAGTGGGTCAGTGTAATAGGGATGACATTTCGATTGACCACAGTTCAAAGTTTCGCTTACTTGAAAGTGAAATTTGCATATAATCAAATCATTACAAATATTTGTAATTCATATACTACTTAACTTAATTCATATCACAATTACTGGAAGCATGAAATCTTTAAGTTTGTAAATAAATATAGAGCAACTAAAGAAATCAGTATTAAAATTTTGTACGTACCAAAAAAAAAACCTTTAAGCTTTCCAAAACTATACAATTCAACAAAACAGACTAGCTTCTACCCAGCTCATCTTTTTCTGAAATTATCAACGGTAGCATTATAAGCTAAAGCTTTGTGAGACAAGAATGCTAAAGTAAGCTCAGTACAAGACAATAGGAACAATCGTGCATGTACATATAAATTTATAAAACTGGGGGTGTGACACAAATGGCTGCTGGTATAGGTAGAGGTTATAGTAAACCTACAGGATTTTGACTGTCATATTTAACTTGTTGACATATAGGGCATGTGGAGATAAAATGCTGTATGTCCTGTTTCATATTTTTCCAGTAAAATTGTGGAGTAATTCTGGCTACAGTCCTTTTAATTCCATAGTGTCCTCCTACTGGCGTTGAATGTAGTTCTCTCATAATAATATTTCTTATTTCTGATTCTTTAGATATGAGAATCCTGTCTTTATAATATATCAGTCCATTAACAATTTTATGCTTTGGAAATAAACTTGGGCTTTCTGATACTTGCTTATACAGTTGTTGTAGTTCAGGAGTAGAATGTGTTTCCTCTTTGATCTGTTGTACTAAAGAAGTGAATTGTTGAGTATAAACATATAAACTTTGTTGTGTAGAACCTTCTGCTGTCAGTTGCTCTTCTGCATTGTATATTTTTCTAGATAAGGCATCAACTGCCTTGTTTGTGATTCTTGGTTTATATTCTATTGTGTAATCAAAGCTAAGGAGTTTAATAAAGAACCTTTACTGTTTAAGAGTCTGAATTGTCTGTTGCATTAGTTCCCTTATGCTCTTTTGATCAGTTCTGATGGTGAACTTGTGGCCTAACAGATATTATCTCCATCTTGCTACTGTTTCTGTTATGGTATAGAGCTCTCTTGCATAAGTAGATGCTTTCTGTAATGATGGAGATAATTTCTTACTAAAGTAAGCAATAGGATGACTATTTTGTATTAAGACTACTCCTATTGCAGTGCCAGATGCATCTGTTTCTATTATAAAGGGCTGAGAAAAATTGGGATAAGCTAATACTAGTAAAGATGTCATTGCTTGTTTCTGCTGTATAAATGCTTTTTGAGCTTCTTCAATCCATTGGAACTTTTGTTTAGCTAGTAATGAGGTCAATGGTGCAGCAATTGCTGCATATTATTTAACAAACTTTCTGTAGTAGCTGTTAAACCTAAGAATCCTCTCAATTGCTTAACTGATGTTGGAATTGGCCATGACTATACCGCTGCTATTTTTCTCTGGTCCACTTCTATGTCTTTGGTTGATAAAATCTGGCCTAAGTATTCTATCTTTTCTTGAGTAAAAGAATATTTTAATGGTTTAATAAATAAGCTGTGGTGTTTCAGCTTTTCTAACACTGCTTGCAAGTGATTTTGATGTTGCTCTAATGTAAGGCTGTATATTAGTATGTCATCAAAGGATACTAAGACAAATTTTTTTAAAAAAGGTTTCAGAACTGTGTTCATCATGGCTTGGAATGTGGAGGGTGCATTTATTAACCCAAATGGTATTGCAATAAACTCATAGTGTCCCTCATGTGTTCTGAAGGCTATTTTGTATATGTCTTCTTGATTGATTTGATGATAACCTGAACGTAAATCCAGTTTTGAAAAGATGGTTGCTCCATGTAGTTCATCCATTAGCTCTTCTGGATTTAGAATTGGAAATCTGTCAGGGATAGTGATTTTATTTAAAGCTCTGTAATCGACACAGAATCTCCAAGTTCCATCTTTTTTCTTTATTAGTAGTGTTGGAGATGAGAAAGGGCTGGTGCTTTCTCTGATTATCCCAGTGTCCAGCAATTCCTTGATTAACTTTTCAATTTCTATTTTTTAGAAATATGGATATATGTAGTTTTTAACTCTAATTGACTGAGTTCCAGGTGCCAAGTTGATATGATGATCAATGTTCTTTTGTGGAGGTAAATTATTTGGAGCTTGAAATATTTCTTGATACTGATGTAGTATTTGATGAATATTGGCAGGTAAGCTTTAAAACTCATTTGTTGTAGCCTCTGTAGATCTTAGAACTTCTGTAATCTGCAGGTATGAGGCTATTTCATCTTTGTTTTATATTTTTGTGAATTGGTGAAGGTAATGCTTTGAACATTAGATGTAGTGTCTCTTTGTAATTGCACCAATGTATCATTATACCTGAATTTCATAGTCAACTTCTTGTAGTCTGTTGTACATTCTCCTAACTGTTCTAACCATTGTACTCCTAGCACAACATCTACTCCTTGCATTGGTAGCAGGTAGCAGTCAGTTATAAAGGTATATCCTTGGAGTTTGATGGGTATGTTGGAACATACTCCTGTACATTTCAATGTTTCACTATTTTCAACCAATACTTTAAAGATAGATGCAGGTGTAACTATATGATCAATAAATTTGGCTAATTTAGATTGAATAAAATTGTGGGTTGACCCACTGTCAATCAATATATGTACTGTTTTGTTGCCAATCATTCCTTGCAATCTTAGTGTTTTGGGGTTGGATTGACCTGTAAAGGCATTGAAACTTATTTCTGGAATTTCTTCCTGTAATAATTGATTATCTGTCTCAGTTTTTTACTGCATGTGGTACTCTTGGTCATCATTGACCACCATTAGAGCAAATAATTTTGATTTATAGGTATGTCCTCTCTGATATTTTTCATCACAGTTGAAGCAAAGTCCTTTCTTCTTTCTGTCTTCCAACTGTGTGACTGTCAATCTCTGAATTGGTATATTCTGTTTGTTTTGACTGTTACTGTTGTGAATGGGCATTATTGGAGTAGGCAGTAGGGGTTGTTGATATGGCTGTTGCTATTTTACTGCTGAAAATTGATGAAATCTGGAAGTTCTTGGCATAGATACTTCATCAGCTAATATGCCTTCCATTAGTTTAGTTAATTGGAAGGCTTGCTGAAGAGAGTTGGGCTGTAAAGCTCTAACTTCTCTCTTTATGTCTTGTCTTAGCCCAGATTCAAAGCAGCTTTGTAAAAATTCAGGGGGAATGCTTGAAATTTGATTAGCTAACTCTTCAAACTCATTATAGAATTCTTGGACTGTTGTTTTCTATTGCAATTTGGCTAACTCTCCTCTTAAATCTCTGTATAGAGAGGGTCCAAACCTCTGAATGACCTGAGCTTTGAATTATTTCCATGAATGCAATTGTTTATTTAAATGCATCCATTGATACCAACTTAGGGCAGGTCCATCCATATATACTGAAGCTATTATGAATTTTTGATCCTCTGATAGATTATAATATTGGAAGAACTGGTCTGCTTTGAATAGCCATCCCCTTGGATTTTCTCCATTAAATCGGGGCATGTCTACCTTAACAGGTCTAGTGTTTTGTGTGTGTGTTCTGTTTGGAGGAGTAAATTCTATAGGAGATGAATTACATACCTGGGATTGTTGCTGTTCTTGACATGATTTATCCAATTTATCCTCAATAGCTAATAGCCTTCTTGATACTCCATTTAATACGATAGTGATTGAAGACATTTGTTCATCATTCTTGTTTAGTCTTCCAACACATTCTTCCAATATTTTTGCTGTATGCCTGGTACCTTCTGCCATTGATGTTTACAGGAGTCAACGAGAGCACCAATGATATGAACCGGGTTCTATCTTAGCCGTTGATCAGCATGGTTTAAAATAGACCCTTTGATCTATCTGGGGACTTTAACCTATGAGATTGGATCTGAGCCATCTAATGTGTGACCTTCTTTTCTTTTCTAGCCATTGGATTTAGCTTCTCAGAGAAGGAACTGAAAGGCGGTTATTTCCTTGGGTTTGGCTCTTCGAGCGACCGAAATGGATCCAGAGAGAAGGGAAGGCTAAGGGTGCAGAGGGGAAACCCTAGGGTTTTTTGCCGGAGAAGATGGTGTTTCCGGCGAGTAATCCAAAAGAAAATGCAAGAGGAAGAAGGAGAAGAAGGAGCAGAGGAAGAGAAGTTTTCTTTTCAGAAATATTGATTACATCCTGTTTGTCTCTCTTTCACTCTATTTATACTATCTTCTTCTACTATTCTACTAGATCTACTACTTCTTTACAGTTTTCAAGAAGTTCTTTTCTATTTTTATGGTTACTTTTTGTTACCAGAGCCCGATCTCTTTCTGTTAGGGCTAGGGTGAAGTACTTCTTGGGCTTTTCAATTACTTTGTTATTGTATTTGTAGCTGAGTTATCAAGATCCTTTCTTGCTTCTTATTTTTAGTTATCTGTTGTTTGTTGTAGTCTGATCTGGCTCTGTCTAGAGTTATTGTTGCTGTTGAAGTCTAAATAGCTCTATCTCTGGATATTATTGCAGGATCTACTCTGGAATTGCAATTACTTTTATTATTCTAGCAATCTGTAATGTTGTGTTATTAACTTTGTTGAAATTTGTTCTGTAATATTTTACTAGTCTTGTAATTTCTTATTTTACTGAGTAAAATCCTTCAGCCAATTTGGGGCTTTTCTGTGCCTTGTGCTTCTGATGTTATGTTGTGTATTTGGGATCAGATCAGACTAACATTGACCGTTTATTCCTTGTTGTAAAACTCTTCAACATGTTGAATTCTACAATAATTGAGAGTAGATCCTTGATCTCAGACTCACCACCTGAGAGCAGCATTCAACCATCTAGGTGTACAACAATATTTGGACCATTTGAACTATTTACAATAAATTTCAGCAAATGTTCTGGAATGTGAAATTGCCTTGTTGAGTGTAGAAAATGATATGAATCGTGCACTCCAACCTCATAAAGAGATAACATATTAGAAGTGTCAATATCCATAGTTTGTAGTTTCAAAAGATTAGACAACAATGAAGTATCTATGCAGTCTTCCTCATTGGACCCGTTGAAAAGAAGCTTTAGGATCGTTTCACGTCTAGCATCGCTGTTCAACAATTCCAAAGCTAAAAAGGTTGGACTGAATTAAGACGAGCATCTTGCACATCTATATGGACAGGATTTCCCATCATTGGAATTGCTATTTGAGAGCAGTTACATATTGGGAGTAGGTTCTTTGGAAGCAAGCTCTCTTCAATGGGAGGAGAACTAACCAGCACAGAAGCTAGTTTTATGATCTCTCTTATACTGCCTGGTAAGGTTGTTGAAATATCCTTGAAAGATCAGGAAGTGGTCCGGTCCTGATAGAAAGGAGCTAGGGAGAAAGAGAGCGAACATGAGAGAGCGAGAGAGAGATAGAGAGAACCTTATAGGTGAGAGGAGTTCCAGCTTCTTGAGGACGAACTGAGAGAGGAGACCGAGAGGTATATATATTTTTTACTGGGTTCATGAGAGGCTCTCTACCCATGCTTCCCGCCGAGAGGGAAAGAAAAGGGGGTTAAGACCCTTAGTTGTAGATTAATTACTTTCCTGATGAGTTTAGGCGGGATTTTATTTCAAAAATATTTGAATAAGATTGGATATATTTTTGGAAATAATTTATACCCATATTTTTTTTGAATTAATTCTGAAATAATTCAGACATTAAGAAATCAGATTTGATCAATATTAAAATAAATATATGAATTTAGTTATTTTTATGGCCATTATTATATGAAAAATTCATCAAAATTAATCTCATGCAATATGAATGTCGTTTCTAGGAAAACTTAAAGTTCTATATTCAATGACATAATATGTTTCACGATCGGAGGCCGTTTGATTAAAGTCGGCGCCGAATCGAATCAATTTTGATTCAAAATTATGCTCTGTCGCTTCTGACCACTCGACATTTATGTAAACTCATCCGAATTGAGTGTAAATAGTCTTATTTGATATGTTTCAACATTTTGACACTAACCGTGTGATCAATTTTACGAATAGAGATCGTTTGGGCATCGTCGTAGGTTCCCAACTCTAATATACGTATAAGTGCATTGAAGGATTTCCTTCTTGATCGTTCGACCATCAAATTGTGCAATATGTATATTTTGATTAATTTTGATATTCTGAATGTGATGACAGTCCGTTCATCAATCGGAGATCATTTTAATTGATTTTGGTGATGCATAGTGTATTTCAGCTCTAATTTGCATGCTGAAGCTCATCAAATTCATCTTGCGAGCTCGACTTAACTTATGGCGTATACACGGAGGTCAACAAATGCCCTCCAACAAATGTGATTCACACATGGAGTGAGTCATTTTTGTTGAAAATTAGTTGACCCTTCATGTCGACCATGAATTAGTTCGACTTCAATGGGCTCATTGAAGATCTTCTTCCACCATCTGCTCTCTGCTTTGATGGGTTCGCTGAAGGTCTTCTGCTTTTGTGTTTTTGTAGATTTGGATTTTGTCTGACCCTAGCTTCATGCTTGACCTGGTTGGATGGAGGAATTAGTCTGTTAGCTTTGAGATTTGAAATTCTTTTTATCCTAACTTTAAGTTTGGAAGACTTAATGAAGGATTGATCTGATTTGTCCATATTGACTTGTCAAGAAGGATAAGAGCTTCTTCCACCATCTACTTTCTACTTCAATGGATTCTTTGAGTATCTCATTCTCTGGCGTTGTTGTAAATTTGAACTTCCTCTGACCTTAGCTTCGTGCTTAATCGAGTTTGATGGATGAATTAATTTATTTAGTTTGATATTTGAAATTCCTTCTATCCTAGTTGTAAGCTTGATGCATGTAGTAAAATTTATTCTTTATATACATTTCTTTCCTTCATCTATCCCCTCTTCTTTTCAAGAAAAAAAGGATAAATGAAAATAAAAATATATAGAAGAATATACTACGCCTTGTTGGGACACTACGTAGATCCACAGATGTTCTTATTAAGGTGATCGAGTACGACATTGAGAAGAGGTGTAATATCTTGAGAGATAGAAGTCACCACCCTACAATGGACTTAATCACCCGAATAAGGACTCCTAAGGACAATAAGTCTGCAAATGTACCAAAGATTTTTTCCCTACTTTACATGAAAAAGTAAACTAAGGTTTATTTTAAATTGGGTTCGTTAAGTTCCCTACAGGGGCAATCCCCCATAGTTAATTACATCCTAAGGGATGGGATCACTTAGGAATACTCTCGATTAAGGTAAATGATCATTTTCTCCAAATATTTCAATAGGTAGGACTATCAATTAATTAGTTTATTTTGGAAGATCAAATGGGATTGATCAAAGAGAGGGAGTTATTATCAAAGTCAAAGGGAGATAAGTAGGAGATTCCCATGATGCTAGGAAACCTAGTGAGAATCTCAAACTATCCTATGGTTGGGCTTTATATTTTTAAAATTGATTTAATTTATTTGAGTTAAATTTTTCATTAGAAATTTAGGGCTTATGATTCCACAACACAAGATTATGGAAATTCCTAAGAGGCGAGAATTTATGCTTACGACCCATGAAAGAAAGAAACAATCTCAAAACCTGAATCTAGGGAGCTTTGGCGAGAGCCAAAAGTGCAACCAAAATCTAAGGCAAATGATGGGTATTTGGTTTGCCTCTACAAGAGAGGACAAACTACCCGACTACTTGGACTTACAATCGCCTTGGGGTAGCCGCCAACTAACTCCTCCTACGGTTTTAAATTCATGTAGGCAAGTCATAAGCTTTATGTAAATAGCTAGGTTGTTATTTATTTAGAAAGAGATTAAGTCCTTAAACTCACTCCCTAAAGAGACTAGATTATATAAGGACATGCTTTAAATGGCCTAAATCTAATGCAATTCAGATTTCATTTTATTTTCATTTTTGGACAATCATTTTGACTCGGGCTAATAGGATTCATATGCCTAATGCATGAGAAATGAGATTATTGGCCAAAATTAGTGAGGAGGGAGGAGGTGTGTTTCCACCATAGATCTCAAAGGTCAAGCCAAATTTCTTTGGAAAAGGTGGAAGCCCTCCAATTAAGAGTGAAAATAATATGCATTTATGCATGATGTTATAAAAGAAGTACTCATCTAGCTAAGGGGTTGCCAATTCTTTTATCTTGATTTTTAGTCTAAGCTTTAAATGAGGTTATGAGTTCTTTACTTTTAGTTTTGAATTGTTAAATTTGGTAAAAGATTTATTTTTCCCTAAGAGTCTAATCCACATCCAGGCAATACATAAAGCAATGAAGAAACTAGAAAAAGGATGCCACTTAATGCACAAGCTAAACAAATCATTAATCAATTTATAAAGCTAATTGTAAAAGAATAATAGGCCATTGTGGTCAGGTACCACCGTACAAACTCAAAAATAAATTAATAACTGAGCTTTACCCTTATACAACCGAGATTACAAATGAAGTAAATACAATTAAGCAATGAATTCATTGTTATGGGGGTCTTCAAGCTTCATTTCTTCATTCTTCTTTTTTTCTTTCTCCTTCTTTTCTTCTTTCTTCCTTGGTTCCTTCTTTCGGATGGTTGGAGGGTGGATGCTCCAAAGGCTTCACATGGTGCATAAGATGAGATCTTATGGCCAATATTCATTCTAATCCCCATAACAATCATTCCAAAATCCTAATTATAAAAATTTATATGAAAAGAAAAAGTAAATCCAGCTAACACCTGGAAAATAAAGGTTAGCTAAACAAACCACCAAATCCTAAGCATGTATATTGGACTTAACACCCTACATATGGGCGACTAAGTCTACCTGACCTATTGGATTATGCTTAGGGGTATAAGCACCTGCACAACAAAAGCATTTATATTTTTATTTATTACAGCGCCTCTTAAGCACAA
Source organism: Cymbidium sinense (assembly GCA_021442155.1). Classification (NCBI taxonomy): domain Eukaryota; kingdom Viridiplantae; phylum Streptophyta; class Magnoliopsida; order Asparagales; family Orchidaceae; genus Cymbidium; species Cymbidium sinense. The sequence continues at coordinate 136,517,002 of CM038222.1, forward strand.
TCTCCTGCAAAAGACAATGGTTAGACTACGATCGCCCTACCATTAATCCTATGCACATACATCCTGACATCTAGACTAAAATATATATCATAAAATAAAAGTAAGCATCAAACCATGCACCGCCCTAACCTAAAGCTAGAAGAGGTGACTTAGTCTAATGTGTGTGCTTTGGAGGTTTGTGTGGTATGCTTACCTATGAATTTAAGTTAAAATTATTTAAGTATGAAACATGTTAAACTTAGAGGAGGGTTTCATTTAAGTGATTTAGTTATTTTGGGTTGATTTTATTTTGTATTTTGATTAGGTTCAAGTAAATCCTACAATTAATTACTAAGATATAAAGAGAGGGAGAGAGAAGAGAACTTCTCTTTCCTTCCCTAACTTAAGTAGTTTCTAAAGTATATTAATATTTTAGTTTTGTTTAGTGAATATTTTAATTAGGTGTTTTAATTAATCCTAAGTTTAGATGAACTCTAAATAAATCCATTCAAAAATAAAGGCATTTTAAGATTAAATAAAATAAACTAAATTCACAAAACATACATTCACTTCTTTCCAAACATGTATAACATGCATATGAATGAGTCCTAAGCATATCTATATACACAAATGAGAATGTTTAATACACTTTATGATGCATGCTAAGTAATTTATTTAAGAAAATTTGAAAGTTTATGATACATGATTTTCATTAAGTAGCAAAGGGGTTTCTTATCCAACTTTCACATGCACATATGAATGTATGAAAGGCATAAGTGAGTTCGACGCCATTGTTAACTAGAGATGTAAGGTACAAGACGTACTTAGGGCTGCTTAAAGCCTCACAACCTCAGAGTTTTCTAGACTAATATACCACTTTCTTTAAATACAAGCATGTGTACAAAAGAAATAAATGGAAAAGAAAGAATACAAAAGTTGGTATTGATTGATTTATTTTTGTTTGTGCAATTTATATGTGCAATCATAGGTATCCTTCTTAAGTGATAGTATATGAATGAATAGGATATGGAATTAGGAAAGTGTTAGGTTCTTTTCAAATGAACCATACACCTTGCCAAATCCTATTCAAAACTATACTAAAAGGGAAGAGAAGGAGAACCTACACTAAGCACATCTTTATATTTTACTCACATGCAAACTTATAAGTAAGATATAAGTAACACATTTCTAATTTTGATAATTTATTCATATATTTTGAAAATATTTGAATTTAATAGTGATAATAACCACTCATATTCGTTCTTTAGCCAACACATGCAATTTGACATAAAGAAAATATTTTCATTTTAAATTTGATTTTTGAAAAGCATGGATGCATGAAACCATATGACATACACACTTAGTATGTTGGGAAAGAACTAAAGCAATGAAAGTATGTAAACACATTCACTTTAATTAAATCTTAAAGACAATCTTATGAATAAGAAAGCTTAAAGTAAATCAAAGTTCACTTAGTATGGTTTTTTTTTTTATTTTGAATTTGATTGAATTTTAAAAATGTGAGTTGAGTTTGCTGTTCCTAACCCATTCCCACATGTGTTTGACATTTTTGTTTAATTTTTAGATATTAGATTCATTTTAGATTTTTATTAGGTTAAAGTATGAATTAAACATATTAATTAACCCTTACCTACACCACCTTAGCATAGTTAACCAAATAATTATGAGCCAATGAGATGACTTAAAATCTCACAAAGAATTTAAATTTACAATGCACCTAGGAAGAAAAGGGCCTAATGCAATTTGGCTCATGATTAATGGTTAATTATGCTAAGGGGTTTAACTTAAAGTAATTTCAAAACACCCCTCACACATGTGAGTTGAGTTTTGATTTTCTTAATTGAACTTAGGCTCTTAAACACCTAAGCATCTACCCAAAGTAGATTAATTAAGCTATAGACAGTTTTAGAATTTTAAGAAATTAATTAAGAGGAGAATTAATGAATTAGCCCTAAATTAAAAGAGGATTAAGAAAGAAAAGGAGGGTTTAGGGAATAGCTTATGAGAAATGTCCCAAAATTATTCCTTAAACCTCCTATTCACTGGATCAAACCTTAATCAGCTTCAATAAGAGATTTAAAAACTAATCAAACCCTTAATTAACCTTAATTACATAAAGGGGGTAATTAGGAAATCCATTAGTAATTCTAGAAATTAAGCCACCAATAAAATTAGGCGAGGCAGAAGTTATCCCCCAAAATATACCCAAGAAGTTTGAGATTAATCAGTGGATTAATTAGGGATTAATTAGCAAATTAAGATTTCCAATAAAAGCCAAAATCAGAGAAAGACAATACTTAAAATCCATTAAAACCAATTTTAGAATATTCTAGATTGTATTATCTTTTAGTGGCAATTTACCTCATATTTTTCTGATTTTTCTTTAGAGAGATGAATTTTTGAAGTTGAAAGGATTAATTAGAATTAAATAAACACTAATTAATCCCTTAATCCAATCAACGTGCCATGCAACAGCTGACTCGGATGCACTTTCCACGTGTCGAGCGCTGAGTGGTAACTTAAACATCACATCGTGGCCAAGGTATGGCGCGCTTTATGGTATAATTCGATCAAAGATCAAATGGATTTAACTGAGGTTTTAGAAGGATAAATAGATATAAAATATCGTTAATCTGTCCATCCAAAAATGGATGGACGCCGAGATCTATCTCTACCAAAGCCTGTGATCCATGGGGACCATCCATATTCTAGGCTTTGATTCGGGCTCGATTGAGCTCGGATTGGGATGAAACTTTGCACACACCATCTACCCTAATGGAAAGCACATCTAACAGTCAAAATTTTTTGACATGGAGTTTAGTGATTGAAAATTGTCTAACCTCACCGGGTGATCACCAGCGCTCAATTCCCTTGGAGGTGCTTCGTTTGGTTGAGACGAAGCTGTGGTGAAAGTCTTAGCTCTTGAGGTTGAGTGGAGAGCTCTGTGGACCAACCCCTCCATAGCTTCCTTGTGGCTTTGATGGAATTAGATCTCCCCTTGCCCTTAGAACTTGAGAGAGAGCTTAGGCAAGCTTGACTTGGTCCCTTGAGGGAGTGTGCAAAGGGAGTTGAGTTGATTTGATGTGTGGAGAAAATTTTGCAAATCAATGGAGCTCCCCTATTTTCACTTGAGGAAAATAGAGAATGGCTAATTCAAATTCCTTCTAGAGAGCTTAAGATCACTCAAAAATGGTTCTTATGACTCTTTAACACTCAATTGAATTAGCCTCTGTTGAATTCAAGTGGAATTAGGAGGAGTATATCTCCCCCTTAGGCAATTGGATGACCAAAACTTAACTTGCCATTTTGATCCAATTGACCTTAGGCAATGGGTTGTTTGGTATGTTAGAAGCTTGCACATGGTCAATTTTGGCTAAGGAGTGGAGTGGTAACTTCCCACGTGCTTTAAAATGAGTGGGAACATGATTCCCACATGGCCAATTTGAGCCATATGCTTGATTTTGGTCTTGGGTCAATTTGGGCTGACCCAAACACATTGGGTTGGGTTCACCACCCTCCATAGGGTCTACTTGACCTATTAGGAAGGTATCAAGTAGGTGTGAAGAGGAATTGAACAAATTCCTCATGGATTTGACCAAAATTTGTTCTATGGCCTAGGGGTATAATGGTCATTTTACTGATTTTTGAATTTGAATATGTTGGGTATGTTGAGAAAATAGGTTTGGCCAAGTTTCATTGGATTTGGAGTTCATTTGGTATGGTTTGGCTCATGTTGACCCATTTAGGTTAAAATGGGTCAACTTGGGTCAAGTTGACCAATTGGTCAAATTGGGTCAAACCAAGGGTTCGGTCAAGTTCATATGACCATTTGAAATCTTTTGGTGGCTTTGGTTTGATTCAATTTAGTTTAGGTTTGAATTGGTTAATATGACTTCATTTAGGTCAAATGGGTCAAGTTGAGTTTGAATTTGACCTATTTGAGCTAGGTCATGGGTAGGTTTAGGTTTGGTTAGTCATATGAAGTGAATTGGTATCTTTGTTTTCAATCGATTTTGGTTAAGTTTGAATTTGGCTCAACATGACCCTTTAGGTCAAGTTGGGTTCAAAGTCAATTAGTCTAGGTTAGGTCTAGTTGGTCAATTGAGGCTTTGGCTAAGTTCAACAAGTGATTTGGAATGTGACCCATTAGTTTCAATCAATTTGGCTTAGGTCAAATTTTGACACATTTTGACTTTTTGGGTCAAGTTGGGTCAACTTGGGTCAAGTGGCCAATTGGGCTAGGTTAGGCTCAAATGTTGACTTGGTCAAGTTCAAATATAGTTCATGAATGAACTTAGATCAATGGTTTCAATCAATTTAGCCTATGGTAGATTTTGGCTATGTTAAATTTCATTTTAGCTAAGTGTTGACTTGGTCAACCCTTAGGTTTGACTTGGTTTGACCTAATTTGATTGATTGATCATCCCATGATGATTGTTGATCATGATGATAGGCATATGTGAGTTTGATTCAATCCAATTTGGTTAGGATTAGAATTTGGCTCATAAGGGTACTTTAGTTCACTTTGGGTCAAGTGAGCCTAAGTGGGTCAAATGGCTTGGTCAAAGCTTGATTTAAGTTTGATTGAACTTGTATATGGACTTATGATTGAAATATAAATCCATTTGCAAGTGATTTGAAGTCAAATGGGTTTTGATTCATTTGACAATTTCATATTCAAAGGTAGAGCTTGAATGGATTTGGGGTTTGATTTTTGAATTGAGTTTTGATTTAGTGATTGAAGTTTATATTTATATTTGGATTCATGATTGTAAGATTGATTGAATTATGAAGAAAAATCAAGAGTTTGGCTTGATTTGAAGTTGATTTGGCTAAGTTCAAGATTTTGACTTGAAAGGCTTAGATTGGATTTTGAATGGATTTGAGTTTGATTTTGGAAGTGGTTTTGATTGTTTGAATTTATATTTCATTTATATATGTGAATATAAATGAGAATATAAATGGGTTATGAGAAAATTTCAAGTATTTGAAGTGATTTGCTCATGATCTAGGCTAAGTCCTTAAGAGAAGATTAAGGAACATAGAAAAGATTTGGAATTTTTGAATTTGAATTTTTGAATTTGGTTTGATTGATTTATATTTATATTTCATTTATATATGTGAATATAAATGAGAATATAAATGAGTTATGAGAAAATCCCATGAATTTGAATTGATTTGCTCATGATCTAGGCTAAGTCCTTAAGAGAAGATTAAGAAACTTAGAAATGATTTGAAATTTTTGAATTTGGTTTGATTGATTTATATTTATATTTCATTTATATATTTGAATATAAATGAGAATATAAATGAGTTATGAGAAAATCCCATGAATTTGAATTGATTTGAACATGATTTAGGCTAAGTCCTTAAGAAGAAAATTAAGGACTTAAGAAGGATTTTAAATTTGGAGTTTAATTTGTGGATTTGATTTGATTGATTTGTATTTATATTTCATTTTTATATGTGAATATAAATGAGAATATGAATGAGTTATGAGCAAAACCCATGAATTTGAATTAATTTAGATTTGATTTTGGCTAAGTCCATGAAGGAAGATTTAAAGGACTTAGGAAATTTTATGAATTGATTTTGAATTTTGAGTTTAGTCTGAATTTATATATATATATATATATATATAAATGAGTTATGAGAAAATCTCATGATATTGAATTGGTTTGATCATGATTTAGGCTAAGTCCTTAAAAGAAGATTAAGGATTTAAGAAAGATTTGGACTTAGGAATTTCATTCATGGGTTTCAATCGTGGATTTCAATCATAGATTTCAATCATGGATTTCAATCATGGGTTTCAATCATGTGGCATTGGTTTTAGTTTGGAGAAAATCAAATATGATTGATTTGGAGTTTGACTTGAAAGAAGGAAGGTGAGGAGTGGTTCAAACTAAGGGTAGACAAATTTTCCTAACACTCCTAAGGCATGACTTATTCCTATGGGTAACTCTTCTAAGTCTCTAAGGCTAGGTTGATTGTCCTCCTAGTCACTAGATATGTCTTAAGACTAAGGAACTCTTAAAGTCTAAGAGAAGTCTTATGTCTAAGATGGAGTGGTTGAGAGCTCATTCTAAAAATGAGGTCAACAATAGACTTGATGAATGATTGACCTGATTTGTCCATATTGACTTGTCATAAAGTGTATGTATGTCTTCACTCCTGTGCTTGCTGCTTTGACGGAGTCGTTGAAGGGTGCATACAGATGACCCAACCTTCTAGGTCATATTAGGTCTATACCATTGAGTTATCAGTCTAGTAATATGTGGTTTAATATACTGAATGACCACGAAATTCCTTTAGTTCAGCAATTGGCTTCATATGAACTATGTAATTATTTTCTTAGTCCTGTGCTTTCTACTTTGGTGGACTTGATGAGGAGATTGGATTTGATCTACGCTTTGTGCTTAATCAGATCATTTGAATATAGATTGGGATATCACCTTGCAGACAATATTAGAGATTAATTTGAGGCTATTCTAAATTGAGAGTTATTTTCTCAGATTGTCTTGGTTTATTGATTAAGTAGAAAGATCTCTTGGATTATAGCTGCTTGTAACCACTAAGTTGAATTTGGTTTGAGATTGAATAGCTATCATCATTGGACTAATGAGCTGGGGCTTTTTCACTGCGGCCTTTTCTTATGGCTTGTTGAGTGAGGAGAGTGTCAGCGGCTTGGCCATTTATGGACTTGTTGAGTCTGACCTTTAGAACCTACTCAAATATTTGACTTAAGCTATGGTGGCTTAGTGGTTTGGTCATCAGACTTACAAATGGGGGCTCTTTCACTACAGCCTTTTCTTGCGGCTTGTTGAGTGAGGAGAGAGTCAGCAACTCGGCCATTTGTAGGCTTATTGAGTTCGACCTTTAGAAGTCATCCATGTTCTAGACTTTAGGATGTAGATGTTGATGTTTTTCCAACTTAATTGATCGAAGCTTATGAAATTGGGAGCTATTCTAACTTGTTCTTTCGAAATTGATAAGTTTGAGAGGAAAACTTTTAATATTTATGGTTGTCTTTTCATACATAGAAATAGATTCTTTTTGTTTCTTGCAAGAGCCTACAACTTTAATAATAATAATAATAATTATAGATATATTCAGGGATCTCAACATAAAGCTCTATGTCAACCTGAATATATATACAAAAAGACCCCCTATTTCATAAGAGAGGATTGAACAACCTTTATCATAAAAAAGGACTCCTGTCTAACAGGGGGATTGCAGATTAGCTCATAAATGTATCACAAAGTTTGAACTTCTTTAATGTAAATAAACATAGCTCATTATGATCATTATGTATATTTATCTAAGGATCTCGGCTTGAAGCACGATGTCGACTTAAATATATAAAAATTCCTCCTGTCTAACAGGTGGGCTTTGCAACAATTATTGAGAGAATTTGGAATTTCTTTAGTCCTATGCTTTGTGCTTTCGGACTTGTTGAAAACTTCCTCTTGAAAGTTTGAAATTTATATTTTTCCCCTATCTTGCTTTGTGCCTTAGTGGACTTGATGGAGTTGATGACTTGTTGGCAAGATGAGAACATCTTTGATCCTATGCTTTATGCTTTGACAGACTTGTTGAAGATTCAATCTCAAAATTTTGTAGTTCATATTTAATTTTAACCCGGCTTTATGCCTTGACAGATTTGGCAAAGGAATTTCCTAAATTATCTTAAAGACTTGTAAGATGATATGAATTTACCTTCTGCTACAGCTTTCCTAGGTTTATAGAAGGATGTATGCTGGTGACCTAGCCTTCAAAGCTTATGTTGGGTCAATGGTGAAGAGTCATCAATCCTATGTTTTGCGTGTAACAGATATATTGATGACATGACTCCCTTAGTTTAGCCTTTGGCTTTGTATAAACATTGGGATGACTTTTTTGATCCTTTACTTTCTGTTTGGTTGGACTTACTGAAGAAGAGTTTTTTTTGTCTTTATTTTATGCTTTAACAGACTTGTTGAAGGAGTTGACATTTCTCATTTGATATTGATACCAAACTCGGCTTAGTGCCTTCTTGAGTGAGGATCTTTTTGTTGGATTTGAAAAAATGACCTTACGACCATTAGGGATGAACTCACCAAGTTGGAGAGATTTGGAGATTTGGATGCTCTCATCTTTGAACTAACGTAGTAGAAGGATTCTTACTGCGGCCTTTGTGGTGTATTGAGTAAGCAAACCTGTCAGCAACTCGATCATATTTGGATGTGTTGAGTTCGACCTTATGCACCCACTTGAGTCTTGGACTTGAGCAATTATTGGAGGATTTTATTATCGGGCTAATGAGATGGGGGATCTCTTACTATGGCCTTTATGACATATTGAGTAAGCAGACTTGTTAGTGACTCAGACACATTTGGGCATGTTGAGTCCGACCTTATGCACCCACTTAAGCCCTATATTTGATGTATGGATGGAAGATGTATTTCCAACTTGATTTGTTGATATTTGCAGATTTGAAAATTTCTCTTTTTGGTTAGTAAGACTTTGAAACTTGTGAATTTGAATGCATGATTTGAACATGTATATGAGGATCTCGGCCTTATGCATGATTGTGGGATCCAAAAATTTGCCACTGACCTCTTTTGGAAAAAGAAAAGAGTTGTTTAAGTGTCGGTGATAATTTCAGAAGGCAGATGAATAGTAGATAAGACACTACCCAGAGATTTTGTTCTCATTTGGTGAGAACTTTTTATATATGATTCCAGGTTTCCTATAGGCACAAGCCTTTATAGTTAATTACCCGTCCCAATACCGAGAGAGCACTTTCGATTAAGGCTAGTCAATGAATCATTAAAGAATGAGTATATAATTGCAGTGAGTGGAGTTTAGAACTTATGAAATTTATTATTTTAATTTAAAACTTTTATGGGGGAACGATGGCGCGTCATCTAGATCCCATGGTTACGTCATCCGGTCCGCGGTCCTCAGTCGGTGGAGGTAGTAGACCCAACCTGATCGAAGGATCCTTATCAGCAACACATGGGTTACGACATCCAATGTGTCCTTGTAGACCTGGGGTGGAGTTTGTCTAAGGGGAAAATATAAGTCAACCTTAGCTAACATAGGGCTTTTTTGCCCAACCAAATACATTCTACATTTCACAGCTCAAAGAGCAAAGCCATTGGGGAATATACAGGCTACGATCGTGACCGTAATTTAGTGGTGCTATATCACGGTGAACCACCCGGTCAAAGGGCTCTGGTCGTAACCGCCATTTATGTGGTGCCATTTCGTGGCAAAATCACACGGACAAAGGACACTGGCTACGTCCTTACGGGCTTTAGAAATATTTAAGTGTGAAGTTAGTTATGCATTTGATTTGACATTGGCTCTTTGTAAGCAAAAGTTTTCTTAATTTGTCACCCCAAGACAAAAAGTTGTGGAGGGGTGGATTGACTTTTTTTTAGTTTTAATTTAAATAATTAATTTCATTTTTTATTTATATTTTATTATTTTATTTGAATTTTGATCATTTTATGATTGATTTAGATTTGAATATATGATCATTTATCATTGAAATTTTAATTGTAATTACCCTTCTTGATCATAAAACTAATATCAATTGATAGACCTTGTCTACTCTGTCTGGTTTTCTATAGAGGATCGGGTCTTAATTCATTATATCAAGAAGTATAATCCTTCAAAACCTTGTCTACTCTAGCTTGAATATAGAGGATCGGGTTTGAGACTTTCTTCTTGAGGGTTTGAATTTTAGAAGCTATGTCAGTTGATTCATCTTATATTATATGACAGAATTAGCTTCTCAGATATTATTAGTTTGACATTCTTATAATATCAAATTTTTAGGTTTTGTTAACCTGGACCCGGTCCGAAGACCAAACCAGAAAAATAGACCATGTCAACTCTGACTATCTTCTTGTAGGGGATTAGATTTAGATTAATTATTTCAAGATCTATCATTCTCCAAACCTTATCAACTCTGTACAGAGGAGATCGTTTGAGATTTTCTTGAGATCTTGAACTTGAAAAGATGCATTAACAATGATGTCGATAAATTTATCTTTTTTATCATTCTATGATAGAATTAAGATTTACAATAGCATCATTAGATTTTTAGGTTTTCTTAACGACCGGTCCTAAACCATGATAGATCTACAGAGGATCAGGTTTGAGATTTTCTTCTTGAGATCTTGAACTTGAAAAGATGCATTAACAATGATGCCGATAAATTTATCTTTTATCATTTTATGATAGAATTAACTTCCAAGATTTACAATAGCATCATTAGATTTTTAGGTTTTGTTAACCCAGACCCAGTCCTAAGACCAAACCGGGAAGCATAGCATATGTTCTTGTATATTTATCTTGCATTTGGATTACATGTCTTTCTAGATATTTGATCTATTGGATACTTCAACATACATACAAGTATCTGTTCTTTTAAAATTGTGTAAACATATGAATGTCAAGGTTGAAGTAATTGAACTTGACATGATGTAATGCAAGCATGAGTTTTGATAAGGGATTTTTTTAGGTTTTGTTAACCTAGACCCGGTCCGAAGACCAAGCCAGGAAGATAGACCCTGTCAACTCTAACTATTTTCTTGGAGAGGATCGGATCTAGATTAATTATTTCAAGATCTATTATTCTCCAAACCTTGTCAACTCTAGATTATACTCACAGGATAGAGTTTGTGACTTTTCTTCTTAAGATCTTGAATTTGAGAGAATATATTAACAATGATGCCGATAGATTTATCTTTTTATCATTCTATGATAGAATTATCTTCTAAGATTTACAATAGCATCATTAGATTTTTAGGTTTTGTTAACCCAGACTCAGTCCGAAGACCAAATCGGGATATGTAGTATATATTCTTTCATTTCATTTGATTGCTTGCATATGTCTATTTGAGCATTTAAGCTATTGAATACCTCAACATGCATACAAGTATCTGTTCTTTTAAAATTTTGTATGAACATTGAAATGTCTAAGTTGAAGCATTGATATTTGACATGGCATAGATGTCAAATTATAAGCATAGGCCTTGATACCTAACATTATAAATCAGATATAGATTTGCTCTGTCAAATATGAATTTGACCCTTTCAAGTGTTTATCATAGATCAAGTAGAGGTCTATTCTATAAGACAAGTTTACTCTTTCAACTATTTATCATGAGTCAAGTATAGATTTATCTATAAGATATGCATTGACTCTTTCATTTACTTGCACGTATCAAGTGAGAGTCTGTTCTATAAGAATGTGGATACACATTACAAACCAAGTGATTGTCTGTTCTAAATGATATAGGCTTGGTTCTTTTCAACCACTTATCATAGATCAAGCATATGTTCTTTAACAAATCAAGCATACATCTATTTTGTAGAGTATGCATTCTTTCAAGTATTTTAAGTATCTTTGTCATTTCCTTTGATTTATGACAAATAAGTGGTTCTAAGAGAGTTTTTACTTTCTTTTTGTCATTTTTTTAATGTCATATGACATACACATGCATGTAAGGGGACCCTTAACAATCTTTGTCATTTCCCTGTAATATCACACCACATATCATACCACATGTCATATCACATGCACATGCATGTGAGAAAATTTTTAATCTCTCTTTAACATTTATCTTTTTAAGTTGGATGAGAAACATGACAAGAAAATTTTCCTTTTATCGTTTCTCAATGTCATACCACAATATGCTTTCTAATAAAGCTCACAAACATAAATATGAAGTGTTTTATTTTCAAATAGATCATGTAGCATAATCCTCATTTTAGCCAATGTAAAGTTGAATCTTCAACAAAATTTGTGTCATAGCATATTAATTCAAATAGAGATTTAGCTATGCATTAATAAACATGTCATAATTGCCACATAACATGATAGCTTGCATGATACAAAGTTAAAGTATAAATACACATGTATGGCATGAAAATCGATAATAACTTAAGCATTTCACCTCTTCTTCTTTTTTTATCAAAATTTCGCCTCACGATCATCCCTATATGGGGTCGCTAGACAGCATTCCCCATGCCAAGAAAGGCGTGTATGGTAGGTGTCGTGAGACACCGTGGTCGAAAATTTATTTGTCCACCACGCCAAGAAAGACATGTATGGATTAGCACATCATAGCATAGAAAAGAAATATAAAAATAAACTTTGCCTAAATCCTCATCTTTATATTAGCACAACAATATGTAATAGAATGAAGAGCTCCCCAACAAATAATTTCCTTTCCTCCCCCTTTTTTTTATCAAAATTTTAGTAGCCTCGTCCCCAGATATGCCGCTCGGAGACTAGGCCTTCCCACCATGCCAAGAAAGTGTATGGTAGGTGTGTCAGACACCGAAAAATTTTATTTGCCCACTACGCTAAGAAAGGCGTGTATGGGTTAGCATAGCTATAAATTTCTCTATCATGTTGGAGAAACATGTGTAGGTACTTATAGTAATAGATTTCAAGCTTGCATTTGCATATAAACATGCTTGCATATATACTTAAACAAGACATAGCATTTTGCTAAGCATTGCATTGGAACAAAAGTGAGTTCATGAAAGCAACATATATATTGAACATTTGCTGAAAATATTAAAATCTGAAAATTAACCTTCTCAAAACAAACCGAAAATTAATCTTCTTTCACATTATAATTATCATAATAGCAACTAGCCATGCAATGAAGTAAGGTGACTCCTTCTTTCAATTTATGGGTTTTGATATAGGAGAAAGAAACATAGAACTTCCCATGTGATCTAGGATCTATGTCACATAAAACTTCAAATCCCTCTTACTTTTAGATTTTAGCATGGAATGAAAGAAGCATGACATACATCGTTTCAAATATTTCTTCCATATTTTTACCTTGAGCATGTGTAAGAAGCTCAATAAGGGTTATTTCATTTAGATAGTCAAAAATTAAAACTTGGAAGAGAAGAAAATCTGCATGTGGCTTTAGACTTGAGTCACATAACCTCTCTAAACATCTTTACATGCTTTTAGTTTTAACTTTCAGCAAGTAAAAAAAATCGGCAAACATTGTGTCATTCCAATGTTTGAATACTGAAGTATAAAGAGAGGAGAGCGTGCCAATTTTGAAGTGTAAAGAAAGATGAAGTGTAAAAGAGACAAACAATTTTACACATATTCTAGGATTAAGCCATGCAACCTTTTAAAATCTTTTTATTTATTTATTTATTTTTTTTAGTTTTTAGGCTAGCATTTAAACAAATCTCTCTTTTAATTCCACTTGTATTCTAGGATTCAAGCCATGCTATACTTCAAATCCCTCTTTTAATTTCAAAGTCCAGCATGCATACACAAGAAACATGGCATATATAGCTTCTTCCATAGGAAATCAATTGAAGCAGGATAGAAACATGAAATCCATAGAAGAATAGCAAGTAGTGTGAAAGAAATATGCCATATGTAGCCATACAATACTTGAAAACCTTCTTTTCAATTTCAGATTTCAACTTGCATATGAAAGAGTATATATATATATATATATATATATATATATATATATATATATATATATATATATATATATATATATATATATATATATATATATATATATATATATATATATATATATATATATATATATATATATATATATATAGTTTCCTTCATAGAAATCAATTGAAGCAAGGTAGAAACATGAAACTCATAGGAGAATAACAAGCAATGTAATATTTAGGTCATACATCTCTTCTTATCATGTTTCTATACTCTAGCTTAAATAAAAAAAATTTCCAGCAAGCATCATATCTATTAAACAACAAATTGATATGATTTCCCTTAGATAAAAAAATTTCAGCAAGCATCATATCCATTAAACAACAAATTAATATGAAAACAGGAAGGCAGCTTGCACATAGCTTAGGATTTGAGCCATACAACAACAACAACAACAACAACAACAACAACAAGCCTTAATTTCACTAGGTGGGGTCGGCTACATGAATCCTTCATCTCCATTGTGTCCTATTATGTGTCAAATTCTCATTTAATTCAAGTATACTAAGATCATTTTTTATACATCTTAACCAAGTCTTTTTAGGTCTACCTCTACCTTTCTTAATATAAGGCAAATCTAATGCATCTACTTTCCTAATTGGGTCATCAGACGTCCGACGCTTTATGTGGCCAAACCATATAAGGCGACTCTCCCTAATCTTATCTACCACTGGAGCTACTCCAACTTTTTCTTGAACATACTCATTTTGCATTCTATCTCTAAGGGTAAAGCCACTCATCCACCTGAGCATCCTCATCTCTGTAACACTTAACTTAGTCTTATGTTTCTCTTTATTGGCCAACATTCGCACTATAAGTCATTGCGTCTTACCACCATCTTATAAAATTTTCCCTTAAGTTTAAGTGGAACTTTTCTATCACATAATAGGCGGATGCATTCCTCCACTTCAACCATCCAACTTGAATTCTACTATCTCCATCTATTTCACCATCATTTTGAACAATAGAGCCTAAATATCTGAATCACTCACTCTTATTAATGACTTGATCACCTAAAGTCACAACACTACCACTAAAACTTCTATCACTAAAATTACACTCCATATATTCAGTTTTAGATCTACTTAAACAAAAACCTTTAGACTCTAAATTTGACCTCCATAATTCAAGTTTCTGTTGGACTCCCTCTCTAGTTTTATCAACAAGAAGAATGTCATCAGTGAAAAGCATACACCATAATAGATTTCAACTTTAAACTCATAATATAAGAATAACCAGCATAAACTTTGCTATGAAGAGGTCATTTCCAGCAACAATAAAAATGTAGGTATCCATAGTTAAGAGAAAATAACAAGCAAAAATGGGATTTGGGCCATACATCACCCCAAATCTTTTAAGGGAAACTTTTCAACATATTCAAGCATAAGATATGGCGTATGTAATAAAACCCTAACTTCCAAAATACCCAAATGTATGGAAATAAACTTAGGGTTAGAAAGAGACGTCCTGGAAGTGTCGAACGCTAAGAGGAAAGGAAGAAAAAAAGTTTCAGTTTGCTTAGGAAGAGCAAACGGGTCGAACGGATGGAAGAAAGGGCAGAACCGTGAGTAAAGCTTTGGCCATGAACATGAAATGAGGAAGGGATACTCGCATGAGGGCTTCAACCCGTGAGGGAAGAAGAAGGAGAAATTATGAGAGAGCTAAGGAGTGACCAAGGAAGAGAATCGAGAGCAGCCGAGAGGAGGAATACCGTGAGAGACCAAGGAGTAGGGGGAATGAGAGCCAAGGAGTAGAGAAATGTCAGATATTCTTTTCATTTAGGTTAAAGCCTATTTGATTGTTCTAAATGGCCCAATAGGGATTAGCTGTGTTTTAATTGGAGGCTTGGGCGGCTGATTTAGATTAGGGATTAAGAGATTAAGAGGGATAGGCAGCTGCTAATTAATCTAATTGCAAATTAATATTATTTCGCATCAATTCTGAGGAATTTATTTTATTCAATAAACCCTAATAATATGGGTGTTAATTTTAGCTATTTTCGTTGTATTGAACGCAACGGCGTGATTGATTTTGCGATCGGAGGTCATTCGGACGTCATTGGGGCTTCCCGACTTTGATATGCATGTAATTTCATTAAAGTTGATTTAATCATTTGATCGATTGTTAATTGATTTGATATTTTTATTTAATTAATTTTAATATTTTTGACATATTACGAAGCCAAATTATCAAATTAAAGCATTTTAGATTGATTCTGATCGCGATTAGGGCATTTTAACCTCTAATCCATTTAATGAATTTCAAGTGGTATATAATTGTAGGTCAACAAATGCCCCCCAAAAAATATGGTGCACACATGGAGCGAACCGTGTTTGTTATACGTAAGTTGACCTTGTGGATCTCCAAGATATTTTCTTGGATGTCACGCTGAAATTGTAATTTTAATAACTTTTAATAATACATGATCATTGCCCTCTGATAAAAGTGAGTATAATTCTCAGGTTGGGCAAGCATTTAAATTTCATCGGTTAAGCTACAATAGCTCATTGAACTGATAGAAATTGTCATTAGTCCAATGCTTTGTGCTTGATGGACTAGATGAAGTAGATGCTTTGACTTGTCATCATTGACTTGTCAAGAGAATTTGGAGTGCCTTTGGTCCGTGGCTTTGTGCTTTGACAGACTGGTTAAAGACTTCCTCCTAAGAGTTTGAAATTTATATTTTCCTCCTGTCTTGGCTTTGTGCCTTAGCGGACTTGATGGAGTTGATGATTTGTTGCTGAGATGAGAACATCTTCGGTCCTGTGCTTTGTGCTTTGACGGACTTGTTGAAGATTCCATCTCAAAATTTAAAATTTATATTTTCCTCTTGTCCTGGCATCGTTCCTTAGCAGATTTGATGGAATTGATGAGATGAGAATGTTTTTGGTCCTATGCTTTATGCTTTGAAGGACTTGTTGAAGATTCCATCTTGAAATTTGAAATTTATATTTTTCCTCTTGTCCTGATATCGTGCCTTAGCGGACTTGATGGAATTGATGAGATGAGAATGTCTTCGGTCCTATGCTTTATGCTTTGATGGACTTATTGAACATTTCATCTCGAGATTTGTAATTTGTATTTTCTTCTTGTCCTGGCTTAGTGCCTTAGTAGACTTGATGGAGTTGATGAGATGAGAATGTCTTCAATCCTGTTCTTTGTGCTTTGACAGACTTGTTGAAGACTTCACCTTGAAATTTGGGATTTGTATTTTCCTCCTGTCCTAGCTTTGTGCCTTAGTGGACTTAATGGAGTTCATGAGATAGAAATGTCTTCGGTCCTATGCTTTGTGCTTTGACAGACTTGTTGAAGATTTCATCTCGAGGATTCGTATCTTGTGCCTCCTTTTATCCTGGCTTCATGCCTTGATGGATTTGATAAGGGAAAGTCCTGAATTATCTTAGAGATTTATCAGGCGATACGAAATTACCTTATGCTCTAGCTTTCTACTATTTTGTGAGCTTGCAGAAGAATACATGCCGACGACCTAGCTCTCAGAGCTTGTATTAGGTTAATGGCAAAAAGTCATCAGTCCTGTGCTTTGCACATGTAATAGACATCTTGATGATAAAAACTCCCTTAGTTTAGCTTTTAGCTTTGTACAAACATTGGGATGGCTTCTTCGGTCCTCTGCTTTTTGCTTGATTGGACTTACTAAAGAAGAATTTTCTTCGATCTTTGCTTTCTACTTTGATAGACTTATTGAAGGAATTGAGATTTCACATTTGTATTTGATTCCAAACTCGGCTTAGTGCCTTCTTGAGTAAGGATATCTTCTTTTTTTTGTTGAAATTTTGAAAATGACCTTATGACCAATAGGGATGATTTCCTAGTCCGGGTCACTTGAACTTGCCAAGTTGGAGAGATTTGGGGATTTGGATGCTCTTGTATTTGAACTAAATGAAGTAGGAGGATCCCTTACTATGGCCTGGCATGGCATAGAGTAAGATCTATCGCTGACACCATTTTGGCGTTGAGTCACCTTATACACCCACTTGAGTCGTGGACTTGAGCAATTGATGAAGGATTTTATTCTCGGGCTAATGAGATGGGGATCTCTTACTACGGCCTTTGTGGCATGTTGAGTAAGCAGACTTGTCAATGACTCAGCCATATTTGGGTGTGTTGAGTCCGACCTTATACACCAACTCAAGCCTTTAGATTTGATGTGGGATGAAAAATGTCCTTCCAACTTGGTATGTTGAAGTTTGCATACTTGAAATTTTTTTCTTTGGTCAGTAAGACTTTTAAATTTGAGAATTTGTATACATAATTTTGAA
This sequence comes from Cymbidium sinense, assembly GCA_021442155.1. Lineage (NCBI taxonomy): Eukaryota > Viridiplantae > Streptophyta > Magnoliopsida > Asparagales > Orchidaceae > Cymbidium > Cymbidium sinense. The sequence goes on from CM038222.1 coordinate 136,534,798, forward strand.
TATGCATGTGGGGATTTTGTATACATAATTTTGAATATCCATATGTGTTAGGCAATGAAGAAATTCAAATGCAGGATTTGTCCAATCACACTTTCATGTGTAATATTTCTTTAAATATCGACCGTTGATTGGCGGCATTGATCTTTCACCTTTGAAGTCAACAAGCTAGTAGGCTCCCCCTTGATATACCTTTTCAATAACGAAAGGTCCTTCCCAATTAGGTTCAAATTTACCACCAATTCTATGATGAGGGATGATTGGTCTTCTCAGCACTAGGACCAATTCCCCATCCTGAAAAGCTCGAGGATGTACTGTATGATTGAATTCTTTAGACATCCTCGCTTGATAGACCTCTAGATTTGCTGAGCTTGGAGCCTAACTTCATCAAGCGCATCAAGCTCTTCCATTTGTAGATGAACATTCCCATCTTGTGTAAGATTTTATTGAATGACTACTGAGGGGTAGTTCAACTGCCGACCCCAAACACTAGTGCATAGACTTTGTAGGAGTCTTGTAAGTGGTGCGGTAAGCCCATAACACTTCCACAAGTTTGGTATGCCACTCCCTTTTATTTCATGTGAGAAATTTTCTAAGTAATTTGACTAGTATTTTATTAAAGGCCTCAGCCAAGCCATTTGCTCTCAAATTATAGATTGACGAATATCTCCAATCAATCTTATGTCGATAAGCAAACTTATAAACTTTAGTGCTTTTGAAGGCTGACCCATTATTTGAAATAATTTGGCGTGGTACACCAAACCTATAGACAATATTATGGGCAAAGAAGTTGTCAAATTTGTAACTTCTTTGAATGGGAAGCTTCACCACTAGAGAAATAATGGCTAAGATGAAGCGGTGGCCAACTGATGATGGTGGATCAATTGGTCCAATTACATCCATCCCCCAGCACTCAAACGACCAAGATGCTATCGTTGGGTGCAACGATTTTGGGGGTAGATGAATTATGTTACTGTGGACCTAGAATTCATGGCATCGCTTGGCATGATTGATACAATCTTTTACCATAGACGGCCAATAGTATCCCATTCTTTTAATTTTGAAAGCCATTTTAGGACCATGGATAAAGTCCTTGATGGATTTCAACAATTACTGTTGACTTCTTCTATTCCCAAATATCATAGCCACATCTGCTCGAAAGATCTACGATACAGAGTATTGCCAACATAAGCATATAATCGAAGTCTTTTCTCAAGTTATGCAGCTATCAACTTATTACTTGGCAATTTGCCTTCCTTGAAGTGGTCGACGAAGGGCTATCTCCAGTCTTCCTTCTCTTCTACTGTAAGAATTGTATTGTGTGGTTTTGGCACTTCCCCAGGTTGGAGACTTTCTTCTTGAATGACATGAGGCTTATCTTGTTGACTTTGAGAAGTAATTTGTAAGGGAGTGTAAGGAGCAACATGGCTGCACCCTGTTGATTTATGTTTGATGACCTCTCTTCTAGCGGGGATTTTAAACTTATTGGCTCTAGGACTCGATGAGTGCAAACACTAATTAGTATGCAGTTATCGTCGTCCATACTTGCCATTTCTTTAGCTAATTTAGCTAAGCAGTATGCTTTGCTATTCCTAGCTCTAGAGACTCAAGTCATAATGATATTTAGAATTTGCTTCATAAGCTCAAGAACTCGCTTGTGATAGTAGGCCAATTCAAGCTTGTTGATTTTGTAAAGGCCCAACACTTGATTGATGATGAGTTGAGAATCTCCATAAATTTATAGATTCTAGACTCCCATGGAAATGGCTTCCTCTAAACCTGCCACCAATGCTTCATATTCTTCTTCGTTGTTGGTTCAGGGTTGAGTTAATTTATAAGAATGTCTCATTATTCCACCTTCTGGTGTGATCAAGATGAGACTGATACCAACCTTTTTGAGGAGATTGAGTATATTTGATGGATGAAGCTCCATCAAAATATAATTCTCATATTTGCTGCTTTTCTTTTTCATATATGTGCATGATTTGCTCATCAGGAAGATCATTGTTAAGTGATGAATCTGCTGGGATGGGATGAGCAACAAGAAAATCTACTAAATTTTCATCGCTTTAACATATCAAATTATCAAAGTAAGGACACCATCGTGCGACCACAATGTTGGTCTTGTCATCAAGAAATTCAACGGATCAATCCTTGAGATGAGAGTAATTTTATGAGATAACATGTAATGATGTAGCTTTTGAGCAACAAAAATTAATGCTAAACAATGCTTCTCAATTGGAGAATAACGTACTTCCACTCCTATTAGTCTTTGACTAATATAGTACAGAGCATTTTCCTTTCCTTCTTCATTATGTTATGCCAACAAAGCACCTAGAGATTCTTCCAGTATTGTTGTGTACAAGATGAGAGGCTTTCCTGGGATTGAAGCTGCAAGAATGGGTGAATTCAACAGATATCTCTTGATACTATCGAAGGCTTCTTGATATTCTTCATCCCACTTAAAAGGAATAGCTTTCTTCATTAGTTTTGGAAAAAGTTGGCATCTGCCTGACATATTTGATATAAATCTTCTAATGAATGCGAGATGTCCCTGTATGGAGTGGAGTTGACGAAGGCTCCTCGGAGGAGGCATTTCAACAATCATTTTTATTTTGTTGGGATCAATTTTAATCCCTTTACAACGTACAACATATCCAAGGAACTTCCCCGAAGAGACTTCAAAGGCGCACTTGAGAGGATTCATCTTAAGGCCATATTTTCTAATTCTTTCAAAGATGATCCTTAAATCATTGAGATAATTTTTGCAATCAATGCTCTTGACAATGAGGTCATCAACATAGCACTCCATTTTTTGATGAATCAACTCGTCAAAGATTCATGTCATAGCCCTTTGTATGTAGCTCCAGCATTCTTCAAGCCGAAGGGCATGAATGTGTAGCAATATATGCCAATTGGTGTCCTGATGAGGTATGTTTCTCATCTTCAGGGGCTATCTTGATCTGATTGTAACCCGACGATCCGTCCATAAATGAGAACATGTCATGGTTTGAAGTGTTATCCACTACTTCGATCTGAGAAGCGGATAGTCATCCTTTGGACATGCTTTATTTAAATCCACGAAGTCGTCTGATCTGAATCGACCATTCTTCTTTTCAGGATGATATTAGCTATCCAGTCATCATATTTTTCTTCTCGAATGAAATTGGCTTCAATGAGCTTCTTGGTTTACCGCACTACTTAACCTCCAATCTCATTCACCTAGAGGCTTGCTTGACTGGTGTTGCATCTATCTTAATTGCTAATTTATGAACCGCTATATCAGGGAATAAGCCTGGCATTTTAGCATATATCCAAGCAAAGCAGTCCTTGAATTCACAGAGCAAGGTTTTTAATTCTTCTACTTTATCTTTAATAAATAGGACACTAATGAACATTGGATGAGGATCCTCCTCAATTCCTAGATTAATCTCTTTAAGTTCATCCATAGTAGTCCACCATCTTCAAGCTCTTGTCTTGGAGCTTCTTCTTTTATTATTTGTGAGGACATTAAAATGACATTCATCTTCATTATCACTCTCAACTATTCTATTATAGCGTGTATATTCTTGTGGACCATTGTCTTGGATGAAACCAGGGACTTTGGTAGTGTGCTTATTTCTCTTACCAATGGTTTGAGAACCTTTTGGGTACCACATCATTTCAAAGAGCTTAGTCCTTTGCTTACTTGCTCCAGCCTAGACCCCATGATTGCGCATTAGGTTTTACATCTTTGGAGAGTAATATTTTGGTATCCTTGTGGGCATAGCTTCTTCTTCTTCTTCTTCTTCAGATAACTGCATTACCCAATCAGGCTCTTTTTCTTGACACCCCTCAGATTTATAAAACAGGCTTCTTGGCCCATGTTTTCCAGGGAGAGGAGGTACATAGAAAGTCACCAGTTTCTCGACTTTGTGAGTTTCTCGAGGGGTGATTTTTTTAAAATGTTGGGGAGGAACAGGAGTGACTATGAGTGTAGTCTCTGCTGTTGATGGATCTATGATTATTTTAAAGTAGGTACATTGTACCTTACCTTTAAAAGCATATTCAAACTCATAATCAGAGTCAAACTGATTTTCCTTAATCAATGTTTTACTCGAAGATTTGCATGGACCTTTGGATTTGAAAGGAACACATTCATCTTCTTATTCAGTATCACTGCCTAGATGAGGGACAATGTTATTGATTTTAAACTTGTTCTTTATATCCCTAGGGATATTTGGAACAATCTCTTTTCCTTTATTCTTTTTAATTTCTCCCTTCTTCTTAACTTGTTCTTTTATGGGTCATGAAGTAGATGCAATATTTGCTAATTGTTTTGTTAGCTTTGATTCCTTCGGAAGGGTAGCTGACATCTTAATATATCTTCATTTCATGCACCGCAAAAGGTTGCATGTCACCCATAATTTGGCATTCTTCTCCATTCTTTATATATTTCATACATTGATGCAATGTAGATGGAACAATGTCATACTTATGAAGCCATGGTTGACCCAGAAGAGCTCTGAATGAAGTATCTGCATCGATCACATGAAATTTGGCTTATGTGTAGAGGTCTCCAAATTTAAGAGGGAGGATGAATGACCCAATAGTTTTTTGTCCCTTCTCATTGAAACCTTGAACTAGGACTTTATCTCGTCTTAGATGTTGTACATCTAGAGATAGCCACTTGAGGGTTCTAAGGTTCATAAGATTCACAGAGGAACCTAGATCAATTAAGATCCGTGGAATCATAATTTCATCACTTTCAGCTGTAACATATAAAGGGCAATTATGCTCTGCAGTCTCAAGAATTAGATCATCTTCTGAAAATGTGACGGTTGGAGGCTCTTGAACATGCAAGGTCTCTATTAGACAGCGTTCAACAAAATATGTTTTAAACTTTTTTGGCTCTTTGAGAGCTTCAATTAAGGTGTTACGGAGATCTTCTGACATCAGAAGTGCTTCATATACACTAAGCTGCGCCAAAATTTTCCTTTGATGGGATAGAATATTGTAATCGATCCCTTTTGATGAAGGCTTCTTATTTGAATCCTTAGAGATAAATTTTTCATTGATTTCAATTTCTTTTCCTTTATCATTATTGGTTCTTTCCTCTATTGAGATGGTAGCACTCGACCACTTCTCAAGCTGTGAGCTACTTCATTTTCATGAATCTTGAGATGACTATTCTTCGGCATCCGCCCCATCCAATGATAGGCTAGAAGATTCAGAATTATTGCCTAACTTTATGTTTTTATGTCTTCTAACATGGTAAGATCTGATTCATCTTCATTTGGGAAATAGAGTTCTTCTAAGCTGTTATCAGCTTCATGCATCATCAAACATGACTCAGTGGGAAGTTCTTCAGCTTCTTCCCCTGCTCTTCATTTATCTGAAGATTAGTAATGAATTCAGCAAGTGTGATAGGTTGCCTTGCCGGTTGTATATAATCATCCATATTATTGATGATCCTTTGTGTTACGCTGTGACCATCCATAATAGTGGTAACATTTTGCGCAACTGCCTTCTTCTTTTTCTTTAATTTATTCTTTCATTTGGCGGGCTTTTTAGTCTTCCCTTGTGATATTTGGCTAGGCTGTCTCTCATGAGATGAACTAGCCTTCCCATAACTTAGGTTATGTCTCAACTCAACTACAGGCTCAAGTGGTGATTTCCACTGAATATCTAGAACACATTCCAATCATTTCAACTTTTATAGTCTTTTTAGAAATAGCGACTTTCCATCCTTCATCATCAACCAGTTTCTCTTTTCCTTTATGTTTGTTTGATGGCATTGGAGATGAGGTGATTACTTTTGTGGATTCTTTCTTTGAATGCACCAATACACTATATGATAATGTGAATTCTCCATTTCTATACTTTCGCTTTAGCCAATCTTTGAATATGTAGCAATCTTCAATAGGATGGCTGAGCACTCGATGATATGGGCAATAATTAGGGTTATCAAATTGTCCAGCCTCTTTAGGTCTTTTACACTCTAGCAATTGGGGACCTACTTTGAGTGTATGCTTGAATAATTTAGCCACACTTTTCCTCTTAAAAGAATACTCTTTACTAAGCTTTTCTTTTAGGGTTGGGGTCATTGTGTCATTCGCTCCTTTTGTTTGTTTTGATCGCTCGCCTTCACCCTTCTTCAGATAGACAGGTATGAGCTTGGGTTGTGGAGCAGGATTGAATGACTGCTTTGGTCTTTCTTGATAAACAGGTAGTCTTTTCTTGTCTACATTATAGATTAATCACTTGCTTGTATCCTTCTTGAATGATGTAAAATGTGTTTCACCCTTCTTCGGATCTGGAGCTTTTGCTCTTTTAGATTTATCTTGGTGGCTATCAGAACGTGATAAATTTAATTTCTCAAATTTAGCCACCTATCAAGCGCTCTTGAAATGTGGTAATTGAAGCCATGCAAAGATAAGGTACCATCTTGTCATCAATGTTGCCCATCAGTGAATTGTACTCTTCTTCTAATTATTGTTCACATTTCATACTCATATTTCTCCAGCACGTGATATCGTTCTTTTCTTCCTCTTCTCAAGGCGAGATCATGATTTATCTTTTTATTTGTGGCAAACCTTTTAACAGTTTTTTAAGTTCGGAAAGTCTCGGCGAGTCATTTGGCGGCGACATACCATTCAAAAGCAGTTGAAGTTAAACTACTGACGAATTGATCGAATAATAATGCATCATTACCCTCTGTGTTACCATAGGATGCTTTAAACTAGGCTAGATGCTGCTTGGGATTACCATTTCCATTGAATAGATTAAATTTTGGCATTGAATATCCCTTTGGGTATGGAATTTGATCATACTCCATGGGATATGGGCGACCTTTGCTCACCAATTTTTTTGCCTGCTCCACAGCTATAACAGCTTTGATCTTCTAATTCAAGAAAATATCATGTTAAGAGGCTGTCATGGCTTCAGATATACTTTGTATATTCTGAGAAGCAGGTTGTCGAGCTGACTCATTTATTTCAACTCTCTCTTCAAGCTCAATTTGGATTCTTGAAGCATGTGAGATCAGATTTATTGGAGGATTATCATGGGCATTCTCGAGGCTTGATGATTATTTGGAGGATAGGTTGGACTGCCACAATATTTCTTTGCATTAATTACATCATTGCAGTCATCTGCATCATCATTTCGCTCATTTTTATATTCAACTGAGTGATTTCTTTATCTTTCTCTTTCATTTGGCGCTAAATTTGTCTCTACGCCTTTGCCAAAGTGGTAGTATCAACGAAGGTGGGATTTTCTTCCCTTTCTCCTTCTTCTTCCTCTTGTTGTTCCTCTTCTAAAGAATCAGAGGATGCTTCCTCTATTTGAACATTTTGTTGTTCTTAGGTTGAGGAGAATCTTGTTGGCCTATGTTGGTATTGGCGCACACCAGATGACTCACCGACTTGTTGTACCATATATACTATCTCAACAGTTGTTGCATCCTCCTCTTCTTCTTTGTCCCCTTGGACATGAATTTTTGATCGACGTCTCCAATGGACTTCCGATTCCGAGTGTGGAATCAAGACTTCTTTAATTAGAGGGCTTCGATCCAAGTTAACCTCCTCTCGATGAGACGGAGTTGATTGGCGACGGGATCCTCTGGAGGATTCTCCAAGGTGTCTACCTCAGATATTTTATCATCTGGGGCCCTCTTTTTAGGCTCCCATCGCTGATAAATTTGAGTTGGGGTGGATCTCTGAGAATTCACACCAGATGTCACCCCGTGTCTTTGCTTTAAGATAATTTCTTTTTGAGGCCTAGGCCTCCATATTTGCTTACCTTTCCACCGGGACCTTTCGGCGATGGATTCCTGGACACATGGTCCAAGTGTCACACCCCAATGCCCACCGCGTGGGACATGGATTTGTTGGCATCCTGCCATTTGAATTATGGGATGAGGTCTCCTTGAAGGAGCAGTCCTAGCATCTTTAAGAACAGGACCCTGGTATCTTCTCTTCATCAGTCCTCTCTCCTTGGCAACTTGGAGAACCCGATGCACTCATGTAGATATAATTTCGGGCTTCCTTGTAGGAGGAGCTAGAACCTGACGTTGTCGGGTTCAGAAGGACTGCTTAAGCTGACCAGTAGAGCTATTCCATTTAACCCACTTAAGGTTATCAAACCGATTGTGGGTGGGAACACTCACCGGTTCCACTTGGTTGTCTGCACACAGGCGGTGAGTGTTGAGCACTCAAGACTTCTTTTCTTTGTTGCCTCATAAGCTTGCTTCGAGATGAAGAAGCTTGACATCATGCCTCCGGGGTGAATGGTTGGTTGATTGCATTATTGAGGGACTAAAGAGTCCGCCCGATAACAACCCTCTTCATGATTGGTGCCTCGGCGACCAAGCTCTCAAGGCGATGGTTTCTTTTGAAGTGACCCAACAACAGTAAGGGTCACGTCTTTAGCGGGCCTTTTTAGGGATTGCTTCACATAGCATGCAGTATGAGTTTGGACTTCAGCAAGTTGAGGCCTAGCAACTTGCTCATTCAAGATGGCTGAGAAATCAATGCTACCAAACTGGATGGTAGATGACTTAAGACTTTATGTAGCAAGATTTTAAGTTGTCAAGTTTAACTTATCATTTCCCATTTCCTTTTCATTTCTTATTTCATTCTCATTTTTTTATACTCCACTGCAATTATAACTTAGATCTAACTAGCCAAAGATGGAAAGAGAAACCTATCCCCAGCGGAGTCTCCAGAAATCTGTGGGATCCAAAAATTCACCACCGACCTCTTTTGGAAAAAGAAAAGAGTCGTTTAAGTGTTGGTGATAATTTTAGAAAATAGATGAATAGTATATATGACACAACCTAGAGATTTCATTCTCATTTGGTGAGAACTTTTTATATTTGGTTCCAAGTTTCCTATAGGTGCAAGCCCCTATAGTTAATTACCCCTCCTAATACTGACAGAGCACTTTCGATTAAGGCTAGTCAATGAATAGTTAAAGAACGAGTATATAATTGCAGTGAGTGGAATTTAGAACTCATGAAATTTATTATTTTAATTTAAAACTTTTTATGGGGGGAACGATGACGCGCCCGATCTAGATCCCATGGTTTCATCATCCCAGGCTATCGCGGTCCCTGGTCCGCTTAGTTAGAGGAGGTAGTCAACCCAACATGACCGAAAGATTTTTGTCAGCAACACATAGGTTACGTCGTCCAAGGTGTCCTTGTAGACCTGGGGTGGTGTTTTTCTAAGGGGATAAATATAAGTCAACCTTAGCTAACATAGGGCTTTTTTGCCCAACCAAATACATTCTACATTTCACAGCTCAAAGAGAAAATCTATTGGGGAATATACGGGCTGCGGCCGTGACCATAATTTAGTGGTGTCATATCGCGGTGAACCACCCGGTCAGAGGGCTCTCGTCGTAACTGCCATTTATGTGGTGCCATTTTGCGGCAAAACCATGCGGATAGAGGACACGGGCCATGCCCTTACGGGCTTTAGAAATATTTGAGTGTAAAGTTAGTTATGTATTTGATTTGACATTGGCTCTTTGTGAGAAAAAGTTTTCTTAATTTGTCACCCCAAGACAAACAGTTGCGGAGGGGTGGATTGATTTTTTTAGTTTTAATTTAAATAATTAATTTTATTTTTTACTTATATTTTTATTTTATTTGAATTTTGATCATTTTATGATTGATTTAGATTTGAATATATGATCATTTATCATTAAAATTTTAATTGTAATTACCCTTCTTGATCATAAAACTAATATCAATTGATAGACCTTGTCTACTATGTCTAATTTTCTACAGAGGATCGGGTCTTAATTCATTGTCTCAAGAAGTATAATCCTTCAAATCCTCGTCCACTCTAGCTTGAACATAGAGGATCGGGTTTGTGACTTTTCTTCTTGAGGGTTTGAATTTTAGAAGCTATGTCAGTTGATTCATATCTTATATTATATGATAAAATTAGCTTCTCAGATATTATTAGTTTGAAATTCTTATAATAACAAATTTTTAGGTTTGGTTAACCCGAACCCAGTCCAAAGACCAAACCGAGAAAATAAATCCTGTCAACTCTAACTATCTTCTTGTAGAGGATCAGATTTAGATTAATTATTTCAAGATCTATCATTCTCCAAACCTTATCAACTCTAGATTGTACATAGAGGATCAGGTTTGAGATTTTTTTTTTTGAGATCTTGAACTTGAAAAGATGCATTAACAATGATGTCGATAAATTTATCTTTTATCATTCTATGATAGAATTAACTTTTAAGATTTACAATAGCATCATTAGATTTTTAGGTTTTCTTAACCCGGACACGGTCCTAAGGCAAAACTGGGATGATAGACTCTGTCAACTATGACTATCTTCTTGTAGAGGATCAGATCTAGATTAATTATTTCAAGATCTATTATTTTTCGAACCTTGTCAACTCTAGATTGTACATAGAGGATCAGGTTTGAGATTTTCTTCTTGAGATCTTGAACTTGAAAAGATGCATTAACAATGATACCAATAAATTTATCTTTTGTCATTTTATGATAGAATTAACTTCTAAGATTTACAATAGCATCATTTGATTTTTAGGTTTTGTTAACCCGGACCCGGTCCTAAGACCAAACCGCGAAGCATAGCATCTGTTCTTGTATATTTATCTTTCATTTGGATTACATGTCTTTCTAGATATTTGATCTATTAGATACTTCAACATACATACAAGTATCTGTTCTTTTAAAATTGTGTGGACATATGAATGTCAAGGTTGAAGTAATTGAACTTGACATGATGTAATGCAAGCATGAGTTTTGATATGGGATTTTTTTAAGTTTTGTTAACCTGGACCCGGACCGAAGACCAAATCGGGAAGACAGACCCTATCAACTCTGACTATTTTTATGGAGAGGATCGGATCTAGATTAATTATTTCAAGATCTATTATTCTCCAAATCTTGTCAACTCTAGATTGTACTCAGAAGGTCAGGTTTGTGACTTTTCTTCTTAAGATCTTGAATTTGAGAGGATATACTAACAATGATGCCGATAGATTTATCTTTTGTCATTCAATGATAGAATTAGCTTCTACGATTTACAATAGCATCATTAGATTTTTAGGTTTTGTTAACTCGGACCCGGTCCGAAGACCAAACTGGGATATGTAGTATATATTCTTTCATTTCATTTGATTGCTTGCATATGTCTATTTGAGCATTTAAGCTATTGAGTACTTCAACATGCATACAAGTATCTATTCTTTTAAAATTTTTTATGAACATTGAAATGTGTAAGTTGAAGCATTGATATTTGACATGGCATAGATGTCAAATTATAAGCATAGGCCTTAATACCTAATATTATAAATCATATATAAATCTATTCTATCAAATATGAATTTGACCCTTTCAAGTGTTTATCATAGATCAAGTAGAGGTCTATTCTATAAGACAAGTTTTCTCTTTCAACTATTTATCATGAGTCAAGTATAGATTTATCTATAAGATATGCATTGACTCTTTCATTTACTTGCATATATCAAGTGAGAGTCTGTTCTATAAGAATGTGGATACACATTACAAACCAAGTGATTGTCTGTTCTAAATGATATAGGCTTGGTTCTTTTCAACCACTTATCATAGATCAAGCATATGTATCTGTTCTTTAACAAATCAAGCATACATCTATTTTGTAGAGTATGCATTTGATTCTTTCAAGTATTTTAAGTATCTTTGTCATTTCCCTTTGATGTCGTATGACAAATAAGTGGATCTAAGAGAGTTTTTACTTTCTTTTTGTCATTTTTTTAATGTCATATGGCATACACAAGCATGTAAGGGGACCCTTAACAATCTTTGTCATTTCCCTGTAATATCACACCGCAATCATACCGCATGTCATATCACATGCACATGCATGTGAGAAAATTTTTAATCTCTCTTTAACATTTATCTTTTAAGTTGGATGATGAGAACATGAGTTTAAGCGAAGAAAATTTTCCTTTTTATCAGTTTCTCTCAATTTCATACCACAATATGCTTTCTAATAAAGCTCACAAACATAAATATGAAGTGTTTTATTTTCAAATAGATCATGTAGCATAATCCTCATTTTAGCCAATGTAAAGTTGAATCTTCAACAAAATTTGTCTCATAGCATATTAATTCAAATAGAGATTTAGCTATGCATTAATAAACATGTCATAATTGCCACATAACATGATAGCTTGCATGATACAAAGTTAAAGTATAAATACACATGTATGACATGAAAAATCAGATAATAACTTAAGCATTTCACCTCTTCTTCTTTTTTATCAAAAATTTTGGCAGCCTCCCGGCGTCATCCCTGCATATGGGGGCTTCTTTGGGGGACTAGGCCTTCCCACCATGCCAAGAAAGGCGTGTATGGTAGGTGTCGTGAGACACCGTGGCCAAAAATTTATTTGCCCACCATGCCAAGAAAGGCATGTATGGATTATCACATCATTGCGTAGAAAAGAAATCTGAAAATAAACTTTGCCTAAATCCTCATCTTTATATTAGCACAACAATATGTAATAGAATGAAGAGCACCCCAACAAATAATTTCCTTTCCTCCCCCTTTTTTTATCAAAATTTCTAGTAGCCTCCCGGCATCATCCCCACATATGGGGGCTGCTTCCGGAGACTAGGCCTTCCCACCACACCAAGAAAGGCATGTATGGTAGGTGTCGTGAGACACCGTGGCTAAAATTTTATTTGCCCACTCACGCCAAGAAAGGCGTGTATGGGTTAGCATAGCATAGCAACAAATTTCCCTACCATGTTGGAGAAATATGTGTAGGTACTTATAGTAATAGATTTCAAGCTTGCATTTGCATATAAACATGCTTGCATATATACTTAAACAAGACATAGCATTTTGCTAAGCATTGCATTGGAACAAAAGTGAGTTTATGAAAGCAACATTTATATTGAACATTTGCTGAAAATATTAAAATCCAAAAATTAACCTTCTCAAAACAAACCTGAAAATTAATCTTCTTTCACATTATAATTATCATAATAGCAACTAGCCATGCAATGAAGTAAGGTGACTCCTTCTTTCAATTTATGGGTTTCAGCATATAGGAGAAAGAAACATAGAACTTCCCATGTGATCTAGGATCTATGTCACATAAAACTTCAAATCCCTCTCTTACTTTTAGATTTTAGCATGGAATGAAAGAAGCATGACATACATCATTTCAAATATTTCTTCCATATTTTTACCTTGAGCATGTGTAAGAAGCTCAATAAGGGTTATTTCATTTAGATAGTCAAAAATTGAAACTTGGAAGAGAAGAAAATCTGCATGTGGCTTTAGACTTGAGTCACATAACCTCTCTAAACATCTTTACATGCTTTTAGTTTTAACTTTCAGCAAGTAAAAAAAAATTGGCAAACATTGTGTCATTCCAATGTTTGAATACTGAAGTATAAAGAGAGGAGAGCATGCCAATAGTTTAGGATTTGAAGTGTAATGAAAGATGAAGTGTAAAAGAGACAAACAATTTTACACATATTATAGGATTAAGCCATGCAACCTTTTAAAATCTTTTTTTTTAGTTTTTAGGCTAGCATTTAAACAAATCTCTCTTTTAATTCTGCAAGTATTCTAGGATTCAAGCCACGATATACTTCAAATCCCTCTTTTACTTTCAAAGTCCAGCATGCAAACACAAGAAACATGGCATATATTGCTTCTTCCATAAAAAATCAACTGAAGCAAGATAGAAACATAAAATCCATAGAAGAACAGCAAGTAGTGTGAAAGAAATATGTCATATGTAGCCATACAATACTTGAAAACCTTCTTTTCAATTTCAGATTTTAACTTGCATATGAAAGAGACATGATATATACAGATTTCAGCATGAATACTTGCCATATGTTTGCTTTATTTCAAAAATGCATTCTTGTGTTATGAGAGAATTTCCAAGAAAAACTTACACATGTAATGAAGGTGAAGAATAATTGGTATTCTCAACACCATGACCAATTCTCCTTCTTGAAAAGTTTGAGAATGCGCTGTATGATCGAATGCTTTGGACGTCCTCGCTCAGTAGACTTCTAAATTTTACTGAGCTTTGAGCCTAACTTTGTCAAGTGCATCAAGCTTTTCCCATCCGTAGACATACAATCTCATCTTGGGAAGATCATGTTGGATGGCTACTTAGAGCAAATGTAGTTCAATTTCAAGTGGTAGAACTGCTTCAGCCCCTAATACTAGTGCATAAGGAGTGGATTTTGTGGGAGTCTTATAGGTGGTTTGGTAAGAAAATTTGCTATAATTTGCCTCTTTACTGCTTTCTAGGGAACATATGTGATGTCAAATTGTAGCAGAAGAATAGCCCATCGTGCCAAGCTACCTGTCAACACTGGTTTTGTCATCAAGAATTTCAGCAGATCGATCCTTGAGATGAGAGTAATTTTATGAAATATCATGTAATGATGAAACTTTTGGACAATAGAAATTAGAGCCAAACAATGCTTCTTGATTGGAGAGTATTGCATTTCCACTCCTATTAGACTTCGACTAATGTAATATAGAGTGTTCTTCTTTCCTTGGTCATTATGTTGAGCCAACAGGGCACGTAGAGATTCTTTCGATGCTATTATGTACAAGAGGAGAAGTCTTCCTAGGATTGGTGTTGCGAGAATGGGCGGATTCAATAGATACTTCTTGATACTATTAAAAGCCTCTCGACATTCTTTGTCCTATTTAAAAGGAGTATCCTTTTACATCAGCTTCTTCCTCTTGGATGTGGATCTCTAATCGACACCTCTAATAGACTTCTAGCTCGGGGTGTGGAATATGTATTTCTTCAATCGGAGGACTGCGATCGAAGCTAACCTCCTCTCAAAGATATGGAGCTGGTCGGCGATAGGATCCCTTGGATGACTTTCTAAGGTGTCGACCGTCAGAAATCTCATCACATATGACCTTTTGCTTAGGTACACATTCTTGATGAGTTTTATTTATGGCATATCTCTGGGAGTACAGTCTAGATGTCACGCCGTTATCTTTCTGTAAGGAAAATTTTCTTTGAGATTTTAGCCTCCAAATTTGCTTACCTTTTTGCTAGGACCTTTTGATGATGGATTCTTGTACCTGTAGTTTAAGTGTCATGCCTCGATGCTCATTGTGCGGGACTTGAATTGGTTGACATCTTGCAGGGGTTGTAGGAGGAGGTCTCTTTGGAGGAGCAACTCTATCCTCCCTGATGACAAGACTTTGATATTTTCTTTTCTTCAGTCCTTTCTTCTTAGCAACTTTAAGGACCCGATGTACTCTTGTGTATACAGTTTTGAGTTTCCTCACTAGAGAAGTTGGAACCTGATGTTTTCGGGTCCAGAAGGACTGTTTAATTTGACCAATTAGGCTGTTCTACTTTACCAATCTTAGGCTATCAAACTTATTATGGGTTGGAACAGTCGCTTTTGGTTCCATAGCTAGTTGTACAATTTTTTGCTTGAATAATGACTACTGAGCACGCACTTCAGCATTTCTCTTTCTCCGCTAGCTCTAGGTTAGCTTGCTTCTAGATGAAGAAACTTTTGTGTTACTACTTCTTCTCGAGGCTTCGACTTCCATATTTGTTTTCTTTTTTATTGGGACCTTTCAGGGGCTGATTCCTGGACATGCAGTCCAAGTATCACACCCTGATGGTCATCGTGCATGAATTGCTTAGGACGGTCATGAGCATTACCCACTAAGAGTAGCCTTTTTAGTGAAGCTTTCTCATTTTCTCTGATAATCGGGCCTTAATAATACTTTTTCTTCATAAGACCCTTCTCCTTGACAACTCTCAACACCTTGTGCACTTTGGAGAACAAAGTCTCGGGATGCCTCCTTTGTGGGGTTATAGCTTGGTGTCACTACCCATAGAATGATTATTTGATACAACTAGTAGAGCAGTTTATATTCTCCCTCTTAAGATTTTCAATCTTGTTGTGAGTGGGAACACTTGATTTTGGCACCAAGTCTAGTCGCATGACTAGTGATTCAGGCAACAACTATTGTGCTCCCACTTCAATATTTCTTCTTCTTTTTTGTCTTCTACTAAATTTTCCTCTAGATGATGAGGCTTCAGCATCATGCCTTCCTAATGCGAGAGGTTCAACTGGAAAAGTTATTACATTCACAAGCTTGACTTAAAACTTTCTACCCAGTGATGGTTCTTTTCATGACTTGTGCCTCAGAATGACCCAATCTATCTAATACAGAGGCTCTCTTTTGAGGAACCTCAGTAGTAGTAGCAGCCATTCCAATTGTCCTCCTCCTCTGCACAAGTTGGCATGTACAATACACACACTTCACGTAGATGATTATTTGCAATAGCAATGGCTGTAAAGTCTACACTATCAAATTTAATAGTAGCTCCAACACCCCCAATATCGATAACAGTGTTAGCTAGACAGATGTTGGCCTGATGATTTAGCTTCATGATGAACTGTGTGATCTAAAGGTCAATTATAGAGAGCAAATAGATTAGTAATACAGACATGATTGGCTTAGATTTAATTTCATTGATAATTGCTTCTTTTTATTTTTATTTCAATTTTTATTATACTCCACTATTACTATAGCTTAAATTTGACTAGCCAAAGATGAAAAAAAAAGCTTATCCCCAGTGGAGTCACCAAAAATTTATGGACTCCAAAAATTCATCATCATCATCTCACATTGAAGAGAGTATGATTTGATGCATCGGTGAAATTTTTAGAAGGTAGATGGAATAGTAGATAAGATAATACCCAGAGATTTCATCTTCATTTTGTAAGGAGTTTAAATCTACTTCCAGGTTTCTTATAGGCGCAAGCACATATAGTTAATTACCCCTCACAATGCTGAGAGAGAACTTTTGATTAAGGCTAGTAGTTAGATCGCTAAATGCATAACGTAACAGTATGTGGAGTTTGAAATTTGGGATTTAGAATGAACGAAATTCACCATTATTTAATCAAAAGCATATGGTTGGTGGAATGATGACGTGCCCAATCTAGATCCCATGGTTCCGTCATCCCGGGCTATCATGGTCCTTAGTCTACTTAGTTATAGGAGGTAGTTGATCCAACCTGACCGAAGGATCCTTGTTAGTAGCCATGGGTTATATCATCCAAGTAATCCTTATAGACCTAGAGTGGTGTTTGTCTAAGGAG
The DNA here is from genome assembly GCA_021442155.1 of Cymbidium sinense. Classification (NCBI taxonomy): domain Eukaryota; kingdom Viridiplantae; phylum Streptophyta; class Magnoliopsida; order Asparagales; family Orchidaceae; genus Cymbidium; species Cymbidium sinense. The sequence continues at coordinate 136,551,944 of CM038222.1, forward strand.
ATAATCTTAAGTCTACCTTAACAGACAAAAAGGTATTGTGCCTATTAAATATACCCTACGATTCATAACTCAAAAGGCTGAGCCAATGGGGAACATATGGGCTACAATCGTGATCATAATATAATGGTATTATTTGGTGGCAACCACTCGATGAAAGGACTCTGCTCATAACCGCATCATATGTGGAGCCTACTGGGCAAATCACACGGACAGAGGACATGGGCCATGTCCTTACTGGCATGAGATTATTTGAGTTTGAATATCGTGATTTATTTGACTTGACAATAGCTTTTTTATGAGCTAGAATTTTCTTAATCTGTCATCCTCAATAAACAATAGTGAATGGGTGGATGAATTATCTGCTTCAAGTATTTAAATAATAAATTTCATTTAGTTTAGATATTTACTTAATTGAAATATAGTTTTATGATGAATTAGTTTAGAGCTCAAGTATCTTTTGATGTTGATATCCCATCTAGTTGAGATTTTCAATCAACGCGACCATCATCGAGGTATATAAGTCTGCTTAATCATTTGGTTTATTATTTCAAATCCTATCGACTCTATTAATTTAATAATAGAGGATTATATCCATATTTATATTTTGAGTATTTTGAATTTGAGAATATTGATGTGGTGTTTATTTTTGAGATGGTGTTTGTGCGTGTGTCATGTGTGTGTATGGGGGGACACCACACAGATCTAAGGGTGTACTTATTGAGGTGATCAGGTATGACATCAAGGAATAGTACACTATCTTGAAAGATAGAAATCACTACCCTAAAATGGACCTAATCACCTAATAAGAATCCTAAGGTATGATGGGTCTTTGAATGTACTAGAGATTTTTTTCCTACTTTACATGGATGAATAAAGTTGGATTTATTTAAACCAGGTTCTAAAGTTCCTTATGGGGGCAAGCCCCCAAAGTTAATTACATCCTAAGAAAGGTGAATTCCTTAAGAATAGTCTCGATTAAAGTAGGCAATTATTGTCTCTAAAGAATTCAAAGATAGGACTATCAATAAATTGACTATGTTTGAAAAATCAAGTGGGATGGATTAAAAGGAGACGAGTAGGAAATGCTCATGATACTAGAAAACCTAGTGAGCATCCCAAACTATCCTATGGTTGGGCTTTATATGTTTGAAATTGAGAAGAATTATATATTTGAGTTGAAATTTTATTAGAAAGTTAGGACTTATAATTGCATAATACAAGATAATGAGAATGCATAAGAGGTGATAATTTATGCTTGTAACCCAAAGGAAAATAACAACCTGAGATCCTAAATCTAGGGAGCTTTATCAAGGGCCAAAGAACATCCTAAATTTAAAGCAAAAATAGGAATATTGTTTACTTCCACAAGTGAGGGTAAACCACTCAACTGCTGGACTTATAACCGCCTAGAGTGGTAGCCAGCTAACTCCTCCTATATTTTAAAACCATGTGGTCAAGTCATGTGATTTGCAAGATGGTTAGGATGTTTTTATTTAGAAAGAAACCAAAGTCCTTAAACCTACTCCCTAGCAAACTAGAGCATGAGTGGCATGAATAATGACTTAGTCTAATGTAAATTTTATCAAATTTTATTTGATTTTGACTCTTTATTTTGACATAGACCATAGGATTTTATATGCTTAAATGCATGTTGAAATAAGATATGGGCCAAATCAAGAAAAAAGAGAGTGAAGCCCTATCAGTAAGAGTTTCTCTCATAGGTCAAGCTTTTCCCACATGTGCAAGAATGGGGGCCCTCATTTTACAAGAGTGGTAGAAGATTCATGCATGATATTAGACATACAACATTCAGTTAAGGGGTTGCTAAATCTTTTATTTATCTTGATTTAATGTCTAAGCTTTATGCAAGGTTATGAGTTATTTTAAAAAATTTAGTTATAAGTTGTGATTGGCATAAAAAGTTTATTTTTCCCTAAGAGCCTAAACGGATCCATGCCACACATTAAATCATCATAAATGAAGGAACTAGGAAAAATACATGCCATTTCTATTGCATAATTATAAACAAAGCATCAAACACTTTATAAACTCAACGTGACAGAATAATTGGCTAGAGCGGTCGGGTACTACTACACAACCCGAAAAGAAATGCAAATAGCCGAGCTCTACCTTTATACATCCCAGTATATGAATGAATAATTATAATTTTTTACAAATAAATGCTATGTGGGGTCTTCATTCTTCATATCTTCATGTCTTCATATCTTTGATTTGTTTGCTTTAAAGGTGTCACGGGGCCTCCCAGGATAAAACCTTCTAGCTGTTGCTCCTTCTAATCCCCCATAAAATTAATCCTAATTCCTAATGCGCAATTACATTAAAGATAGAAAAAGCAAATCTAACTATACCTGCAAGATAAGTGTTAGCTAAACATACTATATAACCCAAACAGTTATATATAAAATTTGGACTTAACACCCTGTATATGGGTAACCAAGTCCACCTGTCCTAACATAGATTATGCTTAGGGGTTAAGTGACTTGCAAAAGTGAGTATTTATATTTATTTTAAGCACCCCTTAAGCATAATCTCCTGTAAAAAATATGATTAGGCTAATCATGGACTAACATCCAGTCTATGAGGCATACATCCTAACATCCAGTCTATAACAGTACATCACAAAACAACCATACACCAAACCATGCACCGTCCTAACATAAAGCTAGAAGTGGTGACTTAATCTAATGTGTGTGTGTAAGGCTTGTGTGGTATGTCCTAGCTAGGCTTTAGAGTAAAGATTTTCTAAGTATGAGGAGATTTAATTTTAAAGGAGGGTTTCACTTTAACTGGCTTAGTTAATTTATGAATTTTACTTGATATTTTCTTTTATTTTATCTTGGCATACACTTAACAACTAATAATTATAAAGAGAAGAAAAGAGATGATCACTCTTTTTCACTACGTTAAATAACTTCTAAAGTAAATTAATTAATCAATTTTTTTTAGTGAATGGCTTATTACATATTTTAATTAATCATAGGTTTAGGTTTATTTTAAATAACCTCATTCAATAAGAAAGGCATTTTAAGATTAATTGGACTTAATTACTATCACATAACATATATTTTTTCATTTCTTTCCATCATATGTAGCATGCATATGATTAGGTCCCAAATGTAACTATACATGTAATTTGTTTCTTAGCACACTTAAATGATGAATGTAAGCAATTGCACTTAGAATTAGTGTTTTATTTGGTTGAATTATTTTGTCATATAAATTTAAAGCTCTATCTAAATTCTTATGCAAAAGGATAAGAAAAGAGCTCTAAATTATATAACTAATCAATCCAACCATTTAAACAAAATATGAATGCATATCTTTTTAATAGAAATATGAGATTTTCATTCATTAGCTAAATACACATTCAAATATATGAAATTTTTAAGCAAGTACGTCACCATTGTTATGCACCAGGGGAGTGAGGTAGAAACCTCATTGGGGCTACTTAAAGCCGTGCATCTCCGGGATGTCCAGACTAATATACCCGCTATTTTAAAATACATATGGATGTATAAACACCTATAAGAATAGAAAACCTTGCACCACTTGAACAAAATATGAATGCATGTATTTTTTCATAGAAAAATGGGGTTTTCATTCATTAGCTAAATACACATTCAAATGTATGAAAGTTTTAAGCAAGTATGGTGATATTGTTCTGCACCAGATGAGTGAGGTAGGAACCTCCTTGGGGCTACTTAAAGTCGTGCATCCCCAAGATGTCCAGACTAATATACCCATTATTCTTAAGTACATATGAATGTATAAGCAATAATAAGAATGAAAATCATGTAAAAATTATATTTGATTTGATTGGTTTATTTTGTGCAATTGAATTAAAGCTCTATATAAATTCTAATGTCAAAATGCATAAGGATGAAATCAAATGAGTATGTCGCCATTGTTCTACACCAGGGGAGTGAGGTAGGAACCTCCTTGGAGTTACTTAAAGCCGTGTGTCCCCAGGATGTCCAGACTAATATACCCATTAACATTCAAATTTATGCAAATCAACACATGAATGTAAGAAAGAGATTTCACTTCATACACTAAGCTTATATTCTCATGCATCTCCTATGTATATGTAACTAAAGTTATAACACAATATTATTTTTTATTAATAAACTTTTTTGAAAATACATTTGAGATTTAGTAATGATAATAGCCACACATATTTCTAATTAAGTCAACACATGCAAATTAACATAAAAGAAATCATTTTTTCTTTAATTAATTTGAAAGAAATGAATGCATGACTACAAGTGGAATATAATATTTTAACCTAATTGGAAAGAAATAAAGAAATACAAGCATGTAATTTCATTCAACCCAACTAAGACCTAAGGACAATCATATTAAACAAGCCCATTTAAAATAAATCAAAGTTTCTTAAAACCATTTTTTATCTTTATGTTTGATTTGATTTAAGAAATGTGAAAGAGGTTTGCTAATCCTAATCCCATTCCCTATGTGTGAGTTAGCTTGGATTAACAAAAGGCAATTAGATTGATTTTATGCCTTAATTAGGTTAATGTATGAATTAAATCCATTAATTAAACCCTTACCTATATCACCTTAAGTTAATTAACTAAATAATGACTAGCCAACATGAGATGCAACCACATGATAAGTAAATTGGCAATGCTCCTAAGAAATGAAAGGAGCCTAATGCAATTGGCTCATAATTAATAATTAATTAAGCTTAAGGAGCTCACTTAATTACTTTCATGGTTTTCTCACACATGTGAGCTAACCATGATTTCATTAGCTCTCTCTTTAGGCTATTGAACACACAGAGAGCTACCCAAGAGTTAATTAAGGAAGATTGGTTTAATCAAGTTAATTAAATTTATTAATTAGCTAATTAAATCCTAATAATTCTTAATCAACAATATGAAATGGACTTAGGGAAGAGGCAAAAAGGAAGTCTTAGTCTCAATCCCTAAATCTATTAAATTAGTTAATTAAAGTTCAGATATAATTTTGGTTTTGATTGATTTGATTAATTAATTAATTAATGAGTCTTAATTAATTAATTTTAAAGAGAGAGTAGAGAAGACTTAAGGAAAAGATTGGAAGAGAGGTCCCAACCCATTTCCCTAAGTTTCTCCACTATTAACAGAGGCTAATGAGCTTAATTAATTTAATTCACTATTCATTTGATTAAATATCACTAATTAAGCTAAAAGAGTAATTAACGCTTAATCAATCAATCTTCTTAATTAACTATCCAATAAATTTCAAGAAAAATAGGGGAGGTAGAAATCATCCCCCTAAACATCTCTCAAAAGTTTGAAATTAATTGGATAATTAATGAGAGAGTAATTATGCTAAATAAATTTTTAATTAAACCTTAATTAAGCATAAATTACTATTTAAAACTAATTAATAATAATTTTCTTGTATTCTCAACTGAAATACCTTTAAAATGAGCCTTCATTTATATTTTTTTTAGATTTTTCTAGGATTAATTATGATTTTAGGAAGTTTCAGCCTTAAAAATTAATTAAAATAGCACTAATTAACCATTAATCCCATCAGTGCCACGTGAATGTTGACGCGGCGTGTGCTTTCTATGTGGCATGACATGATAAGATATTTAAGTTGTCAAATCAGGATGCTGACTCAGATTGTGATGGAAGCACTTTCCCTTGGACTATCTGATCTAAGATCGGATAACCATGATAAGATCCCATGATTAAGGAGAAAATAGAGGCGGATCTAACGTGATTAGATCAAGACTGTCTATTTCGATCATGTGGAACGAACAATTAGTGATCTATCTCTTTTACGAATGATGAAAGATGAATATCGTCTACCTTTCTCCATTCGATTTGAGCTCACCAGAGCTCAGATTGAGATCAAATTGATCCCACACCATAAGGAGGAGGAGACGAGCACATCCAATAGTCAAGATCGACCCACTTGAAAATTCCCTTCACAAAGGCCCACAGAAAATTTACATAAGCTAAGATTTTGAGGAATTACCTCACTAGAGCTAATGTCTGACGGTGGGATCAACCAAGGTAGCTTCGCCTAGTTGAGGCAAGGCTCTGTTGAGAAGCTTGGACCTCAATTTGAAGTGAGCCACTCAGATGATCAATCCATGCACGTAGGAGCATCGACTTTGATCGAACTTGGACCTCTGGTGGCTTGGAAGCTCCATGGATGATTTGCTTGGCTTCGATTAGGTGTGGTGATGGTGTATGCAAATTTAATTGGAGTTTGGTTGAGAAATGGGTGGGTTTGAATCAAGAGAGGTCTCCCCTATTTTGGCTTCACATATAGAGAACAATGGCCGATTAAAGGAGGCTTGGGGCACTCTAGGAGGTTCTAAGGAGTTTCAAAAATGCTTAGGGAACTCTCACAATGTGAATCATGCTCAATCTCGCTCAAATTGGGGGAATATACCCCAAAATTGAATGTGAAGGATGGATGGGATGGGTTGGCTCCTTTCGATTAGCAGGCTACCGTCAAGGCACCGGAGAAGTCATAATCATGCCCACATGGCTTGACGTGAGTGGGGGAAGTAATGGGAGGCTTCCCAAGAGCTGGTGTGTAAAGTTTTCATGGCTTGAATCCATGGGATGCTCAGTTTGCATGAGAGGTGAGTCAACTCACCTCCCATTGGTTCATGGTCGACCTAGGGTAGGTTAGGTGAGCTAGGTGGGCCTTACTTGAGTGCTTTGAGGGTTGCCATGGTGATGGGGGAGTTCACCTTGCTTCTTAAAGAAAAAAATCCAATGGAAAGAGGGCTTAACTAATTTTCCATTGCTTGGGTGTGGTCCACTTTACTTTTAGGATGATTTTGGGCTAACCTAGAATCAACTTGGGTCAGGTTTGGTTAGCCCTTAGGGTCCCATGAGTTGGTTTTGTGTGTTTTGGCTTCATTTGGTCAAAATGGGTTCATTTGGGTTAGGTTGGGTTAGGCTATCCAATTAGTCAAATTGGGTTAAACTAAGACTTGGGTTAGGTTTAAATAATGATTTGAAGAGTTTTGGTTCAAGTGGTTTTGATTAATTTGGCTTAGGTTTGATTTTGGCTCATTTGGATTCAAATAGGTCAAATGGGCTAAGTTGACCAACTTGACCAATTTGACCAAATTGGGTTAGGTTAGGCATTGATTCATGTTCAATTGGTTAATTCAAAATGATTGTAGGCTTTGGTTTGGTTTAATTTAGAATTAATTTAGATTTTGACCAATTTGACCTTTTAGGTTAATTTGGGCTAGGTTGGGTCAAGTTGACCAATTGGTCAAATTGAGTTCAATTGTGCTTTTGGTCAAGTTCAATAAGTGATTTGGAATGAACTTGAGCCATTGGTTGCAATCAATTTGGATCAAATCATGATTTGTCCCATTTTAGCTTTTAGGCCAATTTGGGTCAACTTAGGTCAAATGGCCAATTGGACTTGGTTTGGCTCATTTGAAGGTTTTATCATGTTCAATCATTGATTATGAATGGGTTTGAGTCAATGGTTTCAGTCAATTTAGTATATGGTATGTTTTGGATGGTTTAGGTTTCATTTGGGTTAAGGGTTGACTTGGTTTGACCCAATTCAAGATAGTTGACCACCCAGGATGATTGTTGATCATGATATGAGGTTTGGATGGCCTTAGTTCAATCCAATTTGGGTTGGATTTGAACTTGGTTCAAAAAGGGTCCTTAGGTCACTTTGGGTCAAGTAGACCTAAATAGGTCAATTGGTTTGGTTTTGGTTTGATACAAGTTTAGTTGAACTCATACATGAGCCTAAGATGAAAATATAAATCCAATTACAATTGGTTTGGAGTCAAATAGATTTTGGTTCATGTGATAATTTCAAATCAAAAAAGGTCAACATGGGTTTGACTTGGGTGGACTTGAGTTTGGTTTGGTAATTGTAGTTTATGTTTATACTTGGGTAAGTGATTGAAGGAATGATTAATTCATGAAGAAATCCATAGGTTTTGAGTTCATTTGGGTATCATTTAGCCAAGTTCAAAAAATTAGCTAAAAAGAATAAAATTATAAATTTGATTTGATTTGAGCTTGGTTTTAGCTATTTGGATTTATATTTCATTTATATTTGTGAATATAAACAAAGATATAAATGGGTTATGAGAAAATCACTTGAGTTTGGAGTGATTTGAAGCAAATTTGACCAAATCTAAGGATGTAGGTCAAAAAAGGCTAAAGTAGGGATTGAATTAGTTTGATTTATCTTTGGTCATTGGAGGGTGCATTTCATTAATATTTGTGAATATAAATGAAGGAATAATTTATTTATAAAGAAACCAATTGAGTTTGGGTTAATTTGGGTTGAGATTTCATTATGCTTATGGAGGTAAGTCCATAGGGCTTAAGAAAGGTCTTAATTTGGTTTGATTTAGTTTGATTTGATTTAAATAGTTTAAATTTAAGATTTCATTTATATTTGTACATATAAATAAAGGAATGATTGATTTATAAAGAAATCAACCAAGTTTGATTTGGTTTAGAGGGGTTTTTGTCTAAGCATATGGAGGTGGTTCATATGGCTTAAGAAGGGATTTTAGTATTTGATTTTGATTTTGGGTTCCAATCATTTGATTTGGGATTGGGGTTTATGGTGTTTATTTTTGGATTGCATTTGTGTGTTATGTATATGTGAGGGGACACCACGTAGATCTGAGGATACACTTATTGAGGTGATCGGGTATTACATTAAGAAATAATATACTTATCTCAAGAGACAGAAGTTATTACCCTACAATGGACCTAATCACCTAATAAGGACCCATAAGGCATGATGGGTTTTCGAATATACCAGAGAATTTTCTCCTACTTTACATGAAAAAATAAACCAGGGTTTATTTAAATCAGGTTCGTTAAGTTCCCTATGGAGGCAAGCCTTCATAGTTAATTACATCTTAAGGGAAGTGAATTCCTTAAGAATACTCTCGATTAAAGTAGTCGATTGTTTTTTCCAAATAATTCTAGGATAGGACTATCAAAGGATTAGTTGTATTTTAGAAAATTAAGTGAGATAGATCAAAAGGGGAGAGTTATTGTCGAAACCAAAGGAGATGAGTAGGGAGCGCTCATGATACTAGAAGACATAGTGAGCACTCAAATCTATCCTTTGGTTGGGCTTTATGTATTTGAAATTGAGGAGATTTATTTATTTTAGTTAAAATTTTATTTAGAAATCTAGGACTTATAATTCCATAATACAAGATTGTGAAAATACTTAAGAGATGAGGATTTATGCTTATAGCCCGCAAAGGGAAATAACAATCTCATATCCTAATTCTAGGGAGCTTTGGCGAGAGCCAAAATATGACATAAATCTAAGGCGAAAGTGGGTATATGGTTTACCTCCACAAGAGAGAGTAAACCACCTGACAGCTGGACTTATTATCACTTAGATTGGTAGATAGCTAACTCCTCTTACGCTTTAAATCCATTTAGGCAAGTCATATGCTTTGCAAGATGGTTGGGCTGTTATTTATTTAGAAGAGAAACTAAGTCCTTAAACCCACTCCCATAGAGACTAGAGCATGAGGGGTATGAATAATGACTTAATCTAATACAAATTTTTATCACATTTTATTTAATTTGGGACTTTTTATTTTGACACAGGCTATAGGATTTTGTATGCCTAAATGCATGAGAAATTTATTATGGGCTAAATCAGGGAAAGAGGTGTTCTTTTCATCATAGGCTTTTAAAGGTTAAGCCCATTTTATCTGGCAAAGATGGAAGCCCTCTCTTAATAAGAGTGAAACAAGATGGTTATGAATGATGTTCAACATACAATCATCCAGCTAAAGGGTTGTTAAATATTTTATTATCTTGATTTAATGCCAAGGATTTTTATGTGAGGTATTGAATTGTTTTAAAATTTTAGTTAGGAGTTGTTAGTGGGGTAGAAAATTTATTTTTCATCCTAAGAGCCTAATCACATCCAGGCCACACAGTAATCACTAATCATAAACAAACTATGAACAGATATGTTATTTCTAATGCACAAGCTAAACATGACATCAAATAATTCTATAAAGTTATTGCAAAAGAATAAGAGGCCGATGTAGTCAGGTACCGCCGTACAACCCGAAAAGAAATGTGGATAGCTGAGCTCTACCTTTATACATCCCGGTATAATGAAAGAATAATTATAATTATAAAATGATAAGTGTTATGGGGGTCTTCATTCTTCATCCTCCACTTCATCTTTCATTCCTTCATTTTGATTTGCTCCATTTCTTTCTTTCTCTTGGTTTGATTGGGATGTTGTTTGCTCCAAAAGCCTCACTTGATGTATAAGACTTGGTCTTATAACTAATGCTCATCCTAATCCCCCATAACACTTTATTGACCTCAATTTTTAGAATTAGCTCTCAACCCCTTCCATCTTAGATATAAGTCTTCTCTTAGACTTTAAGAGATCCTTAATCTTAAGACACATCTAGTGATTAGGTAGACACTCAACCTAGTCCTAACGACTTAGAAGAGTTAGCCATAGGAATAGGTTATGCCTTAAGGGTGTTAGGAAAATCTGCCTACCCTTAGCTTGAACCACTCCTCACCTTCCTTCCTTCAAGTCAAACTCCAAATCAATCTTATTTGATTTTTTTCCAAACTCAAATCAATGCCACATGATTGAAATCCATGATTGAAACCCATGAATGAAATTTCAAACACCAAAAATCTTCTAAGTCTTTAATTTCCACCTTCAAAACTTAGCCTAAATCAAATCAAAATATGTTCAAACTCATGGGATTTTCTCACAACTCATTTATATTCTCATTTATATTCACATATATAAATGAAATATAAATACAAATTAATCAAACCAAATCCAAAATTCAAATTCCTACTCCAAAAATTTCTAAGTCCTTTAATTTCTATTAAAGACTTAGCCTAAATCATGATCAAATCAAATCAAATCAAATCTATGAGATTTTCTTAAAACTCATTTATATTCTCATTTATATTCACATATATAAATGAAAAATAAATACTAATCAATCAAATCAAATCCAAAAATTAAATTCCAAACTTAAAATCATTCTTAAGTCCTTAATTTCCCTCTGAAGTACTTAGCCTAAATCAAATCAAAATCAATTCAAAATCATGGGATTTTCTCATAACTCATTTATATTCTCATTTAAATTCACATATATAAATGAAATATAAATATAAATCAATCAAATCTAAATCCAAAATTCAAGTTTTAAAACTCCAAAAATTTTCTAAGTCCTTTAAATTTCCTCTTAAGGACTTATCTTAAATCAAATCAAAATCAATTCAAATTCATGAAATTTTTTCATAACTCATTTATATTTTCATTTATATTCACATATATAAATGAAATATAAATTCAAACAAATAAAAGTAAATTAAAAATTCAAATCCAAAACTCCAAAATTTCCTAAGTCTTTTAAATTTCTTCTTAAAGATTTAGCCTAACTCATGAGCATTCACTTCAAATCCATGAAATTTTCTCATGATCCATTTATATTCTCATTTATATTCATATATATACATGAAATATAAATTCAGACAATCAAAACCACTTCCAAAAATCAAACTCAAATCCATTCAAAATCCAACCTAAGCCTTTCAAGTCTAAATCTTGAACTTAGCCAAATCAACTTCAAATCAAGCCAAACTATTGATTTTCTTTCACAATTTAATCTATCTTACAGTCATGAATCTAAATATAAATACAAACTTCAATCACTTAATCAAAACTCAATTCAAAAATCAGGCCAAATCCATTCATGTTCCTCCTTTGAATATGAAATTGTCAAATGAATCAAAACCCTTTTGACTTCAAACCGCTTGCAAATGGATTTATATTTCAATCATAAGTCCATATGTAAGTTCAATCAAACTCAAATCAAGCTTTGACTAAGCCATTTGACCCACTTAGGCTCACTTGACCTAAAGTGACCTAAAGTACTCTTATGAGCCAAATTCTAATCCAAACTAAATTGGATTGAATCAAACTCACCTATGCCTCTCATCATGATCAACAATCATCATGAGATGATCAATCATCCAAATTGGGTCAAGCCAAGTCAAACCTAAGGGTTGACCAAGTCAACACTTAGCCAAAATGAAATCTAACATAGCTAAAATCCACCATAGACCAAATTGATTGAAACCATTGATCTAAGTTCATTCAAGACCAATGTTTAACTTGACCAAGTCAACATTTGAGCCTAGCCTAGCCTAATTGGCCACTTGACCCAACTTGACCCAACTTGACCTAAAAGTCAAAATATGTCAAAACATGATCTAAGCCAAATTGATTGAAAGCAATGGATCAAGTTCATTCCAAATCACTTGATGAACTTGACCAAAGCCTCAATTGCCCAACTAGACCTAATCTAGCCCAATTGACCTTGAACCCAACTTGACCTAAAGGGTCATGTTGAGCCAAATTCAAACATGACTAAAATTGATTGAAAATAATGATATCAATCCACTTAATATGACTAACTGAACCTAAACTTACCCATGACCTCGCTCAAATAGGCCAAATGGGTCAAATTGGTCAACTTGACCCATTTGACCTAAATGAAGTCATATGAACCAAATTCAAACCTAAACCAATTTGAATCAAACCAAAGCCACCCAAATATTTCAAATGGCCATATGAACTTGACCCAACCTTTAGTTTGACCCAATTTGACCAATTGGTCAACTTGACCCAAGTTGACCCATTGACCTAAATGGGTCAACATTAGCCAAACCATACCAAATGAACTCCAAATCCAATGAAACTTGGCCAAACCCATTTTCTCAACATACCCAACATATCCAAATTCAAAAATAAGCCAAATGGCCATTCTATCTCTAGGCCATAAAATAAATTTTGGTCAGATCCACGAGAAATTTGGTCAATTCCTCTCCGTACCTACGTGATACTTTCCTAATAGGTCAAGTAGACCATATGGAGGGTGGTGCACCCAACCCAATGGGCTTGAGTCAGCCTAACTTCACCCAAGGCCAAAACTGAGCACATAGTTCAAATTGGCCACATGGGAACCATACATCCACTCAATTTGAGCACATGGAAAGTTACCACTCCACTCCCTAGCCCAAACTGACCATGTGAAAGCTTCTAACAGATCAAATAACCCACTGCCTAAGGTCAATTGGATCAAAATGGAAAGTTAAGCTTCGGCCATCTGATTACCTAAGGGGGAGATATACTCCCCCTAATCGACTTCAATTCCAACAGAGGCTAATTCGATTGAGTAAGGGAGAGTGTTAAGAACCATTCTAGAGTGGTCCTAAGCTTCCTAGAAGGATTTTAAATTTCCATTCTCGATTTTCCTCAAGTAAAAATAAGGGAGCTCCATTAATTTGCAAATATTCTCCACACACCAAATCTAGTCAAGTTCCTTTGCACACTCCCTCAGGGGACCAAGTCTAGCTTGCCCAAGCTCTCTCTCAAATTCCAAAGGCAAGGGAAGATCTAATTCCATCAAAGCTGCAAGGAAGCTAAGGAGGGGTTATTCCATAGAGCTATCCACTCAACCTCAAGAGATAAAACTTTCACCACAGCTTCGTCTCAATCAGACGAAGCTCCTCCAAGGGAATCAAGTTCCGGTGATCACCTTCGACAAGGTATGGCAATTTTTGATCACTAAACTCAATGTGTGTTGGTCCTTTATGAAAGAAATTTTAATGGCATGAGATTTTGACTGTTAGATATGCTTTCCATTAGGATTAGATGGTGTATGCAAGATTTCATTCCAATCCGAGCATGATCGAGCTCGGATCTTCCCTTTGAAAGTGGAAAATATGGATGATCTCTGACCGTCCATCCACGCATTTTGGATGGACAGCCAAGATTAAATCATATTTTATATCTAATTTTATCCCTTTAAAACCTTGAATTAAATCCAAGCCATTTGATCCTTGATCGAATGTCAGATACCAAAGCGCGTAGCGCTGCCGCCACGCGACACTATAACAAGTCATTTAAGTTACCACTCACGGGTCGATGCATGTAAAGCGCATCTGAGTCAGCTTATGTGTGGCATGCCATGGGATTTAGGGATTAATTATGGTTTATTTAATTCTAATTAATTACTTAAACTTCAAAAATTCATATCTCTCTAAAGAAAAATTAGGAAAATATGTGATAAATTGCCACTCAAGATAATTCAATCTAGAATATTCTAAAATTAGTTTTAATGGATTTTGAATTGTATCTTTCTCTAATTTTAGGTTTTATTAGAAATTTTAATTTTCTAATTACTCCCTAATTAATCCACTGATTAATCTCAAACTTTTTGAGTATATTTTGGGGGATGACTTATACCTCCCCTAATTTTCTTGGGATTTATTGGTGGCTTAATTGAGGAAATTACAAATTCATTTCCTAATTCCCTTCTGCACTCATCAATTTTCCAGCTTGGCGCGTTACCCATGCTGACCATATAGACAACATCCTACTTATTAGGACCAATAATCACAGGAGGATAACTCATGTTCATAGAGAGTCGGTGGTGTATCCACCACATCTCTCTACCCCCAGTTCCCCATCACCAGTTCACGTCACAACATCTCCAGTTCCATCAAAGGCCATGAAGGCCATATCCAGAGAGAAGTGTACCCCATTGGTGATCTGACTGCTACCGAGGTATCCTACTTCATCTACACTGCCTATTATGGTGAGGTTGAGCTCTCCTGCTCGACCTTCTGCCCTAGTGGTGGTGTCGAGGGAGTGGCGACCCTGAAGCATAGTGGTCATCCCTTCACTAACTCCACCAGCACAGCATGACATGGAGATGGTAGCAGTTATTACAGATGGAGCAGATGATAGCCTAGCTGCACCGATGATAGTGAAACCTTTTAGGAATGTCTCCCCTTTCATAGCTAGAGACAGTTAGGAGTGTGTCTCTTCTAGTGAGTACAGTCCTCATAGGATTGACTCTCTAGCAACAAACGAGGTCCTGTGCCTCTCAGTGCATGATAGTGACCACACCGATCAATCGAGATCATTTGTTCCTGTTCAGATTGATTGTTCTCTCGAGGAGATAGTAGCATATTATCTTATAGAGAAGAAGGAGATTATGGGGTATGAATGGTCAGATGAGGAGAAAGTTAGTTTCAATCCCAACGAAGATGATTTATTAGGAGACTCAGCTTGAGTCTGTATGGTAGATACTAGAGGATCTCTTCTCAAGGAGGAGTAGACCATGGAAGATGATGAGATTGATTAGGAAGACACTTCCCAATCAGCCTAACACCTCCGATATCAGTTGAAGTAAAAAGATGAGCAGATAGATAGGATGGCATGATAGCTTAAGGACTTATTAGTAGTAGTTTGTTAAATAACAGCGTTCATCCTACTACGGCATTAGTCAAGGTGCATGTCTTGGACCCAGCCAAGACCTTACCTCCCATTGAGCAAGGTAGCACTAGCATGTATAGGAAGGTAGTAGAAAGTACCTCCATATAAGAAAAATACATCAGATCCATGGTTGAGCAGCAAGTGAAGGAAGCATTGGCTCAAGCCTGGGGACCCTACCCGGAGGAATTCGATTCAATCCAATATCTTAAGGGTTTTGTGCCACCTTCCTTC
Source organism: Cymbidium sinense (assembly GCA_021442155.1). Taxonomy (NCBI): domain Eukaryota; kingdom Viridiplantae; phylum Streptophyta; class Magnoliopsida; order Asparagales; family Orchidaceae; genus Cymbidium; species Cymbidium sinense. Next base: position 136,567,538 of record CM038222.1, read on the forward strand.
AAAATATTTGATGGCAATGGAAACCCAAGGCAGCATATAGCACACTTCAAGTCCAGTTGTTGCAACATCGATGGCAGTGACGCTTTGATATTCCACCTCTTTGTTAGCAACCTAGCAGGGATTGCTTTCGATTGGTATGCTGAACTGTCCAATGGTTCAGTAAATCTATTTGCTAAGTTGGAGCAACTCTTTATCAAGAGGTTTGCTGGAGCTTAGCAAAGTGTTACTGTATGTGATCTCATTGTAGCACAACAACACCCAGGTGAGTCCCTTTTTGATTATATTCTCCAATACCGTAACCTAAGTATGAAATATGAGCCGCAGCTGTTTGAGCAGCATGCCATTAATATTATTTTAAAGAATATCTATGGCCCAATCACCTTCATGCTTAAGGGCTTCACTATCAAAACATTTGAGAAGCTAATCAACAAGGTGGCTAGTCTACAATGAGAGGACAAATAGTTGCCTTTTCAAGACCAGTTGCCCAAAGCAAAGCCACAGAAGGTCTATGAGAAGAAGCCGAGAGCAGTGATAATGGTAGATAAGGGGAAGAAACTAGCTAGAGATCAATCCAAGAGACCACGATCCCAGCAGCCTCCGCCTCCTTTGCCATCACCGAGGTAGCCTTACTGAACTCCACAGAGCCTCCACGGCCAGCACCACCACCTCCTCAGCCATACCACCACCACCAGCGACACACATAACCTTCGTCAGGTAGTTATGGTCCACCTACTCTTTTAGATAAGCTTAACAAATCTTATTTATTTAAGAGGGAGGTAATCAGGAAGATGATTAAGAATCTCTTAAAGAAGCCTGATTTTCAGCTATCCAAGCCTAGGAGACCTGAGGAAGTAGGCAAAAGTCATGATCCTAACTTTTGCCCCTACCACCGTATGCTAAGCCATGTTTTGGAGGATTGCTTTACATTTAAGGTCTTGCTTGAACATAGCTTCAAGACTGGTGTTGTAGTTATCCCAAAGGAATTCCTTATGGAATAACCATCCAGTTTCATTAGGGTAATCCTTGGGATACATGTGATCCTTCTAAAACCAAAGAAGGTTGGGATATTTCTTTATCCAAAACCTCTAAGAAGATCATCCAGAAGATCAAAAAACTATTCTTGTAGGTGCTTGAGTTAGCTCAAACCTCCAACATTAAGGAAGGTTTGCAAGTTTTCAGTGCCAACTCAAGGAAAGAGGGAGCTCAATAGCAGCAATAACATGGGTCAACCTGAGATAGCTCAGTAGAGCAGCCACCGACCGAGACCAGAATCTAGCCTACAGTTGCAGCTTCCACACTAACAACTTCCTCCACTTCAGCTAGTTCTTCTTCTTCTACTAGTAGAACTCTTGTATCGATAGATAAGGGCATCAAATCCCTTACCCCACTCACTTTACTTGATTTCTTCTTTGTACCTCCAAACAAATCCAAGAAATTAGAGAATAAAGCTAGCTTGAATTACATCTATGTCACTTTTGATGGGTTGTCTTCTTCTATTCCTAATGATAACTCTTCAAATCAAAATAACTATAATGATTCCAATCTTCCTCTTTCTGATTCAGAGTTGGACTTTCCTACTCTAAATACTATGGGTTCACCTCTCGAGATAGACTTGGAATCATCCAATCTGAGGGTCCCATAGGAGAAGTTGTAGGTGAGCCTGATGTGCAAGTATAACCTTCCATTACCATGTCATAAGAGATCACCGAAGTCAACCTCCGTAGTGGCAAGGTTCTACCTCCTAGGGCAGCACCTCAAGATAGAGGGAAACAAGTCATTGGTATAGAGGATCGAGAAGCTCCTACATAAGATGCTCCACCCTTGGATATGTTTATGGAGGATTAGCCCATGGTGGACTACAATATCCTTTCTCATCTAAGAAATTTTTCATCTAAGCTAAGCATATATGATATCCTTGTCTTATCCAAAGAGATGAGGGAATCATTATTCAAGGCTCTCATTGATCCTAAAATATGCTTAGCTTAGCTGACCACTATAAGTGAGGAGACACATTATATAAAGAAGCTCAGGGGATCACCCTCACAGTTGAAGACCTTATTCTGGGAGACTTGGAGCACAACTGTCCCCTCTACATCACAGTTGACATGGACAGGTTTAGACTTGCTAGAGTTCTCATTGATCCAGGTGCATCAATGAACATTATGAGTCTAAAGACCCTTGCCTATTTGAGGATTGACAACTCTACACTCTAAGGAGATCAAATGATGTTGAGAGGATTCAATGAACAAGGTGAGTGGGCTTTAGGTTCTATAGTGTTATCTTTAGAGATAGGTGACTGGAAGACTGAAGCTAAGTTTTACATCATTGATTCAAATACTTCATTCACTATTTTGCTTGGTAGGCCTTGGGTACATCAGAACAAGATCATTCCATCCTCCCTCCATCAGTGCATCAAGTTCAGAAAAGATGAGATTAAATACCGTGTCAATGGAGATGAAAATCCATTTTCAATAAGAGAGGTTGAGATTTATGAGGATGCGATCAACTATCTTCCTTAAAACACCCTTTCTCATGAACTTGGATAAAATTCAAACTCAAAAGCAAAAAAAAATGAAGAAAAAGAAAAGAAAAATGAAAATCTAAGTGAATAAGAAAGGGGAATTGAAGAAGAAATAGATCTGCATATCACATTCCACCCACAGTTTATTCCATCATATATACATGTGGGTAGGATGGCTCAACCTCCACTAGGTAGAGGCAGATGTAGAAATAGAGGCAGTTCTAGAGGTGGAAGACCCCTTGGTTGGCCATCAACCAACAGAGGTCATGTTCCAGTTCATAGAAGTACCTCTACAATTCACATAGACTTGGAATCCAGTTTGGAGGATGAGTCTAATGTTATTAGTATACCAGCCAACCCCTCTCAGCGGGTTCCATTTGAGGTGACTTTCGATCCAGACAGAGACGAAGACTAGGCCTCCAGACAACGCAAAGTATTTGAATCAGGTTTATGTGAAACTATCAGGCAAAATCTGGGAACCTTAGATCTAACCTCACTTACATCTCAAAAAGTTGAAAGGTTTAGTAGTTATGGAAGTCCCAAAGTCTTCCAGTGACATGAAGTCGAAGAGATTCTTTTTGGGATCATCATCCTCAAGTCCATAAGTTGATGTAGAACTTGAGGAGGATACATTTAAAGAATTAACAGAATTACCATTTGGATTTTACTAGCCTTGTGTTCGAAATCTTATACAAAAAAGGTTTAGTTCCTCATACATGGTCCAAGCACAGGTCAGAGTACTTTGAAAAGCTGGGGAACAATACAGGAAGGGAAGCATAATCAAGAGCAGGACTAGGATTCAGTATAGTGGGTCCAGTTGATGACGATGATTACTACTTAGTTGTTACTAATCATTTGAAGTATGATAGGTTCTTTTCACATAACCCCAACTCTTATGAGAATGTGTGTTTAAAAACCTCAAATGAATCAGATGATCTCCAAATCAAAGAGGCACCACCATAATTCAAAGAGGAGATACATTCAACAATAGACAAACTTAAAGAAATCAATCTTGTGATAGAAGAAAATCCACGCCTGACATTCATCAGTTTGTTGCTAAATGAAGAAGAAACCAATGACTTAGTTAGGCTATTGATTGAGTTTAAAGCCTACTTCGCATGGAGATATAAAGAGATGCCCGGATATCTCTTGACATAGCAGTCCACAAGCTAGCAATTGATCCTAATGCTACCCCTATTAAGCAAGCTCCTAAACTCATGCGATTAGAAATTGAATAATAGGTCATTTCTAAAGTCAAGAAACTGATTGATGTTGGTTTCATAAGGAAGAATAATATCCTACCTGGTTAGCCAATGTCATCCCAATTAAGAAGAAAAATGGCCAAATTCACATATGCATCGATTTAAGGGACTTAAACAAGGCATGTCCTATTGATGAGTTTCCTCTTCTTATACCAAAATTAATGGTAGGCATCGCCTCATCTCATGCAGCCTTCTCTTTCATGGATGGATCATTTGGCTACAACCAAATCAAGATGTCTCCTGAAGATGAAAGAAACACTACTTTTTGAACCCTGATCGGAATCTTCTGTTATAGGGTCATGCCTTTCGGCCTTAAAAATCCTAGTGCTACATACCAATGGGCCATGACTCAGATCTTTAACGAACTTATCCATCATCAGGTTATGCTATGTTGATGATCTAGTAGTCAAGAACAGAGAAAAGGAAGACCATCTCTTTAACTTGAGAGTAGTTTTTGAACGGTTAAGATAATATAACCTAAAAATGAATCCCCTAAAGTGCGCATTTAGAGTAGCTTCAGAGAAATTCCTTGGGTTTGTTGTCTAACACCAGGGAATAGAAATAGATCTAGAAAAGATTAAAGTTATCTTAGAAATGCCATCTCCTAAGAGTTTAACTCTCAGATCCTTCCAAGGACGGCTGGCATATCTAAGACACTTTATCTCCAACCTATCAAGGAGATACAAGCCATTTTCAGCACTTGTCAAAAAGAATGCCAAGTTCAAGTGAGATGATAAGTGTCAGCATGTGTTTGAAGACACTAAGTCATAGTTGGTGAAGCCGCTAGTTCTAGCAGCCCCTATTCCAGGCTGACCACTCATCCTCTACACTGCTGCATTGGATGACTCTCTTGATGCTCTATTGGCCCAAGCCAACGATGAAGAGAAGGAGAACACTTTCTACTACCTCAGCCGTCATCTTATTCCTACTGAAGTGAACTATCCACCAGTTGAGAAACATTGCCTAGCTTTAATCTTTGCCTCTCAAAAGCTATGGCACTACATATTTTCTCATAAGGTGAACTTGATCTCCAGAACTAATCCACTACAACACCTCATGATGCAACCAATGCTATCCAGACATTTGGCATGATGGTCCATGATTCTCTCATAGTTTGATATCACATTCATACCTCTCTGTGCGGTAAAAGGACAGGGACTAGTAGATTTCCTAGCAGCACACCCACTTGTTGTTGATTCTCCGCTTAGTGATGATCTCCCTGATAAATAAATCATGAACTTAGGGGAGGCCAACAACCAAAGATGTATTTTGATGTAGCAGCTTCTTTTCATAAAGGGGAAGCTCCACGATCTATTCTCCCATGAAAGGAAGGGGTAGGAATAGTTCGTCTAACTCCAGACCATGATGTGATGAGATTCTCATACTATCTTTCCAACCCTTGCACCAAAAATAAAGCTGAATATGAGGCTTTGATTATCGGTCTGGAGTTAGCCATCACTATAGTGTCAAGAGCATCAACATCTTTGGGGATTCTCAGTTGGTCATCAACCAGATTGTTGGGTCCTACAAGGTTCTCAAACCCAAACTTCGTCATTATTACAAGTATACCATGAAGCTTTTGGACCAAATTCCCAAAATCACCATCTACAAGGTTCCCCGAGCAGAGAACACAGTAGAAGATTCTTTGGCCAAACTTGCCAAAGAATTGGCATGTCCAGAAGATGAGTCCATTTCAATAAGGGTCCAAAATAGACAAGTCTTAACTCTTATTGATGTTGAACTCATCGAGTGACTTTCTCTTGAAGGGGAGGTTGTCGTTGCCAAAATGGACAAGGAGCTGGATTGGAGGCAACCGTTCATAGATTATTTGAACACCGAAAAACTACCTCGAGAAAATCCATAAGCCCATCAGGTGAAACATAAAGCTCTCTCCTATGCTCTCATTGATGTCACCCTGTACCGCCGGTCCTTTGACCAAATGTGGTTACACTATTTAGACAAACATAAAGCTCATGTAAGCGAGGTACATTCTAGTTTATGCAGAGCACATCAATCTGGTCTGAAGATGAAAATGAAGATCAAGAGACTAGGATACCACTGGCCTTCGATGATTACAGATTACATGGATGTAGCTAGGATAAGCCATCAGTGTCAGGTACATGGTGCGGTCCTCCACCAACCATGCAACATTCTACACCCTACACTAGCCTCATGGCCATTCGAGTGTTGGGGTACTGATATTATGGGTCCGATCGATCCTCCTTCTTATAAGGGGCATCGATTCATTTTAGCTTCCACCGACTACTTTTCCAAGTGGGCATGTACTTCAATTTTTCAGGAACCATATCGTATATAGGTTCAGGGTGCGTCAATGAATTATATCTGATAATTGTACTGCATTCAAAAGCACGAAGATCAACAACTTTGCCAGAAGACACGGTATAGATTGGAGATACTCCACCATCTACTACCCCAGAGCAAATGGCTTAGCAGAAGCATTCGACAAAACTCTCATCCAAATACTAAAAAAGACTCTTAATGAAAACAAACGGTAGTGAAATGAGTAGTTGGTTGAAACCTTGTGGGCCTACCGCACCACATACCAAACTCCAACTCAATCTACCCCATTTTTCTTAGTGTATGGGTCCAAAGCTGTTCTACCTTTAGAAGTTCAACTCCAATCACTAAAAATAACAATGGGTAGCAAGATCACTACAGAGTAGAACCTCGAGTTATACAAGGACAAAATGATTCAAGCTCACAATAAGCTGGTCCGCCCTAGGTCTTTCCGAGTAAGATGACTTGTGTTAGTCCTAAAGAGACCAATTGTTGCCCGTCAAAAGATGGGAGGCAAGCTTGAACCCACTTGGGAAGGCCCCTATGTCATAGAGAAGGCCTACCAAGGAGGATCTTATCAGTTTATTGATTGTAAAGGAGAACACTCGATGCTTCCAATTAATGGGCTCTATTTGAAGAAATATTACCCATGAAACAAATCATGTTTGAAAATAATTATTAATAAAAAAACAAAAATCTGATTCCATTCATCAAATCTTCTCTTCTTTCGAAGTATTATTTTGCCCATCTTGCGAATCCGCTATGACATGTCTAAGGTAGGTGTAAGAGTACCTCAGTGGCATCTTATCCCTCTTTTACAACACAAACACAATCTTCTGATGCTATTATAATAGGTATAAGAGAACCCGAGAGGCATCCTATTTCAACTAGCATAACTAAGATAGGTGTAAGAGAACTCAAGTGACATTCTTTCTTAGTGGGAATCTTTTTTTCCATTTGTGGCACTATTTCATCAAACTCCTCAATGTGTTTAGGGTAGGTGTAAGAGTTGCCCAGAGGCATCCTATTCCTTTTAACACATGCACAACAACAAGGATAAATCTTTTATCTCGAGCTATTTTGATGTGGGAGCAAGCCCTCTATGGCACTCACTTATTAGCTGCTCTAGATCATGTCAACATGCTACCTTGCTGGTATGTCACCCCGGTGGTCACTTATTTAGATGTGAGTCCCCACGCTTTCTTCTTAACTTGACCATTACAAACCAACGAGCACCTTGTTAGTATGGTATACTTTGCTGCCCATCCAGTAAGATACCTCATGTTGACTTTGCTTAAGAAGATGTGAGTCCCCATGCTTTCTTCTTGAACTAGCCATCATGCACTAACTAGGTTGAGCATATTTGAGGTCTAGGATAAGTCCTCCAGAGGCTCCTTTCCTCTTGACTATATTTGAGTGGATGTAAGTCCCTTAGCGGCATTCACTCAATAGTTAGCCTAGGTCGGATAGCACCTGTCGAGTCAAAGATAGACTATCCCAGTAATCAATTCTGCTATAGGAGGACGTGAGTCCTCGAGCTTTCTTCCTAGGCTAATTATTGCAAACTGACGGGCACCTTTGGTTAGTTGATGTTCTCTATGTTGATAGCGACTCACTCGGTGGATACACCACTCTTGGCAGATGTGAGTCCCCAAGCTTTCTCCTTGAGTTAACCACTGAATACATATTGGATATATGACTAGCCATGTCATCTTCTCCAAGGTTTTGGATTAAGCCCTTAGCGGCCCCATCCCCTGCGGGCATTCTATTTGGATCAAGTCCTTTGCGACCCCATTTAGATACTACCTGGGTTACTTTTGGATTGGACAGTCCCCCTTTCCTAGTAGTCACCCCTTTGGTTGGATAATTTGTTCAGCGGATGTGTAGATTCTCCATTTGTTCAGTAAATCTAAGATAGGTCTAGGCTGATATAAGCTCCTTCTTAGTTTGATCCCTCATAAACTAACAGTGTCCATGAAAAAACAAACTAAAAAAATAAACAAAATTAATTTGCTTGTGGATCAGGAATTCAATCCCCTAAAGGGCCTTTTTTTCCTAAGCAGGCATCCTATCTTTAGGGCAGTGTCAGCAGAACTCCCTATAAGAATTGCCTAACTACTTGAGTTGAGATATGTCCCCGAGTTCGCACTCACTCTGTAGTCACCCTTAGGTTGGGCTCAATCTATTTTGATTAGAGGAAGGTTACCCTGACATTCATTCCACTTTGAAAGATGTAAGACTATGATGCATTCTTTCTAGCATGATTGTCGCAAATCGACGGACAGCCTTAGGTCAGGTTCAATTTGTTTCCCAAAGAAACCGATCACCCCAATAGTCTTTTGTAGTGAAAGATGTGAGTTTCCAAGGTTTCTTCCCTCAAATTGATCATTTCAAACCGAAGGGCACTACTTTAGTCGGATAGTTCTCTCATCGGTCGGAAAGCTACTCCCTTTGGTTCAATAAATCTGAGGTAGGTCTAGGCTGGTATAAGCTCCTTCTCAGTTTGATCCATCGCAAACCAACAAAATCCATCAAAATGAATAAATCTAAAAATGAAATTAATCTTGACTATGTTTGAGTTGATCTAAGTCCCTCAGCAGTATTCACTCAAAGTCAGCTCTAGGTTGGGCTCAATCTATTGGCTTGGCAATAGATTACCCCAGCAACTGATCTCTACTTTGGAAGAAATAAGTCTACTACGCTTTCTTCCTAGTATAGCTACTGCATACCGAAAGGCATCCCTTTGGTTGGATAGTTCTACTATGTGTGTAGTAGACTACCCTTTTGGACTGGTAAATCTGAGTTAGGTCTAGGCCTTATGGCTCCTACTCAGTGCAATCCATCGTAAACTAACAAGGTCCATCTCAAAATCCAAATCTAAAAAATTGAAATAAATTCAACCCTCTTCCCCCTTGTGGATGACTTGAACTTGCTTCCCTAGTGGAAGGTTTACACTCTATCCCTTAGTGGATTGCCCCCTCTCTTATATCTTGGATAAAGTAGACCCACATTGCATTAAGTTCTGGATTCTTTCTACACCTTTGGTTAGGAGTAGATTGTCTCTGTTAGTGCTTGTGATCATTCGGTGTTGTTGATCATTTCGGTCAACACCACGTGTGGTGTTCCTTGTCAGTCACACCACTCCAATTGGACGCATTTAGTTGACCTCATTTTTTAGAATGAGCTCTCAACCCCTTTCATCTTAAACATAAGACTTCTCTTAGACTTTAAGAGTTCCTTAGTCTTAAGACACATCTAGTGATTAGGTGGACACTCAAGCTAACCCTAGAGACTTAGAAGAGTTAGCCATAGAAATAGGTCATGCCTTAGGGGTGTTAAGAAAATCTGCCTACCCTTAGCTTGAACCGCTCCTCACCTTCCTTCATTCAAGTCAAACTCCAAATCAATCTTATATGCTTTTTTTTCTAAACTCAAATTAATGCCACATGATTGAAACCCATGAATGAAATTTCAAACTCCAAAAATCTTCTAAGTCTTTAATTTCCACCTTAAAGATTTAGCCTAAATCAAATCAAAATCAATTTAAACTCATGGGATTTTCTCACAACTCATTTATATTCTCATTTATATCCACATATATAAATGAAATATAAATATAAATCAATCAAACCAAATCCAAAATTCAAATTTCTACTCCAAATATTCCTAAGTCCCTCAATTTCCCTCTTAAGGACTTAGCCTAAATCATGATCAAATCAAATCAAACCTATGAGATTTTCTCATAACTCATTCATATTATCATTTATATTCACATATATAAATAAAATATAAATACAAATCAATCAAATCAAATCCAAAAATTAAATTCCGAACTTAACATCCTTCTTAAGTCTTTAATTTCCCTCTTAAGGACTTAACCTAAATCAAATCAAAATCAATTCAAATTCATAGGATTTTCTCATAACTCATTTATATTCTCATTTATATTCACATATGTAAATCAAATATAAATATAAATCAATCAAATCTAAATCCGAAATTCAAGTTTTAAAACTCCAAAAATTTCCTGTCCTTTAAATTTCCTCTTATGGACTTATCCTAAATCAAATCAAAATCAATTCAAATTCATGGAATTTTCTCATAACTCATTTATATTTCCATTTATATTCACACATATAAATGAAATATAAATTCAAACCAATCAAACTAAATTCAAAATTCAAATCCAAAACTCCAAAATTTCCTAAGTCTTTTAAATTTCTTCTTAAAAACTTAGCCTAACTCATGAGATAATCACTTCAAATCCATGAAATTTTCTCATAATCCATTTATATTCACATATAGAAATTAAATATAAATTTAAACAATAAAAACTACTTCCAAAAATCAAACTCAAATCCATTCAAAATCCAACCTAAGCCTTTCAAGTCAAAATCTTGAACTTAGCCAAATCAACTTCAAATCAAGCCAAATTCTTGATTTTCCTTCATGATTCAATCAATCTTACAGTCATGAATCCAAATATAAATACAAACTTCAATCACTTAATCAAAACTCAATTCAAAAATCAAGCCAAATCCATTCATGTTTCTCCTTTGAATATGAAATTATCAAATGAATCAAAACCCATTTGACTTCAAACCGCTTGCAAATGGATTTATATTTCAATCATAAGTCCATACGCAAGTTCAATCAAACTCAAATCAAGCTTTGACCAAGCCATTTGACCCACTTAGGCTCACTTGCCCCAAAGTAACCTAAAGTACCCTTATGAGCCAAATTTTAATCCTAACCAAATTGGATTGAATCAAACTCACCTATGCTTCTCATCATGATCAACAATCATCATGAGATGATCAATCATCCAAATTGGGTCAAGCCAAGTCAAACCTAAGGGTTGACCAAGTCAACTCTTAGCCAAAATGAAACCTATCATAGCCAAAATTCACCATAGGTCAAATTGATTGAAACCATTAATCTAAGTTCATTCATGGACAATGTTTGAACTTGACCAAGTTAATATTTGAGCCTAACCTAGCCCAATTGGCCACTTGACCCAAGTTGACCCAACTTGACCTAAAAAGTCCAAATGTGTCAAAACTTGATCTAAGCCAAATTGATTGAAACCAATAGGTCAAGTTCATTCCAAATCACTTATTGAACTTGACCAAAGCCTCAATTGGCCAACTAGACTTCCAATTGATTTGACCCAACTTGACATAAAGGGTCATGTTGAGACAAATTCAAACTTAACTAAGATTTATTGGAAACAAACATACCAATCCACTTCATATGACTAACCAAACCTAAACCTACCCATGACCTAGCTCAAATAGGTTAAACGACTCAAATTAGTCAACTTGACCCATTTGACCTTAATGAAGTTATATGAACCAAATTCAAACCTAAACCAAATTGAATCAAACAAAAGCCACCAAAACATATCAAATGGTCATATGAACTTGACACAACCCTTGGTTTGACCCAATTTGACCAATTGGTCAGCTTGACACAAGTTGACCCATTTTGACCTAAATGGGTCAACATGAGCCAAGCCATTCCAAATTAACTCCAAATCCAATGAAACTTGGCCAAACTAATTTTCTCAACATACCCAACATATCCAAATTCAACATTCAGCCAAATGACCATTCTACCCCTAGGCCATAGAATAAATTTTGGTCAAATCCATAGGGAATTTGGCCAATTCCTCTTCATACCTACTTGATACTTTCCTAATAGGTCAAGTAGACCCTATGGAGGGTGGTGCACCCAACCCAATGGGTTTGGGTCAGCCCAACTTGACCCAAGGTCAAAATTGAGTACATGGCTCAAATTGGCCACATGGGAACAATACATCCACTCAATTTGAGCACATGGGAAGTTACCACTCCACTCCCTAGCCCAAACTGACCATGTGCAAACTTCTAATAGATCAAACAACTCACTGCCTAAGGTCAATTGGATCAAAATGGCATGTTAAGCTTCCATTGATTGCTGGGGAGATATACTCCCCTAATTCCACAATTCTACAGAGGCTAATTGAGAGTAAGGAGAGTGTTAGGAGGCATTCTAGAGTGATCCTAAGCTTCCTAGAAGGATTTTGAATTTGCCATTCTCGGTTTTCCTCAAGTAAAAATAAGGGAGCTCCATTGATTTGCAAATTGTCTCCACACACCAAATTAAGTTAATTGCCTTTACACACTCCCTCAGGGGACCAAGTCAAGCTTGCCCAAGCTCTCTCTCAAGTTCCAAAGGCAAGGGGAGATCTAATTCCATCAAAGCTACAAGGAAGCTAAGGAGGGGTTGGTCCAAAGAGCTATCCACTCAACATCAAGAGCTAAAACTTTCACCACAGCTTCATCTCAACCAGACAAAGCTCCTCCTAGGGAATCAAGCACTGATGATCACTTTTAGTGAGGTATGGCATTTTTTGATCACTAAAATCAATGTTTGTTGGTCCTTTGTGAAAGAAATTTTAATGGCATGAGATTTTGATCGTTAGATATGCTTGTCATTAGGGTTATATGGTGTGTGCAAGATTTCATTCCAATCTGAGCTTGATCGAGCTCGAATCTTCCCTTTGAAAGTGGATGGTCTCCATTATTCCTCAGGGAAGAACAAGGATGATCTCTGGCCATCCATCCACACATTTTGGATGGATGACTGAGATTAAATCCTATTTTATATCTAATTTTATCCCTTCAAAACCTCAAATTAAATCCTAGCCATTCGATCCTTCATCGAACGGTGGATACCAAAGCATGTAGCGCCATCGTCACGCAGTGCTATGACAAGACATTTAAATTACCACTCATGGGTCGACACGTGTAAAGCGCATCTGAGTCAGCTTACACGTAGCATGCCATGGGATTTAGGGATAATTTAGGGTTTATTTAATTCTAATTAATTACTTAAATTTTAAAAATTGATATCTCTCCAAAGAAAAATCATAAAAATATGAGGTAAATTGTCACTGAATGATAATTCAATCTAGACTATTATAAAATTGGTTTTAATGGATTTTGAATTGTATCTTTCTCTCATTTTGGGTTTTATTAGAAATATTAGTTTGCTAATTACTCCCTAATTAATCTACTAATTAATCTCAAACTTCTTGAGTATATTTTGGAGGATGACTTCTACCTCCCCTAATTTTCTTGGGATTTATTGGTGACTTAATTGGGGGAATTGCAAATTCATTTCCTAATTACCCCTTAATGTAATTAAGGTTAATTAAGGGTTTAATTAGTGGTATAGCCCTTTGTTGATGTTGATTAAGGTTTGTTTCAGTGAATAGGAGGTTTAGAGAATAATTTTGGGGCATTTCTCCTAAGCTATTCCTTAAACTCCCTTTTCTTTCTTAATCTTCTCTTAATTAAGGGTTAATCTAATATTTGCCCTCTTAATTAATTTATTAAAATTATAAAACTTTTCAAAACTTAATTAATCTACTTTGGGTAGATGCTTTGGTGTTCAAGAGCTTAAGTTCAATTAATGAAATCAAAACTCAACTCATATGTGTGAGGGGTGCTTTGAAATTACTTAAGTTAAACCCCTTTGTTTAATTGATCATTAATCATGAGACAAATTGCATTAGGCCCCTTTATTCATAGGTGCATTACAAATTTAAATTTCTTATGAGGTTTTATGTCATCTTATTGGCTTATAATTATTTGATTAACTATGCTAAGGTGGTGCAAGTAAGGGATAATTAACATGTTTAATTCATACCTTAACCTAATCAAAATATAAAATGAATCTAATCATCTAAAAATTAAACAAAAATATCAAACACATGTGAGAATGGGTTAGGAACAGTAAACTTAATTCACATTCAAAATTAAATCAAATTCATAATCAAACAAAAATCATATTAAATAAACTTTGATTTACTTTTACCTTTCTTATTTCATAAGATTGTCTTTAGGTTTTAATTGAAGTGCATGTGTTTACATACTCTCATTGCTTTAGCTCTTCCCCAACATGTTAAATATGTATGTCATGTGCTTTCATGCATCCACGCTTTTCAAAAATCAAATTTAAAATGAAAATGTTTCCTTTATGTCAAATTGCATGTGTTGGCTAAAGTTAGAATATGAGTGGCTATTATCACTATTAAATTCAAATTATTTTTAAAATATATGAATCAATTATCAAAACTGAAAGTGTGTTACTTATATCTTAACTATAAGTTTGCATGTGAGTAAAATATAAGGATGTGCTTAGTGTAGGTTCACCTTCTCTTCTCTTTTAGTATAATTTTGAATAGGATTTAGCAAGGTGTATGGTTCATTTGAAATGAAACCTAACACTTGCATAATTCCATATTATATTCATTCATATACTATCACTTAAGAAGGATACCTATTCTTGCACATATAAATTGCATAAACAAAAATAAATCAAGGAACACCAACTTTTGCATTCTTTCTTTTCCATTCATTTCTTTTGTGCTCATGCTTGTATTTAAGGAAAGTGGTATATTAGTCTGAACAACCCCAAGGTGCGAGCCCTATGTTGGTCTTATACCTTACACCTCTGGTTAACAATGGTGTCGTACTCACTTATGCCTTTCATACATTCATATATGCATGTGAAAGTTGGATAAGAAATCCCTGTGCTACTTAATGAAAATCATGCATCATAAACTTTCAAATTTCCTTAAATGAATCAGTTAGCATGCATCATAAAGTGTGTTAAACATTCTCATTTGTGTGTATAGATATGCTTAGGACTCATTCATATTCATGTTTGTTGACCTCATTTTTAGAATGAGCTCTCAACCCTCCCATCTTAGACATAGGACTTCTCTTAGACTTTAAGAGTTCCTTAGTCTTAAGACACATCTAGTGATTAGGTGGACACTCAAACCTAGCCCTAAAGGACTTAAAAGAGTTAGCCATAGGAATAGCCATGCCTTAGAGGTGTTAGGAAAATTTCCTACCCTTAGCTTAAACCATTCCTCACTTTTCTTCTTTCAAGCTAAACCCCAAATCAATCTTGATTGATTTTCTCCAAACTCAAATCAATTCAATTCCATGATTGAAATCCTGATTGATTTTCTCCAAACTCAAATAAATTCAATTCCATGATTGAAATCCATGATTGAAACCCATGATCAAAATCCATCAAAAATTCCTAAGTCTAAATTTTGCCTAAGTCCTTAATCCTTCCCTTAAGGACTTAACCAAAATCATGATCAAAACCAATTCAAACCTTTGATATTTTCTCATAACCCATTTATATTCTCATTTATATTCACATGTAAAAATAAAATATAAAATCAAATCAATCTAATCAAACTCAAAATTCCAAATCAATTCATTTGAATTTTTCCTTAAGTCATTAATTTTCCATTAATGGACTTAGCCAAAATCAAATCTAAATCACTTCAAACTCATGGGATTTTTTCAAAATTATTTTATATTCTCATTTATATTCACATATATAAATGAAATATAAATATAAATTAATCAAATCAGATCCAAGAATTAAATTTCCAATTTAAAATTTCCTTAAATCCTTTAAATTCCCTTTAATGGATTTAACCAAAATCTTGATCAAATCACTTCAAAATCATGGAATTTTCTCATAATTCATTTATATACTCATTTATATTCTCATATTTAAATGAAATATAAATATAAATCAATTAAACCAAATTCAAAAAATTCAAACTCTAAACTCCAAAATTTCTTAAGTCTTTTAAATCCTTCTTAATGGACTTAGCCCAAATTATGATTAAACCACCTTAAATCATTGAAATTTTCTCATGATCAATTTATATTCTCATTTATATTCATATATATATATATATATATATATATATATATATATATATATATATATATATATATATATATATATATATATATATATATATATATATATATATATATATATATATATATATATATAAAATATAAATTCAAACAATCAAAACCAATTCCAAAAATCAAACTCAAATCAACTCAAAATCCAATCTAAGCCTTTCAAGTCAAAATCTTGAACTTAGCCAAATCACTTCAAATCAAGTCAAACCCTTGGTTTTCTCTCATGGTTCAATCAACCCTACAATCATGAGCTCATATATAAATCCAAACTTCAATCATTCAATCAAAACCTAATTCAAAATCAAACCTCCAAACCCTTTTCATATTCTTCCTTAATATGAAATTTTCAAATGGGTCAAAAGTCATTTGACTTCAAACCACTTGTAAATGGATTCATATTTCAATCATGAGCCCATATACAAGATCAATCAACTTCAGATCAAGCTTTGACTAAGCCATTTGACCCACTTAGGCTCACTTGACGCAAAGTGACCTAAAGTACTCTTATGAGCCAAATTTTGATCCTAACCAAATTGGATTGAACCAAACTCATATCTCTCTCTCTCATCATGATCAGCAATCATCATGGTATGATCAATCAATCAAATTGGGTCAAACCAAGTCAAACCTATGGGTTGACCAAGTCAACATTTAACCCAAAATGAAACCTTACATAGCCAAATTTCACCATAGGCCAAATTGATTGAAACCATTGATCTAAGTTCACTCATGACCTATGTTTGAACTTGACCAAGCCAACATTTGAGCCTAACCTAGCCCCCACTTGACCCATTGACCCATTTTACTTAAACGACAAAATGTGTCAAAACTTGATCTAAGCCAAATTGATTGAAACCAATGGGTCAAGTCCATTCCAAATCACTTATTGAACTTGACCAAAGGCTCAATTGGCCAACTAGACCCAACCCAGCCCACTGACCTTAACATGACTTAAAGGGGTCATGTTGAGCCAAAATTGAACTTAACCCAAATTGATTGGAAACAAAGATACCAATCCACTCCATATGACTAACCTAACCTAAACCTACCCTTGACCTACCTCAAATAGGTGAAATGGGTCAAATAGGTCAACTTGACCTATTTGACCTAAATGAAGTCATATGAGCCAAATCTAAAACCTTACCAAATTGAATCAAACCAAAGCCCCCAAAACATTTCAAATGGTCATATGAACTTGACCCAACCCTTGATTTGACCCAATTTGACATATTGGTCAGCTTGACCCAAGTTGACCCATTTTGACCTAAATGGGTCAACATGAGGCAAACCCTATCAAATGAATTCCAAACCTCATGAAACTTGGCCAAACATAGTTTCTCCACATACCCAACATATCCAAAGTGGAAAAATAATAAAATGACCATCCTACCCCTAGGCGATAGAACAAATTTTGGCTTAACCTATGGGTAATTTGGTCATACCCTCTTCACATTCACTTGAGACTTTTCTAAAAGCTCAAGGGGACTTAGTGATGACTGGTGCACACAACCCAATGGGTTTGGGTCAGCCCATTTTTTCCCTAGACCAAACCCAACCCCATGGGTCAAAATTGAATTTTCAAACTCCCTCTCAAGCTCAAATTCAAGCACATGGGAGGTTAGCAATCCACTCCTTGGCTCAAACCGACCATGTGCACACTCCTAACTGATCAAATAGCCCTCAGCCTATGATCAATTTGATCAAAATGGGAAGAACATTGTCCGTCATTCGATTCTTCAAGGGGGAGATATACTCCCCCTACTTCACTTCTATTTTCATTCACTCAAGGTCGACGGAAGGATAGGAAGCCAGAGGTGCCATTGGAGATTGATCCTAAACCTCCTAGAGCTCTTCCCATTTTCCTTTCTCTTTTGAATAGTGAAAATAGGGAGGTAGAGTGAAATTCCAACTTCTTCTACATTCCATTTGACTCCAATTGCTCTTGCACACTCCATCAGAGGGTCAAGTCGAGCTTGCCTAAGCTCCCTCTGAAGTTCTAAAGGCAAGGGAGGATTGAATTATATCAAAGTTGAAGCTCAAGAAAGGAGGAGTTGGTCCATACATTGATCTACTCAACCTCAAGTGCTCATTTCTCAAAGAAGCGCCTCAACCACAAGCTTCTCCAAGAGAATCGAGCGCTGGTGATCACCTCTGATGAGGTATGGGATTTTTTGACCATTAAACTCAATATGGTATGGAGCTTTGTGAAAGAAATTTTCACCCCATCGATTTTTTATCATTGCATTTTCCTCTCTCTATCTTTAGATGGTGTGGGTTGAATTTGCTTTGATTCCATACTAGATCGAGCTTGGATCTTCCCCTTGATCATGGACGATCTTTGTTGATCAAGGGGAAGAACTTGGAAGATCTCAGCCATCCATCTGTGCATTTTAGATGGACGGCTGAGATTATTTAACATGTTTAGAAATCCTTTTATCTAATTTAAAATGCAGGGAGATCCTTAGCTGTCCGATCTTTGATTGGATGGTAGAGGATTAAAGCACATGTGCCACCCCCGTCACCAGTAAGGTGACAACTTAAGTGATCCCCTCATAATGCGATGCGTGTAAAACACACTGACTGCCGCCACCATGCGTCGCACCGTGAGCCAGGGATTAGCCAGGGATTAGTTAAATGCTTTAATTAATTCCTAATTAACTTAGGGATCTTCTAAAATTTATAACTCCATCTAAAAAATTCAAAAAAATATGAAATAAAATTTGATGGATAGATAATTAAACCTAGAACATTTAAAAAATAATTTTGATGAGCTTTGAGTTATGATTTTCTTCGAATTTGGGTTTTATTGGAAAGTGTATTTTGCTAATTACATTTTAATTAGACATATGAATAATCCCAAATTTCTTGGTTAAGTTTCAGGGGATGACATATGCCTCCTCTAATTTTCTTAAGATTTATTAAAGTCTTGATTAGAATAATTGCATATGGTTTCCTTAATTACCCTCCTTATGTAATTAAGCATAATTAGGGTATGATTAGTGATATTGACCTATGATTAGGGTTGATTAAGGTTAGATATAGTAAATAGAAGGTTTATGGAATATTTTTGGGGTATTTCCCCTAAGCTATTTTCTAAACCCCCTTTTATCTCCTTAATCTCCTCTTAATTAAGGGTTAATTCACTAATTATCCCCTTAATTAATTTCTAAAAATTCTACAAAGTTCCAAAACTTAATTAATCTATTTTGGGTAGGTGCTTGGGTGTTTAATAGCCTAAGTTCAATTAAGGAAATCAAAACCCCATTCATAAGTATGAAATGGTGTTTTGAAATCACTTAAGCTAAACCTCTGCCTTAATTAACTTTAATTGTGAGCCAAATTGCATGGGGCCTTTTCATTATTAAAAGGTGCATTGCAAAATTTAAATTCCTTGTGGGTTTTATGTCATCTCATTCATAATTATTTAGTTAATTCTATAAGGTGGTAAAGGGTTAATGTCTAATTCAATTAACCTAATCATACAAAAATAGATCTAATTATCTAAAAATTAAACAAAAATACAAAACATATGTAATGGGGAAACAGCAAACTCATTTCATCTTTCAAAATTAAATCAAACTTCAAACTAAACAAAATCACTTTGAAATTCACTTATTATTTTAAACTTTCTTATTCCATAAGAATGTCTTGATTTAAGTGAAGAGTTTGTTTTCATTATGAATCTTTAATATATTTTGTATGTCATGTGATGTCATGCATCATAGTTTTGAACCAAATGAAATTGTTATTTTATACATTAAATTGCATAAGCTAAAAGTAGAAATATTTGGCTATTATCACTACTAAATCCAAATTATTTTTAAAACATATAAATCAAATACCAAATCTAAAGCTGATATTTTAATTTACATGTGATAAATAAGGCTGTTCATTTCTCTTTCATGTTATATAATTTTGAATAAGTTATGTATTCAAAGAACTAACACTTTCTAGTTCATACCATATTCATCCCTATGAATAAGAAGGTCCATATTTGCATACATATAAACAAAAAATGAATCCATTAAATTTTTTTGCATTCTCCTTTTCATTTCATTTCTTTTATACATATTTGATTTAAGGAAAACAGATTATCAGACAACCCTAATTGAACTAAATAAATCTAAAGTATGTAGCCTTACACCTCTAATAACAATGTACCACTTATGTTTCTTACTTATGTGTTGTGAAAATTTGGATAAGAAAATTTCTTAAGAAAATCATGCATATTCAACTAAATTTCCTTAATGGATTTCTTACATCATAAAATGTGTTAAATATCTTTTTCATGTATAGATATGCTTATCCATCCATATGTTTATATATGTTAAAGAAATGAAGTAATGTGTGTTATGTGAATGATTCATTTGTTTAACTTAAAATGCCTTTTTTTTAATAGTTGTTATCTAAACCAAGATTAATTAAAGATTTAATGCAAAAATTATATAATGGATTTTGGAATGATTATTAGAAGGATAAACATTGGTCATATCTATCTTATACACCATATAAAGCCTTGGTTTAGATCCATTAAACCAAACCAACCAAAAAAGAAATAAAAAAAAAATAAAAAACAACAAATGAAAACCCTCATAATTGAATAATTCTTTAATTGAAAATTTAATTCATTTATAGCTAAGTATAAGCTAGCTTTCCCCAAATTTCATATATTTGTCTAAGTCACCACCACCATTTATCTGTTTTTGTTTTATTTTTTTTGATATGATTTGTTTAGCTTTGCATTAATGTGGCTCTTTTCCTATTTTTTGCTTTTGTATAAATGTGACACTCTAAATAAAAAAATAAATCTTTACCCAACTTAATAACTCAAATAAAGTTATTAATCATAATCAATAAAGCTGTGGTGTGTTTTAACTAACCTTATTTTCATGAATTAGCATTTCTTTTAAGAAAACACATCTTATTCTTAGAGAGCCATGGTAAACTTACCTCCTTCCTTCTCATTGATGAATAAGCATCAACATCCATATGAATCAAATCCTTGAGAAAAATAATCGAAAAAAAAATGAAATTTGATTATTAGATTGAAGTCATTTGAAGCATGTCCCTTTACATGATCTAGTCTCTTTAGGGAGTGAGTTTAAGGACTTAGTCTCTTTCTAAATAATAATAGCCTAACTGTCTTGCATAAGCATAAAGACTTGCCTATATGTAATTAAAATCATAGGAGTTAGTTGGCAGCCACCCCTAGGTACTTGTAAGTCCAAGCTGTTAGGTGGTTTGTCTCCTATTGTGGAGATAAACCAATACCCATTTTCACCTTAGATTTAGGTTCTGCTTCTGACCCTCACTGAAGCTCCCTAGATTTAGGTTCTAAGGTTGCTTCTCCCCTTTGTGAGCCATAAGCATAATTCTTCACCTCCTAGGCATTTCCTTAATCTTGTGTTAAGGAATCTTAAGTCCTAAAATTCTAATGAAACATACAACTCAAATAAACTAAATCAATTTAAAAAATGTAAGGCCTAATTATAGGATAGTTTAAGATGCTTGCTAGGTTTCCTAGCATCGTGGGCATCTCCTACTTATCCTCCATTTTGGCTTCAATAATAACTCACTCTTTTGATCAATCACATTTGTTCTTCAAAAATAAACCAATCGATTGATAGTCCTTTCTTATTGAAATCTTCAAAGACAATGATCATTTAACTTAATTGAGAGTTTTCTTAAGGATCCCATCCCTTAGGATGTGATTAACTATGGGGGCTTGCCCCTATAGGGAACTTAACAAACCTAATTTAAAATAAGTCCTGCTTTACTTTTTCATGTAAAGTAGGGAAAGAATCTCTATTACATATGCAGACCCATAATCATTAGGAGTCTTTACTGAGGTGATTAGATCCATTAAAGGGTAGTGACTTCTATCTTTTGAGATAGCACATTATTTCCTTAATGACGTACCCGATCACTTGAATAAGTATATCTACAGATCTACGTGGCATCCTAAAAAGATAAATTTTTATAATGTCTTGCCTTTTCTTTCTCCCCATAGATTTGAAGGCAACTCACTTATAGAAAATTTTAAACCATCAATGTTATACATGTTGGGAAAGAAATGAAGTGATGTATGTTTTGTAATTTAATTCATTTTATTTTATCTTGAAACGCCTTTCTTTATAAATTGGTTTGTTCAGATTTCATCTAAACTTAGGATTATTTAAAACACCTAATTAAAACAGTCACTAAACAAACTAAAATATGAATCCACTTTAGAGATTACTTAAGTTAGGGAAGTAAAAAGAAGTTCTCTTCTCTTTCTCTCTTTTTATAACTTAGTAATTAATTGTAGGGTTCATTTGAACTTAATTAAAATATAAAATAAAATCAACCCAAAATAACTAAATCACTTAAATGAAATCCCCCTCTAAGTTGAACATGCTTCACACTTAGAAAATTCTAACTTAAAACTATAGCAAAGCATACCACACAAACCTCCGAAGCACACACATTAGGCTAAGTAACCACTTCTAGCTTTAGGTTAGGGCGGTGCATGGTTTGATGCTTGATTTTATTTTATAATATATATTTTAGTCTGAATGTTAGGATGTATGTGCGTATAATGAAAGGTAGGGCGATATTAGTCTAACCATTATCTTCTGTAGGGGATTGTGCTTACGTGGCGCTGTAATAAATATAAATATAAGTACTTTTGTTGTGCAGGTGCTTATACTGTTAATCATAATCCAATAGGCTAAGTGGACTTAGTCACCCATGTGTGGGGTGATAAGTCCAATATACATGCTTGGGATTTGGTGATTTGTTTAGCTAACCTTTATTTTATAGGTGTTAGCTAGATTTGTTATGGGGATTAGGATGAGCATTGGTCATAAGATCTCATCTTATGTACCATGTGAAGTTTTTGGAGCATCCACCTTCCAACCATCCAAAAGAAGGAACCAAAGAAGAAAGAAGAAAAGAAGAATAAAGAAATGAAGCTTGAAGACCCCCATAACAATGAGTTTTTTTCTTAATTGTATTTAATTCATTTGTAATCCAGGTTGTATAAAGGTAGAGCTCGGCTACCCAATTTATTTTTGGGTTTGTGCGGTGGCACCCGACCACCATGTGTGATTAGCTTTATAAATTGATTGATGATTTGTTTAGCTTGTGCATTAAGTGGCATCCTTTTCCTAGTTTCTTTCTTGCTTTATGTATGGCCTGGATATGGATTAGGCTCTTAGAAAAAAAAAATCTCTGACCAAATTTAAGAGCTCAAAACTAAAATTTAAAGAATTCATAACCTCACCTAAAGCTTAGGTTAAAATCAAGATAAAAGAATAAGCAACCCGTTAGCTGGATGAGTACTTCTTTTCTAACATCATGCACAAATGCATATTATTTTCACTCTTGATTGGAGGGCTTCCACCTTTGCTAGAGAAACTTAGCTTGACCTTTGAGAGCCATGATGAAAACACGCATCCTCCCTTCTCACTGATTTTGGCCAATAATCTCATTTCTCATGCATTAGGCATATGAATCTTATTAGCCTAAGTCAAAATAATTATCCCAAAAATAAAAATAAAATGAAATCTAAACTGCATTAGATTTAGGTCATTTGAAGCATACCCTTACATGATCTAGTCTCTTTAGGGAGTGAGTTTAAGGACTTAGACTCTTTTTAAATAAACAACAGCCTAGCTATCTTGCAAAAAGAATATGACTTGCCTACATGAATTTAAAATCATAGGAGGAGTTAGTTGGCAGCCACCCCCAGGTGGTTGTAAGTCCAAACTGTCGGGTGGTTTGTCCTCTCTTATGGAGATAAACCAAACACCCATTTTCACCTTAGATTTAGGTCGTGCTTTTGTCCCTCACCAAAGCTCTCTAGATTTAGGTTCTGAAGTTGCTTCTCCCTTTTGCGGTCCATAAGCATAAATTCTCATCTCTTAGGCATTTCCATAACCTTGTGTTGTGAAATCAAAAGCCCTAAATTTCTAATGAAAAATTCAATTAAAACAAATTAAATCAATTTCAAAAATGTAAAGTCCAACCATAGGATAATTTTAGATGCTCGCTAAGTTTTCTAGCATCATCGGCATCTCTTACTTATCTTCCATTGGCTTCGATAATAACTCTCTCTCTTTGATCAATCTCATTTGATCTTCTAAGATAAACTAATCAATTGATAGTCCTACCTATTGAAATATTTGGAGACAATGATTATTTACCTTAATAGAGAGTATTCCTAAGGGATCCTGTCCCTTGGGATGTAATTAACAATGGGGGTTTGCCCCTTTAGGGAGCATAATGAACCTGGTTTAAAATAAACCCTGCTTCACTTTTCCATGTAAAGTAGGGGAAGAATCTTTGGTACATATGCAGACCCATTGTCCTTAGGAGTCCTTATTAAGGTGATTAGGTCCATTGTAGGGTGATGACTTCTATCTTTCAAGATAGTGCACCTCTCCTCAATGTCATACCCGATCATCCTCAATAAGAACATCTACGGATCTACGTGGTGTCCTAACAAGGCATATATTCTTTTATATATTTTTATTTTCATTTATCCTTCTTTTCTCGAAAGGGAGAGGGGATAAATAAAGGAAAGAAATGTGTAAAAGAATAAATTTCACTACACACTTATCCTTATCCAAATGCAAAATTACATTAAAAGAGAAGGAAAGTAAATCTAGGTACACCTGTAAAATAAGTGTTAGCTAAACACACCATAAAACTTAAGAAATTATATAAATAATTTATACTTAGCACCCCACACATGAGTAACTAAGCCCACCTATCCTAACTTGGGTTATTCTTAGGGGCTAAGTAACCTGCACAGCAAAAAGCATTTATATTTTTATCATAGTGGCCCCTTAAGCATAAACCCCTACATAAAATATGATTAGGCTAATATCAGCCAAACATCCAGACTACACACATACACCTTAACATCCAGTCTAAAATAATATATCACAAAACCAAACATACACCAAATAATGCACCGTCCTAACATAAAGCTAAAAATGGTGACTTAATCTAATGCGTATATGTTAAGGCTTGTGTGGTATATCCTAACTAGGCTTTAGGGTTATGATTTGCTAAGTGTGGGGGATTTAATCTATAAAGGGTTGATTTCTCTTTAAGTGGTTTAATTGATTTGAATATTTTATTTAGTGTTTTCTTTTGTTTTATATAGCCTACACTTAGCAACTAAGTGTTATAAAGAGAAGAAAGAGAGGGAATCTCTCTTTTATCCCTACCTTAAGTCATTTCTAAAGTAAGTTAATTAGCTTAGTTTTCTTTAATAAACAGCTTATTATGTGCTTTAATTAACCCTAAGTTTAGGTTCACTCTAAATAACCTTATTCAATAAGAAAGATATCTTAGGATTAATTAAAATGGATTACTGTCACATAGCACACATTCATTCATTTCTTTCCATGCAATGTAAATCTTAACATACTTTGATGATGAATGCAAAGAAATATATTTTGAATTTAAATATTTCATTTGTTGATTGAATTATGAATGCATGCTTTTATTATATAAAAAATAGGGATTGTCATCCATTAGCTAGATACACATTCACATGTATAAAAGTTTTAAGTAAGTACGTCACCATTATTTGCTACACCATGGGCGAAAGGTACAAGACCTACTTAGGGCTACTTAAAGCCTCGCAACCCTAGGATGTCCAAACATGTAGATATATGTACAACTATAAGGATAGGAAAACCCATGCAAAAGTTATGTTTGATTTATTTGATTTATGATTCTTATTCATTGGCCACATCATACATACATATGTATAAGAGTTTTAAGTGAGTACGATGCCATTATTTTCTACACTAGGGGCGTAAGATACAAGACCTACTTAGGGCTACTTAAAACCTCAGCCCAAGGATGTCCAGACTAATATACCACTTTTCTCAAATACATATGAATTTACAAAAAGAACCACATGAGTAAGGAATCATGCTAGAAGTCACATTTGATTTGGTTGTATGATTTACATGTGTGATATGAAATTCTTCCTAAGTTTAACATGGAGATGCATAGGAATAGATTTAGGCAAATGTTGTGTTCTTTTCAAATGAACTATACACTTGCAAATCCTATGTGAATCCATGTTAAGATAGGGAAAGAGAACTTCATATTGCACATTTATAATAATCGACTTATAGGCTTTTGAAAATAGTTTTTTATTTAATAGTGATAATAGCTACACATATTTAATTTAAGTCAACACATGTAATTTGGCATAAAAGGAAATATTTTATTTAATTAATTTCTAAAAGAAACAAATGCATGATTACATATGGCAAGTAATATTTAACATGATTGGAAAGAAATAAAAGAATGTAAACACATGATTTCATTCATCCTAATTAATTCCTAAGGATAATCACATTTGAATAAAGCTATTTAAAATTAACCAAAATTCTTTAAAGACATTTTAACTTTGAGTTTGATTTGATTTAGAAAATATGAAAGAGGTTTGGTAATCTTAACCTAATTCCCCATGTGTGATTTAATTTGGTTTAATGAAGAATATTTAACTTGATTTTATGTTTTAATTAGGTTAAGGTATGAATTAAATGAATTAATTAACCCTTTCCTATATCACCTTAAGTTAACTAACTAATTAATAATAAGCCAATGTGATATGCAACCATATGAAAAGTAAATTTGCAATGCTCCTAAGAAATGAAAAGGGTCTAATGCAATTGACTTATGATTAATAGTTAATTAAGCTGAAGGGATCTCACTTAAATTACTTTTATAATTTTCTCACACATATAAGCCAACCATAATTTTATTATCTCTCACCTTAGGTTATTGAACACCCAAGGAGCTACCCAAGATCAATTAAGGGTTGCTTAGGTATGGATGAATTGATTTTTAATTTTAATTTCATTAAGCCTTTAATTAATTAATTAATTAATTTGATTATGTTTTAATTTGGTTGATGAAATTGACTTAGGGGAAAGGATCAAAGGTAAGGCCCCAATCTTAATCCCTAAATCATTTTTAACATTCAATTAGATTCTAATTTCCCTATCTTAAAGATTAATTACTTAATTAATCAATTAATCATTCCATTAACCATTAACTAATTTAATTTTTTAAAGATAAGGAAGACTTAGGAAATGAATTAGGAAAAATATCCCCAATCACATTCCCTAAGTTATCTTACTATTTAAGAGAGGTGATTAAGTTTAAATAATTAATCAAGCTATTGCTCATTCATTAATTATCTAAGAGAGTGATTAGGGTTTAATCAAGTGATTTTTCTAATTAAGCAATCAGTAAAATCTCAAAAAAAATAGGGGAGGCAGAGGTCATCCCCCTAAACATCCACAAAAAATTTAAGATTAATTGAGTGTTTAATTAAGGTGTAATTAAGCTAATTAGATTTTTGATAAAACCTTAATTAAGCCAAAATCACTGTATAAAATTAATTAATAAAAACTTTTCTAGATTCTACTCTGAAATAACTTCAAAATGAGCTTAAGTTTGTATTTTTTTTATTTTTTTATAATTAGTTATAATTTTAGGAAGTTTCAAGATTAAAAACTAATTAATTAGTCCTAATTAAAGCCTTAATCCTGTCAAGCCATGTGGCGACTAATGCAGTGCGCTTTCCATGTGGCATGACGAGATTGGCTATTTAAGTAGTCACATCCGAAGGCTAACTCAGATGGAAGCAAATGCACTTTCTCCGTGGATCATCCTATCTAAGATTCGACGGCCACGATTCGATCTGCGATTTAGGAAAAGAATCAAAGGCTCTACCGCAGGATTTGATCAGAGCTGTTCATTCCAATCATGCGGGATGGATGGCTCATGATCTATCTTGTTTGTAAGCGACAAAAGATCGATGTCATCCATCTTCCAGTTCAATTATCCAAATTTTTTCCACACCTTCGGGGAAGGGAGACACACACATCTAATGGTCAAAAATCCATGAATTTTAAATTTTATTCACAAAAGATCAACCCACTTTTCTATACAAGGTTCAGTTTGTAAAATTATCTTAATGTCCAAATGCAAGAGGTACTAGTTGAGCGAGGTTCATGTTGAGCTCGAGCTTGATTTGGTGTGGAAGGCTCAGCTTGACCAATCCACACAAGTGGGCTCACCTGACTCTCACTCCGGCTTGGAAGCTTGGGAATTGGTACGGTTGCCTTCGATAAAGAATGGTTATGGTGTGGCTAAGAGGAATTGAAATTTGATTTAGTGGAGAGGGAGTATTGCTCAGGATTGGGATGCCTTATTTCAACTTTGCTTGGGAATGGGAAATACTGATCGAAGAGGGCTTGGGATCCTTGGAAACACTCTGAGGGGCTTTGGATTGACTTAGGAAGGCTCACGATGCAAGTCTCTTCAAAATCATGCTCGAATTGAGGGGGTATACCCCTTAAATTCCAATGATGGACGGATGGTAGCGTGCACATGATTTGCACTAGCTCACCGCCGTCCGGTCACCGGACTTATCTCTATCAAGTCAGGGTGACATGCTAGGGATGGGAGGAGTGATGGGAGGCTACCATGGATCCATTATGCAAGGGTGCAAGGGTTTGGATCCAATGGGTGCTCAATTTGGGTTGGAGTTGAGTCAACTCACCTCAAAAGGTGTTTACCTGACCTAGGGTGGGTTAGGTGAGTCGTGGAGAAAGTTCCATGGAGTGTTAAAGGAGCTACCATGGGGACAGTTGACCTTGGTATTGGTGAAGTTCAAATCCTATGGTTTGATGGCTAATCCTTCACCACTTGGCTATGGGGAGGTCTTGACCTAGGGTGAGTTTAAGCTGAAGGTCACAATATCCCATGGATTTGAGTGGTTTGGGGATTCATCAAATGGGTTCCATTTGGGCTGTTATTGGACCAATTAGGGGGTCAAAATAAGGCTTGGGTTAGGTTCATATGATGATTTGGGATGTTTTGGTTCAATTAATTTGGATTGGTTTGTTTGATTTGACTCATTTGGATTCAAAAGGGTCAAGTTGACCAATTTGATCAATTAGAAGTCAAAAGTTTAAGTGTTGTTAATTTGTTGATTAAAAATGATTATAGGCTTTGGTTTGGTTTAATTTGGAATTAATTTGAATTTGGGTTAACTTAATCTTTTAGGTCAATTTGAGCTAGGTTGGGTCAAGTTGACCAATTGGTCAACTTAGGCTCAATCATGGCTTTGGTCAAGTTCAATAAGTGATATGGGATGAACTTGATCCATTGGTGTAGTCAATTTGGGTTAAGTCATGATTTGACCCATTTTTGCTTTTTAGGCCAATTTGGGTCAACTTAGGTCAAGCGGCCAATTAAGCTTGGTTTGGCTCAATTGATAGATTGGTCATGTTCAATCATTGATTATGAATGGGTTTGAGTCAATAGATTTGATCAATTTAGCATATGATGGACTTTGGCTAGTTTGGATTTCATTTGGGCTAAATGTTAACTTGGCCAAAGGCTAGGTTTGACATGGCTTAACCCAATTCAAGGTGGTTGATCACCCCATTATGATTGTTGATCATGGTTGAGGTTTAGATGGACTTAGCTTAATTCAATTTGGGTTGGATTGAAACTTAGCTCAAAAAGATCTTTTAGGCCACTTTAGGTCAAGTGAGCCTAAATGGGTCAATTGGCTTGATCAAGGTTTGATTCAAGTTTAGTTGAACTCACATATGAGCCTAGGATTGAAATATAAATCCAATTGCAATTGGTTTGGAGCCAAGTAGGTTTTGGTTCATATGACAATTTCAAGCCAAAGGGGTTAACTTGGGCTTGATTTAGGTTGACTTGGATTTGGTTTGATAATTATGGTTTATGTTTATATTTGGATCAATGATTGAAAGAATCCATGAGTTTTGAGTTGGTTTAAATGTCATTTAGCCAAGTTCAAAAGTTTGGCTAAAAGGGCTAAAATTAGGAATTTGATTTGATTTTATTTGAGTTTGGTTTTGGTCATTTGAATTTATATTTCATTTATATTTGTGAATATAAATTAGGAGAAAATCACTTGAGTTTGGAGTGATTCGGAAGCAAATTTGATTAAGCTAAGGGGTGTAGGTTTAAAGAGGCTAACTTGGATTTTGAATTGGTTTGATTTATTTTTGGTCATTGGAGGGTTGAATTCATTTATATTTATGAATATAAATGAAGGAATGATTAATTTATGAAGAAATCAATTATTTTTGGGTTGATTTGGACCAAGATTTGATTAGGTTTATGGAAGTGGGTCCATATGGCTTAAGAAGGATCGTAATTTGGTTTGATTTATTTTGATTTGATTTGAATGGTTTGAATTTGGATTTCATTTATATTTATGAATATAAATGAAGGAATGATTGATTTATAAAAAAATTAACCAAGCTTGAGTTGGTTTGAAGGAGCTTCGGCTAAGTACATGAAGGTGATTCATATGGTTAGGGAAAGATATTGGAATTTGGACTTAATCATGAGTTTCAAGCATTTGAAATTTGGAATTGATTTATGGTTTGGATTTTTATTTGAGATTGAATTTGATAATTGAGGAAATCAATTGGATTGGGGTTGACTTGGATTTGGTTAATGCTAAATCCATAGGCTAAAATCAAAGGGCTTTGGAAGGGATTCAAAGTTTGAATTTGGTGATGGATTTCAATCATTGGATAATTAGATTTGATTTTGGGGTTTTGAATTTGAATTTGAGGTTTGGGTTTGAAAGAGGGAAGAAAGGATTGGGTTTGGTCTATAGGGTAGGTAAGTCTTCCTAAATCTCTAAGGCACAACCTATTCCTATGGTTAACTCTTCTAAGTCTCTAAGGTTAAGCTAAATGTTCACCTAATCACTAGAAGTGTCTATGAGAATCCTAGATCTATGATGAGGAAGTTGAGAGCTCACTCCAAAAGTGAGGTCAACCGAGTTGGAATTTGATTTGAGATTGAATTGGTATTGTGGTGTTTATTTTTTGTATTGGGGACACCACGTAGATCTTAAGGGGGTACTTATTGAGGTGATCGGGTATGACATTGAGGAACAATATACTATCTTGAGAGACAGAAATCACCATCCTACAATGAACCTAATCACCTAATAAGAACACCTAAGGCCAATGGGTCTTCGAATGTACTAGAGATCTGTCCGCTACTTTATATGAAAAAGTAAAGTAGAGTTTATTTTAAGTCAGGTTCATTAAGTTCCCCATGGAGGCAAGCCCCCTATAGTTAATCACATCCTAAGGAATGACGTTCTTTAGTAATACTCTCAATTAAAATAAATGATCGTTGCCTCCAAAGATTTTCAAAGATAGGACTGTCAATCAATTGGTTATTTTTAGAAAATCAAGTGGGATTGATCAAAAGGAGAGAGTTATTATTAAAACCAAAGGGAGGTGAGTAGAGGATGCTCATGATACTAGGAAACCTAGTGAAGATCCCTAACTATCCTATGGTTGGGCTTTATATTTTTGAAATTGAGGAGAATTATATGTTTGAGTTAAATTTTTATTATAAATATAGGGCTTACAATTCCACAATACAAGATTGTAGAAATGCCTAAGAGGTGAGGATTTATGCTTGTAGCCCTAAAGGGAAATAGCAATCTCAGATCCTAAATCTAAAGACCTTCAACATAAGCCAAAGCGTGACCTAAATCTAAGTGAAAAAATGGGCATATGGTTTATCTCCGTAAGAGAGGATAAACCACCTGACTGTTGAACTTATAACCGCCTAGGGTGGCCGCCAACTAAGATGGTTAGGCAAGTCATATGCTTTGCAAGATGGTTAGGCTGTTATTTACTTTGAACAGAAACTAAGTCCTTAAACGCACCCCCTAAGAGACTAGATCATGAAGAGCATTAATAATGACCTAAATTTAATGAAAATTTTGTTAAATTTTATTTTTGATTTTTGAACATTTTTATTTGACACAGCCAATAGGATTTTATATGCCTGATGCATGAGAAAATCAGTTATGGGCCAAAATCAGAAAGAATGAGGTTTGTTTCTACCAAAGCCCTCAAAGGTCAAGACATTTTTTTTTGGGAAAGGTGGAAGCACTCCATTGGCAAGAGTGAGACAATATGATTTATGCATGATATGAGATATACAACATCCAGCTAAGGGGTTGCTAAATCTTTTATTATCTTGATTTACGTTCAAGACTTTATGTGACATTATGAATTATTTAATTTAATTTTGAATTACATAATTGGATAGAAAATTTATTTTTTCCTAAGAGCCTAATCGCATCCAGGCCATTCTACAATCATTAAACAATTAAGAAACTAGAAAAATCATGTCATCCTAATTGCGCAATCATAAACATAACATCAATAAATTTATAAAATTAGTGTAAAATAATAAGAGTCTGATGTGGTCGGGTTCCACTGCATAACCTGAAAAAGGAAAATGGGTAGCCGAGCTCTACCCTTATACAACCTGGATTACAAATGAATAATTACAATTAAAAGGAGTTCATGTTATGGGGGGTCTTCATTTCTTCAAGCTTTCTTTCCACCATTTTTTATTTGATTTGGGTCACTCCAAAGAATAACATGGTACAAAAAGGACCTGACCTCTTTAACCAATGTTCATCCTAATCCCCCCATAACATTCATTCTAAATCCTAATTGTAAAATTTACATCAAAATAGGGAAGGTAAATCTAACTAAACCTGCAAAATAAAGGTTAGCCAAACATACCGCACAACCCAAGCAGTTATATTAATAATTTAGACTTAGCAACTTGCGCATGGATAACTAAGTCCACATGTCATAATTTGGACTATGCCTAAGGGCTAAGCAACCTACACAGCAAAAGTATTCATATTCTTTTTGTTTTTATTATAACGGCCCCTTAAGCACAATCCCCTACAGAAGACATGATTAGGATAAGATCACCCTATCATCTAGTCTACACACATACACCCTAACATCCAGTCTAAAATATTACACTATAAAATAAAATCATGCATTAAACCATGCATCGCCCTAACATAGAGCTAGAAGTGGTGACTTAGCCTAATGTGTGTGCCATTTAAGGCTTGTGAGGCATGTCTTAGCTAGGCTTTAAGGTTGAAATTTTTTCAAGTGTGAAAGATTCAATTTAGATTGTGATTTCATTTTAAGTGATTTAGTTGACTTGTCAATTTTAGTTGGTGATTTGATTTGGTTTGAATGATCCTACACTTAGGGACTAAGTGTAGTGAAGAGAAGAAAATAGAAGAGAGCTATCTTCCATCCCTACCTTAAATCATTTTTAAGGTAGATTCATTAATTAAATTCTCTTTAATGAATGATTTATTATGTGTTTTAATTGGTCCTAAGTTTGGGTCCTCTTTTAAATGATTCCATTTAATGTGAAAGACTTCTTAAGATTAATTCAATTAAAATACTATCACATAACACATATTGATTTATTCCTTTTCAATACATATAACATGCATATGATTAAGCCCTAAACATACCTACACATACAATATATTTTGGTCACACTAAAATTATGCATGTGAGTATGTATGTTTGAAATCTTTTCATATATATATATATATATATATAAGACATAAGCAAGTATGTGTCGTTGTTAAACCAGGGAAGTGAGGTAATCAAATGACCTCCTTGGGGCTAGCTAAAGCGTCGCATTCCCGGGGTATCCAGACTATATACTACTTTTCTTAGATATATACACATGTATTTATAAATTTGAGAATGAAATCATTTCAAAAGGTTGTATTTTAATTTGATTGAATGGTTTACATGCATGAATTAAATTTTTTATCCAATAAGATTGGAATCAAATAGGGTATGTGTTGTTGTTAAACCTAGGAAATGAGGTAAATCAAATGACCTCCTTGGGGCTAGCTAAAGCCTGGCATTCCCAGGATTTCCAAGCTATATACCCCATTAATATTCTTACTTATACAAATCAATACATGGATAAAAGGAAATAAACTCCATTTCATACAATCTAGCTATAATCACATACACCTCCTATGCATTTATAACTAGCATTTATAATGCATATCATCTTTTGTTCATAAGTTTTGAAAAATAGATTTTTTTTAATTTAGTAGTGATAATAGCCACACATATATTAAAATTTAAATTAACACATGCAAGCTTGACATAAAGGAAACCATTTGCTTTAATTAATTTTGTAAAGCATGTATGCATGAGTCAAATGTCATTCAATAATTTAACATGATTGGAAAGGAAAAAATGAACACAAGCGTATAATTTATTTCAATTAAATTATTTCCTAAGTGCAATCACATTAGGTAAAAGGATTTAAAGGGAACCAAAGCTTGTTAAAGTCAATTTTAATCTTATATTTGATTTGGTTTAGGAAATATGAGAATATGTTTCTTGGTCCTAAACCATTCCCATGTTTTTGATTCAATTTGGTTTAATGCAAAGATAATTAAGTTGATTTTATGATTTGATTAAATTATTGTATATATTAAATCCATTAATTACCCCTTTCCTACACCACTTTAACATAATTATCCAAGTAATTATGAGCCAACATATGATATGCAATCACATGGAAATTAAATCAGCAATGCACCTAAGAAATGAAGGGGTCTAATGCAATTAGCTTACAATTATTAGTTAATTAAGCTAAAGGGTTTGATAAAGTACTTTTATAACCCTCCTACACATGTAGTTCGATCATAATTTCCTTTGGAATTCTCTTAGGTTATTGAACACCTAAAAATGTACCCAAGAATGGAATGATTGATTTTTAGAATGATTTAGTTTTGAGTTTGATTAATTAAACTATTTAATGATGTGGTTAAGCAATTAATTAGTTGCAATTTTATTAGGTGTTATCCAAATGAAGTAAACTTAAGAGAAAATATTAGAAAAGAGGTCCTAATCTTATTTCCTATGTCCATTCATTATTTTGTAATGATTAGCCAACTTAATTAATGGGCTCATTACTATTTAACATCTTAATTAATCATTTAATTAATTAAGGTAGAGATTAAGAATTAAATAAGCAATTCCCCTAATTAATCAAGTAATATATTCCAAGAAAATCATGGGAGGAAGAGGTCATTCCACTAATCAATCTCAAAAAGTTTCAGATTAATTACTAGAGTAATTAGAGAGTAATTAGCTTAATTATATTTCCAATAAAACCTAAATTAAGTCAAAATCACTATTTAAAATTAATTGATTTTAATTTTCTATTATTCTCCTCTGAATTACATTTAAAATGAATATTTATTTTTATTTTTTTGGATTTTTTTACAATTAGTTATGAATTTTGGAAGTTTCACTATTAAAATTGGATTAATTAAGCCTAATTAAACTCTTAATCTCATTGGGCCGCGTGGCGGCTGACGCGACGCGCTTTTCATGTGGTGTGATAGGATTGGTTATTTAAGTTGTCACATCTGTCGGCTGAGTCAACTGGCGGTGGACGCGCTTTCTCTGTGGGATGTCCAATTTAAGATCATACGATCGAAATTAATCCCATAATTTAGGGTAAAAATTACAGCATATCTAGCATGATTTGATCACAATCGTCCATTCTAATCACGCAGAATGGACGATGTATGATCCTTCTCCTTCGTTAGTGATGAAAGATGAACATCGTTCATCTTTCCCCATTCAATCTGAGCTCACCCGAGCTCGGATTGGAATCAAAATGATCCCACACCTTCAGAAGGAGGGGGATGCATATCCAACGGTCAAAATTACATGGGATGATAATTCCCTGCGAAAAAGACCAACTGAAAATCCCCTATAGCTATGATTTTGAACAATTACCTCGTCGGAGGCTATCATCGACGCTTCCAATGAAGGAGATAGCTTTATCTAGTAGAGATGAAGCCCTGTTGAAGGAATCCAGTCTTGATTTGAAGTTTACTTTGACCAGCTCCAATGGCGTCTCTTGATCTGGCACTTCGGTGAGGCTTGGGAAGTGGTTTGATCTTCGATGAGTGTGAGGTGGTGAGGGTAAAAAAATTTGGGTTTGGTGAAGGAGGAGGGAGTAGGAGGGAGTTTGATGGGGCTCCCTATTTTAGCCTGCATGAAGAAAATCAGGAAGGAGCTCAGAAATTCAAATTCTCTCTGATGAATGGGAGTCAATTCTCTTTTGAGTGAGAATGAGTTGGGGGGGGGGGGCGTCGTATATCTTCCCTTCCTTGGATCAAACGGTTGATGGTTGATTTACCATTTTGGCAAAATGGCTTGAATTAGCTGATCAGTTTGAGCTGGAAAACATCCCACATGGGTCGTTTTGGGTGGAGGAGTGAGGGAGAATGGCTGCCCATGTGATTGGTGAATGAATTTGGTGAGCTAAGTGTCCAAGGGTGATTGGGGAGGTCAATTTGTCCTCCCCTTGGGTGATGGCAGACCCAAGATCATTGGGTCATGTTCACCACCCTCCTTGGTGCCCATGTGGACCAATAGATAGGTGCCAAGTGGCCTTGGTAAAGGTATGGCCAAATTCCAAGAGAATTTGGTCATGGGATACCCTTTAACCCAAGGGCAAAGTGGGCATTTGGTAATGAGTTTGATTTAGGCAGATTTGAAATAATTTAAAAATAGGTTGGGCCAAATTTCAAGTGATTTGGAGTTCATTTGTTTTGATTTGGCTCAATTTGACCCATTTGGGTCAAGTTGGGTCAAATTGGGTTAGGTTGACCAATTGGTCAAATTGGGTTAAACCATGGGTTAGGTCAAGTTCAAATGATCATTTGGGGCATATGGGTATCATTGGTTTGGTTTAATTTGGTTTAGATTTGATTTTTGATTCATTTAGGTTCAATTGGGTCAAATGGGTCAAGTTGATCAATTTGTCCCATTTGACCCAATTGGGTTAGGTCATGGTTGGTTTAGGCTTGGTTGATCATTTAAAATGTATTGCAATCTTTGGTTTCAATCAATTATGATTTTGTTTGATTTCAAGTTGATTTGACCTTTTGGGTCAAGTTGGGTTCATGGTCAAGTGGGCTAGGTTGACTCTAATTGATCAATTGAAGCTTTGGTCAACTTCAACAATCAATTTGGAATGAATTTAACCCATTGGTTGCAATCAATTTGGCTTAGATTAAGATTTGGCCCATTTTGGCTTTTTTAGGTCAATTTGGGTCAACTTGGGCTAGGAGGGCCAATTGGGTTTGATCAAGCTCAAGTGAGGCTTGGTCATGTTTAATAATTGATTATGGATTAGTTTAGATCAATGATTTTAATCATTTTGGCTTATAGTGAATTTTGGCTTGTTTAGGTCTCATTTGGGCTAAGTGTTAACTTGGTCAAAAGCTAAGTTTGACTTGGTTTGACCCAATTTGAGTGATTGATCATTCTAGGATGATTGTTGATCATAATGTGAGGCTTGGGTGGCCTTGGTTCAACCCAACTTGGGTTGGATTAGAACTTTATTCAAAAAAGGATCTTTAGGCTACTTTTGGGTCAAGTGGACCTAAAAGGGTGAATTAGCTTGATCATGGCTTGATTCAAGTTTGGTTGAACTCACATATGAACTTATGATGGAAATATAATTCTAATTGCAAGTGATTTGGAGTCAAATGGGTTTTGGTTCATTTGATAATTTCAAGTCAAAAGGATGGAGTTTGGTTAGTTTGATTTTGGCTTGGTGATTATAGTTTATGTTTATATTTGGGCATGTGATTGAAGGAGTGATTGTTTGAAGAGAGCATCCAAGGGTTTTGATTGATTTGAGAATGATTTGGCTAAATCTAAGAAATTGGTTTAAAGAATATAAATTTGGTTTGGATTTGAGTTTTGAATTTATATTGATTTGATTTTGGCCATTTGAATTTATATTTCATTTATATATGTGAATATAAATGAGAATATAAATGATCCATGAGAGAATCATGTGAATTAGGAGTGATTTGATTGTGAATTTGGCTAAGGTAGGTTAAAAAGTTTGAAAAAGGGGTTTTGATTTGGTTTGATTTATATTCATTTGATTTGAATGATTTGGATGTCAATTTCA
Source organism: Cymbidium sinense (assembly GCA_021442155.1). Taxonomy (NCBI): domain Eukaryota; kingdom Viridiplantae; phylum Streptophyta; class Magnoliopsida; order Asparagales; family Orchidaceae; genus Cymbidium; species Cymbidium sinense. The sequence goes on from CM038222.1 coordinate 136,605,331, forward strand.
TTTATAGTTGTGAATACAAATGATGAAATAAGTGATTTATAAAGAAATCACTTGGCTTTGGGTTGATTTGAATGGTTTGGCTAAGCTTATGGATGTGATTCATAAGACTTTAGAAAGTTTTGGATTTGGAATCGATCATGGGTTTCAATCATCTGGAATTAGAGTTGGATTTGGAATTGATTTTGTATTTGAATCATTTGGGATTGGCATTGAATTTGGACTTGAATTTGGATTTGAGAAATTCAATTGAGTTGGGATTGATTTGAGATTTGATAAAATCAATTGAGTTGGAATTGATTTGAGATTTGATTTGGATTGGTTTGAAGGAGTGTACATGGGCTGGATTTAAGCTATAGGGTAAGCGATTGCGTTAAATCCTTAATGCATAGCCTACTCCTATGATAAACCTGTCTAACTCTCAAGGGTTAGGTTAAGTGTTCACCTAATCACTAGAAGTGTCTCAAGACTAAGGAACTCTTTTTATGTCTAAGATGGAGAAGTTGAGAGCTCGCTCTAAAAGTGAGGTCAACAGGTATTTGAGAATATCAATTAAATTGGGGTTGATTTGAATTTGATAAGGGCTAAGTCCATAAGATAAAATCAAAGGGCTTAAGTTTTGGAATTTGAATTTGATCATGGGTTTCAATCATTTAATTTATAATTGATTTAGAATTTGGATTTAAATTTGATGTTTGGTTTGAGGAAGGAAGCATGGATTGGGTTTAAGGCTATAAAGTAGATAAGTCTTCTTAAATCCCTAAGGCATGACCTATTCCCATGGCTAATCCATCTAAGCTTCTAGGCTTACATTAAGTGTTCACCTAATCACTAGTAGTATCTTAGGACTAAGGAGCTCTCACTGTCTGCAAAAGTCATAAATATATGATGAGGAAGTTGAGAGCTCACTATAAAAGTAAGGTCAACAATTGAATATAATATCATGAATATTTTGATTATAGCTACCCCTCTAATTGATATATTCAATCAACGCAATCATCTTTGGAGTAGACCTTATCAACTCTACTTATTTGCTAGTACAGGGTATGGTCTATGACTTATGTGTCACTTAAATTCTTTAAAAAATTGATATCATAACAGAACTTATCAACTCCATTGCAAATATAGATGATTGGGTCTTATGATCTTTTATAGTTTAAATTCATTTAGAAGTTGATCATTATGGTGCTTATTTTTGGGATGTGGGACACGACATAGATCTTAGGGGGTACTTATTAAAGTGATCGAGTACGACATTAAGGAATGATGTATTATCTCAAAAGATGGAAATCATCACCCTATAATGAACCTAATCACCTAATAAGGACTCCTAAGGCATGACGGGTCTTCGAATATACCAGAGATATTTCTCCTATTTTATATGTAAAAGTAAAGTAGGGTCTATTTTAAGTTGGGTTCATTAAGTTCCCTATGGAGGTAAGCCCCCGTAGTTAATTACATCCTAAGGAATGGGTATTCCTTAAGAATACTCTTAGTTAAAGTAGATAATTAGGGTCTCCAAAGATTTCAAGGTTAAGACTATTAAAGGATTGGCTAATTTAGAAAATCAAATGGGATAGATCAAGGAGAAGACTTATTTTTGGAATCCAAAGAGAGAAAGTAGGAAATGCTCATGATACTAGGAAGCCTAGTGAGCATTCCAATCTATCCTATGGTTGGGCTTTATATTTTTGAAATTGAACAAAGTTAATTATTTGAGTTGACATTTTATTATATTGCTAGGGCTTATAATTCCACAACATAAGATTGCAAAAATGCCTAAGAGGTGAGGATTTATGGTTGTAGCTCATAAAGGAAAATAACTACCTCAGATCCTAAGCTAGGGAGCTTTGGTCAGCGCCAAAGCATGACCTAAATCTAAAGCGAAAATGGGTATATGGTTTATCTCCACAAGAGAGAATAAATCACCCGACTGCTGGACTTATTACCACGTAGAATGGCAGCCAACTAACTCCTCCTACGCTTTAAATCTAAGTAGGCAAGTCATATGCTTTTGCAAGATGGCTAGGTTGTTATTTATTTAGAAAGGAGATTAAGTCTTTAAACTAACTCCCTAAGAGACTAGATCATAAGTGGTAAGAAACCATGACTTAATCTAATATAAATTTTATCAAATTTATTTGATTCTTTTGGACTCTTTATTTTGACATAGGCTATGGGATTTTATATGCTTAAATGCATGAGAATTTGATTATGGGCCAAATTAAGAGAGAAAGGGGTGTTCTTTGACCAAAGTATCTCACAGGTTAAGCCTTCATTCTTTGGCAAAGATGGAAGCCCCATTTTAACAAGAGTGAAATAATATGACATGCATGATATTATACATTCATTCATCCAGCTAAGGGGTTCCTAAAATTTTATTATCTTGATTTAATTCCTAGGCTTTTATGTGAGGTTATAAGTTATTAATTGGGGTATAAAAAATTAATTTCATCCCAAGAGTCTACCGCATCCAAGCCACACATTCAAGCATCAATCATAAAGAAATTATGAAAAGCATACTATTCTAATGCGCAATCTAAACACAACATCAAATAATTTTATAAACTATCATAAAATAATAAAAAGGCTAGATTCGTCAGACCCCAAAAGAGAAAAAAAAAAAAAGATGGGTAGCTTCTTATACAACCCAGATTATAGAAAATAATACATGATATGGGGGTCTTCTTTTCTTCAATTCTTCCTCTCTTTCTTTTGATTTGATTTACTCCAAAGGCATCACAGGGCACCCAAGGGACTAAGCCTTTTGTCCACTGCTCATCCTAATCCCCCATAATACTAATCCTAATTCTTAATGCAAAATTATATCAAAAATAGGAAAAGTAAATCTAGCTACACCTGCAAAATAAATGTTAGCTAAACACACAATATAACCCAAATAATTATATGAATAATTTGGACTTAGCATCCCACACATGTGTAACTAAGCCCACCTATCCTAACGTGAGTTATGCTTAGGGCTACAAGAAGCATTTATATTTTATTACGCCCCTTAAGCACAACCCCTCGAAAAATATGATTTAATAATGGCCTAACATCCACTACTAAACATACACCTTAACATCCGCCTAAAATATTACATCATAAAATAAAATATAACATAATACATACAACGCCTAACTTACCATTAGAAGACTTAGTATTCTAATGCTTGTGGTGGCAAGACTTTACTAGGCTTCTTTAGTTTAAATTTTAATTTAGAGTTTAAATTTGTTTAAATTTTACCTTTGGGTGATTTCAATTTAAATGATTTAATGCTTTATTTTTCATTTTTTTTATTTCACTTTTATTTGGTTAAATGATGTTTAGGTTTTCAAGAATGAAGAATAGAAAGAATTTCATTTGTAAACAGAATGCACCCTATTCTGCATCCTAACACCTAAAGAATCTAACTAAGGTCCTTGAGTATCTTAATTAGCTCATTTAAATTTGTGTAATTCATTTGATTTGATTTATTTGATTTGATTTAGAATTTAAAATTTGAGTTTGTTTAAGTATTTGATTGATTGATTTTGGATTAAATGTTTTATTTTAATTGCATCTTGATAATTCAATATCCTTAATATCCAATGAAGTTTAAGTTTATTTAAGTTCATGTGTTTTTGATTAATTAATTTTAGATTAGATGTTTTGGTTTAATTAAATCTTGATAATTCAATATCCTTTTAAATTAATATCTAATTCTTTTTTTTTATTATGGTTATGTGACTTAACTTTATGTTTATTAAATTTGATTATTATTTATTTATTTGTAGTTTGATCGGATTAGATTAATTGAGATTTGATTTTAATTTTAATTGGGTTTGATTCTTTGTAATTAGGATTTTATTTTTAATAACATCCATTTGTCATGTTCATCAAAGTTTGGTTTGTATTTTGAATTCATACATTGGATAGTTGATTAGTTTATCTTATTTAAGCAGGTTGAATGAGATTTGATTTGATTACATATTAAATTGATGAGAGTCTTTCTTAATTTAATTTGATTTAATTTGATTTGATTAACTTTATTGGTCTATGGGTTTGCTTAAGTTTAATGTAATTATGTGATTAGTTTAATTAAGAAGTATATTTATGTTAATTATAAAGGTTTGTTTAATTTTCAATTTGATTTCATATTTGTTTAGAATAATGATGTAAATAATGACTTAATAATTTAGGTTTAATTTAGGTTTTAATTAGTATTTAATTGCATTTATGTTTGATTATGCTTAGGTTTAATATGATTAATTTAATTAACTTAATTAGTTTATTTAAGAGGTATGATTAATTATTAAATTAAATAAAGATTTATTTCATTTTTAATTTGATTTCATATTTATTTGTGTTAATGATGTAATTAATGAGTTAATGATTAAGCTTAAATTAGGATTTGATTAGCATTTAATTGCATTTTATGTTGCTTAAGTTTAATGATATTAATTAATTTAATTAATTTATTTAATGTGTGATTAAATTTAATTAGTAGATTAATTATTGATTTATTATTAATGTGATTAAAATTAATGGTTTAAGAATGATTAATTTATTTATTTTGGTATTAAAATTTTAAAGGAATATTAATTAAATTATAGAGGGGTGTGATTAAAATTTTAATGGATTTAATTTAATTTTATTTAATATAACTTAAATTAAGATTAATAAAGATGATGGATAAATTAAGTTTGCATTAAGTAGATATTAACTAAGGGTAATTAAAAATTTTAAATTTGATTAGTTAGATTAATGAGATTATTTAATTTTCACATGTGAATCATTTGACTTAGCTGAGTGTTTTACTTAAGTTTGATTTGATTAAAGGATTATTGTTATTACCATCATTATTGTTATTTATTTCATTTCAATTAAGTTTGATTATTTATTATTAGAGTTTTATTTGATTTGATTCATTTATTATGTTTGTTTGATTTCATTGACATGTTTGATTTAATTATTTGGTTAAAATATTTAATGGTTAATTAATTATCTTATTATAAATGAATGTAATTTAATCATATGATAATTAAGTTTACTTTAACTTATATTTGGTTTAATTTGATTAATATTAAATGATTATGTTGAATTATTTTATTAATAAATTTGATTTTTTATATTAATGATTTTAATTAGTTTATTTATACTCATTAAGGAGTTTCATATGATTAAGATTCCATGCTTAGTGTAAGTTTAGTTATACTAGTTTGACCCATGTTAAAGTTTTCTAGATTTGTTTAATTTTAAGTTTGATTTAAGATTTAATCATTTAATTGAGTTTTATTAACTTAATAGGTTTAATCATATTTAATTTAATTTCCTCTATCAATGATATTTTTTTTATTTGATGTTTGATTAATGATTGCTTTAGTCTTATTTCATTTCTCATTTTGATTTGAAATTTAAATCATTTTAATATTATGTTTTAGTTAACTCCTTAATTAATTAAACTTTAATCTTAAGTGTTTGTTTAGGGTTCATTAGGATTCCGAAAATCATATTATTTTCTTAAGAGTCGTAGATGTCAATTGAAGTGATTTAAGCCATTTTAAAGATTTTTGTAAATTTCTAAATTTTTATTTGATTTATTTTATTAAAATGGATAATCTAAACTTCAAAATTTAATTTCTCCCAATCTAGAAGTCATTTTTACTTGAAATTTTTATAGTAGGTAGTTTTTAACATTAGTTTCAATCCTTGAAAATTTTAATTTAATCTAAGATAAATTTTCATTTAATTAATGAAATTTAATTTTCACTCAAACTCAAATTTAGCTAAAGATACTGAGTAAAATTTGGAGATTTTGGATTTGTTGGATTTCACTCAAAAAGGCGAATCCAACGAGCCCTTGTTCATAATTTTTAGTTAAGTATTTTATTTTCTATAAATTTTTGAAGTTTTTAGGTGATTTAAATTAATTTTTTAAATCATTCAATAATGCCACCATTGGCGAAAGAAGGCCAATGCACAAGAGCCTGCTCACTCGACCGTCACCACGATCAAATGACCGATCAGGCGATCGCAGGCGTGATCGTGACGAATCGCCGGTGCCACCGATCGCGACGAACGCCGATGATCGCCGATCGCATAGAATTCAAGGCCCGATCGCGTGATCCACATGTGATCTGACCCATCCGATCACATAAATCATGCGATCGGTCGGTCCAGATAGCATCACGCGATCTAAAGGCCCAAATAATATGATCCACGAAGCGATCCATCGCCAATCGGATCGGCGTGAAGCCCGGCAATGAACAATGTTGTCAGGATTTTTTAAAGGGAAAAATGGGATTACTAAGTGAAAACTTGTCCAGATCAACCCGTTTTCATGTTGATTCATGCCAAAAAATTTTATTTTTTAATTGGGATGATTTAAAGTAAAAAAAGGCAGGATTATCTAGGGGAAATTCCTAAAACCACAAGAAAATTAACACAAAATATGAGAAATCCTAAGGTCGGCTAAAGTTTGGTGAATTACCTCCCGGGATGGTTTCCTGATGGATGAAGCTTATGTGAAATGGGAGAAATCTTCTCTTTTCTCACCTCTCCCAATTTACCAAAGCATCTTGCTGGGATGGGATGAATGTGGAAGTTTTGCTCCAAAGTCTCTCATACTAAATGCAAAATGTATGATGGAGAATGGAGGATTGGGTGGAATTGGGGGAGGATCCATGGGGATTTAAAGAGATTTTGGGCTGATCCCAAATGGGTTTGGATTGGATCAGCCAATCAATGGATTGGTAATTTGGGTTGTGGATCATATAAAATTGACCAATCAAATTAAATGGGTTATGGTTGATTCATATTCAGGGCTAATTGAAGATGAATGTGGTCTTTGGTTTGAATTAATTTAGATTTAATTTAGATTTAATTTGGATTTAGGCCAAATTGACCCTTTAGGCCAGTTTGGACTACGTTGGGTCAAGTTGACCAACTGGGTTCAATTGAACAAATTTGGTTTAATTATGGCTTTGGTCAAGTTCAATAATCAATTTGGAATGAACTTGAGCAATTGGTTGTAATCAATTTGGGTTAGATCATGATTTGACCAGATTTGGTCCTTTAGGCCAATTTGGGTCAACTTGGATCAAATGGCCAATTGGCCTTGGTTTGGCTCAATTGGTGGTCAAGTCATATTTAAATATTAATTTTGGATTGAATCAAATCATTAATTTCAATTAATTTGGTGTAGGATGAGTTTTGGCTAGTTTTAGTTTATTTGGGCTAAGAGTTGACTTGGTCAAATGACTAACTTGACTTGGTTTGACCTAATTGATTACAATTGATCATGCAAAGGTGACCAACAATCATGTTAGAAGATTTTGGTGAGCTTGGTTCAATCCAATTTGGGTTGGATTGGAAGTTATCTCGAATGGGTCCTTTAGGTCACTTTGGGTCAAGTAGACCTAAGTGGGTCAATTGGTTTGGTTTTGGTTTGATTCGAGTTTAGTTTAACTTATATATGAGCCCTAGATTGAAATATAGATTTAACGGCAATCATTTTGGAGTCTAACGGATTTTGGCTCATTTGAAATTTTTAAGTCAAAAGGGCTAGGTTGGGTTTGACTTGGGTTGGTTTTGATTTGATTTGATGATTGTAGGTTTCATTTATATTTGGGCAGATAATTGAATGAATGATTGATTCAAGATAAAATTCATTAGTTTTGACTTGATCTAGATAGAATTTGGCTAAGTCCAAAGAATTTGCTTAAAGGGATTATATTGAGTTTGGATTTGATTTTTGATATGGTTTTTGTCATTTGAATTTGGATTTCATTTATATTTATGAATATAAATGAAAGAATAATTGATTTATAAAGAGATCAATTGAGTTTTATTTGATCTAAAGGGAGTTTTGGCTAAGCTTATGAATGTGGTTCATATGGCTTAAGGGTTTTAGATTTGAATTTGATTTTGGGTTTCAATCATTTGGAGTCAAATTTAAAATTAGATTTAGAATTTGAATTTGAATTTGAGATTTGGTTTTAGAATTGAATCTGGGTTTGATTTGAGAAAGTGTACCTAGATTGAGCTTAGGCTATGGGATAGGTAATTTTCTTAAGCCCTAAGGAATAGCCTAATCTTATGATTAACACTTAAGTCTCTAAAGCAAGTTGGTTCACCTAATCACTAGAAGTGTCTTATAACTAAGGAGTTCTTTGTGTCTAAAAGAGTCCTAAGTCTAAGAAGAGGAGGTTAGGAGCTCACTCCAAAAGTGAGGTCAACAAAAAGACCCCCAATAGGTGTGGTGTAACTAACAAGGCACATCACACATATTGGCGTTGACCAAAATGATCAACAACATCCAGAAGATTGCAACAAATAATGGAAGTGATCTATACCTAGACCTGAAAGGTAGATAGAATGATGATCTTAGTGCAATGTAGCTCTATTTATGCTAAGGGCATAAGAGAGCAAGAAAGAATCCACTAGGGATTGAGTACATGAACCTTCCTCTAGGGAAACAGGTTCAAGCTATTCGCTGGGGATATGGATCTGAGTTTGATTATGAGTATAATTTTTTTGGGTGTGTATCCACTGGGGGATAAGAATTTGATTGAATTTCTTTGATTTATCTGATTATACTCTACTAGGGAGGTTGGTTTAATTTTTTATTCCACGGGAGAAGAAGAACCAGGGGTATACAGCCAAATTTATTTTATTTAGATATAATAACTACTAGGGAGGCCAATTTGATTTGCGCCCCACTTGAGAGAAATTTTGTTTGTTCGATATGTTTAATTTGACTCCACTAGGGAGGTTGGTTTTGAATTCATTTTATTATAGACCCTATCGGTGTGCGATGGACCACACTAAGAAGGAGCCACGGGGGCCTTGGCCTGTCTTAGATTGATAAGTCTAAAGGGGTAGTCTACCTGCCATAAAGTAGGACTATCTGACCTAAGGGGTTGCCTTTCGGTGTGAAACAACTATATTAGGAAGAAGGCATAGCAAACTTACATCTTCCCAAGTAGGGATCAGCTGTTGGGGTGATCCGTCAATGGCGCAACAAATCGGACCCTACCTAAGGTGACTACTGAGTGAGCACCGTTGGGGGTCTTACCTCAACTCAAGAGAAGTACTGATCATTAATTTGATTTATATTGATTTGATTTGAATTGATTTAATTTAATTTGGTATGTTGTGGACTGGTGGGATACACGAGAAGGAGCTATGTCGGTCTTGACCTATCTCAGATTTACAAGTCCAAAGGGGTAGTCTACCAGCCACAAGGTAGGACTATCCGACCTAAGAGTTGCCTATCGGTGTGCAAAAGCTATACTAGAAAGAAAGAGTAGCAGAATTACATCTTTCAAAGTAAGGATCAGCTATTGGGGTGATATGTCGATGGCACAATAGATCAATCCCAACCTAACGTGACTATTTGAGTGAATGCCACTGTGGACTCATATCGACTCAAGAATAGTCAGGATTAATTTAATTTTTGATGGATCCAATCGGTGTGTGATGGATCTACTAAGAAGGAGCTAATATTATCCTAGACCTGTCTTAGATTTATAAATCCAAAGGGATAGTCTACCAACCGTCAAGTAGAATTAACCAACCTAAGCGATGTCTTTCAGTTTACAATGGTCAAGTTAGGAAGAAAGTGTGGGGACTCACATCCTCCTAAACAAAGAATCACTGGGGTGATCAGTCGTTTGTGCAATAAATCAATCCTGACCTAGGGCTGCCCGTTAGTTTGCAATGATCATGCTGGAAAGAATGCATAATAGACTTATATCTTTCAAAGCAAAAATGACAGCTGAGGTAACTCATCAGTGACAAGATAAGTTGAACCTGACCTAAGGGCGACTATTGAGAGAGTGTTAACCCAGGGACTTATCTCAACTCAAAGTGGTCAAGCAATTCTTATAGGGAGTTTTGCTGACACTGCCCTAAAGATAGGATGCCTGCTTGAGAAAAGGGACACTCTAGGACTTGAATTCCTAATCCACAAGCGAAGATATATTTTGTTTATTTTATATTTGCATTGACCATGTTGGTTTGTGAGGGACCACACCGAGCTTATATGCCTCCTAGTCCTATCTCGACTTATGACCAAGGAGAATTTGTGCATCCTCTGAACAAATTCTCCAACCATAGGGGTGGCTACTAGGAAAGGGGGACTGTCCAATCCAAAAGTAACCTGGGTAGTGTCTAAATGGGGTCGCAAAGGATGTGATCTAAATAGAATGCCCGTAGGGGATGAGGCCACTAAAGGCTTAATCCAACACCATAGAGAAGATGACATGGCTAGTCATATATCAAATAGGTATTCGGTGGCCAACTCAATGGAGAAACACGGGATTCATCCAAGAGTGGTGCATCCATCGGTGAGTCGCGATAGCAATATCAACCAACCTACCCATGCAACAATCGCTAGAAGAAAGCTTGTACTACATCCTCTAAAGCAACTGATTGGGGCCTGGCTTTCAAGCTGCCATCCGGGATGACTACTGAGTGAATGCCACTGAAGGACGTACATTGACTTAAATGTAGTCATGAGGAAAGGAACCTCTGGGGGGACTTACCCTAAACCTCAAATATACTTGACCTAATTAATGCATGATGGCTAGTTCAAGAAGAAAGCACGGGGACTCACATCTCCTTAAGCAAAGTCAACATGAGGTAGCTCACTAGCTGGGCAGCAAAATCTACTGTACTAACAAGGTGCTCATTGGTTTGTAAAGGTCAAGTTAGGAAGAAAGCACGAGGACACATCCTCCAACAAGTGACCACTGGGGTGACATACTAATGATGTAGTATGTAGACCTAACCTATAGCAGCTAATGAGCAGGTGCCACAAGGGGCTTGCTCCCACATCTAAGTAGCCTGAGATAAAAGATATATGTTTATTTATGTTATAAAAGAGGGAATAGGATGTCACTTAGGCTCTCTTACACCTATCCTAAACACGTCAAAGAATGGATGAAATGGCGTCGCTGGGGCAATTGTGACACCACCAAGAAAGGATGTCGCTTGAGTTCTCTTACACCTAACTTAGTTGTACTAGTCAAAATAGGATGCCTCTTGGATTCTCTTACACCTATCCTAATAGTATTGGAGGATTATTTTGCAGTTAATGTTTGTGTGGTGGATGGATAAGATGCCTCTTGGGTTCTCTTATACCTACCCTAAACACATCATGACAAATTCACAAGCAAAAGATATTTTTAACACAGAAGAAATGAAATTTGAGAAGAAAAGAAGTTTTATTGATAATTATTTTCAAACAAGATTTATGGATAGTATTTCTTTAAGTAGAGCTCATTATTTAGAAGCATCAGGTGCTCTCCCTTACAATTTATGAGTTAATAAGATCCTCCTTGGTAAGCCTTCTCTATCACATAAGGGCCTTCCCAAGTGGGTTCAAACTTGCCTCCCATCTTTTGATGGGTAATAATTGGTCTCCTTAGAACTAAAACAAACTCTCCTACTTAAAAAGCTCTAATACGGACCAACTTGTTATGAGCTTAAATCATCTTGGTTTTGTATAACTCAAGGTTTTGGCATACCCGTAAGCGTCTCTCCTCCAAACCTTTGAGCTTTTCTAACCACAACTTGGCATTCTGCTCTGTTGTGATTTTACTACCCATGGCTATCCTTAATGATGGGAGTTGGACTTCTAATGGTTGAATGGCTTCGGACCTATACACTAAGGAGAAAGAGGTAGATTGAGTTGGAGTTTTATATGTGGTACGGTAGGCCCACAAGGCTTCAACTAACTGCTCATGCCACTGTCGCTTGTTGTCATCGAGTGTCTTCTTTAATATTTGGATGAGAGTTTTGTTGAAGGCTTCTACTAACCCATTTTCCCTTGGATAGTAGATGAGAGAATCTATGTCTCAACAAAGCTATTGATTTTAGTGCTCTTGAATGCAGTACTATTATCGGATATAATTCATCAAGGCATCCCAAACTTATATATTATATGGTTCCTGAAAAATTGGAGCACATGCTGAGTTATGACCTCTCTAAGTGGGATTGCCTCTGCCCACTTGGAAAAGTAGTCGATGGCAGCTAGAATGAACCGGTGACCCTTGGAAGAAGAAGGATCGATCGGACCCACTATGTCAATACCCCACACTCAAATGGCCATGAGGCCAATGTAGGATGTAGAATATTGGGTGGTTGATGTAGGACCACATCGTGTACTTGACATTGGTGGCATCTCCTAGCTACGTCCATGCGCCGATCATTGAAGGCCAGTAGTATCCTAGTCTCTTGATCTTGGCTTTCATCTTCAGACTAGATTGATGTGCTCCACATAACCCTGAGTGTACCTCAGTCATGATCCTATGAGCTTCGTGTTTGTTCAGACAACGTAACCACATATGATCAAAGGATTGCTGGTATAAGGTGCCATCTGCGATAGCATAAAAAAGGGCTCTCTACTTTACCCAGTGTGCTAGTGATTTCTCTTGAGGTAGTTTGCCTATATTTAAATAATCCATGAATGGTTGCCTCCAATCTGACTCCTCATCCTTTTGGCAATGGCAACCTCCCCTTCAAGAGAATCTCGATGAGTTGATCAAAGGGGATAAGACTTGTCTATTTTGGACCCTTATTGGAATGGACTCATCTTGCGGACAGACCAACTCTTTGGCAAGCTTGGATAATGTGTTTGCTACTGCATTCTCTTCTCGAGGAATCTTATAGATGGTAACCTCTAAGATTTGGACCAACAATTCCATGGTATACTTATGGTAATGATGGAGCTTAGGATTTAGAACCTTGTAGGACCCAGCGATTTGGTTGATGACTAATTGAGAATCTACAAAGATGTTGACTCTGGATGCATAGTGTAATGACTAACTCTAGATTGGCAATCAGAGCCTCATATTTGGCTTTATTGTGCATATTGGACATGATATGAGAATTCATATCATGTCCGGTTAGGGAACTATTCCGCCTTCCTCGGATAGAAAATTATGGTTCTTCTTCTCTTTGAGAGGAATCGCACCATCAAAGTACATCTCCCGGGCAAGCACTAGTACCCCTAAGTTCATGATTTTTCATCGGAGATCATCGAGAGTGAGGAGTGGATGTGGCTAAGAAATGCAAGTGCTTATCCTTACCGCATGAAGGGGTATGAATGTTATGTCAAACTGAGATAAAATCATGGACCAACATGCCAACCATCCAGATAAGGTCGATTGTGTCATAGATATTGCGGTGGATTACACCAGCATGCTGGCACTTGTCATCTCATTTGAACTTGGCATCCTTTTTGACAAGTACTGAGAATGGTTAGCATCTTCCTGATAAGTTGGAAATAAAGCATCTTAGATACGCCAACCGCCCTTGGAATGACCTGAGTTGTGTTAAGCTTTTAGGGGGTTGCATTTCTAAGATAGCTTTGATCTTCTCCAGATTGATTTCTATTCCATGATGTCGAACAATAAACCCAAAGAATTTTTCTGAAGCTACTCCGAATGCACACTTCAAGGGGTTCATTTTGAGGTTGTATTGTCTTAACCGTTCAAAAACTACTCTCAAGTCAAAGAGATGGTCTTTCTTTTCTTTATTTTTGATAACGAGATCATCGACGTAGCATTCAACTTGATAATGAATGAGTTCATTGAAGATTTGAGTCCTGGCCCGCTGGTATATGGCACCGACATTTTTAAGGTCGAAAGGCATGACCTTATAATAATAAATTCTGATTGGGATTTGAAAAGCAGTGTTTCTTTCATCCTTTGGGGACATCTTAATTTAGTTGTAGCCAGTTGACCCATCCATAAAGGATAATACTGCATGAGATGAGGTGATGTCCACCATTAATTCTAGTATAGGAAGTGGAAATTCATCCTTAGGATATGCCTTATTTAGATCCCTAAAATCAACGCATATGCGAATTTGGCCATTCTTTTTCTTAACTGGGATGACACTAGCCAACAAGATAGGATATTTTTCTTCCCTAATAAAGCCAGTATCGATTAGTTTCTTGATTTCAGAAGTGACCTGCTGTTCAATATCTAATCGTATGCGTCTAGGAGCCTGCTTGATAGGGTTAGCATTAGGTTTTATTGCTAGTTTATGGACTGTTGTGTCAAGAGATAGATCGGGCATCTCTTTATAACTCCATGCAAAGCAATTCTTAAACTCATTTAATAGCTTCACTAAATCATCGATTCCTTTTTTATTCAATAGAGAACTGATGTATATTTTGTGTGGATCTTCTTCAGTTCCTAGGTTAATTTCTTTGAGCTCAAAGATAGTTGATCTGATCTCCTCTTCGAACTCTGGCAGTGTATCCTTGACTTCAAAGTCATTTGGATCATCTAAAGTTTCTAAGCACACCTCCTCATATGAGTTAACATGATTTGAAAAGAACCTATCAGATTCTAAATGGTTGGTGATGACCAAGCAGTAATTGTCATCATCAACTGGACCCACTATACCGAATCCTAGTCTCGGTCTTGATTGTGAATGTCTGCATTTGTTGTCCCATAACCTTTCAAAGTAATCTGACCTATGTTTAGACCAAGCATGTAGAATCAATCCTTTCTTTGCTAAATTAAGAACATAAGGCAAGTACCAATCAAAAGGTAATTCTATTAAATCTTTGTATGAATCATCCTCAAGTTCTACATCAGCTTCTTGACTTGAGGATGATGCTCCAAGAAAGAACTTCTACACCTTTACATTTGTGGAAGACTTAGGGGCTTCCTTAACCATCAAACCCTCAACTTTTTGTGAGAAAAGTGGGGTTAGAGCTAAAGTTTCCAACTGATGCCTCATTGTTTCACATATAGACTTTGATACACTTATGCTTTGCTTAGAAGCTTGGTCTTCATCATTTTCTAGCTCAACTGTCACTTGCATGGGGATCTACTATCTAGAAGTGCTAGCTAGCATACTAATCATATATGACTCATCCTCTGAACTGGATTCTAAGTCTATATTGATAGTAGGTGTACTCCTAGTAGCAGGGATATAACTCATATTGGGTGGCCAATAAGGTGGTCTTCCATCCCTAGGCTTGCCTCTGAATCTGCCTCTTCCTCTGCCTGGTGGAGGTCGATTCATCCTACCCATATGTTTGAATGGAGTAACTAACTGTGGGTGGAATCTAATGTCAAGCTCTACTTTCTCCTCCAAGTCTATTTCTCTCTCCCTTTTATTTTATTTCTCATTTCCTTTTTTCTTTCTTTTTATTTTTCCTTTTCTTTTTCTTTATCTTTTTCTTTTTTCTTTTTCTTTTTCTTTTTCCTTTTCTATTTCTTTTATTTTTGAACTTTCGCCAAGTTCATGAGAATAGACTTGTTGATTTTGAGGGAGGTAGTAAGCTGCATCCTTATATATTCTAACCTCATGAACTGTGAATGGCTTAAGATCTCCTTTGACACAATATTCGATCCCACCCCTCATGAACTTCATGCACTAATGTAGAGAGGATGGAACCACATTGTTCTCATGTATCCACGATCTCTGAGGCAAAGCATTGAAAGATGTATCTGAGTCTATAATATGAAACTTGGTGGTAGTCTTCCAATCATCTACTTTTAATGGCAACACTATAGTGCCTAAAGTCTTCTCGCCTTGTTCATTGAATCTTCTCAACATCATCCTCTCTTTTGAAAGTTTGGAGATGTCAATCCTGAAGTAAGCGAGGGTTTTTAGACTCATAATATTCACCGATGCACCCTGGTCAACAAGAACTCTGGATATCCTGTATCTTTTAATATTCATTGTAATGTAAAAAGGGTGGTTATGCTTGGTCATTCCTAAAAGCAAGTCTTCATCATTGAATGTAACTCCTAGAGTATCCTTTGAACTGCAAGCCTCCTCTTCAATAGCGATCAGCTGGGCTAAGCATATCTCCAGATCAAGAAGAGCCTTGATTAGATATTCCCTCATCTCTTTGGATAAGATAAGGGCGTCATATATGCTTAACTTAGCTGGCAGCTTTCTAAGATGTGTATTCAACCTTAGCTTGATCCTCCACAAGCATATCCATAGGTGGAGTATCTTGTGGAGGGGCTATCTACTCTTTAGAACCAATGATTTGCTTACCCTTATCCTGAGGTACCACTTTAGGAGGTAGAACTTTGCCATTGCGAAGGTTAACTTTAATGACCTCTTGGAATAATGAATTTGTATGAAATTCTACCTTTTCATTAGGTGTACCTACCACTTCTCCTATAGAATCATCGGAGTCGGATGACTCTAAATCAATCTCAAGAGGTGAACCCATGTGATTTAGAAATGGGAAATCCATTTCTAAATCAGAAGAAGAATGATCAGAATTAGAGTTATCATTATTATTTTGTAGACTTTGAGAGTTTTAGAAGTGGACAAGATGTAAGTGAAAGCTTTCTTCATTGATTTCTTCTTAGATGGAGGTACATGATAGAAATCTAATAAAGTAAGCAGGGTAAGGGGTATAGTTCCCTTGTCCGCTGATATAACGCTCTTATTAGAAAAAGAGGAGCTATTAGAGAAAGAAGTATTAGTTGCAACGATGGATGGAGTGCCAGTTCTGATGATGGTTAATGCTATCGAGCAAGTAAAGGATTGCTGGGGCACCTTCTTCAAGTTGTCTTTGACAACTTTCCTTGTGTTGGAGGTTTGAGTTACTTACTATAAAGAAAGATTCTTGATCTTAGAAACTACTTTTTTAGAGGTTGAAGATAAGGTAATATCCTAACTTTCTTTTATCTTAAGAGGGTCATAAGTATCTCTAAGAATTACTCTGATAGAACTAGAGGGTTATTCTAACAAGTATTCCTTGGGGATAACAATAGCTCCTGACTTGTAGCTATGCTCAAGCCAGTCCTTAAATATGACATAATCCTCCAAGACATGACTAACCATGCAATGGTAAGGGCAATAGTTAGGATCATTACTCTTGCCCACATCTTCCAGCCTCTTGGACTGAGGTAACTGAAAGTCGAGTTTCTTTAAGAGATTATTAAAGATCTTCCTAACTACCTCCCTCTTGAATGAATATGACTTATTCAATCTATCAGCAAGAGTAGGTGGGTAATAGCTACCTGGCGGTGGATATATAGTACCATACTAAGTATATTATGGAGGTGTGGTGTGGTTGGTATCTTGGCAGGTGGTGGTAGAGGAGGTGGCAATGGAGGTTGTTGTGCACGAGGTCTCTCATATTGAGCTCTGGCTAGCTGCTTCCCTTTGTCTACTGACACTACTACCCCTAGCTTCTTCTCGAATGTTTTCTGTGGCTAGGGCTTGAACGATTGGTCTTAAAAAGTTAATTGTTTGGCTTTCCCTTGTAGGCTAGCAGCCTTGTTGATTAATTTCTCAAAAGTTTTGATTGTAAATCCCTTGAGCATGAAAGCAACCGGGCCATGAATATTCTTGAGAAGAATTTCTATAGCATGTTGTTCGGACAAGTGTGGTTTGCATTTCATACTCAGGTTTCACCACCTGAGAATAGAATCAACAAGGGACTCATTGGGATTTTGTTGTGTCACGACGAGGTCACCCATAGTTACCCTTTGTTGGGCTCCAACAAACCTCTTAATGAAGAGGTGCTCCAACTCAGCAAAAGTCTTCACTGAACCATTGGGTAATTCAGTGTACCAATCAAATGTAATCCCTTACAGACTGCTAATGAAGAGTTGGAAGAGAAGTGCATCACTATCTCCACAACAGCAAATCTAAAATATGTACAGGGTTCCCGCCATCAAAGATCTTGAAGGAAGACACAAACCCTTGGGATATTGGACTACATCGAATTCCTCTAGGTAGGGTCTACCCTTTGGAACATATGAGCCACCTCAGGCTTGCACCAATGCTTCCTTCACTTGTTGTTCTACCATATTCTTTATATCTCTTTCAAACATGGAGGTACCACCTTCCATGTGTATGCCACTATCTGGGCCATGAGATGTACTCTTGGTGATCCGATATGCAACAACCCAGGTGGTTGGCCTCTAAGGAGTATGCAGATGGAGCTTGGCCTTGAAGTGCTAGAACAAGTCTTCAACTCTTTTCTCCATCTTCCGATATGCTCATCTCTCAGCTTGCGATAAAGGTGTTGGGTTGAATGAGTTGTGTCATCTTTCTTAACTACAACACCCTCCTGGCTATGATGATCCCTAAGGAGGGAACACCTAGTGTCGACCATATGGACTTTTGTTGAGTCCTCCAAGAGATCATCCTCATATGGATCAAAATTGACCCTAACATCCTCTTCATCAAATCAATCACCCCCGAAGAGTTCCCTCTTCTGAAAAGTGAGGATGATCTAATCAAAGAGTCTAATCGCGTGATAAACACATTTGACCGTAATGGGGCTATGCTCATTGATAAATACATCATGCATTACTATTGTCTCTAGGAGGATTGTTCACCGATATAGTTGATCACTACCACCGGCCAACACCACCGGGAGGATCCATGCCATGGACACTACATCATATCCTCTTCGCCCCTTCCACCACCGGGTGGACCGCAGGCTAGAATATGGTGTGGTTGACCACTCTTGATCTCCATTCCTTCTTGTAGGCAGGAGGTCAATAGAGAGGACCTCACCTCAACTGGAGTAGATGGGATCTTGGCCATAGTAGATCACCAATGGTGCTCTCTTCCCCATGCTTGGATTTGTAAAATGGAGATGAAGCGATGGGCGAGTGGATGCGGTGTAGCATGCCTCACTATAGCCTACCTTCTGCAGACTATAAGGATGATGTTGTCTAATGATTGACCCTGCAGGAGATCGGAAAATCCATGAGGTGCCGAAATCTACGCTCCCTCTTACTGCTTAGAAGCCTCCTCTCTCCCTTGATCGACTTACTCTCCTAGGATAATCTATTAAAAAATACCAGGACCCCACTGTCTCAGAAGCCAACCCGGGCGTAAGACTATCCAAGGCTAGGCTTCCTGTTCTAGTGTACTAAAAATACCGATGGTGGAGGTAGTGAATCCTCCCAGTCCTCCTCTCCATGAGCGAGTCAAATGTGGAGAGGTCTCAAGGGAGATCCTCCTCAACCACATGGGAAGCTATCCATCTCTCTCTCTCTACCCTCTTGATGTTGGACCATGCACATTGCGGGTGCTGTAGGAGAGAGCTAGCACCCACCTAAAGTGGAGGAGACTATCTTGAAACCAGTCTTCCCCTTTGGGTGTCCAGAGTAGCTTCTAGAGCTATAGGAGTAACCATCCCAGTGGAACAACACACTAATCCGTAGCAAGCCATTTCCTCTTTAGTGAGGAAACTGAATGATGGCATCAATGGATGGGTCAGCCCACCACCTCTCTGCTAAGGTGAGGGTATCCTCACAAGAAACCTCACCCCCTTAAAACCATGGCCAAAGTATGAAGGGGAGGGAGAGACTAGCACCGGTGTTAACCAATGGGAAGGAAAACATAACTTTAGCATAGCTGATGGAAGAATTAACCCACCAAATGCATTGTTAAAATATAAGTACACTTGCCTTGATATTCACCTTCAATCATTGATTTCAAGATTTGATTAATTTGAACCCACATTGAACATCAAAGGATGTTAAGTGGGGTTCATCAAAATGGAGAGATTTTGGATATGAGGAGAGTCTTTGCCATTTGATTTTGATTTAGAACCCATACTCAACTAATTTAGGTAGTTTGGGTGGGGTTCTAAAATTTGAGGAGAGATTTTCTTGGAGATATTTGTGTTTTGTGCATCTTATTTAAAAATATTGATAGTTTGAAAGACATCTACTTAACAAATTTGGGTATGCTAAGAAGAGGTTGTGATTGTGTTTGAAATATTTGCTTGAAGATTTGATTGTGTGATATTTGATTTGAAAATGGGGTTTTTACTTAACAAATTTGTATTAAGTAGATGCCACATGTGTTTTGATTTGTGTTTGATGATGAGACTTTCACTTAACAAATTTGTATGTTAAGTGAAAGTTCAATGTGATTGTGAGATAAATTTGCTTTTCTTTGAAGATGGGAGTTTCTAACAAATTTGGTATGTTAAATGAAAGCCCCAAATGTTTTGAGATATATTTATTTTTCTTTTTGAGAATGAGACTCTTAACAAATTTGGTATGTTAAATGAAAGCTCAAGTGTTTGACATGATAAATTGGATCATTATTTAACAAATTTGTATGTTAAAATAGGATCAAATGTGTGAAAGAGACCACTTAACAAATTTGGTATGTTAAGTGAAAGTCAAATGTGTTTATGATTTTGAAAATAAAACTCACTTAACAAATTTGGTATGTTAAGAAAGTCAAATGTGTTATGATTTTGAAAATGAAACTCACTTAACAAATTTGGTATGTAAGTGAAAGTCAAATGTGATTGATTTTGAAAATGAAACTCTCACTTAACAAATTTGGTATGTTAAGTGAAAGTCAAATGTGATTTAATTTTTGAAAATGAAACTCACTTAACAAATTTGGTATGTTAAGTGAAAGTCAAATGTTTATGATTTTGAAAATGAAACTCTCACTTAACAAATTTGGTATGTTAAGTGAAAGTCAAATGTGTTATGATTTTGAAAATGAAACTCTCACTTAACAAATTTGGTATGTTATGAAAGTCAAATGTGTTTATGATTTTGAAAATGAAACTCTCACTTAACAAATTTGGTATGTTAAGTGAAAGTCAAATGTTTATGATTTTGAAAATGAAACTCTCACTTAACAAATTTGGTATGTTAAGTGAAAGTCAAATGTTTATGATTTTGAAAATGAAACTCTCACTTAACAAATTTGGAAAGTCAAATGTGTTTATGATTTTGAAAATGAAACTCTCACTTAACAAATTTGGTATGTTAAGTGAAAGTCAAATGTGTTTATGATTTTGAAAATGAAACTCTCACTTAACAAATTTGGTATGTTAAGTGAAAGTCAAATGTGTTTATGATTTTGAAAATGAAACTCTCACTTAACAAATTTGGTATGTTAAGTGAAAGTCAAATGTGTTTATGATTTTGAAAATGAAACTCACTTAACAAATTTGGCATGTTAAGTGAAAGTCAAATGTGTTTATGATTTTGAAAGAAAAGAACTTGTTTAACAAACTTAGGTATGTTAAATGGAGTTCACTTTGTTCTTATGATTTTCAAAAAGGGGTTCTCATTTGATATACTTGGACATACCAAATGAGCTCCCAATGTTTTGAAGTCCAAGACTTTGGCAAGAAGAAGTTTTATCAGACAAATGCAAATAGAATTCAATTTGCTCTACCTTCTCCAAGGGAAGGGGAACTCCCATTTGACAAATTTGGGTATGTCAAGTGGGGTTCAAATATGTCTTGACTTCTCTTTTGTGTGTGTATGGTTTATTTTTCAAAGGGAAAACTTCAACTCTAGCACATGTAAGTAGTTTCAATTTTATATCATGATTTTATTCAAAATAGAATCTCCATCCAACAAATTTGAGCGTGTGGGATGGGGATAACTATTCCAAAGAAAATGTGCTTTTGAAAAGACATTAAAATGGTTGATTTTGATTTTAAAAAGGAACCTCCTTGTAATAATCATATGATTTGCTAAACAAGGTTTGGTTATATGTGTTTTGTGCCTTTTTGAAAATTTCTTACAATTTTTTTTGTGTAAAGTTCTCTTATTATGTGGATTTTGAAAAAGTGCCTTTAGAAAGACATGCTATTTTGTAGAAGGGTTTTATTTTCTTGTTGTTCATGGGATGAACCTTGCCACACCATCAGAACGATGAAGAGGTTCTTAATTTTGGTCATCTCCTTTGTTTGATTAATTTTAATTTTCACCTATTGGGGGAATCCAATAGGAATTTTAAGACCTACACGAAGTGAGGTCTTAAAATCAAAAGGATGTTGGCGAGCTTTGCTTAAGGATGAAATAAGCTAAGTGTCAATGAAAAGAATGATAGTCTCAGGGCTATATAAAATATAAGTCCACTATCGATGCTTGGAGACAATAATTGTCTACTAAAGATGGAGAGAGGAACCATCCCCAATGGAGTCACCAAAAAAATCTATGGTGTTTATTTTTGAGATGTGGGACACCACAGATCTTAGGGGTACTTATTGAAGTGATCGAGTATAAACATTAAGAATGATGTACTATCTCAAAAGATAGAAATCACCACCCTATAATGGACCTAATCACCCACAAGGACTCCTAAGCATGATGGTCTTCAATATACCAGATCTTTCCTACTTTACACATGGAAAAGTAAAGTAGGTTTATTTTAAGTTGGTTCGTTAAGTTCCCTATGGAGGCAAGCCCCATAAGCATCATATCCCAAGAATGGAGGAGATTCCTTAAGAGTACTCTAGATTAAAGTAAGCAATTAGGGTCTCCAAAAATTTTAAGGTTAAGACTATCAAAGGATTGGCTATTTTAGAAAATCAAATGGTATAGATCAATGAGAAGACTTATTTTTGGAATCCAAAGAGAGAAAGTAGGAAATGCTCATAATACTAGGAAGCCTAGTGAGCATTCCAATCTATCTTATGGTTGGGCTTTATATTTTTAAAATTGAAGAGGGTTAATTATTTGAGTTGATATTTTATTAGATTGTTAAGGCTTATAATTCCACAGTATAAGATTGTGGAAATGCCGAAGAGGTGAGGATTTATGCTTGTAGCCCGTAAAGGAAAATAGCTACCTCAGATCCTAAGCTAGGGAGCTTTAGCGAGGGCCAAAGCATGACCTAAACTAAGGAAAAAATGGGTATATGGTTTACCTCCACAAGAGAGAATAAACCACCAAACTGTTATTATCAACAGTGCGGCCTAACTCCTTCTATTCTTTAAATCCATGTAGGCAAGTCATATACTTTTGCAAGATGGCTAGGTTATTATTTATTTATAAAGGAGACTAAGTCCTTAAAATCACTCCCTAAGAGACTAGAGTATGAGTGGTATGAAATCATGACTTAATCTAATGCAAATTTTATCAAATTTATTTGATTCTTTTGGACTCTTTATTTTGACACAGGCTATGGGATTTTGTATGCCTAAATGCATGAGAATTTGATTATGGGCCAAATCAAGAGAAAAATGGGTGTTCTTCCACCAAAGGCTCTCACAGGTTAAGCCTTCATTCTCTAGCAAAGATGGAAGCCCCCTCTTAACAAGAGTGAAATAATATGACATGCATGATATTATACATTCATTCATCCAACTAAGGGGTTGCTAAAAATTTTATTATCTTGATTTAATTCATAGGCTTTTATGTGAGGTTATGAATTATTTTAAAATTTTAGTTATGAATTGTTAATTGGGGTAGAAAAAATTAATTTTATCGTAAGATTTTAATGCGTTTAGACCACACATTCAAGCATCAATCATAAAGAAACTATGAAAAGCATGTTGTTTTAATACGCAATCTAAACACAACATCAAACAAATTTATAGACTATCGTAAAAAAATAAAAGGCCAGTGTGGTCGGGTTCCACCATACACCCCGAAAAGAGAAAAAAAAAGGGATTGGTAGCCAAGCTCTACCCTTATACAACCTAGATTATAAAAAATAATACATGTTATAGGGGTCTTCTTTTCTTCATTTCTTCCTTCTCTTTATTTTGATTTGATTTGCTCCAAAGGCATCACAGGGCACCCCAGGGACTAAGCCTTTTGGCCACTGCTCATCTTAATCTCCCATAATACTAATCCTAATTCCTAATACAAAATTACATCAAAAATAAGAAAAGTAAATCTAGCTACATCTGCAAAACAAATGTTAGCTAAACACGTCATATAATCCAAGCAATTATATGAATAATTTGGACTTAGCACCCCACACATGGGTAACCAAGCCCACTTGTCCTAACGTGGGTTATGTTTAGGGGCTAAGCAACCTGCACAGTAAATGCATTTATATTTTTATTACAGCGTCCCCTTAAGAACAACTCCCTACAGAAAATATGATTAGGCTAATAACGGCCTAACATCCAGTCTACGAAATATATACCCTAACATCTAGTCTAAAATATTACATCACAAAACAAAATACAACATCATACATACAACGCCCTAACTTAGCACTAGAAGCGGTGACTTAGTATTCTATTGTGTGTGCTTAAGGCTTGTGTGACAAGCCTTTACTAGGCTTCTTTAGTGTAAATTTTAATTTGGAATTTGAATTTATTTAAATTTTACCTTTAGGTGATTTCAATTTAAATGACTTAATGCTTTATTTTTCATTTTTTTTATTTCACTTTTATTTGGTTAAATGATGTTTAGGTTTTCAAGAATGAAGAATAGAATGAATTCCATTTGTAGACATAACTCACCCTATTCTACATCCTAACACCTAAAGAATCTAACTAAGGCCCTTAAGTATCTTAATTAAATTCATTTGAATGTAATTCATTTGATTTGATTTAGAATTTAGAATTTGAGTTTGTTTAAGTATTTGATTGATTGATTTTGGATTAGATGTTTTAGTTTAATTGTATCTTGATAATTCAATATCTTTAATATCCAATGAAGTTTAAGTTTGTTTATGTTAATGTGTTTATGATTGATTAATTTTAGATTAGATGTTTTGGTTTAATTAAATCTTGATAATTCAATATCCTTTTAAATTAATATATAATTCTTTTTTTTATTATGGTTATGTGACTTAACTTTATATTTATTTAATTTGATTATGGTTCATTTATTTGTAGTTTGATCGAATTAAATTAATTGAGATTTTAATTTGATTTTAATTGGGTTTGATTCTTTGTAATTAGGACTTTTGTCATGTTCATCAAAGTTTGGTTTTTATTTTGATTTCATACATTGGATAGTTGATTAGTTTATCTTATTTAAGCAAGTTGAACGAGATTTGATTTGATTACATATTAAATTGATGAGAGTCTTTCTTAATTTAATTTAATTTTATTTAATTTGATTTAATTAGCTTTATTGGTCTTTTGCTTCAATGTGATTATGTGATTAGTTTAATTAAGAAGTGTATTTATGTTAATTATAAAGATTTATTTAATTTTCAATTTGATTTCATATTTGTTTAGACTATGATGTAAGTAATAACTTAATAATTTAGGTTTAATTTAGGTTTTGATTAGTATTTAATTGTATTTATGTTTGATTAAGCTTAGATTTAATATGATTAATTTACTTAACGTAATTAGTTTATTTAAGAGGCATGATTAATTATTAAATTAAATAAATATTTGTTTAATTTTTAATTTGATTTCATATTTATTTGGGTTAATGATGTAATTAATGAGTTAATGAGTTAAGCTTAAATTAGGATTTGATCAGCATTTAATTGCATTTTATGCTTGATTGAGATTAAGTTTAATATGATTAGTTTAATTGACTCAATTAGTTTATTTAATATGTGTGATTAAATTAATTTGTAGATTAATTAAGTATTTGATTTGAATTAATTTTAATGTGATTTATTAAATTAATTTATTTTATTAAGATGATGGATTAATTTATTAAGTTTTCATTAATTAGATATTTGATTAATTAAGTTTGATTAAGAGTAATTAAAATTTTAAATTATTAGATTAATTAAGGGTTTGTTTAATTAGAGACTAATGACTTAATGATTTAGGTTTAATTTAGATTTTGATTAGTATTTAATTGCATTTTAATTATGTTTGATTAAGCTTAGGTTTAATGTAATTAATTTGATTAACTTAATTAGTTTACTTGAGGGGTGTGATTATTAAATTTAATTAGGGGTTTGATTTAAGCTTAATTTTAAAGTTAGCTTTAATGTAACTTATTTAAATTAATATGATGGATTAATTTATTACGTTCACATTAATTAGATGTTTGATTAATTAAGTTTGATTAAAGATAATTAAAATTTTAAATTATTAAATTAATTAAGGGTTTATTTAATTAGATATTAATGACCTAATTTCCCACATGTGAATGGTTTGATTTAGTTGAGTGTTTTACTTAAGTTTGATTTGATTATATTATTGTTACCATCATTAGAATTAATTAATTGTTTATTTCATTTCAATTAAGTTTGATTATTTATTATTAGAGTTTTATTTGATTTAATTCATTTATTATGTTTGTTTGATTTCATTAACATGTTTGATTTAGTTATTAGATTGAAATATTTAATGGTTAATTAATTATCTTATTCCAAATGGATGTGATTTAATCATATGCTAATTAAGCTTACTTTAACTTTATTTTGTTTAATTTGATTAATATCAAATTATTATGTTGAATTGGTTTATTAATCAATTTGATTTTTCTTAGTTTATTTAATGATTAATTAGTTTCAGTTTATTTATACTCATTAAGGAGTTTTATATGATTAAGATTCCATGCTTAGTGTATGTTTAGTTATACTAGTTTGACCCATGTTAAAGTTTCCTAGATTTGTTTAATTTTAAGTTTGATTTAAGATTTAATCATTTGATTGAGTTTTATTAACTTAAATAGGTTTAATCACATCTAATTTAATTTCCTCTAAGAATGATATTTTTTTATTTGAGATTTGATTAATGATTGCTTAAGTGTTATTTCATTTCTGATTTTGATTTGATATTTAAATTATTTTTAGATTATGTTTTAATTAACTATTTAATTGATTAAACTTTAATCTTAAATGTTTGTTTGGGGTTCATTAGGATTTAGAAAAACACATTATTTCTTAAGATTCCTTGATGTTAATTGAAGTGATTTAAGCTATTTTAAAGATTTTTGTAAATTTCTGAATTTTTATTTGATTTATTTTATTAAAATAGATAATTTGAACTTCAAAATTTAATTTCTCTCATTCTAGAAGTCCTTTTTACTTGAAATTTTTATTTTAGGTGTGTTTTAATTTTAGTTTCAATTCTTAAAAATTTTAACTTAATCTAACATATATTTTTATTTAATTAATAAATTTTTATTTTCACTAAAACTCAAATTCAGTTTAAGATACTGAAATTTAGAGATTTTAGGTTTGTTGGATTCCTCTCAGAAAGATAAATCCAACAAGCTCTTATTTGTAATTTTTTGTTAATTATTTTATTTTCTATACATTTTTGAAGTTTCAGGTGATTTCAATTAATTTTTTAAATCATAAAAATTTGTGTGGCACTGACATCAACCATTGGGTGGGAAAGACCAGTAAACCCACAGAGAGTGACCTGCAGCTCACTCTGGACCGTCCGATCGTAGATTAGATGGTCCAGATCAAATCATACTATCCGAGGCGATAGGCGACGCACGATCTAAGCCGTTGATTGTGAATCGAGAGACGCCCGATCGCATCGCGATCCAAACCATCCGATCGGAACTGGGATCGGCCAACATTGTAGTCGGTGATGAATAGTATTTTCAGGCTTTTTTAAAGGGAAAAGTGAGATTTCTAAGTGAAAGCTTGTCCAAACTGACCCATTTTCGCGCCGATTCGCACCGGATAAATTCTATTTTTTAATTGGGATGATTTAAAGTAAAAAAATACAGGATTATCTAGGAGAAATTCCTAAAATCGCAAGAAAATTAACACAAAATCCGAGAAATCCTAATGTCGATTAAAGTTTGGCAAAATTTACCTCGTCGGGGATGGTTTTTGGCGACGGTGAAGATCCGAGCGAACTCCTAGGTATGTGAGAAAGTTTTGGAATGATCTTTAACCTTCGCCTCCCTTCAGAATGATGTCTTCTTCGATTTTTACCATCGTCTCACCGAAAAAGAAACTATTTGTGTTTTTGAGCTCAAAAATGACTTAAAGAGATAGGGGATGGGTTCCTTTTTTGCTTTGGGGAGCTTTTGAGGGTTGAATGATGGTGGGAGCAAGAGGTCCAAAGCCTCATTTCCCCCTCCTTTTATAATGGTCGTAAATCCACTCTTTTTTAATTTTTTAGGCTCCAAATTGATTGTCATCTTGCTTGGGGTGGTTGAAATGGATGATAAATTGATTGAGGACTTTAGATTTTTACTCTAAAGTCTTCTCTTACTGCCATATGATTAGCTCTATTCAATGCAAATGTTAGGGAGGAGTTAAGTGCACGTGATAAGGGAGAATTAAATAAGGTTTGGTGGAATCCTATGTGAGGGAGGATTCATGAGAGATTTAAATGGGTTAGGTTGATTTTGGGCTGATCCCAAATGGGTTTGGGTCAGTTTTAATCAACCCCCAATGGGTCATAGCTTAGTTTCAGAAGATTTGGCTCAATTTGGGTCATATGGGTCATATTGTCAAGTTGATCAATTTGACCAAAATTGGCCAAATTAGCTTGGGTTATGGGTTGATTCATGTTCAATTGGCTAATTAAAGATGAATGTGGTTTTTGGTTTGAATTAATTTAGATTTAATTTGGATTTAGGCCAAATTGACCCTTTAGGCTAATTTGGACTAGGTTGGGTCAAGTTGACCAATTGGGTTCGATTGATCAAATTGGGTTTAATTATGGCTTTGGTCAAGTTCAATAATCAATTTGGAATGAACTTGAGCCATTGGTTACAATCAATTTGGGTTAGATTATGATTTGACCCGATTTGGTCCTTTAGGCAAATTTGGGTCAACTTGGATCAAATGGCCAATTGGGCTTGGTTTGGCTCAATTAGTGGTCAAGTCATATTTAATATTGATTTTGGGTTGATTCAAATCATTAGTTTCAATTAATTTGGTGTAGGATGAGTTTTAGCTAGTTTTGGTTTATTTGGGCTAAAGGTTGACTTGGTCAAATGACTAACTTGACTTGGTTTGACCCAATTGATTGTAATTGATCATCCTAAGGTGACCAATAATCATGTTGGAAGGTTTTGGTGAACTTGGTTCAATCCAATTTGGGTTGGATTGGAAGTTGGCTCAAATTGGTCCTTTAGGTCACTTTGGGTCAAGTGGACCTAAGTGGGTCAATTGGTTTGGTTTTAGTTTGATTCAAGTTTATTTGAACTTATATATGAGCCCTAGATTGAAATATAAATTAAACGACAATCAATTTGGAGTCTAAGGGATTTTGACTCATTTGAAATTTTCAAGTCAAAAGGGCTAGGTTGGGTTTGACTTGGGTTGGTTTCGATTTGATTTGATGATTGTAGGTTTCATTTATATTTAGGAAGATAATTGAATGAATGATTGATTCAAGAGAAAATTTATTGGTTTTGACTTGATTTGAATAGAAATTGGCTAAGCCAAAGAATTGGCTTAAAGGGTTTAGATTGAGTTTGGATTTGATTTTCGATATAGTTTTGGTCATTTGAATTTGGATTTCAGTTATATTTATGAATATAAATGAAGGAATAATTGATTTATAAAGAGATCAATTGAGTTTGATTTGATCTAAAGGGAGTTTTGACTAAGCTTGTGAATGTGGTTCATATGGCTTAGGAAGGGTTTTAGAATTTAAATTTGATTTTGAGTTTCAATCATTTGGAGTCAAATTTGAAACTAGATTCAGAATTTGAATTTGAATTTGAGATTTTATTTGAGAATTGAATCTGGGTTTGATTTGAGAAAGTGTACCTATATTGGGCTTAGGCTATGGGATAGGTAATTTCCTTAAGCCCTAAGATATAGCCTAATCTTATGATTAGCACTTCTAAATCTCTAGGCTTAGGATAAGTGTTCACCTACTCACTAGAAGTGTCTTATGACTAAGAAATTTTTAATGTCTAGAAGAGTCCTAAGTCTAAGAAGATGAGGTTAAGAGCTCACTCCAAAAGTGAGGTCAACAATCATTTAGTAGACCTTGTCAACTCTATCAAAGCATGGGGATTATCTTATGATCACATTCGGGGAGAAATATTTATATCCTTCATTAACTTGAATTAGTATATGAAAATATTCATTAGCTTGCATGCATATAGTCATAAATGATTGAATTAATTTCATCATTCTTCTTCTTTATTGTTAAAACTCGTGCAGCATCCTTAGTCACAAAGTTTAGGTGTTTGGTATAAGTGTCGGGACCCATGCGGGTGTTTATGACTTAGATAATTTTATATAATTAATGAAATCATTGATTTTGAAAATCATAATTAGAATAAAATTTCTTTTATTTTTGGATTGAAAGAAGATCCATAAGTAGTGTAGCATTTAATTTAGTATCGTCTTCTGTCTACTTGTACGAAGAATTGCAGATCTGGTGGCGATGATTTAGATTGAAATAAAAAACATCATAATTTTGCTCGTAATTAGGTTACTTATTGAATTTTCCAACCCTCAAATATTATTTGGCTTCTAATCTTTATTGAACTTTAGTTATACTTGTCATCAAGTTGCTCATCTTTAGTGAAAATCTCTTTTAAAGTTCATTTAATTTTCTCCAATTCATTTGGAGTGAAGGGTTGCAAAGTCATGTTTGTATTCATTCATATATTATCAAATTCATTGCATTTGCTATATGATCAAGTATTCGAATATTTCATAAGTTAATTATGCTTGATCATATAGTAAATTAAAGACTTTTAAATTATTTTATTATGAGTTTTAAAATGATTTTAATGTTTTACAAGAGATCTTATCTCATGCAATTTCAATTCCAGTTAAACTTATATTTTTTTTATAGATTCATCTATTTCAAAACTTAGTAAGCTCAAATTGAATATTGAAATTATCTTAATATTCAATTTAGGCTTAGAAATTTCTATTTAAATAGATTTCTTTAAGTCATTATCACTGTAAATTTCTACATTTTTAGATTTAGATCATCCTCGCATAGCTGATCAAAGCATGACGCTTTATTGAAGATAATGACCAGATCACGACACCACGTGTCTTCATACCCACTAAGCACTATTGAGCATCAGTGGGGTCTTCGATCACCTGCATGTAGCAAATATATATAGTTTTCACATATTTAAGCCTCTTTATGTTATGCCTTTGCAATGAGCATTGATGACGATCGTCAAGTGAGCTGACCCACTACACCCTATTGAGTATAGCGGGGTCTTCAAACCTACTATGTCCTATTGAGCTTAGTAGGATATTTGATCACCTTTTTGAAGGAGCTATTGTTTTATTTGATAACACTGATCCTTGACTACTAGTTCTTGCATGTCCACCCTCGATCTTGTAAAGGAGGGGACTACCATTGACCGTTTATTGCTTGTTGTAAAACTCTTCAACATGTTGAATTCTGCAGCAACTGAGAGTAGATCCTTGATCTCAGACTCACTAGCTGAGAGCAGCATTCGACCATCTGGGTGTACAGCAATATTTGCACCATTTGAACTATTCGCAGTAAATTCCAGCAGAGGTTTTGGAATGTGAAATTGCCTTGTTGAGTGCAGAATATGATCTGAATCGTGCACTCCAACCTCATAAAGAGAAAACATGTCAGAAGTGTCAAAAGCCACAGTTTGTAGTTCCGAAAGATTAGACAGAAATGAAGTATCTATGCAATCTTCCTCATTGAACCCGCTGAAAAGAAGCTTCAGGATCTTTTCACGTCTAGCACACTGTTCAGCAATCCTAAAGCTTAAAAAGTTGGACTGAATCAAGACGAGCATCTGGCACATCTATAAGGATAGGATTTCCCACTATTGGAATTGCTCTTTGAGGGCAGTTATATGTTGGGAGCAAGTTCTTCAGAAGCAAGCTCTCTTCAATGGGAGGAGAACTAACCAGCACAGAAGCTGATTTTATGATCTCTCTTCTACTGCCGTAACCTGGTAAGGTTGTTGAAATATCCTTGGAAGATCGGCAAGTGGTATGGTCCTGCTAGGAAGGAGCTAGGAAGAAAGAGAATGAACGGGAGAGAGCGAGAGAGAGTACATTTTTTTTTTGCTGAGGAGTTCCGGCTTGTTGAGGACGAACCGAGAGAGGAGACCGAGAGGTATATTTTTTTTGCTGGGTCCAAGAGAGGCTCTCTACCCATGCTTCCCGCCGAGAGGGAAAGAAAAAGACGTTAAGATTCTTAATTTCAGATTAATTATTTTTTAAAAAAATATTTCAATAAGATTGGATCTGTTTTAAAAATAATTTATATCCAATTTTTTTTAATTAATTCTGAAATAATTCAGACATTAACAAATCAGATTCGATCAATATTAAAATAAATATTTAAATTTAGTTATTTTAATGATCATATTTATATAAAAAATTCATCAAAATTAATCTCATAAAATATGGATGTAGTTTCAAGGCAAATTGAGATTCGTAATCCGTTTAATGAGCGCCGTTTGAAAAGTCTAATCGAGTCAATTTTGGTTCAAAATTGCGATCGCCGCTGACCGCCGAATCTCATTCGATGATTTCAACATTTTACACAACGAGGATCAAACTTGAGGATTTTGCATCGTCACAACCTCCCGACTGATATGCGCAGAAAGACGCCGATGATTTCCTTGATCGCTCTTCGACCGCCAATGCAATATTATAATTAATTTTGGCGTCAACGAAAGTCATTCATCGATCGGATGTCAATTCGACTGATTTTGATGATGCATAGTGCATTTCAGCTCTGATTTGCACGTTGAAGCTCGTCGAATTCATCCTGTGAGTTCGACTTAACTTATGGCGCATGCATGGAGGTCAACAGGATCATCCATCAAGGTTCACTTGAATGTGTGGAAGCATGTGTTTTATTAAGATTTTTAGAGGAGTATTCTAATTATTTTGAGATCAAAACACTCCATCAAATGAATCTTGTTGAAATCTTTAAATAGATTTCAATGATATTAGTATATCTGAGTATTTTAATGATATTGAAACTGATTGATCTCAATGTTATTAGATTATTTTAGTTGTGGCATTCATTTCGATTATAAGTAAATCAAATTCAAAAGGAGTTCATTGTCAAAAACAATCTTACAAAGTTTTGAACTATACTAAGGAGTGCTTAAATTTTATCCCATTACATAAGATCATGGTGTTTTTGATATAATTGATTTTATTCTTCGAGATGCTCATTTTAATTATAAGATTATCAAAAATAAAATTTAAATGATTGCACTGTTAATTCTAAAAGTTTTTATTTCAAGTATTTCAGCACTTTAAATTAAAAAATCTTGTTAATATTTGTGTTTAATTAGATGAATTTCATGGTGACATTCAAATACAAAATTAGCCAAATAACATAATTGGCCATTTGAATTGTACCAAGGGATTAGTAAGGTAAAGGGCTAAGAGGAAGTGGGAAACTTAATTTATTAATTCCATGTCTTTGACTTAGCCTTTTCTACTTGCATCTCTCAACTTTTGGGAGAAAATACTTTAGCTTTTAATATCACTTCTATTTTGTGTCAACTATTAGGTTCTTTAGTTGCACATTTTTTGGCACATATACACCCTATGCCCATATTTTGGACATTTTTGGCTAAAATCTAGTTAAAAAGCTCCAAAAAGAGATTAGTGCTGCAAATGAACCGAGCATTCAACAAGCTACTCGTGACTTAGCTCGATTAAATTGCTCACGTTTTCATTTAACTAATCGAACAAAACAGAATATCGATCTAAAACAAAGGTTGCTCGATTTATATTCATGAATAATATCATTTAAAGCTCCCAAACAAGCTCGTAAAAGAACTCGATTACGCCTCAATTAAAGCTTGTTCATAAACAGTATCATTTATATTTCTCAACACACTGCTCGCGAACAAGCTCGATTAAGGCTCATTTATTTTATAAATTTTGCTAATGTGATAAGCAATTTGAACCGAGTCAAGAAGGTCAGACGAGCTCGAACCAGATTTTTTAAACGAGCTTGAACTCGAACAGGCTTGCAATAAGCTAGGCTTGGCTCGTTTTTTATTAATAATAATAATATGCAATAAAGAATACAGCTATACTCGCCATGTTGTTATGACTGAACAAATCTCATTTAATAATGAGTAATGCTGCCCATTATCACCCCCACATTAATTATGAGAAGAAAAAAAATGATATTTTGATCAATTTATAATCTAATAACTCCTAAGGATGATGTACTTGTCACATTATTTAAATTGACAATTTTTGTTTAGGTACAAACAATCACATATTTACAATTTTGTAGGATAATGAAAAGAATAAAATTATAACAGAGGCTCAAATGTAATTAGGAGGCTTTTGATTGTGATATATGACACCTAAATTTTCATAATTATTTTACAGATGGAATATTAAAATTTGGCGACACTAATACCATTTTTTTTTATTTTGACATAAAATACTATGGAAAAATAAAATGAAAATATTCATTGTAATTTTAAATATAAAATAATTAAAATTTAAGTTATTTATAAAACGTAATTTATTATTTTTTAAACATGTAGCTAACATCACATGCCATGATTTTAGGGAGATTCTAATGAGAAATACATCCGAACATACATACATAATTTTTTCCCTAACACACAAATAACTAAATAATAATCACAATTTAATTACTTTATAGTGCAAGTCAACACTCATATTTATTATTTTGTTTAAAATTAATAAAGTTCAATCATAATTATTTTATTTTAATTCGTTGAGAATAATGAATATTGGTCCAATTGCATTAAAAAAAACACACATTGAGCTAAGCGGAAGTAGTCTATTAGAAAGCACAATTACACGTGAGAAGAAAGAGTTATAGTTGACAATATATATATAATTGATTTATATAGTACAAATAAAATAATAAAAGATAATATATTTAAATAAAAAATTAATAAGCACTGAAATATTAATAAACGGTGTCAAAGGCATGTGTGTTGTACACTACTTTTCTTCTTGTGAATGTGCCAGTTGTAATCTTTGGACGTTTATGCCTCTCTTTGCAAGTAAACAGAAACGTCTGAGTCACCGTCTTAACAGTTGGTGAGCGACCCAGAACTTTCTGAGAATAATCCTTCCAGGGAGCCTATCTTAGGTGGAAATCAGTGGAGACACGATAATGATTTGAATGTGACGCTGCGCATGGGATTAATCATAATAACATCTCCACTCATAAGATAGGTGGAGTGTTGAGTGGATACTCATTCCAAAAAAAAAAAAAAAACAGAAACGTCTGCGTTCAATGAATCAGCGGAGACGGCGACGCCGTCAAATCTCAGACCACCAAACCACGGAACTCGTCCACCGATAGGTGCGGTCAGCCGCAACCGCGTCAAAACCCAAGCTGTATGCAAATTAATAAAAATTTAAACATATTGACCATATAATTCTTGCATATTTATCCATATTTAATACTTAAATTTTACATTTACTTATATATAACATATAAATATATATATATATATATATATATATATATATAATATTTTACTTTTTAAAAATAGATAATAATAATATTTTTAATATGATATTAACAAAAATAAATATTAAAATTTAAATAAACCTCAAAATAAATATTTACATATATATATCTATAATTCTTATGTATTTACATATCTACCACTTTAGTTTTATATTTATTTATACATAACACTATTAATTAATAAATAATTCCTTATAAAATACGAAGCCTCCTTAATAAGAATTTCCAAAATATATAACAAACATTCCAATTCAGAAATAACACAAAAAGAAATTCGTTTAAATATTTTATTTCCAGATTTTGGCCAAATGAAACATAAAAAGCAATATCACAAAATAAAAATTCAATAACACAATAAAAATTATAAAAATAAAAAAAAAAACGATTCCTGCTTTGTAGCAGGAGAATTGACTAACCTCTAATAAAATCCGCCGTGCTTACAATGCAACGGCTATCAAATATCGTCTTCCTAAAACATCCCATTATGAAAATGCCCGGACTCGTTCACATTCTGGCACTCCATTTTCTATACATTACATCAAAATCTTATTTGCAATAATAAGAATTAATACAACAACCATCACTGTATATCATCGA
The DNA here is from genome assembly GCA_021442155.1 of Cymbidium sinense. Taxonomy (NCBI): domain Eukaryota; kingdom Viridiplantae; phylum Streptophyta; class Magnoliopsida; order Asparagales; family Orchidaceae; genus Cymbidium; species Cymbidium sinense. Next base: position 136,640,969 of record CM038222.1, read on the forward strand.
CTCATCTATCAGAGAATGGAGCTTATGTATCAGCTGCCTCAGGAGACTGACACCGTTGAGAAATGTGGCGGCTCAGCTCAATTCCCTCGGTCCTCTTGTTGAATGTGTAGAACCACGCACTGAGGAGAACAACAGGCGCATCCAATTCTACTAAAGATCACTGTGAACTGAAGTTCTGATACTGAAAGGGAAGAATCAGACATTCCTGAGGGTTAGAATAGAAATAATCTTCTTCCTTCGGCCGGTCCATGATCACTTTTCTCCTTACAGGCTTCCCACTGCGGTTTTCATGGGTGGCCTTTACAGAAGAAGAGAACTCATCCCAATCAATATAATCATGGTTGTACTGGTCTATCAGCTCGACGAGGAGCTTACGGTCCAGGAGAAGAGTCTTCCTAAAACCCAGGTACCTGGGAGGGTGGTTCACAGTCAAAAGAAGGCAACTAAGCTATTAGTGTTCAACGACTGAGTGAAAGGGAGAATGTGGAGTTACCTCCTGTGACCTTCAACAACCTTGGCCATGTTGCCGTCATATGTAGGAATAAATATGTCGCTTTCCAATGATACTAGATAATCCAATGCTGCCATCTGTGAAGAGTGATTCTGAAAAAATCTAAGATCTGATGGCTCCAATAGCGTCTCTTTCCTCACCTGTTGCGCAGGAAATAGAAATCAATAGAAGGAAGAGAGTTCAAGGACAAGCTGAAGAATCGACAGTTGAGTAACTGACCACATTTGGATAAGCTGCGGTTAGAGCAGCCATTCTCCTAGCTCCACCATATATTTCACCAGCTGCGATGTATATGGTGGTGCTGGGATCAACGTCCAATGCCTTCAGTATAAGAGCAGTTTCCTCTGGTGTCAAAGGGCAGAAACCATCTTTCCTTTTCAAGTCAGAGTCTATTACTTTTTCTTTCCACCAAGGATATGCATATCTGTAAATAACCAGCTCTAAGTAACTACCAAACATATATAGTTTATCATGGAAGAGAATTAAGTCCATTAAAGGCACGAACTGCGTACCTCATTCTGGTCAATTCCTCAGCCTCTTCCATGGAGCAGCCATGAGTACAGCCTGAGAAAGCTAGCATGTCCATTTCGTAGCGGAGATGAAGGACGAGAAAGGGGCCATTTCGGCGGAGCATGTTGATCACTCTCCGTCCTAATTCTTCGATTTGTGGAGTGAATCGAAGAGCAGCAAAATTTGTCCTGCAACGCAACTTTTGAATCTCCATAGGCAGGCCATTGTTCGCGAGCCTGGAATCAGTTTTATTCAGATGAACGATCTTGTGCTTCTGGATCAATGGTAGAATCTGCTCATGAACATAAAAAAGTTCAGCTATTGTTAATTACACTGTACATACACAAACCTTGAATGGATTCAAAATAAATAAATAAACAACCAAGCAGACCTGATTTTTGTAGTAAGAGATGTCAGACCAACTAATAGGTGGCATGGAATAGTACATTCCCAGCTCAACTCTTCGCTTCAATCTAGGAGGGAGCTCTTTTAATATCCTGACTTCGTCCCTCAATGAAGTAATGAAGTGGCCTACATCAAAAATGTCTTGAAACTCACTGTCAAATGAAAAGTTCTGTGTGAATTAGCAAAGTAAGAGATTAGGAGAAAGTGCACCCAAAAATTACACAATATTCTATCATCCCTACAATTCAATTCACCATATGTAATGTAACTAAAGAAATTAGCATACCTAGGATCACTCCAGAATGAAGTCTTGTCCAATTCAGGGATAATCAGAGTCACATTTAAATATCTTGCAATAGCAACCATGTCGCATATCTTCAAAGATGGATATTTTATGTTAAAAACAACTTAGAAACAAGCAGTTTTCGATGCAGAATATCACAAAATAGAATGCAAAATTCAAACATATTTAATTTTCATCATTGAAATACTTACTGCAGCTCGCATTTGATTCAGGCCGCCATTGCAGGAAACCATCAAATAACCATTATTTTTATAAATCCCTAAATAAACAAGCAATGCCAAATGTCAGATGGAACAATGTGGAAATAATTACACATGCATTCAAGGTATCAATGACCATGGGGGTGAGATCTATTCTAATCATTAAGCCGCCAGTAATTAGATGCAGCTAATGAGATCGCATTAACTGCTAATGTGGCCGGCTATTTCAAGTAACAATTGAGAAAGGAGTCACAGGACAGATTAGGAAGAAAACCAGTTGAACGTGCAATGGATTACTCTATTGACACAATCACAGTTAAACGTCTACTAAAACATCACAGAGATGGAAGAAGTAAAAATTCTATGAGAAGACAGGAATTAAGCACAATTTTCCATTGTTAGAACAAGCAAAATAAGAAGCCATAAACGCTTGTATCCATCAGCATCATAGTGTCAATTATTAACAAATATCTAGACCAGTCTTGTACAAGACTTTAGCGATCAACCTGGTGTGTGAAGAGACTATGTATAAACAGCAATATCTTAAAAACTTTTTTTTTTTTTTTGTTTGGGTAAGAAGGAAGCCACAATCTGGCAAATCATTCTGAAAATAAACACACAGAATTCGACCTTAATTCTTGGAATAAAAATACAGATTATGTTAATGAGCCTTATAGTAAATATAAACTTAGCTAAATCTTAAAAAAATCCAAATTCCTGAGACTCAAAGGAAAAGTTTGTAATTATATATTACCAACTAGCCAATCATCTCCATCTCAGTGAAAAGCGCAACCAATCAAATTTAAACAAAATCCCTAAAAAATCTACAGAAGAGAAAACAATCAAAAAGTAAAAGAGAGAGAGAGAGAGAGAGAGGAGGAAAACTAACTCTTGGGTGGAAGAACAATCTTCTGAGCAGCAACAGTTGGATGGTTCAGCGTCGGCGAGGGCGGAGAATCCGACAGAATGAAGCAGGAAGGCCAGCCCTTGAGAACCCTCGGACCCCACAACTCTCCAAGTGCCGTAAGCTGAACTAGGCACGTCCACAGCAACACGGTGGTAGTCGCACGGATCATCCACAGCTTCATCCTCGACCTCGACACCATCGCCCCCTTAAACTTCTGCACCGCTGCCACCGCCTTCCCCTCTCGGCATGATGACTTCAAGCACGTCTGCCTCTCGTCGTACTCAGATCCCGGCGGCGACCTCTCCAGCTTGCACATCCTCGGACCCCAAAAGTTTCCGCCACCATTCATTAGCTACACTACCCTCCAATCTCAATAATCCGAGAAACAAAAGCTAAACTCACCCCACCTCTCAAATTACAGACCACTAAAACAAAACTCCAAAAATATTAAAAAAAAACAATTGCCACACCCTCGTCGCCTCCTACTGTTCAATTCACAAATCGGTGTAAAACAAAACAAAAGAAATGTAGCATCCTTGACTCCAATCAATGCAGCTTTGCACAGTGAAAAAAAAATCCCTTCAATCCAGCACAATCGAACAGAAAAAATGCTAAAAAAAGGAACGAATTCAACAAAAGAACAAAACTCCGGTTTAACAACCCCAAAATCCAACACCAAAAACTACTCGCCTTCCTCCCAGCTCCAGGAATCCCCTCACCACACCCACGTCAACCGGAAACCGGTTCCAGAAAATCTCTACAGAGTACAAGAAACTCCCTAATATTGCTTCTTCAGGTAACTGGATAAAGATATATGGCTCGTTCCAGCGACAGTACGTCGGATCTCGGCGGAGACCGGAGGCAACGTCAGTACTCGGGAGACCGAAATCCAAAGGGAAGCCGCTCCATCCTTCCTATCCTTCCTATATATCATCCTCCGAATGGCTAGAAGAGAGAGAACCTCTGTCGCCTTATGCGTCGGTGGGCCGATGCCATACGAGCCGACGCGATCCGTACTTCTCCGATCTTGTATTCAATGATCAACAATCCTGACCGTCCGTTGCACTTCTTTCGCGCCGTGTCTTGGTAGGCCATAGTGGGCCCATCCATCCAACCTGGACGAGTCGTGTCGGAACACACGTCTTCATCTCAAGCCCCGGCTGATCCTCCTATGAGATGGACGGTCACGATCTAGCGGTAGGACATTAAATACTAGTTTAAAGTTCGAACAACACCAAGCACCCCTTCTATCGATCTCGTGACGGCCGCCGTCAATCTTTCTAGTCTTCTTTGCTCCTCTCCCGTCGGTTGCGCCGTTACTTCGCGTCTGACCGTCATATATACATTTTTATATTTTTTTTAAATTTTAATTATATCAAAATATTCTTAATTCTTTTTTAAATAAATTTTATTTTAACAGTATAATTTAAATACTAAAATACTATAAAAATAAATACCAAATATTATATGGACTGTACATATATAAATATACAAGGATTTAGTAGTGGCCTTTTATTATAGATTTGTTTAAGTATTAATTATTCGAGGAGAGAATATACTTTTCGGTGAAGGTTCAAATCATATTTTTAATTTTTTATGATTCATTTCTATTTTGTTGATGTCGGCTTGGCTTTGAATTAAATTTTCATAAAAGTAGATAACTTTTTAAAATTCATATATTTCTAAACAATAGTTATTTAAATTCTGTAAAAAGGTCAAAATTATACTAAAATTTTATGAATTAAATTTACTTAAATTTTACATGCATTATAGTTTAAACTCTAATCTATCTTAATTATAAAATTTCACTATTTAATAATAAAATATAATCAAAACCATAATACAAAATTCATGCTTATGCTGATATTAAATAAAATTTTAAATTAAAAAATTTTAATCGAAATATGGTAGTTTGTTGTGCAAGGCATCTTAGGGGCTATTTGGTTGTCTCAAAAAAGAATGCAGTATAACAGGAATGTAGTTTAAAAGGAATATAATGTAAAATGATTACTTTAAAGTTATTTAGTTGAGAGTTTTATAAATTCATGACTTTATTTTTTCTATTTAGTTAAAAATATATAATATAAAGTATTAAGCTGAATGACCTACGACGGCGGACGATAGGATGGTAAGCAAATGGCCGGCTGAGGCCGCGGCAGCAATGCGGTTGGCTGGCGGTAAACGGACAAAGAACGACCAAAGACTTTACATTCTTTTATTTGGAATTGATCAGATTTGAATTGGCCAAATCGAATTCCAAATACATGCGCTGTAATATATTTTGAATATATTACATTACCTAGAATTTACTTTACTGTCAAACATTAAAAGTTAAAATCACTACATTTCTTTCTGACTTAAAATTCTTCCAACCAAATAATTTTAAAGTTTAGTTTTTTTTAATCGAAGCTTTTGGATTCAAATTCTTACACATATGTTATATATATGAGTTTACGATTAAATTTGCTCGAATGTCCTAAAAAAATATAAAAATTTGCTCGAATTATTTAATCAGAAAAGCTAAGCTTGCCTACCAAAAATGTTGCGAGAGCATAAGATGTCATGTGCCTCTTCAAGTTATTTTATCGTTAGAGAGTCGTTGTTATGAAAGGAATGAATGACGCGATTTGTCGATTCTGTTTTTACTATAAAGTTAGAGAAAGAAACTTAATAACTATATGGACCACATAAAAAAAAAATCTACGTGCAGTATATTTCAAGAAAACACGTGACCAGATTCGATAATTAATCTGCTTACCTCTTTAAGCATGCAATATCACAATACGCTATTGCACCTTATTCCGCATCAGAATATAATCGCCAATTCTCTATAAGGCGACTACAACTTAACATAAATTGCTGGGAGTTAATGAATGCATTGGAAAAATGTTTAATTTTTATTTTTTTTACATTTAAATATTTTATGTATTAATCAAAATAAAAAATAAGGTTATAAAATTGTATTAATCAAAGTATTAAAAATGATTAATTTTTTAAAAAAAAATTAATAAAATGACCAAATTCTACACACTTTGACTACAATTTACAACAAATTTAAAGTCAAAATGGCAATGCATCATGAAACTTACCTAGTACTACATAGCTTATTTAGGCCTCGAAACATTTGAATTAGACTAATTTGCAATGATTTAGATGAGGGAATAGTGGTAATTAGTGTGCCTCAAAAAGGTACATTAATTGCTAGATATGTCTCTAATTAGGTCAGTCGAAGGACCCTATAATATATTGCCATTATCTTCTAATGATTCGAATCTAATTTTGAAAACATTCTATAATTATTAAAGTTCTTATAAATATTGTGATGTGCGAGATGTTTATCACGTTGGATTGTTTGTAGAGAAATAAAAGTTTGGATGCAAAAATCATAACCTATTATCCTTATTTTTTTCATGTCTTCTCAAAATTATTTTGGTTAGCCTAACCATTATATATATTTTTTATTTGTCAATAAAGCATTCATGGTATAATGAACTTTTAAATAGCACCTTCTTTTTTATTCATTATATATATAAGGTAGAAGTAACATAGAGAAGATTTCTTTAATTGATGGCATATGAAAGAAGATGACTAATGTTCAATGAGTAACAATGATCGTTCATCTTAGTTGATGAAAATCATCCATGGATAAGTAAAATGGTTGCAATTGTCAATTGATGATGGTGGTTGATACCAGCTTAAGAAGTCAGGTATTAAAAGAAAGTTATTGTGGTTATCTTTCATAATAGGAAGGCTGAGTGGCCAAAAAAAGTGTAGCACAAGTCAAGAAAAAAAATCACAAATGAAACCAATTAAAGTTCTAAACATTAAATTAGAGGGATTTATTTCAAGGATATTCTATTTTATTTCTTTTATGAAATAAACAGGCTCATGTGCTATGACATCTTTAAAGGATGGTGCAGCTTGTTTTGCTTTAGAGGATTCTCCTTGCTCAATAGTAGTGGAAGAAGATCCATAAAGATATGTTTTAGGTCGATCATTCCAATGCGTGAGTTGTACGGATCCCTTGGAACTCTTGGAGACCAAGGGCGTGACATCCCCACTAAGGCTCGTCCTTGTCAGATGAACGAGCATTATCTCTCTTTATCTAAAAATATATTTTTATGAATGATATAGGCGATATGTCCAACTCACGCATTGGAATGATCGACCTAAAAATATATTTTATGAATCTTCTTCCACTACTATTGAGCAAGGAGAATCCTCTAAAACAAAACAAGCTGCACCATCCCTTAAAGATATCGTAGCACAGGAGTCTATTTATTTCACAAAAGAAATAAAATAGAATATCCTTGAAATAAATCCCTATGATTATTCAATTAATAATCTATTGGCACTTTTAGAAAGATATTTGGGGAATAACCCATTTCCATATGAAGCTAATTTCTCTCATGAAAATCTTGAGAAAATCTTAACATAGCTAAAGTGTGTTGAGATTTCTCATGTTAGAGATCAATCAACTCACTTTATTTTATATAGCAAATGCATTATACAAAAGGTTATTCATCAAAGTGAATGGGGTTTGACACCATTCCATGAGAAAATTATTTCTCTCTCTCTTAATCAACAACATAAACTCAGTGTAAATTACTGGAGTTATGTTCATACAATGATGAAGATGTTCTTTCTTATCAACGATAAGAAGAGACATTCATGGATGATAATCATGAATAAAGAATTTATTTCAAAAGATATTCCAGCATGGTTCTTTCGCTGGTGGAATTATTTTGGTGCAGAACTTGACATTCTGGCCAAACCTATTAAAGAAATTTTCAATGAATGGATGGAAACTGCCCCGAAGATGCCAGCTATTAATCCTTGAAAAATGATTTAAGGCCAAAATTTAGCATATTTCTTCACAGACTGTCAGATCCCTTGGATTTGATTCTGGAATGTTACTCTCGAAAAAGATTCATTTAATCAGCTCGTCCTCCAGCGATAATTTTTATTGAAATGGTGGACTCAAATCAATGTTGAAGATAAATTAAAATAAATATGAATTATCATCAAGTCTTATTTGGAACTAACCCCATAAGACATCGATTTGAACTATCAGATGAAGACACAAAGATCAAACGCAGATATCCTCATGAAAATGAAGCCCAGCATAAAGCACGGCTTAAAAAATTGTACGGGGCTCAATTCGCCAGAGTATTCAAGCAACCCATCTACATCTGTGAAAGCGGAGAATCTTCCGACTATATCGATGTGGAATCTACTTTTCTAAAGCTGCCTCAATTATCAAGACTTTAAAAAGAGAGAATAACTTTTCTTAAAGTTATTTCATTTGTCTGCCACAAATGTCCAATAATTGTACCTTTGCTTAACAGATAAGCAAAGTGACTTCAATTATTATACCCTTTGCTTCACAAATAAGCAAAGTTATTGTATTCACTTTAATATTTTGGTGTCCGCCTCTCTCTATATATGGAGGTTGTGTCTATTATATTAGTGTGCCAAGTTCTGAGTGCTGTGTTCTGAATGCTCTTCTCCTCTCCTCTAGTTATCTTCTTCGTTCTAGTTCTGGTTTGCAGTCACCTGTAAATATTGAGTAAGTTTATAATATCATTGTATTCTTATTATTTGCAGTTGTTTTATCTCAAATAATCCTAGTATCAGAGCCATAATGGGGTGAATCCCCAAAAGGGGGGGGGGGGAATTTGCAGAAGAATCTTTAACATTTTGATCAATGATTTATTATGATAAATTCTGTCAAAGTCGGGTTAGAGTTGGTTAAACTCTTGTAAATCCTTGACTAGGTATAATCTTATCATGATAAATCCTTTTGTGATTTATAATCAAAATACTTTTATAATCTTTCAGTGAGATCCTGACTTCGTCGCATATGGCAGTAAATCCCTGTGATGATGGGTCGTAAGTCCTATTTATGTTGACTATTTTGGGTTTGCTGGAGATTATGAACTTATTTTATTATAACTCAAAATTATTTGATCAATTTATTAGAGTTCTCTTTTTGTTGAATTCTTTCCCTACTCTTCATTATGGCTTCCTCTTCCAACTCGAATTCTAATCTTATGATTAAAAATTCAAGAAATGATAGTTTAATTAAAATGTAGAATTAACGGAGTTCCCTCTAAATGAAGAAGACCTAAATAAATGGTCTTTACCTAAGATCGATAAATCTTTGATTTATCGAATTGATACCTTTGATTTCAAAGAAAAAACTTTCGTTAAAATGGTAGAACAATCAATCACTATAGATCAATTAGATTAAACTATTTATCTATTAACTCAAGAAGACTTGCATATATATATATGCAAGACTTTAAATATATTCAAATCGGGATGATTCAAATATCATTTAAACCTTTAACCTTAAAGGGATTAATTGCTTCCATCCTTGCCTGTTTACGAGATGGTCGATGCCTTAATTGGGATCAATCTCTCATAGGTGTTATCGAAACTAGTCTATGTCATGGATCGGTTTACTTTAATGCTTTTCCTAATTTAAGTTTATCTTTAACTGATATCAATCTTCTTGAAACCATCAAGTTGCAAATACAACTTCATGGATATGACTTTCTTCCTGGATCTGAAACTATTACTTTGATTTTCAGGTTACACTTTAGAGTTCTTAATACTTTGAACCCAAATATCAAAACAACCCCTTGAACGAGCAACCTTAATTGAAACTAATCTGTTAGCTTCTCATATAGCAACTAACAGAATTATTAAATGGAATGAGATAGTATTCCCCGACTCTTGGGCAATAACATTTGTGGTTACTCTAAGACCATCCATCAACCAAGACATCGATCAGATAATTCAAACATCTGAAGGCGATGTAGAGGTTAGATTTAATCCACGAAGATCAATCACCCTTCCCAGAGTTTCATTTCCTGCAGAAACTTTAGTAAGAACAAGATCTTCAGGTTCTCCTACTTATATAGAAGAACCACCAATTGAAGCAATTCAATTAAATCATAATAATGTTTATTATCCTGTGAGAGAAAATAAATCTCACTCTTTCTGAAATGAATTTTAGTCTTAATGAATTATCAAATAGGATCTAAGTCTAGAGAGACTATTTTGAGAGATTATAATCAACCTAAATATGAAAAATTCTGAAAGTGGTACAGAAATATCACCTCGGAAAGTCAAAAACTTGAAATATGAGATATATATTTTGAGGAAATGATAAAATGTAATAAGAAGGGAAAGGCAACGATTCCTTTTGTAGCCTGGTTCCTTCAAAATTACGCACAATCTGCACAGATAACTGTTTTAAGCAACAAAAAATGGCTAGATGAGCATGGGAAAAGCATGGAAACTCTATATCCTCCACCGATGGCCCGAATTGTTGATAATAAACCTCTTAATATTGCTGCTTTTGGAAAAATCAGCACTGATCCTCAAGCGTTAAAAGAATTTATATTATAATTAAGCAACTTAATTATAGCAATAGTACTGTACAAATTATTTCTGATAATTTATTCAGAATAGAATCTAAGGTCGATTAGTTAGTTAAAGAAAAACTTCCTTTTCAAGAAAAAAATATAAGAAGAATTACTGAAGAAAAACCTTCAGCAAGTTCATCTTCAACTATACTAAAACCTCTTTTTCAACCTCCTCCTAAACTTTCTAGTAAGTTAGAACCTTCAAAAGAGAAAATCCAAGATTTAACTCTTAAATTTAAAAATCAATCTTTAGGTACTTTAGAGGATGAATCCTCTGAGGAATCTCAAGAATCACATTAAGGCCTTGAAGAAATACAAGATGTATTTCAGAATCTTCAAATTCACTCACCACTTAAGATAAATAAATTATCTTATCCTAGAAAAAATCTAGATAAACACTATTATAAAAGACCGTCACCTCAAGATCTACTACTAGAGGAACCAACTGATTTTTTTTGTAACTCTTATGATAGAAACTCCATTTGTGAATGGAATATTGATGGACTTGTTGAACATCAGATCCATCAAATTTTACATCATATATTAATATTTGCGACTGCCTCTGAAGCCAGACGCAACTCTAACTCTTCCGACCAGACCGCTCGGGCTATTATTTTCTGGTTTTCTGGTATGTTAAAAGGTTGGTGGGACCATTACCTCACTCGAACAAAGGATGACTTCTAAAATGATCTTCATACTAAATACCTACCACAAGAGCAGCAGAAACTCAATGAGAATAATGTTTATAATCTGATCCGAGCCATGTTGGATCATTATGCTAGAACTCTTGGAGACTAAGGAGAAAAGACTCGTTCTTTACTCCAAAAATTAAGGTGTTCATCTCTTACCCATTTTCGTTGGTATAAAGATATTTTTCTTGCTAGGGTCATGACTTTACATGACGCCAATAGTCTTCATTGGAAGCAAAAATTCATAGAAGGGCTTTCCAATCTTTTCATCGATAAGGTAAAAACTCATCTTCGTTTACCTAACAGATCAATTCCTTATGATAATTATACTTATGGAAATTTTATATCTGCATGTATTAACACGGGACTAACTTTTTGTTCTGATATAAGATTAAATAACCAAATCAGATGAGAACGTCTTTTAGAGAAAAGACAACTCCACGAATTCTGCGAGCAATTTGCCTCCACCTCTGGTAAGATCATCTTCTTCCAAGAAGAAAGGTAAGCAGAAAGAAAATTTTAAAAATAAAAGATTTTATAAAACCCCCAAAACATCTAAAACCAAATCTAGACGAGTACACAAAACTTCTAAAAAGGAAGTTAAGTGTTACAAATGTGGCCGTATGAGTTACTATGCTAACAGATGTACTTTTAAGAAAAAAATTAGATGAATTGCAAATTGATGAGAGATTAAGACAGACTCTCATGAAGATTCTCTTAACCTCTTTTGAATCTGAAAAAAAGGTATCATCTGAAGACGAAGATTATAAATCTTCATCCTCTGATACTAAAAAATCTGCGTGTTGCAATTCTTGCAATCAAACAGATTATTATAAAAATATTATAGAAATGTCTCGTCTTTTTACTTTAAGTTTTGTCCAAAAGGACCAGCTTATTAAAATCTTAGGTCAATTAGATAATTCATCTAATCGAAATAAGATTATAAGTATTTTACATGATTAAGAATCTAACAAAAGCTTTTCTAATTTTTATATATGCTCCATGAAAGAAGTATAAAAGCGAAGAGCATAAAAGAATATTTCTCCAGCAGAGGTATCTCTAAATGATCTGAATGACCCTGGGGGCATTATATTCATTTTAACAAATAAAACTTTACTAGAAAATCTATCCAACAAGCACTAATCTTCATGCAATTGTCAAATTAAAAATTTTCAATAATAAATTAAAATCATTAATGTGTTAATTTTAGCAAACTTGAAATGAAAATGAAAGTATAAATGAGACAAAACTAACGACACCAAAAGTAGTCAATTAAAAGTTAAAATGAGCACAAATCAAGCACTTAAAGCATGCTAAAGAAGTCAAATCAAATGCCTTGATGAAAGAAATCCAAAATTAAGCTCAAGATTATTGAGTTATGTGACAATTAAGGCGCTTAAATAAAAGTCATACAATGGAGTATTCTGAAATTTTAATTATATATTTCAAATAATACTCTAAAAAACTATAAATATGCCTCTATTTATCCACAAGAAAGAGATTTAAACTTGAATTTAGATAGAACTTTGAGATCTTTAAAACTCCAAAGCTCTATGGGACAGCCAACACGAACCACTACTGGAAATCACTATTGTTATTCGTGTCGATCACTAATAAATCATTCTCTATCATTGACCACCAAATAATAACAATTATTATTTGACGACACCATTAACAACCTCTATCACACTACTATTATGACCCGATAACCATTATTAGATTATGAGGGTCTGATCATCAAAGCTTAGAATATTTGACCTGACTTATTAATATTGAGATTAATTTAAAGTCGATCATATATATTTTGAGTATGATCGGATATAATCAGAGTTAACTCAGAGACATGACGTACTCAATTTATGTATCCAATAGTATACCTAATCCTACTATAAAATAAGTGTTCGTTAAGATATTGTAGACGAAGATGAGTTATATATTATACGATACTTTTTGTGGTGAAGCCCTAGTCCAAATCATACAATTAATCCGAAGGCGATCATGAATAAGTGATCTCTCGCTTCTAAGGCAATTGAACTAAATGATATAAGAGAATATATTATATCCATGTATTTTCATACCAAGGGAAGCTTGAGTTGTCCGCTCCAACCATCTCCCTTAAGGTCAACATTATAATTATCTTTTACAAAGCTTGTGTGCTATAATTACCTTTGATAATGTCATTGCTCTAAATAAAATAGCTACAGTTTGAAGAAATGATGTTGACATTAGAATCAAATTCATAATGAGCAACTTTGCCGTGTGGACTATATGCTACAGATCTCATACAATACCGTGATTTTTTAATATAAATTATCGTCCGCAAACTATAAGTGTGACCTTCATATAATCATATTAGAAAAAAAAAAAAAATTGCCAGCTTGAAAACAAAAGGCAGAAAATAGCTTCGTCAACTAAGGCAATATTGACCCACATGTCTATATGGATACACATTCATGAACTTATATAAGCAATTTTTCAATTTTAAAAAATAATAAAAAATGAAAAGTCAATTTGGGAAGGCCATTAAAATATAAGGTTTTACTGATAGGCGGCGCAAGTGATGATATAGTGGATGAGATTAGGGCTGTCGAAAAAGTTTGTTATTCGCGAATAACTCGTATTATTTCGTTAGTTAAAGTGAGTCGAGCACGACAAATATTTTAAAATCGATTTATAAGCGAGAAAACGTATCATTCGTTGATCGTGTTACCGATTGGCAGAAATAAACTTATTATATTATATTATATACACAAACAATGGTTTAGTTGTTAAAATTTTTATTATGCAAAAGATTGACCCAAGTTCGAATACTCCATTTTACAGAATTTTTCGAATTATTGAATTTCGAGCCATTTTGAGCTGATATGAGCCATCTCGAACAGTTCGAGCCGAACACGAACAGTAAAATTATGAGTCATTTCGAAAAAGAATAAAGCAATTTTCAAATGAGATGGACACGAATAAGGATTCGATTTATTTATACCCCTAAATGAGACAATAATGTTTGAGATTTTAAGAGTGAGAGTTATTTTTATTTCTATTTAGATATTTTATGTGATATGAATTTAAATAGTGGATTGTAAGCATGAAAAATATAATTTCGATAGTTTTGAGTGCGTAAATCTCTCCTAAACTAATGGGTATCTTTATAGTTGATTGAGAAATCAATTGAGTACTTAAAAAAATTAATATTTTCTCCATTTTAAATAAGAAAAATATGCTTTCTGATATATTTAATGTCAAAGTGCAACGATGCTAGTTGACATGAAACATTTTCGAAATGAGCATAGGGACAGTTATATAACATATCTTATGAAATAAAAAATAACATATGTAGATACTACTAAATTTTTATGCATTTACATATTAAATATTTTAAAATTTATATTTATAAATATAACTCTTTTTTATGCATAAAAAGACGTATTTTATTTTTGAAAAAATAAATAATAATATATTTTTTATATAATATTAAAGATTTAAATATTATTTATATAAATATGAAAGTTTAAATATTAAATATATAAATATATAAAAATTATATGCTATGTATATAAATGTCTAAAAAAATTTCTTTTTTTATTTTTTATTTTTAACATTTTTCACATTTAGCTGTTTAGAGTTCTGCAATTAGAGAGCTTTTGGCTACTTTAAGCGAAATTAAAGGCTGTTTGACTTCAAATAGGATTTAATTCAAGTGGGATTCAATAAATTTCTTAAATCTAAATTTAATAGATCTTAAGAATATTAAGAATGAAAATTATTTTGTTACAAAATAAATATAAAGTAATTTTGCCAAAGAAATAGTAAATTATATATGATTTTTTTAGTAATTTTTTAGTAAAATTTTCCAATATATATATGATTTTTTTAATTTGATAATTATATTAGTATAAAAAAGTTTTCTTTTTGAAATCATGTTACATACAATCAGATAGTTTTAAAGTATTTAAAATACATTATTTTTATTCTAATTTGAAATATCAAATCAAGCAGAAAATATTAATTTTTTTTATTTTTTGTAGACAATAAATAACTTCAAATATTCAGAATATATTATATTCTTTTTATATTACAGTTTTTTTTTATATATATATATATATATATATATATATATATATATCTGATTGGCTCAGCTATTAAAATGTTTTTTAAGTAAGATTTTATAAAGACTACTGATGCGGATTTCAGGCAAGCTATGAGAGGGCACTTTGTCCACTAAAATTAGAAGTTATCGTCATATATTGTAAATATTTTTATTTGTCCAGATATAACTTTTAAAAATGATTTAATTTATGACTTCCATAAAATTTAAGAATTAATAATTATAAACAGATATAAAATATATTAATTATATTTTAAAATAGCCCCTTTAAAGAGAATTTTACAAATCAATCACTTTCACCTTTAAAATTTTAAATTGATATTCAAATATTGATATTCATAATAAAGACTTGATTTACAATTTTTATTTTTTAAAATTTACAATGATTTAATCTTGACATATATAAATATATGAATCCTATAATTAAAA
The DNA here is from genome assembly GCA_021442155.1 of Cymbidium sinense. Taxonomy (NCBI): domain Eukaryota; kingdom Viridiplantae; phylum Streptophyta; class Magnoliopsida; order Asparagales; family Orchidaceae; genus Cymbidium; species Cymbidium sinense. The sequence continues at coordinate 136,656,465 of CM038222.1, forward strand.
AAAACTTAATTAAATTGTAAATACAAATAATTTGAGTGGCTAATTTATAAAAATCTCTTTAAAATATTTAAATTGTGCTCTTGTAGAAAAAAAAAAGAAAAAAAAAAATCCCGACATGATTTTCTGAAATGAATTCACCTAAAAAATAAGATTTGCTTCTGAAAGATAAATCAAAACAAGAAGAGAATTACATTTGTAAAAAAAAAATTGAATGGAGTTAAATGAAAAGTTAATGAATATATTTGAGAATTGAAGTTTCACTTTTAATACGCTGAGGAGAGTTTGTGGCACACCGAACTTTGACCTATTAAAAAAAGAGCATTCACATAAATAGCACATAATTTTTAAATATAATTTTATATTTAAAATTTAAAATATAATGTTACCTAGATATATAATTAAAATATATTAATTGTGAAATATTATATATTTATATATATATTAATATTCATATAAATATTATATATATTATTAAATAATTAATATTACATTAATATATAATATTTTATAATAAATATATAATAACTGTATTGATCGAGTGTTATATGATGATATAGTATTATAGTTTAGATTACTGTTATGTTTAAATTATTATATTTACTTAAATAGTACTTAAAATAGTAAAAATTGCACTATCATGATATTTTGAAATTGAAATGCATCATTTTCTATGTATAAGAAAATTTCTTTTTTTATAAATATTAAATTTTAAGGATTAGATATGTAAAGGAATAAAAATTGTGTGTGATATATGTAAATTTTTTTTTATTACTTATTTAAATTTATTAGATCTGCCTCAGAAATAGTCCATGAGGACCATGACACGAAAATAAGCAAAGTTTATTAAGCGTAAAGAGACATTAATCGTCATAAAAATGACATATTAATTAAAAATTTAAAAACATTATTTCCTCCGCCATAGATATATCACGAATAAGTCCTGCGTTCTTTAAAAATATTCGTCCCACAACAGATAAATTATTCATTTAATTACTCTAACAATCAAATACAATAAAATCAAATTAATTATTAAAATAAATAAATTTATAGAGAAAAAAAATCTAATAATTTAGTTGTTTGGAAGAAGTATCTTTCTATAGCTCATAAAATTATATGATTGTCTTTATGTATAAATATAATTTATAAATATATTTTTTTTAACTTCCATACGAATGTATCAAAAGATAATGTAAAACATATAAATAAAAAACATTCTTCAAAATTATTTTACACAATATTATTAAAATAATCAAAATATAAAAATATATGAAGGCTCTTTTTGTTTTTTTAAAAATTCAGAAAAATAATAATGCATTTTGTTTTACAATTATATATTGGTTGTTTTTAACATCAATAAACATAATAGAAAATTAAATTTATACAAAACACACACATAATATATATATATATATATATATATATATATATATATATATATATATATATATATATATATATATATATATATATATATATATATATAAGTATAATTCACTCTTAATATATTTATGTTTAAATTATATTAAAACTGTTGCATGAAGGAAGATTCATTTCGATAAAATAAGAGAATTTAATATCTTACCGTTATACGAAGGTTCCGTACACACAACAAAAGAGTTTGAGAGATATCAAAATTTTACATAAAAAACTCAAGAATGTAAAAACCATGGGGCTTAGCCCACTTAGAAATAATCTCATTATATCAGTATTTGTTATAATTATTATCCTGTATCTAAAATTAGAGAATGATAGTTTACAAGAGTAGGTTTTGTGAAGCTTCAGATCGGTGACAAGCTTGCAGTTAGTGGTTTGATCGATGACAACAACCGGCGATAAGATTCGATAGGTAGCGGCAATTCGACGATGAAAGTTGTGACTGCTGGCAGTAGTTGGAGGTTGTGATCGGCGGCGGCGGCGGCTGATGTTGACCAGCAATGAGGGTTGGCGATGACCAATAGTGGTGGTCCAATGAAGGTCGGGCGATGGTGACCAGAGGCGGCAGCCGGATGTGACCAATATGGCTGTAATAAGGATCAAACGAGATCGAGCGATGGTAATGCCGTAGCGATCAAGTATAATCAACGTGGTGGCAGCGGTAATCCAAATAGAGCAAAATAGCAATGATGGTAGCCGTGCGGCGGTTGGCGGTGATAATAGTGTAGCCCTGGTGACCGGCAGCGGTTGGCGGTGATAGTGCGTGGTGACCAACAATTGCGCGGTGATGGTGATTGGTGAGTCGATTATCTTTGAGATTCTTAGTATTCTCTCTCTCACGTAGGTCCCCATGACCCTATGTGAAGAATGAAAGGTTATTTATAGATTATGTGAGTGACATTTCTTGTAAATACATGCAAAATCTAAACCACTCAATCGGATAGCTCAAAATGATCACCTCAATTATCTGATGTATTTTAAGTATTTGAATACTCAAATAAAATCAAAATTAAGAGATCTTAGGCTTGTTAGATTCGGCTCGATTTGACTATAAGTATGTCATATTTAGAAGCTATTTAGGAATCCGGCTAATATATCAAAGTTTTCAATTATATATTAAGTACTTGATTTGGACTAATCTGAACTCAAAATCAAATTACTTTCGATCTAATCATGGTGTTTAATATTAGCTCTATGAAGATCAAAAGAGAGTTTGAAAGATTAAGATTTTGATTTTAAGTGATATTCAATAATACATACATTAAGATTCGTGCTTTAATTATGAGGTTTTTCAATGATATATCAAAAAATAATAATATACACATTAAGCAAGACATTTGAGTTTTGACCAAATGGTTTAGGGGTGCTTACAAGCAATCTTTTTGAGCGATAAGACGTGATAATAGGAAAACAAAATGAGTCAGAACTCTTAACATTAACTTGATCCGAAATATATCCTTATAATAGGAGATATTAATTATTAAATTCTGTATTTAAATAATTCTTTCTCAGTACAATAATAATAAAGGTATTATCTGTATTTTTAAATATATAAATTATGAAGAACACATAAAACTGTGTTCATAATATATCTTCCCAATTTTTATATATAAGATTAAAAAAATATACATTTTTAGGATAACTCCGAAGAAAAAAAAAATTAAAAGAAATTTTATATGATAATTAATTAAGCAACGTTTTAGGTGCCGCCTTAAGGACTATAATCTATAGGTTTTGCGAAGATCGTGCACTCAATTCATAATTGCCTAATTTGACTCATTTAAATAAAAGAGAACAACTTCAACATTCTTTTCTTAGTTATTTAATTAAATAAATACAAGAGAGCCAAGTTATATATATATATAGCAAATTGGTGAATTTTTAGATTGTCTTTATTCATCCTTCAGATTTGCCAATCTAAAAAGGCCTGTTTTTTGGCCCATTGGGCTGGCCATATTGGGCTTTAACAAACTTTGCTAATTTCATTAAATGATGAGCTTTTTTCTAATAATAAGTTTACTTTAAGCATTAAGTCAATACAATTGGAAGCTTGCAATAAACTTACTTATTATAAGAAAGAAAATTAATTAAGATAGCTACAAGCATATTATTAATTTATTATTATTTATATAGCATAAAAATAATATAATAAAAATGATCATATTTCTATTATACATTCACCATAAATATTTCGTGTATAACACATCTAAAATATTACAAGCAAAACCTCTTAAACATATAAATTATTAAATAATATAGATCTAATTTATATTTGTCATTTATCTTCTTCTTTGATTATTGATTCATTTTCTTATATTAACAATATATTATGATAAGTATCTTATGTTTTCTATAGATTTCTTTCAATAATTGAATTATTTATTTATTTATATAAAATTATTGAAAAAATAATATAAGATACATATTTTTAAAAAAATGCAGCAAATTTAATTTCAATTTCACAAGAATATATAATATTAAATTCATTATTTTTTTATTAAAAATCTAAACTTTGAATCAATAGATTAAAATTGAGTGTACAAGATATATAAATTTCAGTTGAGGAGCAATGGGCTCTGTTATTGATTAATGGAAGGAGTGTTGACCTATCTATATAGGGTATACTATGTGCCGCGTCTGAAGTTTTAGAGAAAATTTTATGCAGTGGAGTCTACGTAGCTTTTCGTTGAGTTCATGCGTAGCTTTACGTCTGAGACTCAATCTGGCTCGATCGTGTCGATAATTTTTTTCTGTTTTGGCGCTTAACGGCGGATGGCGGATGGACGGCAATGATGACGTTTATCTTGGCCCGACCTGGCTCGGCCCGCCTCGTTCAAATAGCGGGAGAAGAAAAACGAGACGGGCGTCGTTCGACATTCCTCCGCGAGGTTTAGGGCTTTCTCCTAGCTTCGACTCCTCTCGATCGGCGACGTCCAGGTCGCTTGGTTTAGCAAATCTTGCGAATAACTTATTAGGTATTTGCATGAGATATTTATACATTTGTTCCCGAACTTTAATGAATTTAGGGTTTTCTCTGTTCTTCTCACCGTCCAGTATGTGAACATTTTAGAACATTTGAGTTCTTTAAATGAACAGGATGTATTTTAGTAGTTTTTGAAGATATTTTGTATGTGTACTCTCTGTACTGTCAAGATGGTATGCTACTTTCAAATTTTTTTTTGATTAGCCTTGTGAAATGTTTAGTATATCACATGGTAGGATGTTTGGTCATGTTTCAAGATGAATTATGTTGCCTGATTATGAATGATAGTATATTCAGTCGATGACATTAAAATTTTGTGGCCTAATTTCTACATCTGTACTCTCTGTACTCTCATGAGAGTACAGAGTATTTTGATCATTTTTTTCAGTTTCTTTGTCCTGTTCGGAGGAAATATGTTCATTACAATCCATTATGAATAATTTGGAGTCTGTTTGGTTAGTTTTTAGTATTATTTTGCATCTGTACTCTCTGTACTCTCATGAGAGTAAAGATGATTTTGACCATTTTTCCAATTTCTTTGGCCTGTTTGGAAGAAATATGTTCATTACATTACATTAGATGCAATTTGGAGAGATGTTTGGATGATTTATGGGAGATTTCTGCATCTGTACTCTTTGTACTCTCATGAGAGTACAAAGCATTTTGGTTATTTTTTCCTGTTTCTTTAGCCTGTTTGGAGGAAATATGTTCATTATAATCCATCAGAAATAATTTAGATACATTCTAGTGGAAGCAATTTGGTAACTGTTTGGATGGTTTCTTGAGAATTTTTTTATATGTACTCTCTGTACTCTCATAAGAGTACAGAGCATTTTGGTCATTTTTTTCCTCTTTCTTTGGTCTGTTTTGAGAAAATATGTTCATTACAATCCATCAGGAATAATTTGGAGGCTGTTTGGTTGGTTTTTTAGTATTATTTTGCATCTGTACTCTCTGTACTCTCCTAAGAGTACAGATGATTTTGTGGACATTTTTTCAGTTTTTTTAGCCTAGTTGTTCAGATTATGTTCATTACATTCTAGTGAAAGTAATTTGGTGACTGTTTGGATAATTTCTAGGAAATTTTTGCATCTGTACTCTCTCTCTCATGAGAGTATAAAGCATTTTGGTCATTTTTTTCCTATTTTTTTGGCTTGTTTGGAGGATAATAAGTTCATTACAATCTATCAAGAATAATTTGGAGGCTGTTTGGTTAGTTTTTTAGTGTTATTTTGCATCTGTACTCTCTGTACTCTATTGAGAGTACAGATGATTTTGTGGACATATTTTTTATAGTTTCTTTGGCCTAGTTGTTTAGATTATGTTCATTACATTCAAGTGGAAGCAATTTGGTGGTTGTTTGGATGGTTTGTGAGGGATTTTTATATTTGTAGTCTCTATACTCTCATGAGAGTATAGAGCATTTTGGTCATTTTTTTTTTATTTCTTTGGCCTGTTTTGAGAAAATATGTTCATTACAATCCATCAGAAATAATTTGGAGGCTGTTTGATTAGTTTTTTAGTGTTATTTTGCATCTATACTCTTTGTGAACATTTTTTTTCTAGTTTTTTTGGTCTGGTTGTTCAGATTATATTCATGACATTCCAGTGGAAGTAATTTGGTGGCTGTTTGGATGGTTTCTGAGGGATTTCTGTATCTGTTCTCTCTATACTCTCATAAGAGTACACAACATTTTGGTCATTTTTTTCCTATTTCTTTGGCCTGTTTGGAGGAAATATGTTCATTACAATCCATCAAAAATAATTTGGAGGCTATTTGGTTAATTTTTTATTATTATTTTACATCTGTACTCTCTGTTTGGATGGTTTCTATCTGTACTCTCTATACTCTCATGAGAGTACAGAGCATTTGGTCATTTTTTTCTTATTTCTTTAACCTGTTTGGAGGAAATATGTTCATTACAGTCTATTAAAAATAATTTGGAGGCTGATTGGTTAGTTTTTTAGTGTTATTTTGCATTTGTACTCTCTATACTCTTTTGAGAGTACAGATAATTTTGGCCAATTTTTTTCAGTTTCTTTGGCCTATTTGGAGGATATATGTTCATTACATTTCATTGGAAGCAATTTGGAGGGATGTTTGGATGGTTTCTGGGAGATTTTTGTATCTATACTCTCTGTACTCTCATGAGAGTACAGAGTATTTTGGTCATTTTTTTCAATTTTTTTGGCCTATTCAGAGGAAATATGTTCATTACAATCCACTAAGAATAATTTAGATGCTGTTTGGTTAGTTTTTTAGTGTTATTTTATATCTGTACTCTCTGTTTAGATAGTTTTTAGGGAATTTTTGTATCTGTACTCTCATAAGAGTGAGTATTTTCATTTTTTCTATTTTTTTGCTTTGTTTGGAGGAAATATGTTCATTACAATCCATCATGAATAATTTGGAGGTTGTTTGGTTAGTTTTTTAGTGTTATTTTACATCTGTACTCTCTGTACTCTCTTGAGAGTACATATAATTTTGTGAATTTTTTCCAGTTTCTTTGGCCTGTTTGGAGAAAATATGTTCATTACAAATCAATTGGGAATAATTTAGAGGCTGATTGTTTGTTTCTTATGGGTGATTTGCATCTGTACTTTCATTAACTGACTTTTCATTTTGAAGTTTACCATGTCTGGGAAAAGGATAACTTCGAGATGTAGGCCTACCACCATTAGAATGGTGTTCGATAATATTGCAGCACGATTTACTGATAAGTCATTGACATTTTAAAGAGGCTTCATCTGCATCAATTCATTTGACTCCACAGAATTCAGCAAGACTCAATGGCCATTACCTCAATCCTGTCTTGTTGGGAGATAGAGAAGCAAGCTTTCTTTCTGGAAGGGCAGTGCATTCCGTTCACCCCTGATGAAGTTGCAGTAATTGTATGAATGCCAAATAGAGGGGAGAAGATGCTTTATGGCGAGAAATCTCATTTGTCGCCGGGACTATAAGACTATGCTTGAGCATGGGATAGCTCGTTGCCTATGGCACAGTTTGTGCAGTTGTATATACATTTTCTGCTATCAAATCTTTTTTTGTATATCACAACTATAGGGTGGCATAAGAATTAATTGCCTATGCTAATGACATAGATAAATTTGTTAAATACAACTGGGCAAAGGCCATTTGGACCTTCCTAGTTTCACAATTTGATGGCATTACATCAAAGATTCATACCTAGAAGACACCTGGGTATATAAGTGGCTTTGTCACTCTTCTTATGGTATATTTTATATCTTCGGTTATATATTATTTGATGCATTGAAGTTAACTTATATAAATATTAATTGTAGATCTAGGCCGCTGAGCACATAAGTATCATGAGGCCGCCATCTCCATTTGTAAAGCCACGTATGCTGCGATGGCCGAAAATAAAGTTTCCAGATGAAGCCTTCACTGGTTTAGGGACACCATGTGACATATAATAATATCACTTAATTCATATAAGAATGTATTTATTTATGCTATAGTCATCACATTTTCTTATTAGTTTAACACATGTTTGCCTTTCATTCGAGGACATATCAGAAGAGGAGACCTAGCTCCTTGAATCATTTTCCTGCCCAACATGCAATACATGTTAAGCGATCCCCATTCTAAGTCCACAGGTTCCCCATGAATTTTCATATGTCTCTCCTCAATATTCTCCCCATCCAGTATCTATCCGCTACTACCCCATAGAAGGCTTTATGGTGGAGGATACTTGGGTTTAGGGACTTGAAAGATATATTATCTTCTTTTCAAGCAACAATGACAGAGAGAATGGATGAGATTGATTTGTGGGTTACTACTATCGAGGAAATTCTTGCTGGGAAGCGGGGTCCTGCCATCCATGCTGTAGGGGAAGCTCCTGTGGAGATCACCGCAGGGGGAACTCTTGAGGAGGCAGTCACAGGGGCAACACCTATGGAGGCTACCAGAGGAGCTTCCCCTGTGGAGGCTACTATTAAGGAGTCTCCTGTGGAGGAAACTACAACCACGCCTGGATACTTCCATTTGTGCCTCGGATACTTCCACTTGGGAAGTCAGCCTCGTGGATGCTTCTACTTGGGAAGCCCCTGAGGTAGCCTCCACTGGGGAAGCCTTTGTTGAGTCCACCATAAGGGAAGCTATTGTGGAGGCCTCCATTGCACATGAAGATACTCCGAAGCTTTTAATCGGCAGTATTGAGCGTGGTGTGAAGGCTCGGTAGATAAAGAAGAGGAAAGCTGTTTGTTCCCCCTTCACACACACTTACAGGAAGTCACGAGCAATAATAAGTGATGTGGTTGCCTCCACTCAAGATGAGAAGCCGACAGCAGAGGTATTAAGTTACTTTCTTTTAAATTTGAGATAATAAAAATAGATTTCACTAAAATTTTTTATAAGTTCGCAAAGATGAGCCAATAAAGGTCGATGACCCACAGATTGCTATCGTTATAGTGGATGAGCATCAGTCGGAGGTATGCATCATCTCAGTAGATCGATTCTTAATTCATAGTAAATCTAGCTCTTCATCACTAACTTTCATCGAATTTCATTGCGCCAGAGGCACATCATTTTGTTGACTTCTCATCCGTAGTCGCTCGGCCGATGCTCCATCTTATTGACACGTCGTGCTCCCGATTCAAGGACAGGTAAGTCAATCTTCAATCAACTCCTTCATACATAAACTAACATATTCATTTAATTAAGCTCGCTTTAAAATATTTCTCACTTGCAGGGATGATACTGTATTCGCGGCTGAAAATATCATTATTGCATGAGGGCAGATCGATGAGTTGCTGACAGATCATTATCTCTCAGATGCACACGTTGATGTCTTCATCTTCTTACTGATCGAGGAGTACTCGCTCTTTTCGGGGCAATATGTCTCTTATTTGTACATCTCGTGCTTGCACTAGGTAAGTTACCCCACATATATACAGTGTATTATAATTTAATCCTTATTTGTATAGATGAAAACTATAATTTATAAACGTTCTCTTCTTTTCTTACAGAGCTATGTGAAATATAGCCTACACAAGGAAAGCAAAATGTTCATCCAACATGTCACTACAGACAGTGTGTCAAGGGCTAACTACTCTTACTTCTAATTATATATAATCAGCACTGGACACTCCTGGTTGAGCATATTAAGCTAGAGGCTTGGCATTTTTATGACTCATTACCAAAACCAACCCATAAGACCATTCTTCCTAAGATTGTAACAGTTGTTTTCAATTTGGTTTTCATAAAACTATTTTTTTTAGACCCCCTTATTGACTATACTTCTTGCTTTTCAGATCAAATTACTTGTTGAAGATGCTGGCCAGTCTTTTGTGAGCGATCCCACAAAATGGTCAATCGAAATGGTGAGTGGGTTGCCAGTCCAAGATAATAGTGTTGATTGCGGGATGTTTGTCTGCAAGTATATGGAGGCAGCAATTAGAAAATCCCCACTTAACTAGGCTGACCACCAAGATTGGCTGAAGAAAATGAATTGCTTTAGGGCCGAGTTCGCTTACGCTATCTTTTATTTGAGAATGAAAAAACTAAGCTAAGAACTGTACATTTAAAATTTGATAAGTAGGAAATAATTGTACAGGGTATTTCTTTTATTTTTTTCAATTTGGTTGACGCTAGAATAATTTACTGGGATGTGTTTTATTTGTACTCTCTGTACTCTCCTGGATATGTTTCATTTGCTTTTTTATGAGTTTTCTGAGCAGTTTTACATGTGAACTCTCTCTATACTCTTTGTACACTCTGTACTCTCTGTGCTCTCTATACTTTCTGTACCCTATATACTTTTTGTACTCTTTATATTCTCTATTCCATTCGTAGTAGTTTGACTATAAGAATATTTGAGGTGTTCTGTAGCTTAACTCTTTGTATTCTCCTCGCAGTACATATTATTTGCTTATTTTTTCCCATTTTCACTTTTGCTTTGCAGGACAGAGAGAAATTGTTCACTATAACCTAAAAGCAAGTTGGATGCTCCTGGGTTGCTTTTTTATGAGTTTTCTGAGCAATTTTGCATGTGAATCCCCTCGATACTCTCTATACCCTCTGTACTCTCAGTACTATTTGTACTTTCTGTATCCTATGTACTTCTTGTACTCTTTATACTCTCTATTCCATTGCAGGTAGTTTGAAGGCTGACTATAAGAATATTTGAGGTGTTCGGTAGCTTAACTCTTTGTATTCTCCTCATAGTACAGATTATTTACTTATTTTTTTTCTATTCCCACTTTTGCTTTGCAGGACGGAGAGGAATTGTTCACTATAATCTTAAATCAAGTTGGATGCTCTTGGGTTATTTTATATGAGTTTTCTAAGCAGTTTTGTATGTGAACCCTCTCTATTCTCTCTCAGATTCTCTATACTCTCCTGCATTTCTTTCTCAGATTCTCGTACTCTCTGTACTCTCTAGACTCTCTATGTACTCTTCTCTATTCATGGGTAGTTGATATAATAGTGTTTACGATTCTATGATGATTTTCTTACTTGTTCGGAGAAAATAAGTTTAATTTTGATATTCAAATTATATCATATTTTAAATTCAGATCAATTGAAAAAGAAGTTAAAATTTATATTATCTAAATTTTATGTTATACTCAGCACATTCTGAATGCCTCAATCTGAAAGTATGTAGGAGAAGCAATATGAACTACTTAGCATGTGAACGTAATATAAGTGAGTATGATTATTAAACTTAACTCTTTAATAAAGAAAATTATGATCTTTAAAAACATGATAAAATTTTGTGAATGCATAAAATTACTTTATACTAGTCGAAATCATGCTTCTTAAAACCTACTTTCCACTGAAACATGTGCATAAAATAGACAAATAAATTGTCGATGATGCGGCTCACCAACGTCTTATTCAAAAATTTAAATTTTGAAGGCAGTGTGGAGTAAATTCTATATTTTAAGATGAATAATTTTTTCAAATAATGTATTAACTGAAAGTATCATCTGAATTAAATTAATATTATTAATAAATTTATAAATAATTACTAAACTAATATCATCAGTACTAATATCATCTTCATTTGATTCTTTTTCTTCGGCTTCTACTAAATTTGTTGATAGGAACATACGGGCTTATCAAAAATTGTAATGCATGCAATAAAAATTATTTCATAAAATGTAGAGTACTTTATAGAGTATATATCAAATTATGTAATGCAATGAAAATCGCTCATCCTCGTAAGGTAGACTCATCAATCGAAATCGTAATTTGGTAAAATATGAGAAATTTTATTGTCACAGTCTAAGGATTATAAAGTCCTTAATAGGGGGTAAACTCTATGCACTGCTGCTTTAAGAGCAACAAATAGTGTAGTGAGAAAAAAAACTAAGCGAAAAATAATTGACCCATATTAAAGTCCATTTGGACCTTCCTGGTTTCAAGCAAGTTATGTACCATATCTACTCTCTGTACTCTCTGCAGAAATGATTGCACGGTCGAAGAACACATAACTAAATGATATCATGCATTGAAATATTTTCCTGTAATAATATCCATCATCAACTTAGTGTACCCTTCAGCCGACTAACTGATTGTTAAGCTAGAGTTGATTCCTGAGGTAAAATATCATATTAGTTAATGATTTTTTACAACATCGATGTGTGCTATTCTGTGTATATCTCTGAAAAATACTCTAGCATAGTAGAGAAAAGTATTGCAATGGGTACGAAACACGTCCTACGACACTATCAGTTTGTACTTTAGTTTCTGTAATAACAAAAATAGGATGGTTTAAAGATTACAGCAATATTTTAAATACTAAAAATTAAGAGGCAAATAGAGAATTACTCTTGGCTTTCTTGGATCTCTCTCAATATCCTTTAAGCCTTGCGTTGGAAACATCCTTTGGACGTTGCTTAATTGTATCCTTTAAGATGTCTTTTCCCTTGTATGTTATGGTTGACTTCTTCTTCTTAGCTGCTTTGTCAGCTGGAATAGAATTTTCACTTATTATAGAGTCGACATCATTGTATAGTTTTTTTAAGGATTGAAGCATATAGTCCTCAGCTCTATTATTACCCTGTGCCCTAACGCTTATTTGATATGCATATCGACTAATGTGGTTCCAGAAAATAATGTCAGTAGAATTTCTATCTATGCCTTTCACATCTCTTAATTTTTTATATGCACTATCGATGTAAATATCCCTCTTTGCTCTGGTAGACCATCACATGAGAAGATACTTATCCAGAATGTGCACTACATCTTCCTAACTAAGAACTCTGATGCAACGGGCACAAAGTAATCCCATCATTTCAAATTTCTTACAAGTACAAGTTACATCTAAGATAGTCCTATTGAAATGGACAGTCCATATTTTGGATGAATTTTTATTCTCTAAGTTTCTCACCAAATACTCCATGGTCATTATCATTACGCATCGATAGGCCTCCAACTCCATAAAAAAATTCTTCTTCAAATATAGTATAAAGCTTTCTTGTATAAAATATAGCTGCTTATTTTAGAATTAGACTGATCTTAACAACATGAAAAATCGATGACTGGCTACACTTGAAGTCTTCGTCATGTTCATTCCAACGCAATGTCTCCATAACCTTTTCCAACCCCAAGAAACAATCTGTGAGCGAACTTGTTAGTTTAGAGATTCCATGACATACGTTGTTCATTTACTCACTACGTTGCGTTGACAAGATGCCCATGTAGAATGAGTCTTTGTTGAATGCAGTGGACCACTTGGATCTAATTTTATAAAGCTCAGACACCCAAGCATGATCATGTAAATTGCCTTCTTCTAGCATGGCAGACCAAGGTTCTTCAAACTCTTCCTCTGAGTCACATTTGCTCATGCATACATAAAATAGCCCTTGTACCCTCTTATTACTATTAAAGCAGTGAACCTTGTAAGGAGCTTTCTTCGAAATATTCCATTGGCACAACTTATGACGAGTATGCGGTAATATAATTTCGATAGCTCTCGCCGTAGCCTGATCTTGATCAGTGAATATTATTGTAGGATGACTGTCACTCATCATCCAAAAAAATGTCTAGAATAGCCATGAGAATGACTCAATCGTTCTTCTGATAAAAATGCTACTTCAAATAACACATTTTGCTACTGATGATTCACTCCAACAAGAGGGGCACAAACAAGATTATATTTATTGAGTCGATAGTTTGTATCAAAAATTATCACATCACCAAAACAGTCATATTCTATCCTAGATATGCCATTGCTCCAAAAAAAACTTACTAATAAATCTGACTCATCAACTTGTACATCCTATGAAAACATCTCGTCCGCTGCTTGTCTTTCCTTGAACAAGTTGTATTAATGCATTACTGTCACCATTCGTAATCCTCGATCTTTTCTTTTTCTGAATAAAATTTAAAGCATCTCTTTTTGTGAATCCAATATTCTTTACGCTGCCAACTTCCTCACTTAGATAGCTGAATACATCAGTTGCTCTAATTCTAGCATCTGTCATTGTCTTCAACACGAAAAGTCTTTTCATCGCTAATGCATCTGTGTGATCTGAGAAGATGTAGGTCAGCAGGCTTTACCAATGAATGATTATAACTTTCTATATATTTTTTAACCATCCAGTTCCCTCCAAGTCAACAGAGAATCTAATCATGGCCGGACAAGCAACCCTTATATCAATTTTCAGAAATTTTGCTAAGCCATTTAGACTGACAGATTTCTTCCGACCTGCTTTTGTACATAAAAGATTTTTTGATTTCAATTTCTTGGAGTTTGACCAATAACTAGTATGGTCCCAAACATCAATCCGCTTTGACTGAGTAGTCACAAGATGATACGCCTGCTTTCATTCTCTCAGTGCCAAGGAGTCTCTCTAAATTTGGGTCATTAGACATCACAACTTCATCATCGCACTGCTCATTGATCGCATTCACCTGCCTAGACAGCTCCACATTAATGTGACATGTAAAATAGCTCTACAAATAAACATATTCTCTCCAAATAGGCCAAAGAAAGTAAAAAAAAATGAGCTAAATACTGAGAGTATAGATGCAAAAATCCCCCAGAAATTATCCAAACAGCCACCAAATTACTTCCACTGAAATGTAATGAACACAATCTGAGCAACCAGGCCAAAGAAACTGAAAAAAATGTCTACAAAATCATCTTACTCAAGAGTACAGAGTACGATGCAAAATAATACTAAAAACTAACCAAAAGCCTCCAAATTATTTGATGGATTGTAATGGACATATTTCCTCCAAACAGCCAAAAGAAAAAAAATGACCACTCAGACTCTCACAGAGTATAGAAAGAGAGAGTATGCAGAGACTATAGATACAAAATAATACTAAAGAAGCAACCAAATAACCTCTAAATTATTCCTAATGGATTTGTAATGAATATATTCCTCCAAACATTCTCATAGAAACTGAAAAAAATGCTCAAAATACTTTGTACTGTACTTTCGTGAGAGTATAGAGAGTACACATGCAAAACTCTCCTAAAAACCAACCTAAACAACCTCAAAGTTGATTCTAATGGAATGTAATGAACATATTCTCTCGAGACAGGCCAGAAACTCATGAAAAATAATATGAAATTGGTCAGTACTCTTATGAGATTACAGAGAGTATACCTATGCAAAGTAGATCCTCAAAACAAGCAAAGTTCTCTTGCAAAGAACTTCAAATAGTGTAGGAAATATACACTAAACAAAAGAATTTCAAGGAATAACACTAACAAACGTAAAAAAATTATACGTATACAATGGTTGAGAAAAATTACTGATGAAACATAAACAGTATTATATCAAATTACCAATGAGTTGAGAAGAGAACAGAGAGTACAGAGAGTACAGAGTACAGAAAGTACAGAGAGTACAAAGTATAGAAAGTACAGAGAATACAAAGAGTATAGAGAGTATAGAGAGTACAAAAGTACGAGGGGCGCCTTTTTTGCTCGAACTTCTTTTGCTTTGTGTTTTTTACCTTCAAGATGCTCTTTAAGGGCTTCCTCACTGGAAGTGCTGACCTCACATATAACACATTTCCTCTATGCCATAAGACATTCTCCCCTCTATTTGACATCCCTATTATCACTACAATTTCATCGGGAGTGAAAGGAATACACCGCCCACCCAGAAAGAAAGCCTGCTTCTCTATATCCCAGCAAGATAGGATTGAGGTAATAATAACTGAGTTTGCTGAATTCCGTGGAGTCTAATGAATTGATGCAGATGAAGTCTCTGTAAAATGTCAATGACGTCATTACTAAAGAGTGCCGAAGATATCAAACACCGTTAAGTGGGTAAGATGCATCTCAAGTTGTCTTTTTCCCGGACATGGTAAACTTCAAAATGAAAAGTCAAGAAACATTATTATGATGCAAATCAACCATAAAATCAACCAAGTCACCTTTCAAAATTGCTAATGGATTGTAATGAACATATTTCCTACAAAGATCAAATAAACAAAGAAAAATATTAAAATCATCTCACCTCATGAGAGTACAGAGATCGATGTAAAAAAATTAGAAACCATCCAAACAGCTGTCAAATTGCTTCCAACGGAATGTACTGAACCTAATCTCAACAGCCAGATCAAAGAAACTGAGAAAAATGGCCAAAAATCATCCGTACTCTCATGAGAGTACAAAGAGTACAGATGCAAAAAATACTAACAAATCAGTCAAACAACCTCCAAATTATGCATAATGAACATATTTCCTCCAAATAGGCCTAAAAATAGGAAAAAATGATCAAAATGCTCCGTACTCTTAGGAGAGTACAGAGAGTATAGAGAGTACAGAGAATACAGAGAGTACATAAAATACAGAGAGTACAGAGAGTAATGAAAATAATCTCAACAACTAGTCCGAAGAAATTGGAGAAAATGTCTAAAAATCATCTGTACTCTCAAGAGAGTACATATGCAAAATAACACTAAAAAAATAACCAAATAGCCTCCAAATTATTCGTGATGGATTGTAATGAACATATTTTTTTCAAACAGGCTAAAAAAATTATTTCTAATGGAATGTAATTAATATTTTCTCCATCAGAAAATAAACCGCAAAAAATATTCAAAATTATCTCAGACTCTCAACAGCATATGCAAAAATCTCTCAAAACAAGTAAAATTATCAGAAAGAACTTCAAACAACAGGTGAAATATACACTAAATAAAAGAATTTCTGAATAACACTAACAAATCGAAAAAAAATTATATGTATACAACGATCGGTAAAAAATTATCATGAATTTTATTTAATACACGCTCAACTATTTTCTTAAGGCCATAACTTTCAAATTCGTTCTCCATATTTATGATTCTTTCATAAAAAAAGAGATTTCTCTTTCTCTCTCTGAGCTCGATTTGTAAGAAAAAAATACACCTCTAAATTAAGATAAATATTTCTTTTAAATTTCTTCTGGGTATTCTAATGATATTTTTGTATGAGATGGACCGGGCCAGATTAAGCCGGGATAAATCACGTTATTGCCATCTATATAGTTATAGTGCCGTACGTTAAAACGAAAAAACAAAATACTTGACCAGCGCCTTATCAGGATTTGAGTCCGCACTTAAACTACGAGTCCGGACGTAATATTTTCTCGAGTTTTTAACCCGCGATGCCGAAACAAGACCTCCAAATATTTCAATAATTCTCCCCGGGATCTCTGCTTCCCTTTTCCCCGTCTTACGTCGCCATGGATCTGTGGAAGAGGGCCAAGGTTTTCGCAGAGGAGACGGCGAAGCGGGCGGAGGAGGCGGCGAGACGATCGCAGGAGCTGACCAAGGGAGCGGCCAAGTTCTCACAGGAGCTCGTCTCCGAGACTGCGAAGAAGTCCAAGGAGCTCGCGGCCGAGGCCACCAAAGCTGCTGACCAAATCAAGACTGAAGCCCTGCGCCGTGCCGACCAGATCAAGACCCTCGCGGGTGAGATCCCTATTCCCGTTAACGCCCTTACAGCCACTGCCTCTGGATCCTACATTGCCAGGGAGCCTTCAGTCGATATCGAGAGGTTTGGCATTACCGAAGAGCTCAAGGAATTTGTTAAAGGACTCACCATCAACACCTTCATGGATTTTCCCATAGAAGGTATGCTCCGTAATCACTCTCGAGCTCTCCTTTTTGTTTTTTTTGTTTAGTCGATTGTATTTTACTGGAATATTCAGACGAATGCCGGCATTGGGAATAGTGTGATTTTCTTTTTTACAAATTATTTTCATCGTGGCGCTTAACCTAAGATAGGTAGCTCTTGCGAACATTTTAAGATAGCATTCTTGCAATCATTGTTACAGACACCCTGTATTAATGTGTTATTCCGTGATTTTCTTTTTTATGGTTGGTATCGGTGAAGATGCGGGTTTTTCACTCTTTCCTACTTGCTAATTGATTGAATAATTTGCATTTCTTTATGAATTGCTACTCGTCTTGTACTTCGTTGGTTTTGAAGATGTAACATGTTTTTGGATTCTTCCACCAAAACACTTAATGATAAATTTTATTTACAGATGAAACGGACATTGTTGAAAGCACCACACCATCCAATGTACGGAAAGATCTCAATGAATGGCAAACCAAACATGCTACTCTCATTCTCTCTACTGCAAAAGTAAATGAGATCTTTTCTTATCTTGTTACAAATTTTATGCTTGTTTTATACGCATGACTTAGTGTGAAGTTTAACAATTGGAAAATTCTATGGAGCCCTATGATCCAGTCAAAAGCAATGCTGAAATCAGCTTGCCAAAATCCCATTAAACTATGGATTTGAGAAATTCTGCCATGTTGATTTTGGCAGCTTTTTCCTGTTGTGGTGATTATGCTTTTCTTGTACCAAGATTTTTTATATTATTTCCTTCAAACAAATTTTGTTTAGTATTCGAATCTTGGAAGATACAGGGTGAAAACATATACATCGTTTTTTTTTGTTATTGTCCTTTCTTACAATAAAGCTGATCCAAATGTTTAGGATTATGCTGTTGGTGATAGTTATTATCCTTTTGGATGCTAGATTGATAACTTTGGTGGCCATTGCCAATGAAGTTGTATCGTCTTCTGGTCTATCTTACTCTTGTTCTTTGTGTCAAAGAATCCATCATAACTTCTATATATACAGTCTTTCATATTTCAGAAAAGGATCAACCTTGGATCATCTCTCCAACACACCTTTATATTTCCATTACTATCCTATTATTTGCTTTGTCCACATTATTTCCTTTGTTTTTGCACTTAATATGCTCTTAAGAATCCCTACATTATTTCTTTTTCTAGCAGCATATTATCTTAAACTAGACCTATTGCATGTGGGAAATTGAACTGCTAGAGTGAGAATTGATCTTGATTGCTTTATTTTGGTTTTCTTTCTATCTCATATATAACTAAGTGGAGATTGAGACATAGGATCTTTTATGTTGGCAACTTAAGAAGGGAAAATCCTTAGGATCTCTTCTAGTTGAATAACTTCAATTAGTATGAAAAAGTCCAAAATATTCTTAAATGTATACAATATTGCCTTTCCTCATAATTAAGGAGGACATTAATATGATGCAAAAGAACAAGTTGAGCTTGACAATTATAGTTGTAAGCATACTTGTGGTAGCTTTGGTGCTAAACTTGTAGGATACAAGGATGGATCATGTTTTGAGAAAGACGATTGTAGTGAAGTGCCTTGACGGAGATTATTGCAATACTATTCTTGAGGGAGGCGGTTATGATGAATCTTACGTGACATAGTTATAGTGCAAATCTTATCAGAAGTTATTATGGCTCGACTTTTGGGTAGATAGTTATATCACATATTTTGTAGGAGACTCTTGCAGTTGTCAACATACTTGATGGTAGTTATGATGCTAATCAAATAAGGCACAAAAATGTTGCATGTATTGAGTGTGATAATTGCAACAAAAATATTAATGGCATGATTGTAATGCAGTTCTTGAGGGAGATTACTATAACAAATATCTTGTAGGAGGTTGCTATAATGCAGATCATGTACACAAGTCTTGTAGGAGGCGTGTGGCACATGTTTTGAGAGATGCTTGCACTTATTAACATACCTGATGATGGTTGTGGTGCTAATCTTATAAGATAGAATGATGGAACATATCTTAAGGGAGACAATTGCTATGAAGGTCTTGGAGAAAATGATCATGATGCATTTTTTTAGCAAGATGATTGCAACAAAAGTCTTATAATATATAGCTATAATGTAGATCTTGTTGGAGGTTATTGTTGTGCAAGTCTTATGAGAGAGAGTTTTGGCACATGTTTTGAGGGAGATGCTTGTGGCACAAGGTTTAAAGGAGATGATCTTAAGGAAGAGGATCATGATGCTGGTCTTAAGGGAGATGACAACAATGCAAGTCTTGGTGCAATGATAGGTGTGGCGTAAGTGAAGTTTGTGATACAAGTCTTGATGCAAGAGCTATAGCACAAGCAAATTTTGTTGCACTAGTGTTGATGTTGTTGGGGCTGCGACGCAAATGAAGATTGTGGAACAAAATTTGTTAGTGGCCCATACGATGCATTTAAAAATTGTAATGCAAGTCTAAATACACTAATGACAACTCATTGGAAACTTCATAAGTTGATAAATCTTCAGTATGCAATAAATTGTTGGTTATTTATAGTTTTATCCAAGGAAAATATTTTCTTTATTTTAAATGTTTCTATAATTTGAAACAATGAATTGTGCAAATCATGCCTCCCATTGTTTTAATGTGAGTATACGTTGCTAACCCTGAGCTAATTCAATTGTCCTAACCAAACTACGCCTAACTTGAGTATTTGACAATTGGTCTGATTACTATGGTTAGGCAACTATTACCATTAATCTCTCTGATCATCTTCCATCATTATATATTTAAACTCCACAAACACATTAATGGCGATGAATCAAAGTTTTGACGATTTGGTCGATTGGAATAATTTTGAGATGGCTCATTATCTCTAATTTTGTTTCACTTAAAAATGGAGACAATATCTCACTATTCCTACATGGATACATTCATTTCTTCGAGAGGAGTATTTTGTTATAAATTATTAACAAAAGTTGCAAGGACTTTAAGAATTTGAAATCTTCCAAGATGATTTGCACGATAACAAGCATGCATAATGACAACTAAGAGCTGCCATATGTTGCCACAATACTCCCAATGCACAACCTACTTTGTAACTCAAACTCCATTTAAGAAAGTGCATATTTTAATTTATAGAATTTATATTACTCCATCAACCCAAGATCAATTACATATACCTAGATTCACTAAACTTTCACAAGTGAAACTTCTGCAATAACATCCTAGCTCATGTATCATGTAATATCTCTAAAAATATCTCTCTTGCTACATCAATATGTACAACATGGAAACCACAATCTTTCATACACTTCTTTCTTTGATAGGATCAAATCAATATAATATTTACCCTTACTAGTAAGCAATGCATGCAACACATGCAAGTACATATTAGTGGTTAGCACAAAGCTCAATAAAAATTCAATGCTCTAATGTTGCATTAGATTACACGATGAATCAAGTAATATGTATGATAAAAAACAACATCATCACAATGTCATTTACAAAATGTAGGAATGGCAAGGGATCGTTATCAATAAGCTAAGAGATCTTCATGTACCATAAATCAATGTGTGTTATTACTCTATGATATTTTATGTAAATGTCAATCAAAATCAAATAATGTCAAATGAATTAATCATAATTGTGAGTAGAATGATATATGACCATGTCTTTGGTATAAATTATAGATCAATGTAATCATAACAATGCAATGATCAAATTATGAGCAATTCATGTATAGCAATAGTAATATCAAATAACAAAACATTAATCATTATTTTATCCATGATTCCTTTTATTCATCAATATACAAGTAAATAGCATGGTCAATATCATATATTGAGATTCCTAAAATTCATGTCACTTACATTATCATTTTACTCAATGTTTGCTCTAAAAAGAGAGATTAAGTCTATTGGACAACTCTCCTTAAAAAGAGGTCAATTATGATATATATCTATCAGTCTGGTTTTATTCCCATATACAAGCCTCCAAAAAAGGGGGGTTAATCATATTAGGGAGGTTGTCCACCTATGTTTTCTCTCAGTCTTTTTTGATAAGTCCATCAACTTACCTTCATGTAAAACTTATTCTCACCATCTCTAATAATGAAGGTTGATCACCAAATTGTGCATTGGTTCTTTGCAATTTTTTCCTGTAAGACTTATATATAATTTGTATGCTCAGGGATATATATCGTGCTAACAAATCATGTGAAATCAATTGCAAGGTGTGCAACACAAAATTTTCATGTACAACTCTAATGTCAGTTGACAATGTGGAAAATGCTATTGTCAATATATTATAAATCAATTTGCCAACATAAATCATTCATGGATTACACCTAAAGTTCCACAAGCAAGACATATTGCATGTATTTTTACAATTTGTAGGATTAATAAAAATACTCAAATTTCTTCTACACAAACACATAACACTTGCAAAGTGCTATCAAAATCTTTATTCACTTGCACAAAATCATTCATAGCCAATCATATGAATCTCAAAGGCATGCTACAAACATTATATAAGGGAGAAAGCTATTTTCTAAGTTAGGGTGAAGACTTCCTGAGATCCTTTGATCGAACTTTGATCCATCCATCAAAAGCACCAACCTAAGCTCTTTCTCTCTCCTCCAAAGTTTTTCTTCTCTTTTTCTACACCTTGGCTCCTTGCTAATCTCACTTAAGATGGAGAAATGGGAGGAATATTGTGTTTTTTTTAACACATTTAAACATAAATGGTAACATACCTTTTAAGCTTTAAATGAATTAATTTTCATGGCTAAAGTTTTTATGTAATTTGGTGTCATAACGACAAAAAGATCATGTTGGATATCTACATATCATTCTAAGTATGCTGCAAATGAATCAATATGCTTTATGAGCTAATCAGGGATTGGATCATTTGGAGCTCATTTATAAATGTTTAATTAACTAATAAAACAAACTTGAACACTTTTATAAATACTTAATTAATAAATGTACTAATTTGAATAATTTGTTGTTTGATTCATTTATGATCATAAATAATATCATTTATATCTCATGAATAAGCTTATTAAGAAGCTCCATCAGTGCTTATTAGTATCTCATTTAAAACTCAATTATAAATTTTTTTAATATATGGTATTGTGGGAGTTATGTTCTTTTTTATATTAGGTTATTTTTGATCAGGAACACAACCTACTTGTTTATACTCATTAAAATCTTTATTGTTTTAGTAGTTTTTTCAATTAAAATCTTATTTTTAAATTAATAGGTTGTTATTAATAGACTCCATAATTTTGTCTAGTTAATTAACAGACTTATTGATAGTAGTCTCATTAAAATACTCAATAAGGCTTGTTTGATTAGCTAACGAGCTATTCTCAAAAAAGCTCAAATAGTCATAATTTTAAAGGGTTCGAACTTAAATGCTACTACAAGTACTTGAATGGAACTTGAGCTTGAGCTCGAATAGTGTTTTGGCCAATGAGTTCAAGCTCAAGAAAATTTCAACTTGGATCAATCATTTGGACCTAATTTTAAGTGGAATGAGATGTAAAGGTCATTGTATGAATTCATAATATTATGAAAGTCTATCATCTAAATTATTGCTTGCTTCCTTTAAAGAAGTTCTGGTTACCATTGTTGTCACTGCATATGATTATGGGATCATTTTTAGTACTATTATGAGAAAAATATATGATGCATTATGACATATGGATCTAAAACTTTAGAGTCTTATTTCCTATATCCAACCTACACATTAGGCAAATTAAGATATGCTAATGAAGCAATTCTATTGCCACCATAAATGATGGAATTCTAGGAAAATTTACTTCTACATAACTCTTTAGGAGAATAGTTTTATTTGCCTAGGAGAATTACCCGCTATGACATAATTTTAGATTATTGTTAGTATTATAGAATATTTAAAAATTTATTTCACTTAATTTTTAGGATTGTCTTTGTATCCTTTTAGATAATAAGATTATTAGGAGTTGTTTAAATTTGTATTAGATTTAAAATCAAATGAATTTGGTTTTTTCTTGTAATCATATTTCTATAAATAAGAGTTGTATGTATGTAAATAATGTTTGAATTATTAATTATAATTAAAATACTCTTTTACCCTTATTCTCTCCTTATTGGATTGAACTCTCGATCCTCTTGATCTGCTTGTCCTCTCTCTTTTTGATATCTCTATTTCTGAACTACTACAACATGATGCTATAGATTTGCCTCAATTGTTTGTCTCTTACCCTCAGCTCTAGTTTTACTCCGCCTTTGTTTTCTCAAAATCTTTCTCTTTGATTCTCTTTTATCAAACAAAACCAATTTCAGTAGAAAGAAAAAGAAATCAGAGAGATTTAAAAAAGGGGATCATAATCAAATTGCCGTCAAAACCATCCTTCTAAATTATTTGGCATCAGAGCATCCTTTATAGACTCCTATTGATTATTCTACTTCGTCTAAATCATTTTATGATGCCCAACAAATTCTCTTGATACTTAATCTCATGCCATTTCAAGGCAAGTAAGAAGTTGAAAGTTTATTGTTCTTTTCTATATTTTACTATTCAGTTGAATTGGCACAAAAATTACCTCCATTTTAGATCATGTCAGACTAAAATCTGGACAGTCTAAATTGATTTTATGAGATCATGATAATTTTTGGTTATTACACCGTTTCATTTCAATATCTTAGGCATATCTTTTTCTTAAAAACATAAATTCTAACACTCCTTTAGTCATCAATATTGCATTAATTTTTTTTTTAGCTAAACTATTCCAACATCTTTCATCTCTTCATATCTCAATAAGTATTCCATCTCGACATAATATTTTACTTTTCATATTTTTGGAGCTTGTTCAACTTTTACTTTTTAGATGTATTTTTTGTCTTGTTTGTGATTGTGTTTTCAAACAGCTAATTTTACCTTTTTCACCATATACCGTGACGTTGCTATTTTGCTGTTTTCATAAGTCATTTGCTTTTTCAGATCTTCAATATTAGTATATTAAAGTCCTCATTTAGTGAGCTAAGCAATTTCAGCCTCTGCTGGGAATCCATTTTTTCTTTGTCCAACAGGGGTCCAATCGCCAGATTATAGCAACTAATTACATGCTTATTATTATTGCGGACCACACTGAAATATTTTTGACAGATTGTTCGTATGTCAAATCCAAGCATCAAAAGCTTAGAAACAGAAGCTATTTATATGTTAATGAAGTACAGATTTATAGTTTTCTTGCTTCTCAACATTTGCAGGAAATCTCAAAGTTCAGATATGAGCTATGCCCACGCTACATGAAGGAGAGGAAGTTTTGGCGCATATATTTTATTCTTGTGAACAATCATGTTGCCCCGTAAGTTTCTCCTTGAGTTCTTTTTATAAACAACATGTTTATATAACATAAAAAGATGCTAACGTAAAGTACACATGTAAGTACTCAGGAAAGTTAGTCATGAATATTTTTTGTTTTGGAATAGTTCATATACTCTAGATGGCTGAGCGATGTAATATCAGCTTAAGAAAACAGAGAAATACTCAATTTTACCGTAGATGTTGGCAAAAGTGTTGGCGTAGCACTCACATTGTATTGCACGTTAACAATTCTGAGAATGTTGCGTTTATATGAACATCAAAACCCAATCTGTTTTGATGTGGTTTAGTTTGTGAATGGAATGGATAGACCACCAAAACTCAAATTAATCTCAACGTGAGTGATTGTCTGAATCTTAACTTCCTTTTCTAGTTTCATAGAAGTCAATTTTTGACATTGTCATATTTCAAGAGATTAGGGTCTGTTTGGGATTAATTTTGTTTTATATTTTTTCTTAGTTTTCAGTTTGTTTTATTTATGTTTTGATTTGAAATAAAATATATTTGATGATAATAGATATTTCTAAAAACACTCAGAACATCCAATTTTATGTATTTTTAAAAATATTGACTTATTTTCAAAAATAAAAAAATGAAAATGCTTAAAAATAAAAATAACATCAAAACAAAAACAAAAGCTGCCAAACAAAATTGTTCTCAAATAGGCATTTAGGGCTTGTTTGGGATCACTTTTGTTTTAATTTTTATTTTATTTTTTTTAAAAAATAATATGATTTGTTATCAAAAATAAAAAATAAAAATATTTAAATTACATTAAACAAACATATTTTTAAAATAACATAAAAACAAAAATAAAAAATACAAAATAAAATTGGTCCCAAACAGGCCCTAAGAATATTAGAATGTTTGCTATTTGCAGTTCCGAGTTATTGTTTTCTATTCCTTTTTAAAGCTTAACTTGAGTGAAAAAGAATAATTAGATGAAATAAAATGTATAGAAAGGGAAATTGCTAGTGTTCTTCCATAACAATTCATTACTTGTTTTGCATTAGTTCTACTGTAGGTATGATTTTTGGTGGTTTTGTTGACCTACATATATGCTCCATTAGTCAAGTCGAACTCACGAGCCGAGTTCGACGAACTTCAGATGCGACGACACGCAAATCGAAGTTAAAATATACTACATCGCCAAACCGTATAATGATCTCGATCGACGGCGACTTCGCCACCGACTGAGGCGTCGAAATTAATTAATATACATATGACAATTCGATTCCATCAAGAAGAAAAAATTCACCACGCGTTGATATTCGGTTGGGAAGCGACGATCCCAAACGACATTCGCTTTAAGTTGATCACGCCATAGTCAAAACGTGAAACTTATCAAATGGTTTCACACTCAATGGACGCTCACGGAATATCGAATCTAAGAACGATGCACACCATTGAACCAAAATCGCTGATTCGGCGCCACACTCACCAAATGACCTTCGACGCAAAATGGGTGCGCATTGAGTTCAGCTAAGAACGACATCCATATTGTATGGATTTGGCTTTGGCAAAATTTGCATAAATTTCAATATTACCTCGCCAAAAAAAAAAAAGAAAAGAAAAAAGAAAAAATCAGTCCAAAAAAAAAATAATAACAAAAAAAATCAGATATTTATTCTTGATTTTACTAAGCATAATTTAAATGATTGATTATTTCAAAATTAATTCAGAATTTTTATGTGTATGATATGAAATTAATTGAGAATAATTCGTTTCTAAACAGTCTCAATTTTGGCTTAGGATTTGAAAATCCCGCCTAAATATATAAAGAAACTAATTAATGGCTCCTAATCCCCTATTCCCTCCCAAGACAGAGAGGCAGCCAGAAATTTTCTGCAGAAACCGAACCTCTCTCGCTCCTTCAAGTCTCCGCCCTTCCCCCCTCTTTCATCCGTCTCCTGTCCGCGGCAGGTATTAGGACTCTCTCTTTCTCTCATCAGTTCCAAAGACTGCCCCATAAGGCGAGCCAAACACTTCCTAATCCCGATTCATCCCGACGAAACCCCTTTCCATCCTCCAAGAAATCTCAGACGGCGTACCAAGCCCAAATCTTTTTTTTATTGATCAACAGCTTTCAGGATTTGATTCGGAATCGCAATCCTGTTTGATCAATTGAAAGCTAAATATCCCTCCCTTTATCTTTCTGAATTGGATACGAGATAGATAACTGAAGGGGCTGGGATGATGGCCAAGAAACCAAGCAATTGTGCCATATGTGAGAACTCAAACCTCCCCTCTTTTTGCACTGGTTGCATTTACAGGTTGAACGGATGCTACGCTTCCTTAAGATCTCTGCACAGCAAGCGGAGCTCTCTTTACGCGAGGCTGGAGAGGATGCTGGAGGCAAAGAGAAAAATGGAAGAACAACTCAATTGGAGACTCGCGCAAAAAGAAAGAATAAAAAAGTTGAAGGAGCGACTACACAACATGCAGAGCGCTTTCGGAAGATCAAATATTGCTGTACCATCCGAGTCTTTTCTTCTCATAGGGCTTCTTGGATAATAGTTTGTAGAGGAGGATTCGAGAAAAGTTATGGCGGAGGAGGGTCAGAAGGTTATTTTAAATATTTATGACTTGAGCCAAGGGCTTGCACGCCAGCTTTCAGCCGCTTTTCTCGGAAAGTCTATTGAAGCCATATGGCACTCTGGTATTGTTGTTTATGGTAACGAGTACTACTTTGGAGCAGGCATCCAACATGATCCCGTTGGAGGGACTCCATATGGAGTTCCCCTCCGTTCGGTGGAGCTTGGGTTGACTCATGTACCCAAGTAGATTTTTGAGGATTATTTGCAGAAATAAGTTCACGTTATACTGCCGAAACCTACAGGCTCCTCAGCCACAATTGCAATAACTTCAGCAATGAGCTTGCACAGTTTTTCGTTGGAACCTCCATTCCTGACTACATTCTTGAACTTCCAAACGAAATCATGACCAACCCAACGACACCACTAATCTTACCCATGATCCAGCAACTAGAAACTACAATGAGATCTGGTTCTGTTCCTCAAACATTTCGGTTCCTTCCTCCCAGTTGAAGCCGAATGAAGTCCCCTCTCGATTCATCCTCAAAGAGCTAAAATCCCGTAGAGTCGTCTGTCAATAGGATTTGGTAAATTTGGATTTAACTTGCAAAGATATTTTGGCTTATTTGACTTTAATCCTACTCAAATCCCACAGCCAAACAACTCCTCTTTCAAACTTAAATCGGTTCTCGTTCACATTATTCTTGTCAAATAACCCTCTTTCTTTCTGACGAAATCGGATAACATCGCGTTTTCTTCTAGTTTCTTCCATTATCCCCGCAGTAACAATTTTCTTTCTTTCCTGCGAAATTGAGAAGCAACACCACATCAGCGGTTCTCCCCAGGTTTATTTTCATTATTCCTGCCAAACAACTCCTCTTTCCTTCCTTTAAACGATGGAACAGAGAACATCATTAGGTTCTTTCTTAGTTTCGACATTTCACCTATTCAATCTAAATAATCAGTCCACAACAACTCACGAAAATCATTAGTGGATTGTGGATGCATGGAAATATGTGAAAAATATATGCATATGCTTTATATAAGTTTGAAGGCACATACCAGTGATGAGATGAAATTTGGTGCTATACATCGTCACATGCTCATCAAGATACCAAGTTTCAAAATTATTAGAGCTTTTTTTAAATGTGTAAAATTGCATATATATATATATATATATATATATATATATATATATATATATATAAAGATTGAAGACCTACTAATGCTCAACAGCTTAAGATGAGAGAATTCAGACAATGTCCGCTACACTTATTGCGCATCGCTGTAAGCCTGAAAGTAGCTCACGCATGACAACTAATATCGAAATGTCATAAAATTTTGATTAAAGTTTAGACTTAAAAGAATCAAGATTCATTTAAAAAAAAAATCAGCACATCAAAATAAATAATCTAAAATAAAATTTGAATGATTTGAAATTGTATATATATTTGTTTTATCATACCTTCATGTGACGAATTTAAATTTGATCATTATACATTCGCATGCTCAAGGCATAAGTTCAAAATCGTTGACGCGCTTTTTTAAATGTGCGAAATTGGTATATATATATGTAGGTGATTGAAAACCCACTATACAAATGCGCGTGGTATGAAGATTCAGCACAGAAGAGACTCCGCCACGCTCACACATCGGTATCTTGTTAAATTAGCACTCACGTCACGGATCCTAATCACGAATGTCATTTAAATTTTGATTAAAGTTTGGACGGGGGAAAAATCAAGATTCATTTAAAAAATCGAACATTAAAATAAATAATCTAAAATGAAATTTGAATGATTTGAAATTGTATATATATTTGTTTTGGTGAATAAAATCAATGCTAATGGGCTTAGTGAGTATAAACACTTGTCAGCATTAACCGCCATTAATACAGACGAAAGTAGTGACATAACCCGTGGGGATAATATTATCGAAATCTTCAAATTTGATTAAATTTTAAAAAATGGGAATCAAGATTCATTTAAAAAGAAATCGAGCATCAAAAATAAATAATCTAAAATGCAAATTTGAATGATTTGAAATATATATTTTATTGATTACACCAAATAATTTAATACGTAATGAAAGATTTTAATGCCATCGCAAAGACACCATCCATTACGCTTAATATGTGACGCAAAGCCAAAAAAGTTGATGTATGGATTTTGACGTTATTCGAAATACCAAAAGTTTATTCAAAATTCATACTGCAAATAAAATTAAATAATAAATAGCAAAAGTTCGCTAAAATAAAATGATATCAAATTGAATTTTGAATTATAAATGAAGAATTTGAATTTAAGATTATATTTCAAATAAAGAAAGATGGATTGAACTCAAATAGATATATGAATTTGAAGCGAATTGAATATTTTGACAGTAAATATTAATTTGACCCTTCAATATATGTTATTCTAAGGGATCTAATAAGATATTAGAATAATTTAAAACGCCTTTCACGCCGCCGGATTCACAACACATCGTGCAAGTGAATGTAAAACGTTAATTAAGGCTTCAATTGAACCCTTGCATATATTATGAAATAGGATTAAAACTCATTTAATGTTTTAAAATTATGCAAGCATTCTTAAATACACCCGCATGGGCCCTGACACTTATATTAAATACCTAAATTTGGTGTCCGAGGATGATGCGCGGGTTTAAAAAAAATAGAATAATGATGAAATCAATTCAATCCTTTACAACTATATGCATGCGAGTTAATGAATGTATTCATATGCTAATTCAAATCAATGAAAGAGATAAATATTCAACTTCATAAAAAGTGATCACATTAGGCCTAATCATCTATATAC
Organism: Cymbidium sinense; assembly: GCA_021442155.1. Classification (NCBI taxonomy): domain Eukaryota; kingdom Viridiplantae; phylum Streptophyta; class Magnoliopsida; order Asparagales; family Orchidaceae; genus Cymbidium; species Cymbidium sinense. The sequence goes on from CM038222.1 coordinate 136,686,641, forward strand.
TTGAAATAGAGTTGACAGGGTCTACTAACTGATCAACTTCTAAATGAGCTTAGATTATATTAAATTATAAGACATAATCTTCTATATTTGCAATATAGTTAACAAGGTCTATTATGATACCAATTTCCTAAAAAATTTAAATTACACATAAGTCATAGACCTAATCCTCTATATTTGTAATAGGACAAAAGTGGTACAGATCAATTTCAAAAATTTAAATCACGTAAGTCATACCATCCACTAAGAAATAAGTAGTGTTGCCTACCAGATGATGTCCGCGTTGATTGAAAATCTCAACCGGAGGGGATATTATCATCAAAAGATGCTTGAGCTCTAAACTAATTCATCTTAAAACTAAATTTCAACTAAGTAAACATTTAAATTAAATGAAATCTATTATTTAAATATTTAAAGCAAACAATTCATCCACTCATCCACCATCGTTTGTTGGGGATGACAAATTAAAAAAAAATTTATCTCACAAAAGGAGCTAATGTCAAGTCAAATAAATCACTAAATAATCAGTAGCGACGTGTCTCTGTCTTGCGGATTTGACCAAGATCCACAAATGATACAACAGTCCTCCTGACGGTAAACGACACAATTATATTATTAATCAGATTCAGATGTTCTCCAATGGCTTTTGAGTTATGAATCATATAGATATTTGAAGTAAAATCCTTTTGTTAAGGCAGACTTAAGCTTGTCTCAAGAAACACCACCGCAAGTTTCAAAGATTTCTTACATAAACCCATGCGCCGATAGGATCCTTCTTGAACGATTATTCCTCCGACTGGACTGCGAATTACGACAACCCGGATGCCTGAATAGATCTAGATCGGTCACGTCATTATTCCACTAATCATATGCTTTAAGTTAAATAATGATAAATTTCATAAATTCGAAATCTAAATTCCAAAACTCCACATTACTGCTATTATACGCTACGCATTAAGTGACCTAACGACTATGCTTAATCTAAAGTTATTTTTCAGCATTGAGAGAGATAATTAACTATTGCAGCGCTTATAGAAACCAAAACCATCTAAAGTCCTCAAAAAATGAGGATGAAATCTCTAGAATGTCTTATCTACTATTTCATTTCATTTCCAAAATTTCACATCATAAATCATCTCTTAATCGGTATGCACGAAATTTTCGGAGCCCACATATTTTTTTTTTCTTAGGGTTGTTTTATTCAAGGTTAGATGTTTTTTTTCTTGGGTATATTAAGTCATAAAACGTAAAGTATATGGTTTGAACTCATAGTCTTGGAGAAAGAACAATCTTCTTTAAGTATTGGGCCACAGAGTCTTTCGGAGATAATGTCATCTAGATACAATTTATTTCTATCCGTGTTGTCTATCAAATTCAATACATTTAGTTAAGTGATATCTTATGTAATATTATTTAGATTGATCATTTTTATTTTGGCCATAAAAAAACTTGTACATCTTGATGTTGTCAGCATAGGATTTAAACGCCATTCATAAAATTGTTATTTAAATTTGTCACCAAACTAATATGTGACATGCGCTAATAATATAACATTATCACCGAGCCAAACATTTCCTTTAACGTGCATGAGTGAGAGTTTCTGATTGCTTTCCTAACTACGTTTTAAAGAAAATGCATGAGACGGGGCAAGTTTGGTTTGTTTGGCCACAATTGACAACCAACAGGCAGTTCATCAACACATTTACACATCTTGCAAAGTTAATTTTTGTGTTTTTAATGTAGTTTATTGTTTTATGCATTTAAAATCAGGTATGAAAAGCAATACATGGAGGAGTTAAATATGAAAGCAAACAAACCATCAGAACAGAGCAACCAGGCTAAGTCTAGTTCAAGTACCACTCCGGTTCTCAAGGAGGAGTTGAAAGAAACGAAGCTGCAAAGCAAGCCTTCAACTTCTTCCACTGCAGAGCAAGACTTGGATGTATTTCTTTTGGGTGATCTTGGAAGTAGTGATGAAGGGCCAGGTACTCAAAAATATTTTATTTTTATATTTTCTTTCACTATTACACTCTCATGCAGTAAGTTAGGTACAAAGAATATCCATCTGCTTTAGCATTTTATCTGGAACAAGCTTTAGAAATAGCTTGTTCTTAAGGACTGAGGTGTCTATCATACCTGTTGCTGCAAATCTTAATGGAAAGTTAACTGTGCAATATGTTTTCAGATGATCGTGATGATACTTTTGATGATGACTTTGATAAGCTTGGCGGCACTTCGGTAAGTGCATAACTTCAAAATTTTCAGTGTTTCAAATCAAAATATATTTGTTAATCCCAAGTGATCTTTCCACAGTACTATCATCTTTTTAAGGCATAAAATTAATTGTACATGTAAATCTGAAGAAGACTTGTGCAATGATTCCTGCCTTGTTTATAATTTCCATGTGGAATTTTTTTTTTTGGAATTCGGGAAATATCATTGTTGAGTTTCATCATGATAAATTTGATTAGCCAATGTTTTCAAAGTACTTTCGTTTGTTCGAGTAGTCAGAGCTTGCCTTGAGTGAAGTTAATGTATGTAGGTTTTGTAACTAGTATTTAAAAGATTATATCTTTGGCAGGGTTTGGAAAGCGAGGAAGACGATGAAGCGACATCGAACCAACACAAATAGACGATTAAATAGTCGCCTCCCATGGATGGGATAAGCGCTACGCCTGCATGAGCTTGCCCAAATTTATGTACTGCTGCCAAGAAATTTTGAGGTGGGTTGTCCTGTGTAGATCCCTTTCACTTATAATTAATTCTATGGTACTTTTTTTTTTTTTTATAATTTTGTTTCTTCCTTGCGTACTTTGTATTTCTGACTATATGCTAATTTGCTCTGTTTAAAAAAAGGGAAAGATGTATGTGTTTCTTTTTATTAGATTATGGTAATAGAACAAAACCATTTTTTAAAGGGAAAAACATGCATTTTCATGTATGATAATTCTTTTCTAGTTTTAAACATTTTTTATTTTTTATTTTAGTGCTTCAGAATGGACAAATTCTTATAAGTGGACGCTACAGCTTTTGTTCTATTGCCATGTCTGTTGTTTTACCTTACAAAAATGCTAATCACTGAATTAAAGATCCAATATTGATGATGATGCTATGACAGCCATGTGGAGGTGTAATAAGTGAGATATACATGGGGTGTGATTTAAGACAACTAGTTATTGGCCCTTCACCAAATTTTTTTGCCCAATCAGTTCATTTCTATATACTCCTTGCGCAGTCCTACTTAGCAACTATATATTTCAATCTTCTCAAAAAAGCTATATATATATATATATATATATATATATATATATATATATATATATATATATATATATATATATAGATATATCATTAAAGGGAGATTTACATACGCAGCATACAATTTTTATGTATTGATAAATCTAAAACATAAAATTTGATATTTACAAATATATTTTACTTTTTCTATGGATGAAAATATAAATTTCTATTAAAAAAATATAGTATTATTTTTGATGTAATATTAAATATTTGAATGTTATTTATGTAAATATGAAAGTTTGTGTTAGATAAGTAAATATATAAATTATATGTTATGTAGGTAAATATTCCATTAAATTAATTAGTGTTCATATCTTCGTGTCTTTGTTAAAAGGTGGTGAAATATGAGTAATTATGTTCAGCCAGAAAAAGGATCCACAATATGAGGATCCTTAAATTACAAAAGGAGGAATCTACTCTGTCAATGGCCAAACTGAAGAAGCAATTCCTTAATTTAAACATGTACTCACTAAATTGAGGAATTACCAATGACCATTCTCATTAGGAGAAGGATACTAGAAGAGATCAATAGTAGGCTCATGGATGCCACATCCTAATCAAGAATTCAAACCCTCACATTTCATCAAATCTTTCTCAAAGAGAGATCAAGTCACTGGACTTTGGTGATTGCAATCGCTCTTCAGAATAGTTAAGTTTTTTCTTTCTTTTTCCTTGCAGTGGACATAGGTGACATTATGTAACAACTTAAAAAATTATGTCATCTTTTTCTCTTTCTTTGCGCTCTTCTTTCACGCCTTGGATTTTGGAAGTAAACTTGTTTTAGGACTCAAACCCACTGGACTCCTACCTTTTTCTTGATTTTCACTCTTAGTGAAAATGGGTTGGACTTTGGGTTAAATCCGACTCATCAACCCTCCTACTTATTCTTCATTGCTCATTATGACACTTAAAGGACCAACCCTATTATTGTGATCCAAATGGGCATGAACTCTTGTCTCGACAAAGAGAAAACTCGGCGCAGGATGCTGCGGCGAGGCTGGCTCTTCGGATCCAAAAATGGGAAAAAGAAAGTTGGATCTATCAATAGCTTCATATCTTATTTATGTTGCATGCAAATCTTTATTATTTGTAACTACTCAAATGAGTATTTGAATGTAATTTTAATGACTCTTTTGATTATTGAAGTTATCAATCTTTAAAATTATAATTCATACTTGTGTAGATTGATATGCTTACCCATCTATTTCATTTAATTATTATAAGTTATATTTTTAAAATTTTTATCATGCATTCACTTGAATGTATTGATGTAGTTTTGCAATATTTACCTATTAAACTTTTTGTTTGTTTGTTTGTTGAAGTTTGCATTCACTTGGTTGTATGGATAGATTTTGTAACACTCTAATTACTATACTATTTCTTTAATTATTATAGTCAACTTCTACTTGGATGTGTAAATCTTTAATTTGTTAACATTTTACTTGTTATTTATTTGATATCTCTGGATCATATAATTCATGTGTGTGTCAATATTTTATTTTTTACTTTGTGCTTTGATTTTTTTTAACTATATATATTTTTGTAGAATTCAAGTTGGATGGAAATAGATGGAGATGTTATTAGTACAATTCAAGTTGGATGGTTGAAGTGGAGGAATGCATCTGGCTTGTTGTGTGATAGAAAAGTATCGCTTAAACTTAAGGGAAAATTTTATAAGATGGTGGTAAGACCTGCAATAATTTATGGTGCAGAATGTTGGCCAATAAAAGAGAAGCATGAGACTAAGTTAAGTGTCGCAGAGATAAGGATGCTCAAGTAGATGAGTGGTTTTACTCTTAGAGATAAAATGCGAAATGAGTATGTTCGGGAATAAGTTGGAGTAGCTCCAGTGGCAGATAAGATTAGAGAGAGTCGCCTTAGATGGTTTGGCCACATAAAGCATCGTTCGTCTAATGACCCGGGTAAGAGTAGTTGCATTAGATTTGCCTTATGTTAAGAAAGGTAGATGTATACCTAAAAAGATATGGTTAATATGTATAAAAAAATGATCTTAGTATACTTGAATTAAAAGAGAATTTGACATATAATAGGACATAATGGAAACGAAGGATTCATGTAGCCGACCCCACTTAGTGGGATAAAGGCTTGTTGTTCTTGTTATATATATATTTTTGTTGTGTAATTTATTTTCAGCCCTCATGTGTGTGTTAGGACCAATCTTTGCATCAAATTGAGTTAAAACATATAGCATTATAAGAATGACTTTAGCATTGTCTCAAGACTATTTCTCTTTTTTACTCAATAATGAGTTGATAGCTATATATTATTTACGTGTCTTCCTTCCACAAGAAGATCCTTCACTAATCCATCATAATTAGAATGACCTCTATATTTAACCCTATGTTTGTCTCCATGATGACCTATTAAATTTCTCTATTAAATAACAAAGAGGACATTCTTTAGCTCTATCTATAGCTTCATCTCATTTTACATAATGCCCAATTTGTACATAATAATTACAAAAATATTTTCAAAAGTAGCATGCACCACTACTCATTCATAATTTTTTTCTCCTTTACTCTATTAGATCAAGCATTCATTTATTTCTAGCTAAACATCAAGCTTTAAAGTTGTAAACACTATTTAATTTTCTAAACATCCAATAATTATTAGAAAATAAATAAGACTATCAAATATGGGGATTCACATACATAACATTAAGAAAATCATTCTATTTATATATCAAAATCCTAAAATTTTCTCTTTATATTTGAATTTGAAAATATATTTGATATCTTAAAAGAATATTCTTCTTATTTTTATATGATAATTGCAAAGTCATAGCTAGTGATAGTGACACGATGACTGATGGAGTATAAGATAGTGGCTATAACTGATAGTTAATGAAGACTAATGATAATAATTTATGTCAATTGATAGATAGTTATACTTATTTGTAAAAATAATGATTTTTTTAAAAATAAAAATAAAAATACTTTAAAAATATGTCAGATAAATATATTTAAAAATAACAAAAAAAAAAAAAAACCAAAAAAAAAAATGAAAAATTACAAGCATATGCAAGTAAATTGACCTAATTTGTTTTACACACATTTAATTTGCTTATATTAAATTTAATATCTTCCAAGCTAAATAGCTCCTTAGCATATTAATAAAAATCTATGGAGTATTACAATGGGAAAAAGGATAAATATGAAGTTTCAAAGGAAATAATATTAGTCCATAAAGATCTTAATTATGACATGATAGAACATACATAACGACAAAGGCATACACGATGCAAGGGATTGAGACAGATTGTTCTATTTGGCATTATATCGTTGAAGGCTGATAAATAATTAGTTGTTAGTTGTCAGTTTGGAGTTATAATTTACATTTTAATCAAAGTTTTTTTAAAAAAACTAATTTTGTATAGTTGAGAATGATTAAAGTAGTTGTAGGCAAGGAGAAATCTGATTATAATTTATAAAATAAAGATGTGATAAATTTATCTCAAATATATCTGATAAAACAATTTATTAAAATTTTAATAACGTGTTATATAAAAGCAAGAATAACATAAAATAAAATTTTGATGTTTTTTTTTTTTTTTTTTTCAAATTTTCAAAATAGTTGTTTCACTCACTACCCTCAGCTGCTGAGCACCTCCTCTCGTCTCGCTCGCCGAAGATGAGCAGGAAGCTCGTCTCGCCTGAAGATGAACGGGAAGTTGATGTTGCCGGCCAACACGCTTCGTGCAAGGAGCTTATCTCCCCTGGTTTCGTCGGAGGATGAGTGGGAATCGAAGTTGTTTGAAGTCGCTGCCGTCGTTGGAGGACTGTAAGCTCTCTCACTTGTGGCTGAGTCCATTGACAGAGCCTGAACTTCGAAGGAGGCTGGGGAATGGAAAAAGAATGCAGTGAAAAGAGAGGTGAAGAAGGTGGGGAGAGAGAGAGAGAGAGAGAGAGATTTTGGAGGGTTTTTCTTTTGAATGAAAGGAGAGGGTTGCTTGTAGCAAGAAGATACTGAGAAAATGGGATTAGAGAACCTGAAGTTAAAATAAAAATAATCTATTTTTAAATATTAAATATATTTTTATTTTATATTAAAATATAAAAATGAAATGAATAATCATAAATGGCCCATTAGAAAATTAAGTCAATAAGTTGAACTGCCAAAAGAAGTAACTAATTGAGAAAGTGTGAATTGTTATAGAAATTTATTATCAAAATTGGACTTTTATTCTTCATAATATGTTTATTCAGATAAATATCTTCTAAAATATTTTCTAAAATAAAATAATCCCAGGAAGTGACAATTTTTATATTTAGGAACTACTTATTAGAGACATAAATCCCTTCAAAAGTAATTTATTTTACTTAGAACTTTATTCAAAGTAAGGTTCGAATCATAATTCCCATGATGATGGTACAATGGTCTATGTGCATCAATAAGAGACATATATTCCTCTTCTTCTTAAACTACTCTCTTTATATAGGCATGCTTCATATGAGTTTGGAATCTTATTCTTTTCTCCTATTTCACAACATTAGAGAGCTTCTATGATAGATTTGGATTCCAAAATATCACTCTGAATGTTCCCATTGATGCTCGCAATCACAAAATCCTCTTTGACAAAATCAGAAATGAATTTGTGGATAAACAAACTTAGCTCATTACAAATGAAGCTTGGGTCTATCGAAAAATTGTACCAAGTATAGAGAACCTCTACGAAACTTATCTTATTGCAAGCAAAGCAAAGTCCTCTCTCATACTTGGAATACCAAGGCTAGAACAAGACAGTCGGACGGAAAGGGCTTTCCTTACATTTACTTAAACACGTCCCAACAAGTATAAGATATAAAATATCTTCTAAGTTCATAAGAGGTAACTAGAAACATCCAACACATAAGTGCCAAATTTTATCTAGAAGTGCAAATATCAATAAATTGAAGTCATATAAAACATAAACTAAAACATATATATCTCTTGGAGTTTCTCTACGATTGTAAACATATTCTTTCATTCTATTTTTCATTTAGTTTTGAAGGTTACCTGAAAAAATCTAAAATAAATTGCAATTGAATAAAATTTTTAGTGGATAAATATGTTTCTACGCTACACTAAAATAAGATTACAAAATTAATATACATGACAAATTTACTATTAATATGAACAATATGTAAAGTGTGTTTAAACAATTCAACATATAAGAGATAGATGAAGTAAATATTTCTTAGACAAGTTATTTTCTTATTTATCAATTATCACATGAGTCACCATCTAACAACCTTTTCTAGAAAGAAATCTTTTTCAAACCCATCCAATGGACAAGTAACTATTTTCATTTTCATTTTCATTTATGTGCACAGGTACGTTGCATCCCCAACCAATATCATAATGGGGTGAACTCCCTCATCCATCATACACATTCATAACATAAATTTGTATTTCAGTTATTTTATGCATTTATGAAATTATTTATGTTAGTGCAAAGTAGTAAATCATTTAAATCTGTATAAAAAACATGAATAATAATATATATAACTAATATTTAGACTATTTATTCAATATGAAAAAGGTAAAAAAATAAATCATTAATTACAATAGAGAAGCATTTTCTAATCATATACAAATGCATTCAATCATACAAAGAAGTAAAATTTTACTATAAATATAAGAACATAATTACTTACATTATGATGAATTCTTTTGAATCTTCTCTTTCTTTAATGACTGCTTTTTTGTTTTGTTTTGAGAGACACCTAGAATAATTGTAGCACTCATAGTTAGTATTCAATAGTAAATCAATTACTACTTTACAAATAATAATATGTATAACTAATATTTAGACTATTTATTCAATATGAAAAAGGTTAAAAAATAAATCACTAATTACAATAGAGAAGCATTTTCTAATCATATACAAATGCATTCAATCATACAAAGAAGTAAAATTTTACTATAAATATAAGAACATAATTACTTACCTTATGATGAATTCTTTTGAATCTTCCCTTTCTTTAATGACTGATTTTTTGTTTTGTTTTGAGAGACACCTAGAATAATTATAGCACTCATAGTTAGTATTTAATATTAAGTCAATTACTACTTTACAATTTTAGTTTAATACTTTAGTATTTTAAATCCTCTTAATGTTATATATTTTTCTCAAATAATTTAGTATTTCATATAAATAGTTAGCATTTAGTACATTAATTATAACTTATAATACACACAAGAAATAATAAAATCATTTTATCAATTTTACTAAGATGTGCCTTTTGTTATTTAACACTTGTATTCATCGTAAAATCATTATTTATTTTCTAACCAAGTTGATTTATTAATAATATTAACTATCATATTCATTTGAGTTAACTATTAATTTATTTAACATATTGTTGATCTCATTTTTAGAATGAGTTCTCAATATCTCCATCTTAAGTTTAGGATTCCTCTTAGACTTTAAGAGTTCCTTAGTCTTAAGACACATCTAGTGATTAGGTGGACACTCTCCCCTAGCCCTAGAGGACTAAGAAGAGTTAGCCATAGGAATAGGTCATGCCTTAGGGGTATTAAGAAAATCTCCTACCCTTTAGCTTAAACCATTCACACTTTCCTTTATTCAAGTCAAACCCCAAATAAATTCTATTTGATTTTCTCAAACTCCAAATCAATTCCATGATTCAATTCCATGATTGAAATCCATGATTGAAAGCCATGATCAAAATCCATCAAAAATTCCTAAGTCAAAATTTCCTAAGTCCTTAACCCTTTCTTAAGGACTTAGTCAAAATTGTGATCTAAACCTACTCAAACCTTTGAGATTTTCTCATAATCTATTTATATTCTCATTTAATATTCACATTTATAAATGAAATATAAATTCAAACCCATCAAATCAAATTCAAAATTTCAAAACAATTCATGAAATTTTCTTAAAATCCTTTAATTTTCCATTAAAGGACTTAACCAAAATCAGCTCCAAATCTTAATCAAACCTATTCAAATGCATGGGATTTTCTCAAAATCAATTTATATCCTCATTTATATTCTCATATATAAATGAAATATAAATATAACTCAATTCAATCAAACCCAAAAATTAAATTCCAAATTTAAAATGCTTGAAATTACCTTAAATTCCTTAATTTTTCATTAATGGATTTAATCTAAACTTTGATCAAACCACTTCAAATTCATGGGATTTTCTCAAAATATATTTTTATTCTCATTTATATTCATATATATATATATATATATATATATATATATATATATATATATATATATATATATATATATATATATATATATATATATATATATATAATCCTTTAAATTCTCTTAATGGATTTAACCCTAAATCATGATTAAACGGTTTTAAATTCTTGAGATTTTCTCATGATCAATTTATATTCTCATTTATATTGACATATATAAATGAAACATAAATTCAAACAATCAAAACCAACTCCAAAACTCAAACTCAAATCAAATCAAAATCAAATCTAAGTCTTTCAAGTCAAAATCTTGAACTTAGCCAAAATCAATTCAAATCAAGCAAAACACTTGATTTTCTCTCATGGTTCAATCAATCCTACAATCATGAGATCATATATAAATCCAAACCTCATTCAAACAATTAACCCGAATCAAAAATCAAACCCAAAACTCCTTCATATTCTTCCTTTGAATATGAGATTTTCAAATGGATCAAAATCCATTTGACTTCAAACTACTTGTAAATGGATTTATATTTCAATCATAAGTCCATATACAAGATCAATCAACTTCAAATCAAGCTTTGACCAAGCCTTTTGACCCACTTAGGCTCACTTGACCCAAAGTGACCTAAGGAACCCTTATGAGCCAACTTTTGATCATAACCAAATTGGATTGAACCAAACTCATATATCCCTCCTATCATAATCAACAATTATCTTGGGATGATCAATCAATCAAATTGGGTTAAATCAAGTCAAACCTAAGGGTTGACTAAGCCAACACTTAACTTAAAATGAAACCTAACATAGGAAAAATTCGCCATAGGATAAATTAATTGAAACCATTGAATCAAGTTCACTCATGACCTATGCTTGAACTTGATCAAGTCAACCTTTGAGCCTAACCTAGCCCATTGGGTCCACTTGACCCAAGTTGACCCATTTTGACCTAAAAGGTCAAAATGTGACAAAACTTGACCTAAGCCAAATTGATTGAAACCAATGGGTCAAGTCCATTCCAAATCACTTGTGAACTTGACCAAAGCCTCAATTGGCCAACTAGACTCAACCTAGCCCAATTGACCTTAGACCCAACATGACCTAAAGGGGTCATGTTGAGCCAAACTTGAACTAACTCAAATTGATTGGAAATAAACATACCAATCCACTTCATATGACCAACCTAACCTAAACCTACCCTTGACCTAACCCAAATAGGTCAAATGGTTCAAATATGTCAACTTGATCCATTTGAACTAAATGAGTCATATGAGCCAAAAACTAACCTAATCCAAATTGAACCAAACCAAAGGCACCAAAACATTTCAAATGGCCATATGAACTTGACCCAACCCTTGGTTTGACCCAATTTGACCTATTGGTCAACTTGACCTAAGTTGGCCCATTTTGACCTAAATGGGGCAACATGAGCCAAACCCTATCAAATGCATTCCAAATCCATTGAAACTTGGCCCAACCTATTTTCTCAACATACCAAACATACCCAAATTTAAAAAAAAAATAGTAAAATGACCATTATACCCATAGTACATAGAATAAATTTTGGCTTAGCCCATAGGTATTATGGTCATGCACTCATCACAAACACTTGAGGCTCTCCTAAAATCTCAAGGGGACCTAGTGATGAGTGGTGCACCCAACCCAATGGGTTTGGCTCAACCCATTTGGCCTATGGACCAAACCCGACCCATAAGCATGAAATTGAAAATTCAAATTCCTCCCAAACTTCAATTGGATGCACATGAGAGTTAGGCTTCCACTCCTCTGGCCAAACTGATCATGTGCACACCTTTAACCACGCAAACAACCCAGTATATGGTGACAACGGGATCAAAATGGCAAGCATAGGATCGGGTGTACGATTGCCATAGGGGGAGATATACTCCCCCTAATTCATTGAAATCACACTTCATTCAAACTCGATCAGAGCCTAGGGAGAGTTAGCACCTTCACAGAGCTTTCCCAAGGCCCCTAGGAGAGATTTGGAATTCATCTTCCTCGATTTTGCACAATGCAAAACAAGGGAGCTCACCTTGATTTCCAACTTCTTCCACACTTGATCTTAGCCCAATTTTTTTTTGCAAGCACACTTAAGTGACCAAGTCGAGCTCACCTAAGCTGATTCCCAAGTTCTAAAGGCAAGGGAAGATTGAATTGGATCAAAGTCGAACTCAAGATAAGGAGGAGGTGTCCCATAGGAAGATCCACTCCATCTCAAATGCTCTAAACTTTAGCAAGGCTTTGTTTCAACCAGATGAAGCTTCTCTAAGGGAATCGAGCACCATTGATCACCTCCGATGAGGTTAGTGAATTTCTGACCACTTAGGCTAAGAGGTGTTTGTCTTTTGTGAAGTGGATTTTCATCTCATAAGATCTTAGATGTTAGATTGGCCTCTTTGGTCCCTTAGATGGTGTGGGTTGAGTCTTGATTGAATCCATGACGGATCGGGCTTGGATCTCCCCTTGGATTATGAACAGTTCACATTCCTCGTCAGGGAAGAACTCAGCCCATCTCAGCCATCCATCCGCGTGTTTTTAGATGGACGGCTGAGATTTTTTGGACACATTTTTAATCCCTTTATCTGATTTAAAACCGCGGGTGTATCCTCTATCGTCTGATCAAAGATCGGACGGCTAAGGGTAAAAATGCGTGTGCCGCCACCGCCTCTCTCGATGTGACAACTTAAGTAATGGCTCACGGTGCGACGTGTGTAAAAGTCTGTCACCACGCGGCGTGGGTAGAATATGAGATTGTTATTTAACTTAATTCCTAATTAATCCCTATAGCTTCTAAAAATCATAAATCCTCATAGAAAAATTAGAAAAATAAAAGGAGAAATGCCTTGGATAGATAATTCCATCTAAAATTTTCTAAAAATATTTTCAATACATTTTGATTTCCCTTCTTCTCTGAATTTGGGTTTCTTTGGGAATGGTAATTAGCTAATTACTTTCTAATTAAGTCACCAATGGATCTCAAATTTCTAGAGTTCATTTTAGGGGATGACCTCTACTTACCCTAATTTTCTTGAGATTTATTGAGGCCTTGATTAGGAAAATTGCTAGCTAATTTTATAATTACCCCTTCATATAATTAAGGGTAATTAAGATATAATTAGTGGATTTTCCCTATGATCAAGTTGGATTAAGGTTAGATCCAGTGAGTATGGGTTTTAGGGAATACTTTTGGGGTATTTCCCCTAAGCTGTTCCCTAAACCCCCTTTTATTTCCTTAATCCTCTTCTTAATTAAGGGTTAATTCATTTATTATCCCTTTAAATAATTTTCAAAAATTCAAAAAATCTCCAAAACTTAATTAATCTACCTTGGGTTGATTCTTAGGTGTTCAATAGCCTAACTCTAATTAAGCAAATTAAACCCCCTTTCATAAATGTGAAAGGGTGTTTTAAAAGTACTTAAGCTAAAACCCTTAGCTTAATTAACTTTTAATTGTGAGCCAAATTGCATTAGGCCTTTTCATTACTTGGTACATTGTAAATTTACATACCTTGTGAGTTTTATGTCATCTCATTGGCTCATAATTACTTAGTTTATTTTTTTAAGGTGGTATAGGTAAGGGTTAATTAAATCACTTAATGCATACCTTAACCTAATCAACACTTAAAAATATATTTAATTATCTAAAAATTAAACTAAAATATAAAACACATGTGGGAATGGGTTAGGAACAAGAAACCAATTCACCCTTTTAAAATTAAATCAAACTTTAAACAAACAAAAATCATTTTGAAATTCACTTTAATTTATTCTAAGTTTTCTTATTCTTTAAGAATGTCTTTAGGAATTAAGTAAAGTGAGTTTGTTCATGTGATTACATTGCTTTAAATCTTTCCCAACATATTAAATTGTATGCTATATGATTTATGCATCCATGACTTCATGTTTTCAAAATTTTAAAATGAAATTGTTACTTTATGTCAAATGTGCATGTGTTGGATAAAGTAAAATATGAATGGCTATTATCAGTACTAAATCCAAAATACTTTGAAAATCTATAAATGAAACATCAAATTTGAAATTGTGCTATTCATATATTAATTATTAATTTACATGCGATGAAGTATAAAGCATGTTTAGTATAGCCTTTCCTTCCTTTCTTATGTTAACATAGTTTTGAATATGGGTTAGTGAGATGTAGGGTTCATTTGAAAAGAATCCAACACTTACTTAATTTCAAACCCTATTCATCTCTATGCTCTCACTTAAGAAAGATTTCCTATACTTGCATGAATAAATTGCATAAATAAAAATGGAATCATTAAGAAAACTTTTGCATATTCCTTTTCCACTTTATTTCTTTTATATGCATGTTAGTACTTAAGGAAAGCGGTATATTAATTTGGACAACCCTGAGGTTGCGAGACTTTAAGTAGCTTTAAGTAAGTATTGTACCTTACACCTATGGTTAACAATGGCACTGTACTCACTTATTCCTTTCCTACTTTCATGCATGTTTTGTAGAAATAAAATCTTTTCTTAAAAAAAATCATACATGTTTAACTTCTAAATTTTCTTAAATGGATTACTTAGCATGCATCATAAAGTGTAATTTCTCATTTGCATGTATAGATATGCTTAGGGTCCATCCATATGCATGTTATATATGTTGGGAAAGAATTTGAGTAATGTATGTTATGTGAATTTTGATTCATTTTTCTTAATCTTAAAATGCCTTTATTTTTGGATAGGTTTGTTTAGAGTTGATCTAAATTTAAGATTAATTAAAAGATATAATTAAAACATTCACCTAAATGAAATTAAAATGTGAACTTACTTTAGAAATTACTTAATGATTAGGGAAGGAAAGAGAAGTTCTCTTCTTTTTTCCTCTCTTTATAACTTAGTAATTAATTGTAGATTTCACTCAAATCAAATTAAAATATGAAATAAAAATAACCCAAAGTCACTAAACAACTTAAATGAAACTCTCCTCTAAGTTGAACATGTCCTTCACACTTACAAAATTCAAACCTAAAGTCCTAAGCTAAGCATACCACACAAACCTTCAAAGCACACACTAAGTCACCAGCTTTAGGTTTAGTGGTTTGATATTATGTTTTTTGTGATGAAAATTTTTGGATGTTAGGGTGTATGCTCATAGAATGAATGGTAGAACATGCTTAGTCTAATTCTTTTGAGGGATTGTGCTAAGGGGCCTTATAAATATAAATATTTCTTGCTTGTAGTTGCTTATACCCCTTAGCATAATCCATAGGCCAGGTGGACTTAGTCACCCATGTGTGGGGTGATAAGTCTAATATACATGCTTGGGATTTGTGTGGTGTGATTTGACTAACCTTTGTTTTGTAGGTGTTAGTTAGATTTATGCTTTTCCTTTTCATGTAAAAATTTGTATATTTAAGATTGTTGGAATGATTTGTTATGGGGGATTAGGAAGAGCATTGGTCATAAGATCTCATCTTATACACCATGTGAAGCATTAGAGCATCTACCATTCAACCATCCAAAGGAAGATCCCAAAAAGAAAGAAAGAAAGAAGAAAAGAAAGAAAGAAGAAAGAAGAACAAAGCTTGAAGACCCTCATAATGATGAATTCCTTTTGCTTAATTATAATTCAATTCATTTGTAATCCAAGTTATATAAGGGTAGAGCTTGACTACCCACATTTAAGATTTTCGGGTTTGTGCGAGGGTACCCAACCACAAACGATCATTTATTCTTTTTGTGCTAATTTTATAAATTGATTGTTGTTTGTTTAACTTGAGCATTAAGTGACATGATTTTTCTAGTTTCTTTCTTGCTTTATCTATGGCCTGGATGCAGATTAGTCTCTTTAGGAAAAAAATAAATCTTTTACCGAACTTAACAACTTGAAATAAAATTAAATAACTCATAACCTCACATAAAGCTTAGGATTAAAAATCAAGATAAAAGAATTAGAAACCCTTAGGATAGTTCTTTTCTTTATAATATCATGCACAATGCATCTTATTTCACTCTTGATTGGAGGGCTTCCATATTTTAGAGAACACTGACCTTTGAGGGTCGTGGTGGAAACTCACCTCCCTAACTAATTTTGGCCAACAATCTCATGCATTAGTCATAAAAGTCTATTAGAGTCAAAATTGATTGTCCAAAATGAAATAAAATGAAATTTGAAATGAGATTTAGGTCATTTGAAGCATGCTTACATGATCTCTTTGGGTGAGTTTAAGGACTTAGTCTCTTTCTAAATAAAAATAACCTAACTATCTTCCATAAGTATAAAGACTTGCCTATATGTATTTAAAATTATAAGAGGAGTTAGTTGGCGGCCACCCCCAGGTGATTGTAAGTCCAAGTTATTAGGTGATTTGTCCTCTCTTGTGGAGGTAAACCAATTACCTATTCTTGCCTTAGATTTAGGTTGTGCTTGGCCTAGCTCCCTAGATTTAGGTTAAGGTTGCTTCTCCCCTTTGTGGGCCATAAGTATAATTTCTCACCTCTTAGGAATTCTCTTAATCTTGTGTTAAGGAATCTTAAGTCCTAAAATTCTAATGAAAAATACAACTCCAATAAATTAAATCAATTTTTAAAATGTAAAGCCCAACTATTAGATAGTTTAAGATGCTCACTAGGCTTCCTAGCATCATGAGCATCTCCTACTTATTCCCATTTTTGGCTTCGATAATAACTCCCTCTTTTGATCAATCCCATTTGATCTTCAAAAATATAAACCAATCGATTGATAGTCCCTTCTATTGAAAGCTTCAAAGACAACGATCAATTACTTTAATTGAGAGTTTTCCTAAAGGATCCTGTCCTTTAGGATATAATAAACTATGGGGACTTGCCCCTGTAGGGAACTTAATGAACTCGGTTTAAAATAAATCTCACTTTACTATTTCATGTAAAGTAAGGGAAGAATCTTTGGTACCTATGCGGTCATCCTTGAGTCCTTATTAAGGTGATTGGTTCCATTAAAGTAGTGACTTCTATCTTTTGAGATAGTACACTATACCTTGATGATGTATCCAATCACCGAATAAAGTACATGGATCTTCATGGCTTACTAAGATGAATTTTATAAGGTATCCTCTTTCTTTTCTCTAGATTTGGCGACTCCCTTAAGAATTTTTTTAACATTTTTTTGTGACTCTGGGGATGGTTTCTCTCTCCATCTTTGGTAAATGATCGTTGTCTTTGAGTATCGATAGTGGGTTTGTAATTTAATATGAATCCAAGACTATCCTTCTTTCCATTGGCACTTAGCTCATTTCATCCTTGGGTTGAGTTAGCCTACATCTTTAGGTTTAGGACCGCAATTCCTGTTGGTCTTAAAACCCCCGTTGGGTTCCTCCAATGTGTAAAACAAAAAGAAACATCTTTAAGGCTTCTTCCTTATCATTTTCATTGTAAGGAAATGTTCATGCTAAAAATAATAAATTTTCTATAAAGAACTTTGCTTTTCAAAAGCACCTTTTTCAAAAAATGTACTTAATAAAATATTTTCCACAAAATTTCTCTATCCTCATTTAGAATTCACATAATTGTTATATGTAGGGATTTTCAAAAATAAAACTAATAACATGTAAAAAAAGCATAAATGAATATCTTCTTTCAATTCACTTTGATGAAGATTTCTTTTTCAGAATAAAATGAACCATCGTGTTTTCCAAAATCATAATCATCAAACTTTTCAAAAAGCACACATGAACTCTTCTATTCAATACATTCATAATTATTGAATGGGAAGTTCATTTGTAAACAAAATCAAAAAATTTTCAAAAAAAAGCACACATGAATATCTACATTTAATATACTTAGGTTTATTAAGTGAATATTTCATTTCCAACTTAAAAATAAAATATCATTTAGGAAATCCTACTTAAGCATATCCCACATATGTTTCTTAAGTTGGAATTCCATTCTTTCAAAAAAGCAATAATCACACACAAAAAATTTTTTTTCACACTTCAAAAATAAAATCAATCTCCATTCTACATACTTAAACTTATTGAATGGAGGTCCTCTTTTCAAAACATCAAAATTAAATAATCATATTTCAAAAGTTTTCTAAAATACATTTTGAACACTTCACTTAACATACCTAAATTTGTTAAGTTATGTTTTCAAATCCAAAAAAATAAAAATAAAATTCTAAACACATTTTGGAACCTTACTTAGCATACCCAAATTTATTAAGTAAAGTTTCCAAATCTAAAATCAAAATTTCAAAAAATTTTCAAACACATTTGGAACTTTATTTAACATATCCAAATTTGTTAAGTAAAGTTTCCAAATCTGAAATAAAAATTTCAAAAAATTTTCAAACACCTTTGGGAACCTCACTTAACATACCCAAATTTGTTAAGTTTCCAAATCCAAATTCAAAATCAACAATCAAAATTTCAAAAAGTTTTTAAAACACATTTGGAACTTCATTTAACATGCCTAAATTTATTAAGTAAAGTTTCCAAATCAAAAATTCAAAACTTTTCAAAACATATTTTGGAACTTCACCTAGCATTCTTAAATTTGCTAAGTAAAGTTTCCAAACTTGAAATAAAAATTCCTCACACACTTTTAGAACTTCTTCCCTTAACATACCAAATTTGCTAAGGAGAAGTTTCCATTTCCAAAAAAAAAAAAAACCAAAAAAAAAAAAAAATGAAATCAAAATTTTAAAACAAACCATTTAAAATTTTATTTAGCATACTTAAATTTGCTAAGTGAAATTTCCATTTCATAAAACCAAGTGGGATTTCATCTTTAGCATACCAAATTTACTAAAGTTGAATCTCCACTTTCAATCATTTCAAAAATAAATTGAAGCACCTTAGGATCCCCTTAGCATACCAAATTTGCTAAGGGATCCTACCCTTTTCAAAAATCAAAATTTTCCAAACAAATGAAACATTTATGATTTTCTTAGCACACCTAAATTTTCCAAGAATCCTATTTTTTTAAAATCAAACAAAAATACACTTGGATTCTTCACTAATCATACATAAATTTGCTAAGTAAGAATTTCAAAATTTTCCAAAATCAAAACAAAATTTTCAAAAAGAAACAATCAGTTTCACTTTACTTAGCATACCTAAATTTACTAAGCAAAAATTCCAAAACATTCAAACAAAAAAAATCAATTTGACCCTTACTTTAGCACGTCAAAATTTGTTAAAGGGAAGGGTCCTCTAAATCCAAATCACAAACTCAAAATCAAAACAAAATGAACCTATGGAAGCATCTTATCAAAATCTTGAATCCATATTTCAACATACTCAAATTTATTGAAGTTTGGATTCATACTCAAATTCCTCTTTCAATCAATCTTTTCGAATTCATTTGAACCCCACTTAACACTTCCAAGTTGTTGGATGTGGGTTCAAATTTCCAAAATTCTAAAATTTCAAAATCTATGGAGACAAAAAAATGATGCAAGTTCATTTCTTATTGCAGATTTCCTTTAATCAGTACAATTTTCATTTGCCAGTTTCAATCAATGCAATGGTAGGATCATAGAAATTTGTCTTCACCTTCCCTCATGGCATGGACCTAGCCTTAGACTAGGCTGACTTTCCTCATTGGATCATACCCATTTGATCCACTTTGGCCATGGCTTTGAGGGAGCCAAGATCACTTATGAGGGCATTCCCCTCTGACAGTGAAGAGGGTGGTCGGCGAGCGGTCATCGGGGTAGACTTACCCTTAGATTGAGATTTCCTCATTGAAGAGGAAAGGCGTAGTACCACACTTTGTAATTTTAGCCGATTTATGCCGTGTTAGAGTTCCAACAATAATTCATCCTAGAGTTACCCACATTGCCCGGTGTGCTATCATCTCCCCCTCAAGGTAATGCTCCCTGGTTTCAAGGATTGCCTCCCCTACATTTGAATATGGGTCTAGCTCACACTCCTCTCATTCTACTTGTACTCAATGCCAAAATAAGAACTGTATGGTCAAACGGTTCCATACCAGGATAGCCCGAGAGTTAGAGACAGCTGTCAGGTTAGCCACAGATGAGTCTCATATGATCACATCACCACTAGTTATGGAGAACTAGTTCCATCCTCTCTCAAGATTAGATAGAGAGGATGCCAGTAGGATCAGGTCATCACCTCCTCTAATGGTGCATCTACAACAGACAATTTCTCAGAGTAGGAGGTCATCTGACCTTTGCTCTGTTCTTCCAGTGGCGAGCGAGGCCTCAGTGCGTGCCTTGATTTATGATCATATCTCTGTAGCATGGGGAGGCATCCAGATGGAGAGGGCTCATGAGGCCCCATCATACATCACGGCGGGGCGATAGAGGTTCAGTCATTACTTCTACATTGATCGACTTTCGGCTCGATCGCGTGTGATCATCGATAGTATCCTCGGGACCGCATCATGGGAGGCCTCACAGATAGAGATTCGGTGGTGTCTCCACCCACCGCTCTACTCCACATCCACCATCACCAATGCAGGTTCCAGCATCACCTATTCCATCCAAGGCCATGAAGGCCACATCCGGGGAGAAATGTACCCCATTGGTGATCCAGCTATGGCCAAAAGATCCTACTCCTTCACCATTGTGGTAGGGGTTCCCTTGACCTCCATAATGGTGAGGAAGGAGTGGTGACCCCTGAGCATCGTGGTCATTCCTTCACCAACTCCACCCATTCAGCCGGATGCGGAGATGGTGACTACTATCAGGGATATTCCAGATGACAGTATAGTGGCAGCAGTAGTAGAGGATCTTCCCAAAATTGTTACCCCTATTACAACTAGCATAAGTCAGGATTACCATTCTTTTAGTGAGTACAGTTCGCACAGGATTGACTCCTCAGCTTCAGGTGAGGTCAGGTGCCTCTCAGTTCACAATAATGATCACACCGGTCAGCTCAAGCATTTTGTACCTGCAGTAGATCGATTCTTAGATGAGATAGTTGCACACTATTTTATGGAGAAAAAGAGATCTTAGGGTATGCATGGTATGATGAAAAAAGAGTCAACTTTGATCCCATTGAAGATGACTTGATGGGGGATTCAGTTGGCATATGCATGGTCGAGACTAGAGGTTCTCTTCTTAAGGAACAACATTCCATGGAAGGAGATGAGGTTGATCAAGGATACACCATAGAATCAACCCATCACCTCCAAATTTAGTTAAGGAAGAAAGATGGATAGATTGATAGGATGTCAAAGCAGTTACAGGACTTGTTAGCTGTAGTGTTAGTGCTTCAGAAGCAAGCCCTTTCAGTTCCTCCTAGCACAGTCGATGTCAGTCAGCCTAAACTAGTGCATGTCTTAGATCCAGTTGAAACTCTACCTCCCATTGAGCAAGGTAGCTCTAGTCTGTATAGGAAGGTAGTGGACAATACCTCCATACAGGAAAAAGATCTGAAAACCATGGTTGAGCAGCAGGTGAAGGAAGCCTTGGCTCAAGCCCGGGGAGTATCATCGGTTCCAAAGGGTAGACCCCACCCAGAGAAATTTGATGGCATCTAATATCCCAAGGGTTTCATGCCTCCTTCCATCAAGAGCTTCAATGGCAGTGGGAACCCAAGGCATCATATAACTCACTTCAGGGCTAGTTTTTGCAATACAGGTGGCAACGACGCTTTACTCTTTAGACTCTTTGTCGGTAGCCTAGTGGGTATTGCCTTTGATTGGTATGCTGAACTACTCAATGATTCAGTTAGGACATTTGCTGAGTTAGAGCAACTCTTTATCAAGAGATTTGCTAGAGCTCAGTAAAAGGTTACTGTAGTTGACCTCGTTGTAGTCCAACAACACTCCGGTGAGTCACTTATTGATTATATTCTCTTATGACATAACCTGAGTATGAAGTGTGAACCACAGTTGTCTGAATAACATGTCATTGAGATTCTCTTGACGAATATCCATGGCCTGGTCACCTTCATGCTTAAGGGCTTCACCATAAAGATATTTGAGAAGCAAATCAATAAGGCGGCTAGTCTACAAGGAGAGGCCAAACAGTTGCCTTTTCAGATCAGTTGCCAAAGTAGAAATCCCAAAAGGTCTATGAAAGAAACACGGGCGATGGCGGTTGATAAGAGCGTAGAGATCGGTCAGTGACCATGACCTCACCTCCACCTCCTTTTCCACCAGGCGTACCGGCCTCCACCTCGACCTCCATGACCAGCCTTATCGACCATACCACCAAGCGGCGACATGCATGTATCGCCAGGTAGCTATGATCCACCTACTATATTAGATAAGTTAAACAAACCTTATTTTTTTAAGAGGGAGGTAATCAAAAAAATCTTTAAGAATCTCTTAAAGAAATTTAATTTTTAGCTACCCGAGCCTAGAAGACCAGAGGAAGTTGGAAAAAGTCATGATCCAAACTTTTGCCCCAACTACTGTATACTAGGCCACATTTTGGAGGATTTCTTTAATTTTAAGGATTGGTTTGAACATAGTTTCAATACCGGTGCTATCATTATCTAGAAGGAATATCTTGTGGAATAACCTTCCAGTTCTATTAAGATAATCCTTGGGGATACTAGCGATCCTACCAAAACTAAAGAAGGTTGGGACATTTCTTTGTCTAAAACCTCTAAGAAAATAATCTAGAAGATCAAGAAGCTTTTCTTGCAGGTGCTTGAGTCAGCTCAAACCTCCAACACCAAGGAAGGTTTGCAAGTTGCCAGTGCCAACTCTAGGAAAGTGGGAGCTCGGCGCGGCAGTGATATGACATATGTGGGGATAGCCACCTTAGCATACCGTCGTGTCCAGACTCTAGCCTTCTGTTGCAACTTCCACACCCGTGACTTCTACCATTTCAGCTAGTTCTTCTATTACTTATACTAGTAGAACTCTTATATTAGCGGATAAGGGCATCAAATCCCTTACTCCACTCACTCTACTTGACTTTTACTTTGTACCTCCAAATACTTCCAAAAAATTGAAGAATAAAGTTGATTTGAATTACATTTGTTTCTTTTCTGATGAGTTGCCTTCTTCTATTCCTAACGATAACTCTTCTCTAATAAACTATAATAATTTTGATCTTCCTCTTTTTAATTCAGTGTTAGATTTTTTAACTTTGAATACTATGGATTCACCTCTTGAGATAGACTTGGAATCATCCGATTCTGAGAGTCCCATAGGAGAAGCTGTAGGTGAGCCTGAAGTGTAGGTAGAACTTGCCACCACTTTGCTTCCATAGATTACCAAAGTCAACCTCCGTAGTGGCATGGTTCTACCTCCTAGGGCAACACCTCTAGATAGAAGGAAACAAGTCATTGGTACTGAAGATTGAGAAGCGCTTTCACATGATGCTCCACCTTGGATA
The DNA here is from genome assembly GCA_021442155.1 of Cymbidium sinense. NCBI lineage: Eukaryota > Viridiplantae > Streptophyta > Magnoliopsida > Asparagales > Orchidaceae > Cymbidium > Cymbidium sinense. Next base: position 136,710,416 of record CM038222.1, read on the forward strand.
TGCTTGTGGAAGACCAGCCGAAGGTGGACTACAACGTCCTTTCTCATCTAAGAAAGTTGCCATCTAAGCTAAGCATATATGATGCCCTTGTCTTATCCAAAGAGATGAGGGAGTCACTAATCAAGGCCCTCCTTGATCATGAAATATGATTAGCTCAACTGACAACTATAGGTGAGGAAGCACACTATGCAAAAGAAGCCCAAGGGATCACCTTCAGATGAAGACCTTCTAGGGACTTGGAGCACAATCCCTATACATTACATTGACATGGATAGGTTCGACTCTGAGGTTCTCATGGATTCAGGTGCATCAGTAAACATTATGAGTCTAAAGACCCTTGCCTATTTAAAGATCGACATCTCTACTCTCCAAGGAGATAAAATGATGTTGAGAGGATTCAATGATCATTGTGAGCGAGCTTTAAGTTCCATAGTGTTACCATTAGAGATCGGTGATTGGAAGACTGAAGCCAAGTTCTACACCATTGATTGGAATACTTCATTCAGTGCTTTGCTTGGTAGGCCTTGGATACATCAGAATAAGATCATTCCATCCTCCCTTCATCAGTGCATCAAGTTCAAAAGATGGAATTAGTATCAGTGGAACAAAAGCCATTCTCAATTAGAGAGGTTGAGATCTATGAGGATGCGACCTATTATCTTCCTCAAAACACCCTTTCTCGTAAACTTGGACAAGATTTAATGCAAATCCAAAAGAAAAAGAAAATGTAAAAGGAAATGAAAAGAAAAAAAGTATAAGTGAGCAAGAAAGGGGAATTGAAGAAGAAGTGGATCCACATATCACATTCCATCCACAGTTCATTCCATCATATAGAGATGTGAGTAGGATGGCTCAACCTCCATGAGGTAGAGGCAGAGGCAGAAGTAGAAGCAGTCCCAGAGGTGGAAGACCCCCTAGTTGACCTTCAGCCAATAGAGGTCGTGTTTCAGTTCATAGGAGTACCCCCACTATTCACATAGACTTGGAATCTAGCTTGGAGAATGAGTCTAATGTGATTAGTATACCAACCAACCCCTCTCAGTGGGTTCCATTGGAGGTGGCTTTTGATCCAGCTAGAGATGAAGACTAGGCCTCCAAGCAAAGCAAAGTATTTGAATCTGGTTTATGTGAAACTATCAGGCAGCAGTTGGGAACCTTAACTCTTACCTCACTTACACCTCAGAAAGTTGAGGGTTTGATAGTTAAGGAAGTCCCTAAGTCTTCTAGTGATACAAAGCAGAAAAGGTTCTTTTTGGGTTCATCATCCTCAAGTTTAGAGCTCGATGTAGGACTTGAGGAAGATACTTTTAAATAATTAATGGAATTATCTTTTGACTTTTACTCATCTTGTGTTCAAAATCTTGTGCAGAAAGGTTTAATTCCTCACACTTGGTCCAAATATAGGTTAGAATATTTTGAAAAATTATGGAACAATACAGGAAGGGAAGCACAATCAAGAGCACGTGTAGGATTTGACAAAGTTGGTCCAGTTGATGATGAAGATTATTGCCTAGTTATTACTGACCATTTAGAATCTGATAGGTTCTTCTCACACATCCCCAACTCTCATGAGAATGTGTGTCTAGAAACTTCAGAAGCTCCAGATGATCTCCAAGTCAAAGAGGCACCGCCAGAGTTTGAAGAGGAGATTCATTTAATAATAGACAAGCTAAAAGAAATCAACCTCGAGACAGAAGAAAATCCTCGCCCAATATTTATCAGTTCATTGCTATATGGAGAAGAAACCAATGACTTAGTTAGGCTATTGACTGAGTTTAAAGACTGCTTTGTATGGAGTTTTGAAGAAATGTTTGGATTATCTTCTGATGTTGCAGTCCATAAGCTAGCAATAGATCCCATCGTTACCCCTATTAAGAAAGCTTCTAGACGCATTCGATTAGAAATTAAACAAGAGCTCATTTCTGAAGTCAAGAAACTGATCGATGTTTGTTTCATCTGGGAAGAAAAATATCCTACTTGGATAGCTAGTGTTGTACTAATTAAGAAGAAGAATGGCCAAATTCATATATGCGTCAATTTTAGGGACTTAAACAAGACATGCCCTAAGGATGAGTTTCATCTTCCTATAACAGAATTAATGGTGGACATTACCTCATCTCATGTAGTCTTCTCTTTCATGGATGGGATATCTGGCTATAACCAAATCAAGAAGTCTCTTGAAGATGAAAGAAACACTACTTTCTGAACCTCGATCAAAATCTTTTGTTATAGGGACATGCCTTTCGGCCTTAAAAATGCTGGTCTTTACATATCGATGGGCTATGAATCGATCTTCAATGAACTCATCCATATCATGGGTTGAGTGCTACGTTGATGATGACCTAGTCAAGTAGAGAAAAGGAAGACCACCTCTTTGACTTGAGAGTAGTTTTTAAAGGTTAAGATAATATAACCTTAAAATGAATCCCCAAGTGTGCATTGAGTAACTTGAAATTCCTTGGGTTTTTGTTGCGAGGGAATAGAAATTGATCCTAAAAAGATCAAAGCTATCTTAGAAATGCCACCTCTTAAGAGTTTAACTCAACTCAGATCCTTTCAAGGATGGCTAGCATATCTAAGATGCTTTATCTCAAACTTATTATGGACATGCAAGCCCTTCTCAGCACTTGTCAAAAAAGATGCTAAGTTCAAGTGGGATGACAAGTGCCAGCACGCATTTGAAGACATCAAAGAATACTTGGTGAAGTTGCGGTTCTATATCCGCGGGATGTTGATCCTTTACACCGCATTGGATGACTCTCTCGGTTCTCTATTAGCCCAAATAATGAGGAAGGAAAGCACACTCTACCTCATCATGATCCTATAAAACTATCCACCTATTGAAACATTTAGCTTTGATCTTTGCATCTCGGAAGCTACATGCTTTCTCATAAGGTGAACTTGATCTCAAGAACTAATCCATACAATACCTCATGACTCAACCAACTATTTTTGGACATTTGGCTCATTGGTCCATGATATTCTTGTAGTTTGATATCACTTTTGTACCCCTCTGTGTGGTAAAAGGTCAGGGACTAGCCGATTTCTTAGCAACACACCCACTTTCTGTTGATTCTCAGCTTAGTGACAATCTCCCTGATGAACAAATCATGAACTTAGGGGAGGCCAACAATTGCCAATGGGAGATGTATTTTGATGGTGCTGCTTCTTTTCTTAAAGGTGAAGCACCATGATCTATTCTCCCAAGGTAGGAATATCCTCCTAACTCCAAACTGATGAGATTCTCATACTATCTTTCAACCCTGTGAAAGTATGAGGCTTTGATTGTCGATGAGTTATCCATATCGATGTCAAGAGCATCAACATCTTTGGGGATTCTCGATTTTGATCAGCAGTTACCAGTCTCCAAGGTCATCTCAAGTCCAAAGCTTCGTAGATACGCTAACTTGCCAAAGAGTTGGCATGTCCGGAAGATGAGTCCATTTTAATAAGAGTCTAAAATAGACAAGTCCTATCCCTTATCGATTCAAAACTCATCGAGATACTTTCTCTTGAAGGGGAGGTTGCCATTGCAAAAATGGCCAAAGAGTTGGATTGGAGACAACTGTTCATAGATTACTTAAACACCAATAAACTACCTCAAGAGAAATCTCAAGCCCATCAGGTGAAACAGAGAGCTCTTTCCTATGCTCTTGTTGATGGCACCCTGTATCGACGATCTTTTGACCAAATGTTATTATGTTGTTTAGAAAAACATGAAGTCCATGGCATTATAACTGAGATACACTTAGGTCTATGTGGAGTGCATCAATCCAGTCTGAAGATGAAGTCAAAGATCAAAAGTCTTGGATACTACTAGCCTTCTATGATCACAAATTGCATGGACGTAGTTAGGAGATGCCATCAGTGTTAGGTACATAGTGTTGTCCTCCACCAACCACCCAACATTCTACACTCTACTTTGGATTCATGGCCATTTGAGTGTTGGGGTACTGACATTATAGGTCTGATTGATCCTCTTTCTTCCAAGGGGAATCGATTCATCTTAGCTGCTACTGACTACTTTTCCAAGTGGGCGGAAGCCATCCCACTCAGAGAGGTCACAACTCACAATGTGCTTCAATTTTTTAGGAACCATATCGTATATAGGTTCGGGGTGCCTCGATGAATTATATTCGATAATGATACTGCATTTAAAAGCATGAAGATTAACAGCTTTGCCAGAAGACACAATATAGATTAGAGATACTCCATAATATACTACCCCAAAGCTAATGGTTTAGATGAAGGATTCAACAAAACTCTCATCCAAATACTGAAGAAGACTCTTGATGACAATAAACGATAGTGGAACGAGTAGTTGGTTGAAGCTTTGTTGGCCTACCGCACCACATACCAAACTCCAACTCAGTCTACCCTATTTTTCTTAGTGTATGGGTCTGAAGCCATTATTCCTTTAGAAGTTCAACTCCTTTCACTAAGGATAGCATTGGGTAAGAAGATCACTACTGAGCAGAATGCAAAGTTATGATTAGAAGGGCTTGAAGGTTTGGAAGAAAGTCACATACGGGCGTGCTAGAACCTCAAGTTGTGCAAGGCCAAAATGATTCAAGCTCACAGCAAGCTGGTCCGCCCTAGGTCTTTTCAAGTAGGAGAACTTGTGTTAGTCATAGGGAGACCAATTATTGCCCGTCAAAAGATAAGAGATAAGTTTGAACCCACTTGGGAAGGCCCCTATGTCATAGAGAAGGCCTACCAAGGAGGATCTTGTCAACTTATTGATTGTAAAAGGGAACACCCGATGCTTTAATTAATGGGCTCTAACTAAAAAAATATTACCCATGAAATAAAACTTGTTTAAAAATAATTCATTAATAAAAATGACAAAATTTGATTCCATTCATCAAATCTTCTCTTCTTTCGAAGTGTTGTTTGCTTGTCTTGTGAATCTGCCATGATGTGTTTAGGGTAAGTGTAAGAGTCCTCCAGTGGCATCTCTTTCACAACACAAACATAATTACCTGATGCTATTAGAATAGGTGTTAGTGAACCTGAGAGGCATCCTATTTTGATTAGCACAACTAAGTTAGGTGTGAGAGAACCCAAGCGACATCCTTTCTTAGTGGGAATTCTTGTTGCCATCCGTGGCATCATCTCATAATTACCCAATGTGTTTTAAGGTAGGTGTAAGAGTCCCCCAGAGGCATCCTATTTCTTTTAGCACATGCAAAACAATAAACATAAATCTTTTGTCTCAAGCTATTTTGATGTGGGAGTAAGCCCTTTGTGGCACTCACTCATTAGCTGCTCTAGGTTGGGTCTACATGCTACCTCGCTAGTATGTCACCCTAGTGGTCATTTGTTGGAGGATGTGAGTCCCTGCTCTTTCTTCCTAGCTTGATCATTATAAACTAAAGAGCGCCTTGTTAGTATGGTATACTTCACTACCCAGCCAATAAGCTACCTCATGTTGACTTTGTTTAAGAAGATGTGAGTCCCCATGCTTTCTTCTTGAACTAGCCACCATGCTCTAACTAGGTTGAGTATATTTGAGGTTTAGGATAAGTCCTCCAAAGGCCTCTTTTCTCTTGACTAGTGTTGAGCTGATATAAGTCCCCCAGTGGCATTCACTTAGTAGTTGCCCTAGGTCAAATAGCACCTATTGAGACAAAGATAGACTATCCCAACGATCAATTCCGCTATAGGAGATGTGAGTCCCCAAGCTTTCTTCCAAGGCTAATTATTGCAAACTGATGAGCACCTTAGGTTGATTGATGTTCGCTATGCTGACAGCAACTCACCCGGTGAGTACACCACTCTTGGAAGATATGAGTCCCCATGCTTTCTCCTTGAGTTGGACATCAAATACTTATTAAATTTATGACTAGCCATGTCATTTTCTCCAGGGTGTTGGATTAAGCCTTTATCGACCCCATCCCCTGTGGGCACTTTATTTAGATCAAGTCCTTTACGACCCCATTTAGACACTACTTGGATTACTTTTGGATTGGACAGTCCCCCTTTCCTAGTAACCACCCCTATGGTTGGAAAAATTTATTCAGCGGATGCATAAATTCTCCATTGGTTCAGTAAATCTAAGATAGGTCTAGGCTAATATAAGCTCCTTCTTAGTTTGATCCCTCACAAATGAACAGGTTCCACGATAAACAAACAAACTAAAATAAAATAAATAAAATTAATTTACTTTTGGATTAGGATTCAAGCCCCCATAGGGCCCCTTCTTCCAAGCAGGCATCCTATCTTTAGGGTAGTGTCAGCAGAACTCCCACTAAGAATTGACTACACGAGTTAGATAAATCCCAGTGGATCACTCGTTGTCACCCTTAGGTCAAGTTCAATCTGTTTTGCCATAAGGAGGTTACCCTAGCAGTCATTCTACTTTGGAAGATGTAAGACTATGATGCATTCTTTCTAGCATGATTCACAAACTGACGGGAAGCCCTAAGTCGGGTTCGATTTGTTGCCCAAAGCAACCAATCACCCCACTAGTCCTTTATAATGGAAGATGTGATTCTCTGAGCTTTCTTCCCTTCAATTGATCATTACAAATCGAAAGGCACTCTGTTGGTTGGATAGTTCTCCCATTAGCCAGGAAGCTACTCCTTTTGGTTCAGTAAATCTGAGATAGGTCTAGGCTTCCATAAGCTCCTTCTCAGTGTAATCCATTGCAAACCAACAAAATCCATCAAAATAAACAAAATTAAAAATGAAATCTATCTTTGACTATTCTTGAGCCGATCTAAGTCCCCTAGTGGCATTTACTCAATAGTCAGCCCTATGTCGTGTTTGATTTGTTGCCCAAACCAACCAATCACCCTAGTGGTTCCTTGTCTCTATGAAGATATGAGTCAGCGTGCTTTCTTCTTAAGACTTAACCATTTTATACCAAAAGGCATCTCTCCTTGGTTGGATAATCCTACCTTGTGGTTGGTAGAATACTCCCTTTGAATTGATAAATCTGAGTTAGGTCTAGGCTTCCATGGCCCATACTCAGTGCAGTTCATCGCAAACCTATGGGATCCATCATAATCAAAATAAACAAAATTAAAACAAAATCTATCTTTGACTATTCTTGAGCCGATCTAAGTCCCCTAGTGGCATTCACTCAATAGTCAGCCCTAGATCGAGTTTGATTTATTGCCCAAAGCAACCAATCACCCCAGTTGTTCCTTGTCTTTAAGAAGATATGAGTCCCTGTGCTTTCTTCTTAAGACTTAACCATTGTGTACCAAAAGGCATCTCTCCTTGATTGGATAGTCCTACCTTGTGGTTGGTAGACTACTCTCTTTGAATTGGTAAATCTGAGTTAGGTCTAGGCTTCCATGACCCCTACTTAGTGCAGTTCATCGCAAACTTATGGGATCCATCATAATCAAAACAAATAAACAAATTCTAAAAATGAAATTAATCTTGGCTATTTTTGAGTTTATCTAAGCCCCCAGTGGCATTCACTCAATAGTCAGCCCTAGGTTGGGTTTAATCTATTTCCTTGCCAATAGATTACCCCAACAACTAGTCTTTACTTTCAGGATGCAAGTCTACTATGCTTTCTTCCTAGCACAACTGTTGTATACTGAAAGGCATCCCCTTTGGCTGGTTAGTCCTACTATGTGCTTAGTAGACTACCACTTTGGATTGTAATAATTAGGTTAGCCTCCATGGCTCTGACAACCCATTGCTAGGGTTTATCCTTAAAAAAATTCAAACCTAACAAAATTTGAAACAAATTTAACCCTCTCCCCAGTGGAGATCTCTCCTTAGAGATATTAAAATCAAATCAAACCTTTCATCTCCTTGTAGACGACTTGAACCTGCTTCCCTAGTGGAAGGTTCACACTCTATCCCTTAGTGGATTTCTTCCCTCTCTTATTTCTTGGACATAAGTAGAGCTACATTGCACTAAGCTCTGGATTCTCTCTTTTCTTTAGGTCAGGAATAGGTAGCTTTTGTTAGTGCTTGTGATCTCTCGATGTTGTTGATCATTTCGATCAACACCAATATGTGCGGTGTTCCTAGTCAATCACATCACACCTATTGGGTGCCATTTGTTGACCTCATTTTTAGAATGAGTTCTCAACACCTCCATCTTAGGCTTAGGATTTCTCTTATACTTTAAGAGTTCCTTAATCTTAAGACACATCTAGTGATTAGGTGGACACTCTCCCCTAGCCCTAAAGGACTTAGAAGTGTTGGCCATAGGAATAGGTCATGCTTTAGGGGTATTAGGAAAATCTCCTACCCTTTAGCTTAAACCATTCTTCACTTTCCTTCTTTCAAGTCAAACCCCAAATCAATTTTATTTGATTTTCTCAAACTATAAACCAATTCCATGATTCAATTTCATGATTCAATTCCATGATTGAAATCCATGATTGAAAGCCATGATCAAAATCCATCAAAAATCCCCAAGTCAAAATTTTCTAAGTCCTTAACCCTTTCTTAAGGACTTAGTCAAAATTGTGATCTAAACCTACTCAAACCTTTCAGATTTTCTTATGATCCATTTATATTCTCATTTAATATTCACATTTATAAATGAAATATAAATGAAATATAAATTCAAACTGATCAAATCAAATTCAAAATTCCAAAACAATTCATGAAATTTTCTTAAAATCCTTTAATTTTCCATTAAAGGACAGCCAAAATCAAATCCAAATCTTGATCAAACCTAATCAAATCCATGGGATTTTCTCAAAATCAATTTATATTCTCATTTATATTCTCATATATAAATGAAATATAAATATAACTCAATTCAATCAAACCCAAAAATTAAATTCCAAATTTAAAATGCTTGAAAGTCCCTTAAATCCCTTAATTTTTCATTAATGGATTTAACCTAAACTTTGATCATACCACTTCAAAATCTTGGGATTTTCTCAAAATATATTTGTATTCTCATTTACATTCACATATATAAATAAATTATAAATACAAATCAATCAAATCCAACTCAAAAATTAAATCTGTAATTAAAAATTCCATTAAATCTTTTAAATTCCCTTAATGGATTTAAACCTAAATCATGATTAAACTCTTTCAAATTCTTGGGATTTTCTCATGATCAATTTATATTCTCATTTATATTCACATATATAAATGAAATATAAATTCAAACAAACAAAACTAACTCCAAAACTCAAACTCAAATCAAATCAAAATCAAATCTAAGACTTTCAAGTCAAAATCTTGAACTTAGCCAAAATCAATTCAAATCAAGCCAAAGACTTGATTTTCTCTCATGGTTCAATCAATCCTACAATCAGGAGCTCATATATAAATCAAAACCTAAATCAAAAATCAAACCCAAAACTCCTTCATATTCTTCCTTTGAATATGAGATTTTCAAATGGATCAAAATCCATATGACTTCAAACTACTTGTAAATGGATTTATATTTCAATCTTAAGTCCATATACAAGATCAATCAACTTGAAATCAAGCTTTGACCATGCCATTTAATCCACTTAGGCTCACTTGACCCAAAGTGACCTAAGGTACCCTTATGAGCCAACTTTTGATCATAACCAAATTGGATTGAACCAAACTCATATATCCCTCCTATCATGATCAACAATCATCATGGGATGATGAATCAATCAAATTGGGTCAAACGATATCAAACCTAAGGGTTGACCAAGTCAACACTTAACTTAAGATAAAACCTAACATAGCCAAAATCTATCATAGGCCAAATTGATTGAAACCATTGATCCAAGTTCACTCATGACCTATGTTTGAACTTGACCAAGTCAACCTTTGAGCCTAACCTAGCCTATTTGTCCCACTTGACCCAAGTTGACCCATTTTGACCAAAAATGTCAAAATGTGTCAAAACTTGACCTAAGCCAAATTGATTGAAACCAATGGCTCAAGTCCATTCCAAATCACTCGTGGAACTTGACCAAAGCCTAAATTGGCCAACTAGATCCAACCTAGCCCAATTGACTTTAGACCCAACATGACCTAAAGGGGTCATGTTGAGCCAAAATTGAACCTAACTCAAATTGATTGGAAATAAAGATACCAATCTACTTCATATGACCAACCTAACCTAAACCTGCACTTGACCTAACCTAAATAGGTCAACTTGACCCATTTGACCTAATTGAGTCATATGAGCAAAAACCTAACCTAATCCAAATTGAACCAAACCAAAGGCACTAAAATATTTCAAATGGCCATATGAACTTGACCCAAGCCTTGGTTTGACTCAATTTGACCTACTGGTCAACTTGACCCAAGTTGACCCATTTTGACCTAAATGGGTCAACATGAGCCAAACCCTATCAATTGGATTCCAAGTCCACTGAAACTTAGCCCAACCTATTTTTTCAACATACCAAACATACCCAAATTAAAAAAAATAATAATAAAATGATCATTATACCCCTAGGCCATAGAATAAATTTTGGTTACAATTTGATGCACATGGGAGTTAGGCTTCGACTCCTCTAGCCAAACTGACTATGTGCACACCTCTAACCACGCAAACAACCCACTATATAGTGACAATTGGATCAAAATGATAAGCATAGGCTCGGCTGTCCGATTGCCATAGGGGGAGATATACTCCCCCTAATTCACTGAAATCACACTGCGTTCACACTTGATCAGAGCCTAAGGAGAGTTAGCAACCTTCATGGAGCTTTCCCAAGGCCCCTAGGAGAGATTTGGAATTCATCTTCCTCAATTTTGCATAGTGCAAAATAGGAGCACTCACCTTGATTTCCAACTTCTTCCACACTTCACTTAGCCCAATTTTTTTGCAAGCACACTTAGGTGACCAAGTCGAGCTCACCTAAGTTGATTCCCAAGTTCTAAAGGCAAAGGAAGATTGAATTGGATCAAAGCTAAACTCAAGCTAAGGAGGAGGTGACCCATAGAAAGATCCACTCCATCTCAAGTGCTCTAAACTTCAGCAAGGCTTTGTCTCAATGAGACGATGCTTCTCTAAGGGAATCGAGCATTGGCGATCACTTCTAGTGAGGTTAGTGAATTTTTGACCACTTAGGCTAAGAGGTATTGGCCTTTTGTGAAGTGTATTTTCATCTCATAGGATCTTAGCTATTGGATTGGCCTCTTTGGTCCCTTAGATGGTGTGGGTTGAGTCTTAATTGAATCTATGAAGGATCAGGCTCGGATCTGCCCTGGGATTGTTAATGGCTCACATTCCTCCTTAGGGAAGAACTGAGCCCATCTTAGCCATCCATCCGCATATTTTTAGATGGACGGCTGAGATTTTTAGACACATTTTTAATCCCTTTATTTGATTTAAAACCGCGGGTGTATCCTCTGCCGTCAGGTCTTTGATCTGACGGCTAAGGGTAAAAATGCGTGCACCACCACCACCTCTCCCAATGTGACAACTTAAGTAATGGTTAACAGCGTGACACGTGTAAAGCGCACTAACCGTCACCGCCATGCGTCACACTGTGGGTAGGGTATTAAATGGGGATTTGTTATTTAACTAATTAATTCCTAATTAATCCCTATAGCTTCTAAAAATCATAACTCCTCATAGAAAAAAAAAGAAGGAAAAATGCCTTGGATGAATTAGAATAAATTAAGTCACCAATGGATCTTAAATTTCTAGGGTTCATTTTAGGAGATTACCTCTGCCTCCCCTAATTTTTTTGAGATTTATTGAGGGCTTGATTAGGGAAATTGCTATCTCATTCCCTAATTACCCCTTCATATAATTAAGGGTAATTAAGATGTAATTAGTGGATTTTTCCTATGATCAAGTTGGATTAAGGTTAGATCCAGTGAGTAGGGGTTTTGGGAATAATTTTGGGGTATTTCCCCTAATCTATTCCATAAACCCCCTTTTATTTAGTTGATATTCTTCTTAATTATGGGTTAATTCATTAATTATCCCTTTAAATAATTTTTAAAAATTCTGAAAAATCTCCAAAACTTAATTAATCTACCTCGGGTAGCTTCTTAGGTGTTCAATAGCCTAGGTCCAATTAAGGAAATTAAACCCCCTTTCATAAATGTGAAAGGGTGTTTTAAAAGTACTTAAGCTAAATCCCTTAGCTTAATTAACTTTTAATTGTGAGCCAAATTGCATTAGGCATTTTCATTATTAGATGCATTGAAAATTTACATACCTTGTGAGTTTTATGTCATCTCATTGGCTCATAATTACTTAGTTAATTTTTCTAAGGTGGTATAGGTAAGGGTTAATTAAATCACTTAATGCATACCTTAACCTAATCAACACTTAAAAATGGATTTAATTATCTAAAAATTAAACTAAAATACAAAACACATGTGGGAATGGGTTAGGAATAGCAAACCAATCTCAACCTTTTAAAATTAAATCAAACTTCAAATAAACAAAGATCATTTTGAAATTCATTTTGATTTATTCTAAGTTTTCTTATTTTTTTAAGAATGTCTTTAGGAATTAACTAAAGTGAGTTTGTTCATGTGATTAAATTGCTTTAAATCTTTCCCAACATGTTAACTTGTATGCCATATGACTTATGCATCCATGATTTCATGTTTTCAAAATTTTAAAATGAAATTGTTTACTTTATGTCAAATGTGCATGTGTTGGCTAAAGTAAAATATGAATGACTATTATCACTACTAAATCCAAAATATTTTCAAAATCTATAAATGAAACATCAAATATGAAAGTGTTCTATTCATATATTAATTATTAGCTTGCATGTGATGAAGTATAAAGCATGTTTAGTATAGCCTTTCCTTCCTTTCTTATGTTGGCATAATTTTGAATATGGGTTGGTAAGATGTAGGGTTCATTTGAAAAGAACCCAACACTTACTTAATTCCAAACCCTATTCATCTCTATACTCTCACTTAAGAAGGATTGCTTATACTTGCATGAATAAATTGCATAAACAAAAATGAAATCATGAAGCAAACTTTTGCATATTCCTTTTCCACTTTATTTCTTTTATATGCATGTTAGTACTTAAGGAAAGTGGTATATTAGTCTGGACAATCCCGAGATTGTGAGGTTTTAAGTAGTCCTAAGTAGGTCTTATACCTTACTCTTTTGGTTAACAATGGTGCTGTACTCACTTATGCCTTTCCTACTTTCATACATGTATGTGAAGTTCTTGGAGAAAGAAAACCTTTTCTACTTAAAAAAAAATCATATGTGTTTAACTTCCAAATTTTCTTAAATGGATTACTTAGCATGCATAATAAAGTATGTTAACTATTCTCATTTGCATGTATAGATATGCCTAGGGTCCATCCATATGCATGTTATATATGTTGGGAAAGAATTGGAGTAATATATTTTATGTGAATTTTGATTCATTTTTCTTAATCTTAAAATGCCTTTCTTTTTGGATAGGTTTGTTTAAAGTTGATCAAAATTTAGGATTAATTAAAAGATGTAATTAAAACATTCACCTAAATGAAATTAAAATGTGAACTTACTTTAGAAATTACTTAAGGATTATGGAAGGAAAGAGAAGTTATCTTCTCTTTCCCTCTCTTTATAACTTAATAATTAATTGTAGGTTTCACTCAAATCAAATTAAAACATATAATAAAAATAACTCAAGTTACTAAACAACTTAAATGAAACCCTTCTCTAAGTTGACCATGTCTTTCACACTTAGAAAATTCAAACCTAAAGTCCTAAGCTAAGCATACCACACAAACCTTCAAAGCACACACACTAGCCTAAGTCACCACTTCTAGCTTTAAGTTAGGTCGATGCATGGCTTGATGTTATGTTTTGTTTTGTGATGAATATTTTAGAGTGGATGTTAGGGTGTGTTATTGTAGAATTAATGGTAGGATGTGTTTAGTCTAACTATTCTTTTCTGCAGGGGATTGTGCAAAAGGGGCACTATCATAAATAAAATATAAATGCTTCTTCTTGTAGATGCTTATACCTCTTAGCATAATCTATAGGCCAGGTGGGCTTAGTCACCCATGTGTGGGGTGATAAGTCCAATATACATACTTGGGATTTGTGTGGCGTGATTTGACTAACCTTTGTTTTGCAGGTGTTAGTCAAATTTATGCTTTTCCCTTTTCATGTAAAAAATTATATATTTAAGATTGTTAGAATGATTTGTTATGGGGGATTAGGATGAGCATTGGTCATAAGATCTCATCTTATGCACCATGTGAAGCTTTGGAGCATCTATCATTCAACCATCCAAAGGAAGATCCAAAGAAGAAAGAAAGAAGAAAAGAAAGAAAGAAGAAAGAAGAACAAAGCTTGAAGACCCCCATAACAATGAATTCCTTTTGTTTAATTGTAATTCAATTCATTTATAATCTGAGTTGTATAAGGGTAGAGCTCGGCTACCCACATTTGATATTTTTGGGTTTCTGTGGTGGTACCCGACCACAAATGACCATTTATTCTTTTTGCGCTAGTTTTATAAATTGATTGATGTTTGTTTAACTTCTGCATTAAGTGGCATGCTTTTCCTTATTTCTTCCTTACTTTATGTATGGCCTGGATGTTGATTAGGTTCTTTAAGGAAAAATAAATCTTTTACCCAACTTAACAACTTGAAATAAAACTAAACATCTCATAACCTCACCTAAAGCTTAGGATTAAAATCAAGATAAAAGAATTAGAAACCCCTTAGCTGGATGAGTTCTTTTCTTTATAATATCATGCACAATAACATCTTATTTCACTCTTGATTGGAGGGTTTCCATCTTTTCCATGGAACTCAGCTTGACCTTTGAGGGCTATAGTGGAAACTCACCTCCTAAAATTCGAGCTACTTTTGGCCAACAATCTACTTTCTCATGCATTAATCATAAAAAGTCCTATTAGCCTGAGTCAAAATTGATTGTCCAAAAATGAAATAAAATAAAATTTGAAATGCATTAGATTTAGGTCATTTGAAGCATGTCCCTTTACATGATCTAGTCTCTTTAGGGAGTGAGTTTAAGGACTTAGTCTCTTTCTAAATTAAAATAACCTAACTATCTTGCATAAGCATAAAGACTTGCCTACATGTATTTAAAATCTTAGGAGGAGTTAGTTGGCGGCCACCCCCAGGCGGTTGTAAGTCTAAGTTGTCGGGTGGTTTGTCCTCTCTTGTGGAGGCAAACCAATTACCCAATTTTTCCTTAGATTTAGGTTGTGCTTTCGGCCCTCGTCGAAGATCCCTAGATTTAGGTTCTGAGGTTGTTTCTCCCTTTTGTGGGCCATAAGTATAATTTCTAACCTCTTAGGCATTTCCTTAATCTTGTGTTAAGGAATCTTAAGTCCTAGAATTGTAACAAAAAATACAACTCAAATAAATTAAATCAATTTCTAAAATGTAAAGCCCAACTATTAGATAGTTTGAGATACTCGCTAAGCTTCCTAGCATCGTGAGCATCTCCTACTTATTCCCATTTTGGCTTCGATAATAACTCTCTCTTTTGATCAATCCCATTTGATCTTCAAAAATATAAACCAATCGATTGGTAGTCCTTCATATCGAAATCTTCAAAGACAATGATCATTTATCTTAATCGAGAGTTTTTCTAAAGGATCCTATTCTTTAGGATGTAATTAACTTTGGGGGCTTGCCCCTGTAGGGAACTTAATGAACCTAATTTAAAATAAACCCTGCTTTACTTTTCCATGTAAAGTAGGGGAAGAATCTCTGGTACATATGCAGACCCATCATCCTTAGGAGTCTTTATTGAGGTGATTGGTTCCAATAAAGTGTAGTGACTTCTATCTTTCGAGATAGTACACTATACCTTGATGACGTATCCGATCACCTGAATAAGTGCATCTGTGAATTTGCGGGGTGTCTTACTAAGATGAATTTTTGTAAGGGTATCCTCTTTCTTTTCTCTCCACAGATTTGAAAGGCGACTCCCTTGTAAGAATTTTTAACCAACACATATACACCACTCTACGTTTATTTTAATCAAACACACTCTCTCTCTAATTTAATTTAAGCTAAGGATTTGTAAAGTTCTTGTTATTTAATATTTGCTTCATTTAACATAATAACATAACACTATTTCATCTCACACACTTGTTACTTTTTCTTCTAGTATATTTATACATTTTCAAAATGCAATATAATATTCTCTAAATTCTATTTTTTCTTAATATAAAGAAGTGTAAGGTCTTAGAATAACTTAATTTAAATTAATTTAATTTAATTTTGCTTAATATTTATCATTCCTATTTGTCTTAAAATGATTCATATTAAAGGTATTGTAAATTATCATAGGTTTATGGATTTCAAAATTTTGGAATAAAAAATATCAATATAAATGTGTTTCATTGAATTAAAAATAAGATTGAAATGGGAATTCATACCTATAATGGCACACAAATCAAATTTCCTCATTGATTTTATAATTATTCTTTTTAAAATGTAATTATTTATTATATGTAATCATCATTACATTTAATGCTAATTTAAATAGGAAAAGTCAAACTTCATATATATATGAAAATATAGAAAATCCTTTTTAGTATAATTATATTTTTCCTTCTATATCTCCAATTATGTGTGCCCTAAACCAATGTCTAATGCCACCGCTCCTCTCACATGTGTGCAGGAGACCCTCTCCGCCTTCTTCTTTATCAATCATACACACATGGGAGAAGCGAGAGGAGATTGATGCCAGTGGTTCGGTGGCTCGATAGTTCGGTAATAATGACAGCATTCATCTTCTTCAATTAGGGTACACATATGTGCAGCTTCTTCCTCCCGACTCTATTGACCTCCATGCATGCATCATAAGTCAAGTCAACAATAGCAACAATCCTTTATCACACTAAGTGGGGTCGACTACATGAATCCTTCATCTCCATTGTGTCTTATTATGTGCCAAATTCTTATTTAATTCAAGTATACTAAGGTCATTTTTTATACATCTTAACCAAGTCTTTTTAGGTCTTCCTCTACATTTCTTAACATAAGACAAATCTAATGCATCTATTCTCCTAACATCACAACGCTTTATGTGGCCAAACCATCTAAGGTGACTCTCTCTCTTCTTATATCATGCTCAACTTTTTCCCGAACATACTCATTTTGCATTTTATCTCTAAGAGTAAAGCCACTCATCCACCTAAGCATCCTCATCTCTATAACACTTAACTTAGTCTTATGCTTCTCTTTTATTGGCCAACATTCTACATCATAAGTCATTGCAGGTCTTACCACCATCTTATAAAATTTTTCTTTATGTTTAAGTGAAACTTTTCTATCACACAATAGGCCAGATGCATTCCTCCACTTCAGCCATCCAACTTGAATTCTACTAATAACATCTCTATCTATTTCACCATCATTTTGAACAATAGAGCCTAAATATCTGAATCACTCACTCTTATTAATGATTTATTCGCCTAATGTCACCACACTACCACTAGAACTTCTACAACTAAAATTACACTCTATATATTCAGTTTTAGATACCTTTAGACCCTAAAGTTGACCTCCATAATTCAAGTTTCTCTTGGACTCCCTCTCTAGTCTTATCAACAAGAAGAATGCCATCAGCAAAAAGCATACACCAAGGTTCATCATAAGTGAAGTCGAACACACAAAATGAATTCAACGAGCTTCAGATCGCAAATTGAGGTTGAAATGCACCAACATCACCAAAATTAGTTGAAACAATCTTTGATCGACAAACAGACTTCATCATCAAATTCAGAATACCGAATTTGATCAAAATATACATATCGCACAATCTGACGGTCGACCGATCAAGAAGAAAATTTATAGATGCGCCTACATGCATATCAAAGTTAGCTTTGAAATATCAAAATCTATCAAATGAGACTGTCTGTGCTCAATTCGGATAAGCCTGCATGAATATCGAGCGATCAGATACAACAGTGTGAAAATCAGAGCAGAAATGCACTAGGTATCCCTGAAATCAGTAGAAATGACCTCCGATCGATGAATGGACTTCGCCATCACATTTAGAACATTAAAATTGATTAAAATATACACATTGCACAATCTGATGGTTGACCAATCAAGAAGGAAATTCTACGACATGACAATGCATTTTGGAGTCAAGAAGCTATGACAATGCCCAAACGACCTCGTTCGTGAAATTGATTACATGGTTAACTTCAAAACATCAAAACCTTTCAAATGAGACTACTTGCATTTATTTCGAAGGAGTCTACATAAATATCGGGCCTTTGAAAGCAATAATGCACATTTTTGAACTAAAATTGACCCAATTCGATGCCGACTTAAACCAAAAAGGCCTCTGATCGCAAAAGGGACTGCATCATTGTGCCCGAAATATCAGAATAATCTAAAATTAATAGATATTGCCTATGTAATAATGGCGATGCAAAAATCTTAATTATGGTTAGTTTTCACTTAAATAAAAAATTTCTATAAATACTTACTTATCCCTAACCCTAACCCCAACTCCCACTACTAGTAGCCGGCCTTAACTCCTCTAGTCTCGAGCTCCCTCATGCACGAAAGGAAAGATCTCCTCTTCCTCTCCCTCATTTCGTCTGTGTAAGCTGTGCAAGATTTCGCTGCTTCCGCCCATCCCACTCCCATAGGTGAGCGCAACAACGTCGTCCCTGCTTCCACACCATGCACATCCATAGAGTGC
Organism: Cymbidium sinense; assembly: GCA_021442155.1. Lineage (NCBI taxonomy): Eukaryota > Viridiplantae > Streptophyta > Magnoliopsida > Asparagales > Orchidaceae > Cymbidium > Cymbidium sinense. The sequence goes on from CM038222.1 coordinate 136,728,977, forward strand.
AAAAACCACATGCACAGACGCTACGTGTAGAACTTCGTGCAGACATCTGCATGACCAACACTTGCATGTGCACTCACGCACCATCCCGTCATGCAAACATCCCATCGTTTTGTGTGCACCCACGTGTTCTCGCTAGCATCCGTGCACACCCATTTGTGCCCATGCACGTAGCCATATATCCGCCTTCAGCGAGCTGCACAAATGAAGTCTATGTTGAAAGATAAGTGCTCATATGCATCTTTCTTGATGTGGCAAGAAAAATTGTACTTGCTTACAGGTGTATAAGTACCCGTACATGCTTTTCTTAGCATGGTAGAGAAATATGTGTTTCATGTAAGTACTTTAGAGTTCTATACATGACTTTCTTGGCATGGTGGGATGGCGCATTCAGGCTGTGATTTATACCACCCTTACACGCCTTTCTTGGTGTGATGGGTGACAACATATGCAGGTAGCCCCCCCCAGGGGCGATCGGGATATTATCACTAAATTTTATCGCCAGGACCTAAACAACTTAACATAAATTCAACCATAGTTATAAAATTGATGTTTAAATTGATATTGTAGGTGTATAAGTACCTGTACACGCCTTACTTGACATGACGGGGAATGTGTTTCATGCAGATATCTTAGAGCCCCATACATGCCTTTCTTGGCATGGTGGGAAGGCGCATTCGGCCGTGGTATTTATACCACCCATACATGTCTTTCTTGGCATGGTGTATAGGCCAGCATACACAAGTAGCCTCAGCGGGACAATCGATCAAATCGCCAAACTTTACACTAATAGGAGGCTAGAAATATAAAATCAACTATAAACCTAAAATTGATATGTAAATTGACATTGCAAGTATATAAGTACCTGTACATGCCTTTATTAACATGGCGGAGAAATCTGTGTTACATGTAGGTGCTTCAGAGACTCATCCATGTCTTTCTTGGTATGGTGAGATGACTCATTTGGTCATTGTATTAACACCACCAATACATTCCTTTCTTGGCATGGTGGGTAGGCTCAGCCCCCGTTGTTGCCCTTTATGTGTGGACGATGCCGGGAGGCTGCCGAAATGCTATCAAAATTTTATTAAAATATTAAACTTGCAATGAAACTTAATCAAAATAAGCAACATTATTCAAATCCCCTAAAGCTAAATCAATTTTAAATTAAATAACTCGCATGGGCCCCGACACTATGTTGAATGCTTAAACTTAATGTCTGAGGATGCTACGCGGGTTGATTCCCGGTTGGATCTGTGGACTGGGTTTGGGTTAACAAAACTTAATAATGTTATTATATATTTCTCCACTTGAGAAAATCTCTGAGAAGCTAATTCTATCATATGAGAGTATAACAACTATCTCCTAATACCCCAATGATGGCTGAGTTGATTGAAGATATCAATCAAAGGGGTCATTATTGTTCATAATTCTCAAAGTATAAATCCATATCTGATCCTCTATTATTAAATTAATAGAGTCAAGAGGATCTGGAATAACCAATTAAATGATAAAGCTAACTCATACTTCCCAATGATGGCTAAGTTAATTGAAGATATCAATTGGAGGAGTAACTATTATCAAAATATTTAAGATATTATATCCAATGTTCTTAAATTCAAAAATTTTAAAATATAAATCTAGGTTTGATCCTCTATTATTAAATTAATAGAGTCGATAAGATCTGAAATAATAAATTAAATGATTTAAACACCTGCATGGGCCTCGATATTATGCTGAATGCATAAATTTAGTGTCTTAGAATGCTGTACGGATTGATTCCCGGTTGGGTCTTAAGACTGGGTCCGTGGTAACAAAATCTAAAAATCTAATAATATTATTATAAGAATTTAAACTTTGATAAAATCTCTGGGTAGTTAATTCTATCATATGATAGTAGATCTGATCCTCTATTATTTAATTAATATATCGATAGGATCTAAAATAAAAAAATAATACATCATCCCCAATGATGACTGTATTGATTGTAGAATCTAACTGGAGGAGTTATTATTATCTAAGTTTTTAAAGTATTTATGTTAAATCACCTCAAATCCAAATTCATGTATACAAGCCATAGACCTGATCCTTTGTTAGTAAATGAGCAGAGTCTGCAGGGTATACCCAATGATGATTGCACTGATTGTAGATTCCAATAGGAGGGGTCAATCTCAAAAATAAAATTATCAAATTATAGTATGAATGCTCAAATCATTCATACCCCGATGATGGCTTGCTCAAATCATTCCAATAGGAGATTTCAACTAGAGGGGATATTCATCATCAAAATGTGCTTGGAAGTTTAAATCAAATTATTCAAAATTAAGTATCAATACAAATATAAAACCAAATAAATTCCTAAGTTCTAAATAGTTAAATAAAATTCACTATTTATAACTTAAAATAAAACTAAAATCTAACGTACCTTTCATAATTATTTATTGAATATGACAAATTAAAAAAATTCTAGCTCATAAAGGAGCCAATGTCATGTCAAGTGTACTACTATATTCACTCTCAAATAAACTCATTCTAGTAAGGACGTGGCCCGTGTCCTCTATCCATGTGGTTTGACTAGTAGGCTCCACATATAATGCGATTACGACCAAAGTCCTCTGATCAAGTGGCTGCCAGTAAATGACACTATTATATTACGATCACGACTGTAGCCTGTATATTCCCTAATGGCTTTGCTCCTTTGAGTTGTGAACTACACTTGATAAGATAAAAAGTCCTCTGTCAGCTAAGGTGGACTTAAACTTATCTCCTTAGATAAATATCACCCCAGGTCTACAAGATTTTCTTGAATGATGTAACCCATAGTGCTAATAAGGATCCTTCAGTTAGGTTGGGTCGACTACCTCCTCTGACTAAGTAGATTAGAGACCACGACAACCCGAGATGATGGAACCATGATATTTTAATCGGGTGCATCATCATTCTCCAACCATTCGCTTTAAGTTAATATGATGAATTTCATAAGCTTAAACTTTAAACTCCACATGCTACTACTATATGCTATGTATTTAGCAATCTAATGACTAGCCTTAATCGAAACTTCTCTCTCAACATTGAGAGGAGTAATTAACTATAGGTGCTTGCGCCTATAGAAAACCTAAAATCAAATCTAAATTCCTCACAAAATGAGGGTGAAATCTTTAGGTAGTGTCTTATCTACTATTTCATTTTCCTTCTAAAAATTTCACCAACACATTAAAACACTCTCTTGTCGGTGATGAGTTTTGGAGCCCATAAACCCATCTCTCTCTCTCTCTCTCTCTCTCTCTCTCTCTCTCTCTCTCTGTCTTTAGACTTTCCTTAAATTCATATCAACGACATTGATTTGAATCTGAATTGATGCTATTGATTCAGTAAAAGTAATTAATTTTTTTAGTTATTATAATCTTCCCCTCTTATAAAAATTTTTTCCTCGAAATGTAATGACTAAAATAAAGATAAACATACCTTTAATTAAATAGATGTGGATAAAGCCCTTGCATTTTTTATTCTTTCTCCCATGTAGCATCTCATTCTGATCCATATCTCCATAATATTGAATAAATGAAATTTCTCTTTTGCTGAGATGCTTAACATTATATCCTATTACTCTTTCTAGATCCTCCACAAATGTGAGATTAATTTGAATATCAATAATGTCAACAATAATCTTATTGGCTTAATCAATAACATATGTTCGTAAGAGAGAAATATGAAAATATTATCACTCCTTGCATATGCATAGGTAATGCAAGTCTATAAGCTACTTTCTCAATTTTTATCAAAATTTTATAAAGGTCTATATAGTGTGGGCTTAGCTTTTCAATCTTGCCAGAACATTTAACTCTGTTCATGGGGCTGACTTTAAGAAACACAAACTCTCCCACTTCAATCTCTACTAGCTGATGTCTAACATCATAATATATTCTTTGTCTATCTTGAACAACTTTTAATCTATCATGATTTATCGAATCATTGTAGTCGCTTCATCTACTAACTCTGCAAAAAAAAAGATTTTTTTTCACCTGTTTCCCCCTAACAAAGTGGTGTTCTACATTTCCTTCCATACAATGTTTCATAGAGAGCATACTAATGATTATTTAGAAGCTATTATTAAAGGCAAACTCAATAAAAAATTAAGTGTGATTCCAAATTTCTTTCAAAATCAAGTGTGCAAAGTGTAAGTAAACCTTCAAGTATTTAAATTGTTCTTTCTGACTAGCCATCAGTTTGAGGTTGGAATGCAGTACTGAAAGTGAGTTTAGTACCTAAACCTTTTTGAAATTTTCTCTATAATTTGGATGTGAACCTATTATCTTGATCAGATATTATAGAATTTTCCATACCTTGTTATTTTATATTTTTATTAACATACATTTTTGATAACCTTTCAATAGCATCAAATTGTTTAACAGATAGAAAGTATGCAGACTAATCAATCGATCAATAATAACCCAAATAGCATCATAACCTCTTCTTGATCTAGATAAGCCAATTATAAAATCCCTAGAAATATCATTCCATTGTCATTCTGATGTTCATCATTAACCATCTAACACATTGTACACTTGGAAATAAATTCAACCACTATTCTTGTGGTGTTTATTTTTGATTTGTATGTATATGGGGGACACCACACAGATCTATGGGTATACTTATTGAGGTGATCGAGTACGACATCAAGGAATAGTGCACTATCTCGAAAGATAGAAATCACTACCCTATAATGGACCTAATCACCTAATAAGGATTCCTAAGACATGATTGGTCTTTAAATGTACCAAAAAATTTTCCCATACTTTACATGGATGAATAAAGTAGGATTTATTTAAATCGAGTTCTAAAGTTCCCTATGGGGGGCAAGCCCCCATAGTTAATTACATCCTAAGGAAGGTGAGTTCCTTAAGAATACTCTCAATTTAAGTAGGCAATTATTATCTCCAAAGATTTTAAAGATAGAACTATCAATAAATTAGTTATGTTTGGAAAATCAATCAGGATATATCAAAAAGGAGAGACTTATTATCGAAGCCAAATAGAGATGAATATGAAATGCTCATGATACTAGGAAACCTAGTGAGAATTCTAATTTATCCTATTGTTGGGCTTTATATGTTTGAAATTGAAGAGAATTATATATGTGAGTTAAAATTTTATAAAAAAACTAGAACTTATAATCCACAATACAAGGTTGTGAAAATACCTAAGAGGTGAGGATTTATGCTTGTAACATGAAGGACACAACAACCTCAGATCCTAAGTCTAGGGAGCTTTAGTGAGGGCCAAAGCACATTCTAAATCTAAGTGAAGATGGGTATATGGTTTACCTTCACAAGAGATGGTAAACCACTCGATTGCTGGACCTATAATTGCTTGGAGTGGCAACCAGCTAACTCCTCCTACATTTTAAAACCATATGGTAAAGTCATATGATTTTGCAAGATGGTTAGGTTATTTTTATTTAGAAAGAGATTAAAGTCCTTAAATCCACTCCCTAAGAGACTAGAGCATGAGTGGCATGAACAATGACTTAATCTAATATAAATATTATATAGTTTTATTTTATTCTAGACTCTTCATTTTGACAAAGGCTTATGATGAAATAGGGTTATTGGCTAAATCAAAAAGAAAGAGTTATTTTTCACCACAGAAGAGGCCTTCAAAGGTCAAGTCTTCCCTTTTCGTGTAAGGATGAAAACCCTCTCTTAGTAAGAATGAAATCAGTTGACATGCATGATATTAAGCATACAACATCCAGCTAAGGGGTTGCTAAATCTTTTAATTATCTTGATTTAATGCCTAGGCTTTATGTGAGGTTATGAGTTATTTAGAAAGTTTAGTTATGACTTGTAGTTGGGATAGAAAATTTATTTTTCCTTAAGAGCCTAATCAGATCCAGGCCATACATTAAATCATCATGTATGAAGAAATTAAGAAAATACATGTCATTTCTATTGCACAATTGTAAACAAAACATCAAATAATTTATAAACCCAACGTAAAAGAATAAAAGGTCGGTGCGGTCGGGTACTGTCGTACAACCCAAAAAGAGAAATGGGTAGTCGAGCTTTACCCTTATACAACATAGTATATGAAAGAATAATTATAATTACAAATGAATAAATGCTATGGGGTCTTCTTATCTTCTTTTTTCAAGTCTCCTCTTCTTTTATTTTTTGTTTGGATTTGCTTGCTCCAAAGGAATCACGGGGGCCTCCTAAGACAAAGCCTTCTAGCCTCTGTTCATCCTAATCCCCCATAACACTAATCCTAATTCATTATACAAAATTGTGCTAAAAATAGGAAAAGTAAATCTAACTACACATGTAAAATAAGTGTTAGCTAAACACACCATGCAACCCAAGCAGTTATATGCATAGTTTGGACTTAACACCATACACATGGGTCACCAAGTCCACATGTCCTAATTTAATTATGCTTAGGGGTTAAGCAACTTGCAAAAGAGTGCATTTATATTTACTTTTGAGCACCCCTTAATCACAATCTCCTGTAGAAAGCATAATTAGGGCAATCACAACCTAGCATTCAGTCTACGAAGCATGCAACCTAACATCCAGTCTACAACAATACATCACAAAATAAACATGCATCAAATGATACACAGCCTTAACATAAGGCTAAAAGTAGTGACTTAATCTAAGGTGTGTTTATTAAGTCTTGTGTGGTATGCCTTAACTAGGCTTTGTTATAATTTTCTAACTAAGAAATGATTTAATTTGAAGGTTTCATTTTAAGTGGCTTAATTGATTTGTGAGTTTTACTTAATGTTTTCTTTTATTTCACTTGACTTACACTTAATGACTAAGTGTTATAAAGAAAAGAAAAAAGATGTTCACTCTCTTTCATCCCTACCTTAAGCAATATCTAAAGCCAATTAATTAATCAATTCTCTTTAGTGAATGTCTTCTTATATATTTTAAATTAATCATAATTTTAGGTTAATTTTAAATAGACTTATTCAATAAGAGAGGAATCTTAAGATTAATTGGAGTTAATTATTATCACACAACACATGTTTGTTCATTTCTTTCCATCATATGTAGCATGCATATGATTAAGTCCTAAACATATCTATGCATACAATATATTTTTTCACACTTAAATGTAGGATGCATGAAGGATTTTCATAAAAAAAGAGGATTCTCATTCATTAGCTAAATACACATTCAAATGTATGAAAGTTCTAAGCAAGTACTTCACCATTGTTTTGCACTAGGGGAGTGAGGTAGGAACCTCCTTAGGGATACTTAAAGCCGTGCATCCCCCAAATGTCCAGACTAGATATACTCACTATTCTTAAATACATATGGACATATAAACAACTATAAGAATAGAAAAATCATGCAAAAGTAGAATTTAATTTAATTGATTTATTTGTGTGAATGAATTAAATCTCTATCCAAATTTTAATGTCAAAATGCATAAGAATGAAATCAAACGGGTACATCACCATTATTTTGCACCAAGGGAGTGAGATAGGAGCCTCTTTGGGGCTACTTAAAGCTATGCATCCCTGGAATATCCAGACTAATATACCCACTAATATTCATACTTATGCAAATCAACATATGAATAAAAGAAATGAACTTCACTTCATACATTAAGCTTATATTCACATGCACCTCCTATGTATGTATAGATAATATCACAACATGTATTATTATTCATTAATACACTTTTGAAAATACATTTGAGATTTAATAGTGATAATAGCCACACACATTTTTAATTAAGTCAACACATACAAATTTAACATAAAAGAAATCATTTACTTTTAATTGATTTTTGAAAGAAATGAATGCATGAATCAAGTGGCTTGCAACATTTTATTATGATTGGAAAGAAATAAAGAAACACAAACGTGTAATTTCATTTAATCTAACTAATTCCTAAGGACAATCACATTAAATAAGCTTATTTAAAATAAACCAAAGTGTCTTAAACTCACTTTTTGATTTCATGTTTAACTTGATTTAAGAGAGAGATGAGAAAGAGGTGTTAATCATAATCTCATTCCCTATATATGTAAATTAATTTAATTCAATAAGAAGAAATTAAATGATTTTTATGGATTGATTAAGTTAAGCATGGATTAAATCAATTAATTAATGCTTGCCTATGTTACCTTAAGATAATTGATTAAATAATTATGAGCTAATATGATATGAAAATAAATTGAAAAGTAAATAACAATGCTCCCATGAAATGAAAGGGGCCTAATGCAATTAACTTATAATCATTTAACCATTAAGCTTAAGGAACCATTTTAATTACTTTTATGATTTTCTCACACATGTGAGTTAACCATAATTTCATTAGCTCTCTTTACGTTATTGAACACCCAAAGAACTACCCAAGGATTAATTAAGGACATCAGATTTAGTTAAATTTTTAGTTTAATTGATCAAAGGATTAATCCATTAATTCATTTTCTCTCTCTTAATTATCAAATTTGATTATCTCTTGAAAATGAAGTGGACTGAAGGGAAAAAGGTTGGAAAAGAGGTCTCCACCTAATTCCATAATCCATCCATTAGATTAAGCATGATTTAATATGATTTGAATTCTAATTTAGCTAATTGAATTTTTAATTAGTTAATTAATTAATGATTAGGACTTTAGTTGAAAATAGAGGAAAAATTAGAGAAAGAATTAGGAGTGAGGCTCCAATCCACTTCCCTAAGTCTCCTTACTGTTCAACAGTGATCACGAAGTCCAAATACTTAATTAATTATTATTCATATGCTTAATCACCCTTAATGAAGTTAAGAGAGTAATTAGGGCTTAATCAATCAATTTTATTGATTAAGAAACCAATAGATTCCAAGAAAGATAGGAGAGGTAGAGGTCATCCCCCTAAACATCCTCAGAAAGTTTGAAATCAATTGAATGATTAATTGAGGTTTACTATTCAAAATTCATTGGAAATATTTTTATTAAATTCTTCACTGAAATACCTTTAAAATGAGCTCTCATTTGCATTTTTGGATATTTCTACAATTAGTTATGGATTATAGAATATTCAACCCAAAAATAGATTAATTAACCCTAATTAAATCCCTAATCCTGCCGGTGCCATGTGGCTACTGATGCAGTGCGCTTTCCACATGGCACAATGGGATTGGTTATTTAAGTTATCACATCACGTAGCTAAGTCAGCCGGTGGCGAATGCGCTTTCTCGTGGACCATCCGATCTAAGATCGGATGGCCATGATTAAGCCCATGGTTTAGAGGGAATAACTAGGGATCTAAAAGTGATCTAATCATGGTCGTCCATTCTAATCTCGTGGAACGGACGATCCGTTATCTTTCTTCCATGTGAGTGATGAAAGATGGATGCCATCCATCTTTCTCTATTCGATCCAAGCTCACCAATGCTTGGATTGATTCCAAAATTATCTCACACCATTAAGGGAAGGAGAGGAACACATCCAACTGCTAAGATCACATACAATAAAAATTTCTTTCACAGAAGACCAAACTAGAAATCAACTAGGCTATAGTTTTGAGGAATTTCCTCACCGGAGCTTAAGACCCACAGTGGGATCGACGGAGGTAGCTTCGTCTAATAGAGATGAAGCCCTGTTGAGGAGCTTGGGCCTTGATTTGGAGTAGATTGCCTTAGAGAACAAGATCATTCTATTTGGCATTCGGTCTTGATCAAACTCCCACTTCTAATAGCTTTGGAGCTTGGGAAATGATTCATTCTCACCCGTTTAGGTCCAAGAAAGGTCTGTAAAAGAGAAATTGAAGTTTGGTTGAGAGATGGATGGTTTTGAATCAAGGGAGGCCTCCCCTATTTTGGTTTGATGTAAAACTGAGGGAGGGAGAAATGTGGGAGCTTAGGAGCTTTGGAAAATAGTTGAGGAGTTTCATTTTTGTCTCTATGGCTTAGACAAAAAAGAATGAATGAATTATCATTTGAATTAAGGGGGAATATCCTCTCAATAGCTGAGGTGGATGGATGTTATTCAATTCCATTTTCTCGCCGGCCAGCCGCCGTCAGACCGCCGAAATTGTCTCCATCAAGTCTACGTGGCTCGCCAGGAGTGGGGGAAGGCCTAGTTTGATTTAGTTTGATTTGGTTTTGGCTATTTGGTATGGATCTCATTTATGTTTGTGAATATAAATGAATTAATAATTTATTTATAAAGAAATCAATCAAGCTTGGGATATTTTAGGTGGAGATTTGGCTAAGCTTATGAGAGTGGGTCATAAGGCTTAAGAAGGAATTTTGGACTTGGATTTGATTTGAGAATTGAATCATTTGGAATTGGATTTGAGTTGGGATTTAGTAAATGATTGAGAGATTGAATTGATATTTGAGAAAATAAATTGAATTAGTATTAATTTGAATTTGGTTCAGGCTAAGTCCATAAGATGAAATCAAAGAGCTTAGGAAGAATTTTGATCTTTGGTTTGATTATGGGTTTCAAGGGTTTGGTTTAGAATTTGGATTTAGATTTGGTATTTAAGTTGGATTTGAGGTTTGGCTTGAGAAGGAAAACATGAATTGGGTTTAGGCTATAGGGTAGGCAAGTTTTCCTAAGTCCTTATGGCATGACCTATTCCTATGGCTAACCTTTCTAAGTCTCTAGGTTTATGTTAAGTGTTCACCTAATCACTAGAAGTGTATTAAGACTAAGGAGCTCTTAATATCTACAAGAGTCCTAGATCTATGACGAGGAAGTTGAGAACTCACTCCAAAAGTGAGGTCAACAAAAGGACCCCCAATATGTGTGGTGTAATTGACAAGGCACAGCTTACATATTGGTGTTGACCAAGATGATCAACAATGCCTGAAGAATCATAAGCACTAATAAAAATGATCTACCCCAAAACCTGAGATGTAGACAGAATCAAGATCTTAGTGCAATGCAACTCAACTTATGCCAATGGCATAAGAGAGGAAGAAAGGATCCATTGAGGGATCAAGTATGTTAACCTTCAACTACGAAAGCAAGTTCAGATTATCCATTGGGAGGATAAGGGTTTGAGTTTGATCATAAACATGATTTGGGGGAATAAATCCACAGGGAATTAAGATTTGTATCCCACCAGGGATGAGTGCATGAACCTTACACTAGGGAAGCAGGTTCAGATTATCCACTAGGGATAGGAATTTGATTTGGTTTGATTTTGTGGGGCTCCACTAGGGAGTGGATATGATTTGCGTCTCACTGGGGAGAAATTTGATTTGATTTTGAGGGCAAATCTACTAGAAATATGAGCTTGGATCCACTAGGGATAAGGTGGATTTAACTTATGGATTTCTTTGGTTTATTTAGGGAAGCATCCACTAGGGATAAGAGTTGATGGATTTAATTTAGACTCCACTGGGGAAGGATGGTGAATTTAATAAAATAGACCTTGTCGATGTATGATGGATCCACTAAGAAGGGGATATATTAGCCTAGGCCTATCTCAAATTTACAAATTCAAAGGGATAGTCTACCGGCCATAAGATAGGACTAACCAACCTAAGGGTTTCCTTTTGGTGTGCAATGGTCAAGTTAAGAAGAAAGCTTATAGACTTACACCTTCCTAAATAAGGAACCACTGGAGTGATCAGTTGATAGCACAATAAATCAAACCTGACCTAAGGCAACTATTGAGCGAATGTTGCTGTGGACTCATATCGACTCAAGAATAGTAAAAATTAATTTCATTTTATATGGACCCTACCAGTGTACGATGGATCCACTAAGAAGGGGCTAATATCAGTCTAGTTATATCTTCGATTTACAAATCCAAAAGGATAGTATACTAGCCATAGGGTAGAGTTAACCAACCTAAGGGGTGCCTTTCGATGTGCAATGGTCAAGTTAAGAAGAAAGCTTGTAGACTTACACCTTCCTAAACAAGGGACCACTGGGATATCAGTTGATAGCATAATAAATCAAACCTGACCTAAGGCTGCCCGTCGATGTAAAACGATCGTGCTGGAGAGAATGCATAATAGACTTACATCTTCCAAAGAAAGGATGGCCATCGAGGTGACCTGCTGGTGGCACAACAAGTTAAACCCGACCTAAGGGCAACTACTAAGAGAGTACCAACCCGAGGACTTATCTGAACTCAAAAGTAATTAGGCGATTCCTATAGGGAGTTTTGCTGACACTGCCCTAAAGATGGGATGCTTGCTTGGGACAAGTTACTACTGGGGGTTTCCTCCTAATCCACAAGCAAAAAAATATATATTTTATTATTTATATGTTGGCGTGGACCCTGTTGGTGTGATAGAGATCACACTGATAAGGAGCTTATATCAGCCTAGTCATATCTCAAACTTATTGGACCAAAGGAGAATATGCATATCCTCAAGACAGATTCTCCAACTGCAAGGGTGGCTACTAGGAAAGGGGGACTGTCCAATTCGAGTGTAATCCAGGTTGTGTCTAAATGAGGTCACTAAGGATGTGATCTAAATAGAGTGCCCACAGGGGAGGTGCCGCTTGGGGCTTTCTTCAGGACCCTATAAAAGAAAGCCTATAGGTATATGGTGGCCAACTTCGGAAGAAAGCTTGTAGACTTACATCTGTAATGAGTGGTGAATCCACTGGGTGAGTTGCCATCAGTATGGCGATAACCAACCAATCTAAGGTGCTTGTCAGTTTGCAATGATTAGTCTGAGAAGAAGGCTTATAGACTTACATCTTCACAAATAGAAATGATCATCAAGATAGTCTATCATCAATAAGATAGATACTATCCAACTTAGGGAAACTACTAGGAAGGGAGTCCCGTGTAAGGACTAGTCGAGGCTTGAAGTAGTTAGGAGAAAAGGATCAACTCAGGGAATTATCCTAAGCCTAAAATATACTCAACCCAGTCAGTGCATGATGGATAGTTTAAGAAGAAAGCATGTATGCTTACATCCTCTTAATTAAAGTCAACATGAGGTAGTTTACCGACTGCACAGTGACACCTACCAAACTAGTAAGGCGCTCATCAGTTTGCAGTGGTCAAGTTAGGAAGAAAGCTTGTAGACTTACATTCTCTAGACAAGTAACCATTGCGGTGACATACTAGCAAGGTAGCATGTCAGCCCGACCTAGAGCAGCTAATGAGTGAGTGCCACAGGGGGCTTTATCCCACATCAAAATAGCTCGAGATAAAGTATATATGTTTATTTTATGTGGTTGTGTGTAGTTTATGTTGGTGCTATGTTACTAAAGGATAGGACGCCGCTTGGGTTCCTTACACCTACCCTAAACACATCATGGTGGATTCGTAAGCAAAGATATTTTGAAACACAGAAGATATATAATTTGAGATGAAAGAAGTTTTATTGATAATTGATTTGAAATGAGATTTATGGATAATATTTATTTAGGTAAAGCCCATTGATTGGAAGCATTGGATGCTCTCCTTTATAATTTATGAGCTGATAAGATCCTCCTTGGTAAGCCTTCTCTATGGAAAAAGGGCCTTCCCAAGTGGGTTCAAACTTGTCTCCCATCTTTCGATGGACAACAATTGGTCTCCTTATAACTAAAAAAAGCTCTCCTACTTGAAAAGCTCTAAGATGGATCAACTTGTTATGAGCTTGAATCATTTTGGCTTTGTATAACTTGAAGTTCTGGCATGCCCTGAGGCGTCTCTCCTCCAAACCTTTGAGTTCTTCTAACCACAACTTAACGTTCTGTTCTATTGTGATCTTATTACCCACAGTTATCCTTAATGATAAGAGTTAGACTTCTAATGATATAACTATTTCAAACCCATATAATAAGGAGAATGAGGTAGATTAAGTTAGAGTTCTGTATGTGGTCGGTAGCCCACAAGGCTTCAACTAACTACTCATGCCACTATCGCTTGTTGTCATCGAGTGTCTTCTTTAGTATCCAGATGAGAGTATTATTGAAGGCTTCTACTAAGCCATTTTCCCTTGGGTAATAGATGGTAGAGTATCTCCAAACTATGTTGTGTCTTCAGACAAAGCTGTTGATTTTAGTGCTTTTGAATGTAGTATCATTATCAGATATAATTCATCGAGGCACCCCAAACTTATATATGATATGGTTCCTAAAAAACTAAAGCACATGCTGAGTTGTCATCTTAATAGCTGGGATTGCCTTTGGACACTTTGAAAAGTAATCGGTGACAGCTAGAATGAATTGATGACCCTTGGAAGAAGGAGGATAGATCAGACCCATTATGTCAGTATCCCAACACTCAAATGGCCATGAGGCCAATGTAGGGTGTAGAATGTTGGGTGGTTGGTGTAAGACCACACTGTGTACCTGACATTGGTGTAATCTCCTAGCTATGTCCATGTAGTCTGTGATCATCAAAGGCCAGTAGTATCCTAGTCTATTGATCTCAGCTTTCATCTTCAGACTGGATTGATGCAATTCGCATAAACCTGAATGCACCTGGGTCACGATCTACTCTTCCAAGAAAGGCAAGGGTAGGAATAGCTTTTCTAACTCTGGACCGCGATGTGATGAGATTCCCTCATCTCTTTGGATAAGATAAGGGCATCATATATGCTTAATTTAGCCAACAACTTTCTAAGATATGTAAGGATGTTGTAATCAACTCTTACTTGGTCCTCCATAAGCATATCTATGGGTGGAGCATCATGTGGAGGGGTTATCTACTCATTGGAACCAATGACTTGTTTACCCTTATCAAGAGGTGCTACCCTTGGACGTAGAACTTTGTCACTGCGTAGGTTGACTTTAGTGACTTCTTGAAATGATGAACTTGTGAAAATTTTACCTTCTCATCACGTATACCTATAGCTTCTCCTATGGGATCTTCAGAGTCAGTTGGCTCCAAGTCAATCTCAAGAGGTGAACCTAATTGATTAAGAAAGGGAAAGTCTGATTCTGAATCAGAAGAGAGTAGATCGGAATGACTAGAGCTATCATTATTATATTCTATACTTGAAGAGTTTTCAAGAGGAATAAAATCTAAAGTATCAGAAGTGAACAAGATGTAAGTGAAAGCTTTCTTAATTGATTTCTTTTTGGGTGGAGGTACATGATAGAAATCTAATAAACTAAGCGGGGTAAGGGATTTAATTCTCTTATATGCTGATACAATGCTCGCATTGGTAGAAGAGGAGCTAGTGGAGGAAAAAGTAGTAGATGCAACTGTGGATGGAGTGTTGGACTTGGTCGGTGGTTGCGCTACTGAACTATGCCAGACAAGTAAGGTGGACTGCTGATGCTACTACTGGGCTATCACCTTCTTCAAGTTGTCTTTGGAAACTGACAAACCTTCTTCGGTGTTAGAGGTTTGAGCTACCTCAAGCACCTGTAAAGAGAGTTTCTTAATTTTAGAAACTACTTTTTTAGAGGTTAGAGATAAGACAATATCCCAACCTTCTTTTATCTTAAGAGGATTGCAGATTTCTCCAAGGATTATCCTAATAGAATTGGATGGTTATTCTAGTAAGTATTCCATGAAGATAACTATGACATTTGACTTGTAGCTATGCTTAAGCCAGTCTTTAAAAGTAATACAATCCTCTAAGATATGACTAATATTGCAGTGGTAGGGGCAATAGTTAGGATCATTACTCTTGTCCACTTCCTCTGGCCACTTGGGATCTGGTAACTGAAAGTCAGGTTTATTTAAGAGATTCTTAAAGATTTTTCTAACTACCTCCCTCTTAAATGAATATGGATTTTTCAATCTATCAGCAAGAGTAGGTGGGTAATAGCAATCTAGTGGGGGATAGGAATACTGGTATTGGGTAGGCTGCTGATGTGGTGGGAATGGCCGTTGTGGTGGCTAATATGATGGCTGAGGTGGTAGTAGAGGAGGTGGCAAAGGAGGCCACTAAGCTTGGGGTCTCTCATATTGGACTTTGACTGCCTGCTTCTGTCTATTCACTAACACAACTGTGCCTAACTTCTTCTCAAACACCTTCTACAGCTTGGGCTGAGATGATTGGTCAGGAAAGGGTAACTGCTTGGCTTCCTATTGTAGGCTAGCCACCTTGTTAATTAGTTTTTCAAATGTTCATATGGTGAATCCCTTAATCATGAAGGAGACTGGGCTATGAATATTCTTGAGGAGAATCTTAATGGCATGTTGTTCAGACAATTGTGGCACAAAATCCTTGGGGTATTGAACTACATCAAATTCCTTCGAGTATAGTCTATCCTTTGGAATAGATAAGCTCCCTAGGCTTGCACCATTGCTTTCCTTACCTGTTGCTCTACCATGTTTTTAATTTCCTTCCCATGCATGGAGGTGCCATATGTAACCTTTCTATGCAAGCTACCAGTGTCATCCTCTGTGGGAGTGCACCTAGGACACTCTAAGGTATGTACCAACTATGGATGGTCAGCTATCATGGGAGAAGGCTGTGAAATTGGTGCTGAGTTCTGTAATGCTGAAACCACTGCCATCAACTCCTCAATTTTCTTCCCCATCTTGTCAATGTGATCATCTCTATATATAAGCTGGTGGAGGAGGTGCTGAGTCGAGTGAGAAGTGTCACCTTCCTCGAGCACAACACATTCCTGGCTAAACTGATCTTGCTATAAGGATCCCCGTGTATAAACCATGTGGACTTCAGCTATGTCATCCAACAAGCATTCTTCATCAGGATTGAAGTTGACTTTCTCCTCCTCTTGATCTGAGCAGTCACTCTTGAAAATCTGTCTCTTCTCAACAAAGTAATCTGCTAATATGTCATATAGTGATCAATCTACTATGCATGGATGGACTGGTACAAATACTTGCTGACTACTAGCCATAGGATTGCGCTCCTCTATCTCTATGCAACAGACACTACCTACTGTCAAGACTTCTTCACTAGGAGGATCAACTATCGTGGGGACTACATATGTATCCACTCCCCTTTCCCCCTCTATCTATGGTGGTGGTGATGTGATAACAACACTCTTGGGTTGCCACTCCTTCCTGACAATAGCTAAGGTAGAGGGTCGAGCAGGAGAGTTTGATCTCACTTCAATAAGTAGAATGAATGGAGTGGGATCCTTGGGTTGTAGCTTGATCACTAGTGGGGATGGTCTATCCCCAGATGGGAGCTTCTGAACCTTGGCAGGAATGGTAGATGTTGCGAGCTGAACTGGTGATGGTGGACAAGGAGGGGAGCGGTGTGATGGAAACACTGACTACCTCTTGTGGTGAAGAATTTTATATTCCTGCCTTCATTTATCCTCCTTTTTAGGAAATATAATTCCTTGGTCGAATGCCACGCAGATTCATAGATGTACTTATTAGGGTGATTGGGAATGACATTGGGGAGAGGTATACTATCTCAAAAGATAGAAATCACCACCCTATAATAGGCCTAATTATCAAAATAAGGACTCCTAAGGACGTTGGGTCTTCTAGGTGTACTAGAGATTCTTCATCTATTTCACATGAAAAAGTAAAGCAGAGTTAATTTAAAATGATCATTGTCTCTAAAAATGGGGATTCCTTAGAAAAACTCTCGATTATGGTAAATGATCATTGTCTCTAAAAATTTTAATAGGGTAGGACTATCAATCGATTAGTTCATTTTTGAAGATCAAACTGGATTGATCAAAGAGAGAGTTATTATCAAAGCCAAATGAAGATAAATAGGAGCTGCTCACGATGCTAAAAAACCTAGCAAGCATCTCGAACTATCCTATGATTGGGCTTTATATTTTTGAATTTGATTTAATTTATTTTAGTTAAATTTTTCATTAGAAATTTAGGGCTTATGATTCCACAACACGAGATTATGGAAATGCCTAAGATGTGAGGATTTATGCTTATGGCCCAGAAAGGGGAGAAACAACCTCAGAACCTAAATCTAGGGAGCTTTGGCGAGGGCCAAAAGCATAACCTAAATCTAAGGCAAAAATGGGTATTTGGTTTGCCTCCATAAGAGAGGACAAACCACCCAACTACTTGGACTTACAACTGCCTGGGGGTGGCTGCCAACTAACTCCTCCTATGATTTTAAATTCATGTAAGCAAGTCATATGCTTTATGTAAGATAGCTCAGCTGTTATTTATTTAGAAAGAGACTAAGTACTTAAACTCACTCCCTAAGAGAGTAGATCATGTATGGGCATGAGTAATGACCTAAATAAAATGCAATTTATATTTTATTTTATTTTCATTTTTGGACAATCATTTTGACTCGGGCTAATAGGATTCATATGCCTAATGCATGAGAAGTAAGATTATTAGCCAAAATCAGTGAGAAGGGAGGAGGTGTGTTTCCACCATAGCTCTCACAGGTCAAGTCAAGTTTCCCTGGCAAAGGTGGAAGCCCTCCAATCAAGAGTGAAGCAAGAAGCATTTATGCATGATGTTATAAAAGAAATACTCATCCAACTAAGGGGTTGCTGATTTTTTTATCTTGATTTTAAGCTTAAGCTTTAGGTGAGGTGATGAGTTCTTTATTTTATTTTTGAATTATTAAATTTGGTAGAAGATTTATTTTTCCCTAAGATCCTAATCGTCATTTAGGCCATACATCAATTAAGGAAGAAACAAGGAAAAGGATGCCATCTTACTGCACAAGCTAAACAAATTTTCAATCAGTTTATAAAACTAACACAAAAGAATAGGAGGCCATTGGTGGTCAGATACCACTGCACAAACCTGAAAATAAATTGGGTAGCCAAGCTCTACCCCTATACAACTCAGATTACAAATGAATTAAGTATAATTAACCAAGGAATTCATTATTATGGGGGTCTTCAAGCTTCATTTCTTCATTCTTCTTTTCTTCGTTCTTCTACTTTTCTTTTTTCTTCTTTGGTTCCTTCTTTTGGATGGTTGGAAGGTGGTTATTCCAAAGGCTTTACATGGTATATAAGGTGAGATCTTAGATCAATGCTCATCCTAATCCCCATAACAATCATTCCAAAATATTAATTACAAAAATTACATGAAAAGGAAAAAATGGAAATCAAACTAACACATGCAAAACAAAGATTAGTTAAAATAAACCATACAAATCCCAATCATGTATATTGGAATTAACACCCCACATATGGGTGACTAAGTCCACCTGGCCTATTGAATTATGCCTAGGGGGTATAAGCACTTGCTCAACAAAAAGCATTTATGTTTTTTATTTATTTATTACAGCACCCCATCAGCACAATCCCCTGCAGAAGACAATGGTTAGACTAAGATTTCCCTACCATTCAGTCTACACACATGAACCCTAACATCCAGTCTAAAATATTACATCATAAAATAAAAGCAAACATCAAACCATGCACCGTCCAAACCTAAAGCTAGAAGTGGTGACTTAGCCTAATGCGTGTGCTTTTAAGGATTGTGTGGTATGCTTAGCTATGGATTTAAGTTAGAATTTTCTATATTGAAGAATGTTCAACATAGAGGAGGGTTTCATTTAAGTGGTTTAGTTATTTTGAGTTAATTTTTATTTTATGTTTTGATTGGGTTCAAGCGAATCTTACAATTAATTACTAAGTTGTAAAGAGAGGGAAAGAAAAGAGAACTTCTCTTTCCTTCCCTAACCTAAGTAATTTCTAAAGTAGATTCATGTTTTAATTTTGTTTAGTGAATATTTTATGATTTTTTTAATTAATCCTAAGTTTAGATGAACTCTAAACAAACCTATTCGAAAAGAAAGATATTTTAAGATTAAATAAAGTGAGTTAAATTCACAAAATACACATTAGTTCACTTTCCCAACATGTATAACATGCATATGAATGAATCCTAAGAATATCTATACATACAAAATGGGAATGGTTAGCACACTTTATGATGAATGGTAAGCAAGTTACTTAAAAAAATTTAAATACTTATGATGCATGATTTTCATTATGTAGAAAAGGGGCTTCTTATCCAATTTTCACAAGCACATATGAATGTATGAAAGACATAAGTGAGTATGGCGCCATTGTTAGCACAAAGGGTGTAAGGTACAAGACCTAGTTGGGGCTACTTAAAGCCTCGCAACCCCGGGGTTGTCCAGACTAATATACCTTTTCCTTAAATACAAGCATGTGTATAAAAGAAATGAATGGAAAATAAAGATGCAAAAGTTTGTATTTATTTTATTTTTGTTTGCTTATGCAATTTATATGTGTAAGTGTTGGTGTCCTTCTTAAGTCATAGCATATGAATGAATAAGAAATAGAATTAGGCAAGTATTGTGTTCTTTTCAAATGAACTATACACTTTGCCAAATCCTATTCAAAATTATACCAAAAGAGAGGAGAAGAGAAGGAAAACTACACTAAGCACATCCTTATATTTACTCACATGCAAGCTTATAAGTAAGATATGAGTAACACAATTTCAGTTTTGATAATTGATTCATATATTTTAAAAATAATTTGGATTTAATAGTGATAATACCCACTCATATTCTTACTTTAGCCAAAATATGCAATTTGACATAAAAGAAACATTTTCATTTTAAATTTGATTTTTGAAAAGCATGAATGCATGAAATCATATGACACACATATTTAGCATGTTGGGAAAGAACTAAAGTAATGAAAATATGTAAACACATTCACCTTAATTAATTCTTAAAGACAATCTTATGAAATAAGAAAGCTTAAAGCAAATCAAAGCTTGTTTAATGTGATTTTTGTTTGATTTTGAGTTTTATTTAATTTGAAAAATGTGAGATAAGTTTACTGTTCCTAACCCATTCCCACATGTGTTTGATATTTTCGTTCAATTTTTAGGTGATTAGATTCATTTTATATTTTGATTAGGTTAAGGTATGAATTATGCAAGTTAATTACCCATTACCTACCCCACCTTAGGATAGTTAATCAAATAATTATGAGCTAATGAGATGACATAAGTGACACAAGAAATTTAAATCAGCAATGCACCTAGGAAGAAAAGGGCCTAATACAATTTGGCTCATGATTAATGATTAATTAAACTAAGGGGTTTAACTTAAGTAATTTCAAAACACCCCTCACACATATGAGTTGAATTTTGATTTTCTTAATTGTACTAAGGCTCTTGAACACCTAAGAATCTACCTAAGAAGAATTAATTAAATTCTGGAAAGTTTCAGAATTTTATGAGATTAATTAAGGGGATAATTAGTGAATTAACCCTTAATTAAGGTAAGATTAAAAAATAAAAGGAGTTTAAGAAATATCTTAAGGAGAGTATCCCAAAATTATTTTCTAAACCTCACATTCACTTAATCAAAACTTAATTGACTCAATTAGAGGATTAAACTACTAATTATGCCATTAATTAAGCTTAATTATATTAAGAGAGTGATTAAGGAATGAACTAGTAATTCTCCTAATTTAGTCATCCCTCTAATTACACCCAAGAAATTTGGAATTAATCAGTGGATTAATTAGAGAGTAATTAGCAAACTAACATTATTAATAAAACTCAAATTCAGAGAAAAGAACTATTTAAAATTAATTTTAGAATATTCTATGTTCAATTATCTTTCTAATGCAATTTATTTTATTTTTTTTATTTTTCTATGTTGAGGTATGAATTTTAGAAGTTTAAATGATTAATTAGAATTATTTAAATCCATAATTATATCATTAATCCTACTAGTGCTAGGCATGCTGCTGACGCGGCATGTGCTTTACACATATCGCAGTCGGATTGGGTATTCAACTCATCACATTGTAGCACTGCATGGCAGCGACGCTACATACTTTCTCCTCAGCCGTCTGATCAAGCAACATACGGCTGAGATTAAAGCCACGAATCAGAGGGGTAAATCCATGAGTACAACATGTTTTAATCTCGGCCATCCATCTAAAATGCGTGGATGGATGGCCAGAGATCCATCCTTGTACTGTCCATGTTCTGGGGTAAGATCCGAGCTCGATTAAGCTCGGATTGGGATGAAAATTAACCCACTCCATCTAAACTTAATGACAAGCACATCTAATGGCTAAACTTCCATGGGATTAAAATTCTTTTCACAAAGGACCAACACACATTGAAATTAAACTCGAAAAAATGGCTAACCTCGTTGGAGGTGATCACCGGTGGTCGATTCCTTTGGAGAAGCTTCGTCTGGTTGAGACGAAGCTTTGCTGAAAGTTTGATAGGTTGAGGTTGAGTAACTTCTCATATGGACCAATGCCTCCTCCAATTGAGCTCGTCTTTGGTCAAGGACACTCCTTCTCTGTCTTTGGAGCTTGGGAAAGAGTTTAGGTGAGTTTGATTGAGCTCATTGATGGAGCTTGCAAAAGGGATTGCACTGATTTTGAATATGGTGTGAGTTGGAAATTAAGCCGAGCTCCCTTATTTTTAGTGTATGCAAACTGAGAAAATGAACTTTCAATCCCCCTCTAGGAAGCTTAGGATCACTTGTAAATGGCTCTCCTGACATCCTAACACTCAATCGATAGAGGGAAAGTTGAAATGAAATCAAATTAGGAAAGTATATCTCCCCCTTTAGTAATCAAACGACCTAGATTCCCTTTATCATTTTGATCCAATTGCCTTGATTCGAAGGGTTTGTTAGGCTATTTTCAATTGCACATGGTTCAATTTTTATCAGAGAAGAAGTGGAGAAGCTTGCCATGTGAAAAATAAGGGAATGGGAAGGAATCCATGTGGCCATTTCCATGCACATGGTCGGTTTGGCCATTGGGTCAGGTTGGGCTAACCCAAACCCATTGGGTTAGGTGCACTAGGTCCATTAGTGATCATTTGATCCACTAAGAGAGTGTCAAGTGGGTATGAAGAGGATTTTACCAAATTCTAAGTGGAATTGGCCAAACTTTACCTTACAGCCTAGGAGTAAAATGATTATTTAATTGATTTTTTAATTTGGATATGTTTGGTATGTTAAGAAAATAGGTTTGGCCAAGTTTCATTGGATTTGAAGTTCATTTGGTATGGTTTGGCTCATGTTGACCCATTTAGGTCAAAATGGGTCAACTTGGGTCAAGTTGACCAAATAGTCAAATTTGATCAAATTAAGGGTTGGGTCAAGTTCATATGACTATTTGAAATATTTTGGTGGCTTTGGTTTGCTTTAATTTTATTTAGGTTTGAATTTGATTCATATGATTTCATTTAGGTCAAATGGGTCTAGTTGACCCATTTGACCCATTTGACCTATTTGGGTTAGGTCAAGGGTTAGTTCTTATTTGGTTTGTCATATGAAATGGATTGGTATCTTTGTTTCCAATCAATTTTGGTTAAGTTTGAATTGGCTCAATTTGACCCTTTAGGTTAAGTTGGGCTCATGGTCAATTGGGCTAAGTTAGGTCTAGTTGGCCAATTGAGGCTTTGGTCAAGTTCAACAAGTGATTTGGAATGAACTTGACCCATTGGTTTCAATCAATTTGGCTTAGATCAAGTTTTGACACATTTTGACTTTTTAGGTCAAGTTGGGTTAACTTGGGTCAAGTGGTCAATTGGGCTAGGTTAGGCTCAAATGTTGACTTGGTTAAGTTCAAACATTGGTCATGAATGAACTTAGATCAATGGTTTCAATCAATTTGGCCAATGGGAGATTTTGGCTATGTTAGGTTTCATTTTGACTAAGTGTTGACTTAGTCAACCCTTAGGTTTGACTTGGTTGACCCAATTTGATTGATTGATCATCCCATGATGATTGTTGATCATGATGTGAGGCATTGATGGGCTTAGTTCAATCCAGTTTTGGTAGGATTAGAATTTAGCTCATAAGGGTACTTTACGTTACTTTGGGTCAAGTGAGTCTAAGTGGGTCAAATGGCTTGGTCAAAGCTTGATTTAAGTTTAAGTGAACTTTTATATAGACTTATGATTGAAATATAAATCCATTTGCAAGTGGTTTGAAGTCAAATGGGTTTTGATTCATTTGATAATTTCAAATTCAAAGGGTGAACATGAGTTTGATTTTGGCTTGATTTTTGAATTGAGTTTTGGTTAAGTGATTGAAGTTTGTATGTATATTTGGATTCATGATTGAAAGATTGATTGAATCATAAAAAAAAAAATCAAGAGTTTGGCTTGATTTGAAATTGATTTGGCTAAGTTCAAGATTTTGACTTGAAAGGCTTCAGCTGGATTTTGAATGAGTTTGAGTTTGATTTTTAGAATTGGTTTTGGCTGTTTGAATTTATATTTCATTTATACATGTGAATATAAATGAGAATATAAATGTGTTATGAGAAAATTTCAGGAATTTGAAGTGATTTGAAGTTGATTTGAGCTAAGTCCTTAAGAGAGAATTAAAGGACTTAGGAAATATTTGGAATTTGAACTTGACTTTTAGGTTTAGTTTGATTGATTTGAATTTATATTTCATTTATATATGTGAATATAATTGAGAATATAAATGAGTGAGAAAATTTCATGAATTTGAATTTATTTGAATATGATTTAGACTAAGTCCTAAAGAGGGAATTAAGGACTTAGAAAATATTTTGAACTTGGAATTTCAATCACGGGTTTCAATCATGGATTTCAATCATATGGTATTGATGTGAGTTTGGAGAAAATCAAATAATATTGATTTGGAGTTTGAGAAAATCAATTAGGATTGATTTGAAATTTGACTTGAAGGAAGGAACGTGAGGAGTGGTTCAAGCTAAGGGTAGGCAAATTTTCCTAACACCCCTAAGGAATGACCTATTCCTATGGCTAAACCCTTCTAAGTCTCTAGGGATAGATTGAGTGTCCACCTAATCACTAGACATGTCTTAAGAATAAGAATCTTTTAATGTCTAAGAGGAGTCCTATGTCTAAGATGGAGGGGTTGAGAGTTCATCCTAAAAATGAGGTCAACAAAGGGCGACCAAAAGGTGTGGTGTGATTGACAAAGAACACCACGCGTATTGGTGTTGACCGAAATGATCAACAACATCGAAAGATCTTAAGCATTAATAGAAAAAATCTACCCCTAACCCAATATGTAGAAGGAATCTAGAGCTTAGTGCAATGTGGCTCTACTTATGTCCAAGACATAAGAGAGATGGAGGAATCTGCTAAGGGATATAGTAGATGAACCTTTCACTTGGGAAACAAGTTCAAGTCATCTACAAGGGGATGAGAGATTTGATTTGATATGAGTCTCACTAGGGAGAGAAATTTGATTTATTTGATTAAGTTCCACTGGAGAAGAGGGTTGAATTTTTTTTAATTTGTTATTTGTTTAATTTGTGTTTGTTTTCACTCCACAGGGGATAGAAAAGTGAACTCTCCAGTAGGGAGGCAAGTTCAAGTCATCCACAAGGGAGGGGTTGTGAAATCCGTTGAGGGATTAGAATTCTAGATTTACTGGGGGACTAGAAAGAATTGCATCTCACTGAGGAGAAATAAAAGATTTGATTTAGATTGATTGATTATTTTGTTTCTTTGTTTAATTTGATTTATGTTGTTGAATTTTATTTCAAATTTTTAGATTTCAGGTTTTGAGATGGACCCTGTTGGTTTGCGATGGATCATACTGAGTAAGAGCCAAAGAGGCCTAGACCTAACTCAGATTTATCAATCCAAAGGGGTAGTCTACTAAACACATAGTAGGACTAGCAAACCAAAGGAATGTCTTTCAATATGCAGAAGTTGTATTAGGAAGGAAGCATAGTAGACTTACATCCTCCAAAGTAGGTACCAGTTGTTGGGGTAATCTATTGGCAAGGAAACAGATTGAACCTGACTTAAGGCTGACTATTGAGTGAATACTACTAGGGGATTTAAATCATCTTAAAGATAGTCAAAGGTAGATTTCATTTTTAGATTTTGTTTTCATAATGGTCTATTTTTGATGGATCTTGTTGGTTTGCGATGGATCGCACTGAGTAGGGGCCATGGAGGCCTAGACCTAACTTAGATTCACCAATCCAAAGAGAGTAGTCTACCACCACAAGGTAGGATTATCCAACCAAAGGGGTGCCATTTGGTTAGTAATGGTCAAACCTTAAGAAGAAAGCGCAGGGACTCACATCTTCTAGAAACAAGGAACCACTTAAGTGATTGGCTACTTTGGGCAATAAATTGAACCCGACCTAGGGCTGACTATTGAGTGAATGTTGTTAGGGGACTTAAATCAACTCAAGGGTAGTCAAAGATTAATTTTATTTTTTAATTTGTTTTGATGGATTCCGTTGGTTTTGATGGATCAAACTGAGAAAGAGCTCATATCAGCCTAGACCTATCTCAGATTTACTAAACCAAAGGGAGTAGCTTCCCGGCCGATAGGAGAACTATCCGACCAAAGGAGTGCCTTTTGGTTTGTAATGATCAATTTAAGGGAAGAAAACTCGGGGACTCACATCTTCCACTACAAAAGACTACTGGGGTGATCGGTTTCTTTGGGCAATAAATCAAACCCGACCTAAGGCTGCCCGTCAGTTTACAACAGTTATGTTAGAAAGAATGCATCATAGTCTTATATCTTCTAAAATGAAATGACTACTAGGGTATCCTATCTGTAGCAAAATGGATTGAACCTGACCTAAGGGTGACTACGGAGTGAGTACCGACTCAAGGATTTATCTCAACTCAGATAGTCAGGTAATTCCTATAGGGAGTTCTGTTAACACTACCTTAAAGATAGGATGCTTGCTTGGAAAAAGGGGCCCTTTAGGGGCTTGAATTCCTAATCCAAAAGTGAATAAATTTGTTTATTTTGTTTAATTTATTTTAACGTGGACCATGTTGGTTTGCAAGAGATCAAACTGAGAAGGAGCTTATATCAGCCTAGACATATCTCAGATGTAGTGAGCCAAGGAAGAATCTGTGCATCCACTGAATAGATTCTCCAATCACAGGGGTGGCTACTTGGAAAGGGGGATTGTCCAATCCAAAAGTAACCTGGGTAGCATCTAAATGGAGTCGCAAAGGACGTGCTCCAAATAGAATGCCCGTAGGGGATGCGGCCACTAAAGGGGCTTAATCCAACACCCTGGAGAAGATGACATGGCTAGTCATATATCCAATAGGTATTTGGTGTCCAACTCAAGGAGAAAGCTCGGGGACTCATATCTATTAAGAGTGGTATACTCACCGGGTGAGTCATTATCAACATAGAGAACATCAACCAACCTAAGGTGCCCATCGATTTGCAGCAATCAACCAAGAAAGAAAGCTCGGAGACTCACATCCTCCTATAACAGAACTGATTGTTGGGTTAGTCTATCTTTGGCTCGACAGGTGCCATCCGACCTAGGGCGACTAGTAAGTGAATGCCACTAGGGGACTTATATCGACTCAAACGTAGTCAAGAGGAGAGGAGCCTCTGGGGGACTTACCCTAAATGTCAAATATACTCAACCTAGTTAGTGCATGATGGCTAGTTCAAGAAGAAAGCATGGGGACTCACATCTTCTTAAGTAAAGTCAACATGAGGTAGCTTACTGGCTAGACAGTGAAGCCTACCATACTAACAAGGCACTCATTGTTTGCAATGATCAAGTTAGGAAGAAAGCAAGGGGACTCACATTCTCCAACAAATAACCACTGGGGTGACATACTAGCGAGGTAGTATGTAGACTCGACCTAGAGCATCTAATGAGTGAGTGTCACAGGGGGCTTGCTCCCACATCAAAGTAGCCTGAGATAAAAGATTTATGTTTATTTTGTGAATGTGTTAATAAGAATAACATGCCTCTTAGGTTCTCTCACATCTATCCTAAACACATTTGGGAGGTTGATGGAACGGAGCCATGGATGGCAGTCGGGGATTCCAACTAAGAAAGAATGCCGCTCGAGTTCTCTCACACCTAACTTAGTTGTGCTAATCAAAATAGGATGCCTCTTGGGTTCTCTCACACCAATTCTAATAGCACCGGGAGGTTGTGTTTGTGATATGAAAGAGGGATAGGATGCTGTTGGGGGACTCTTACACCTACCCTAAACACGTCATGATGGATTCACGGGACAAACAAACAACGCTTCACAAGAAGAGAAGATTTGATGAAATGGAATCAGATTTTATTGATTTAATAGAATTATTGTCAAACATGATTTATTTCATGGGTAATATTTCTTTAGATAGAGCCCATTAATTGGAAGTATTAGGTGTTCCCCTTTATAATCGATGAGCTGATATGATCCTCTTTGGTAGGCCTTCACTATAGCATAGTGGCCTTCCCAAGTGGGTTCAAACTTGCCTCCCATCTTTTGATGGGCAATAATTGGTCTTCTTAAGACTAACACAAGTTCTCTTACTTGGAAAGACCTAGGTCGGACTAGCTTGTTGTGAGCTTGAATCATTTTGGCCTTGTATAACTCGAGGTTTTGGCACGCCTGTAGGTGACTCTCCTCCAAACCTTCAAGCTCTTCTAACCACAACTTTGCATTCTATTTTGAAGTGATCTTGCTACCCAATGCTATCCTTAGTGATGGGAGTTTTAGTTCTAGAGGTAGAACGACTTCGGATCCATACACTAAATAAAATAGGGTAGATTGAGTTGGATTCCAGTATGTGGTGTAGTAGGCCCACAAGGCTTCAACCAACTGCTCATGCCACTATCATTTATTATCATCACGTGTCTTCTTCATAATCTGGATGAGAGTTCTGTTGAAGGCTTCTGCTAAGCCATTCGCTCTGGGGTAGTAATGGTGGAGTATCTCCAATCTATACCATGTCTTCTGGCAAAGCTATTGATCTTCATGCTTTAGAATGCAGTATCATTATCGGATATAATACGTTGAGGCACTCCGAACCTATATACGATATGGTTCCTAAAAAATTGAAGCATATGCTGAGCTGTGACCTTTCTGAGTGGGATTGCCTTTGCCCACTTGGAGAAGTAGTCGGTGGCAGCTAGAATGAATTAGTGACCCTTGGAATAAGGAGGATTGATCGGACCCTCAATCTCGGTACCCAAACACTCAAATGGCCATGAGGCCAAGGTAGGGTGTAGAATGTTGGGTGGTTAGTGGAGGACCACACAGTGTACCTGACACTGATGGCATCTCCTAGCTACATACATATGGTCTGTAATCATCGAAGGCCAGTAGTATCCAAGTCGCTTGATCTTCAACTTCATCTTCAGACTAGACTGATGTGCTCTGCATAGACCTGAATGTTCCTTAGTTATAATGCTATGAGATTTGTGTTTGTTTAAACAGCGTAACCATATTTGGTCAATGGATCAACGATATAAAGTTCCATCAACGAGAGTGTAGGAGAGAGCTCTCTATTTCACCTGATGGGCTTGTGCCTTTTCTTGAGGTAGTTTGCTGATGTTCAAGTAATCTATGAACGGTTGCCTCCATTCCAACTCCTTGTCCATTTTGGCAATGACAACCTCCCCTTCAAGAGAAAGTCTCTTGATGAGTTCAGCATCAATAAGGATAAGACTTGTCTATTTTGGACCCTTATTGAAATGGACTCATCTTCGACATGCCAACTCGGCAAGTTTGGCCAAGGCATCTGCTACTACGTTCTCTGCTCGGGGAACCTTGTAGATAGTGACTTCAGGAATTTGGGCCAACAGCTTCATGGTATACTCGTAGTAATGATGAAGCTTGGGATTGAGAACCTGGTAGGACCCGACGATCTAGTTGATGACCAACTGAGAATCCCCAAAGATTTTGATGCTCTTGACACTGATAGTGATGGCTAACTCTAGACCGACAATCAAAGCCTCATACTCAGCTTCATTGTTGATGCAAGGGTTGAAAAGATAGTATGAGAATCTCATCACATCGCAGTCTTGAGTTAGGAGAACTATTCCTACCCTTGCCTTTCCTGGGAGAATAGATCATGGTGCTTCCCCTTTATGAAAAGAAGCTGCACCATCAAGATATATCTCCCATTGGCAGTTGTCGGCCTCCCCTAAGTTCATGATTTATTCATCAAAGAGATTGTCTCTAAGCAGAGAATCAACAGGAAGTGGGTGTGCTACTAAGAAATCTGCTAGTGCATGTCCTTTTACTGCACGAAAGGGTATGAATGTGATATCAAACTGCAAGAGAATCATGGACCAACGTCCCAAATGTCTGGATAGCGTTGGTCATGTCATGAGGTACTATAGTGGATTTGTTCTAGAGATCAAGTTCACCTTATGAGAAAGCATATAATGTCATAGCTTTTGGAAAGCTAAGATCAAAGCTAGGCAATGTTTCTTAATAGGTGGATAGTTCGCTTAAACATAAATCAGACAATGGCTGAGGTAGTAGAGAGCACTCTCCTTTCCTTCATCATTGACTTGGGCCAACAGAGCACCAAGAGAGTTGTCCAATGCATCAGTGTAGAGAATGAGTGGTCTGCCCAGGATAGGGGCTACTAGAACTGGCATCTTCACCAAATATAGCTTGATGTCTTCGAAGGCATGCTGGCACTTACCATCTCACTTGAACTTGGCATCCTTTTTGATAAGAGTTGAAAATGGCTTGCATCTCCCCGATAGGTTAGAGATTAAGCATCTTAGATAAGCCAATCATCCTTGGAAGGATCTGAGTTGAGTTAAACTCTTAGGAGGTGGCATTTCTAAGATAGTTTTAATCTTTTTAGGATCTATTTCTATTCCCCAGTGTCAGACAACAAACCCAAGGAATTTCACTAAAGCTACTCCGAATGCACACTTTAGGGGATTCATTTTGAGGTTATACTATCTTAACCATTCGAAAACTAATCTCAAGTCAAAGAGGTAGTCTTCTTTTTCTCTACTCTTGACTACTAGATCATCAACGTAGCACTCAACCTGATGATGGATGAGTTCATTGAAGATCTGAGTCATGACCCATTGGAATGTAGCACCATAATTTTTAAGGCTGAAAGGCATGACTCTATAACAGAAGATTTTGATCGGGCTTCAAAAAGTAGTGTTTCTTTCATCTTTGGGAGACATCTTGATTTGGTTATAGCCAGATGACCCATCCATGAAAGAAATGACTGCATGAGATGAGGTGATATCCATCATTAATTCTAGTATAGGAAGAGGCTGCATGAGATCACTAGTATGTGGTGCGGTATGTGGTGTGATAGGCCCACAAGGCTTCAACCAACTGCTCATGCCACTGCCATTTGTTATCATCAAGTGTCTTCTTCAAAATCTAGATGAGAGTTTTATTTAAGGCTTTTGCTAAGCCATTCGCTCTAGGGTAGTAGATGGTGGAGTATCTCTAAACTATATGGTTCTTCTAGCTCGTGGATCTTCATGCTTTTGAATGCGCATCTTATCGATATAATATTGAGGCACCTCGAACCTATATACAATATGGTTCCAAAAAAAATTGAAGCACATGCTGAACTGTGACCTCTTTGAGTGGGATTTCCTCCGCCCACTTGGAGAAGTAGTTGGTGGCAGCTAGAATAAATTGATGACCCTAGGAAGAAGGTGGATCGATCAGACCCACAATATCGGTACCCCCAACATTCAAATGGCTATGAGGCCAAGGTAGTGTGTAGAATGTTGGGTGGTTGATGGAGGACCACACAGTGTACCTGACACTGATGTCATCTCCTAGCCACATCCATGTAGTCTATAATCATCGAAGGCTAATAGTATCTAAGTCTCTTGATCTTCATCTTCATCTTCGGACTGGATTGATGTGCTCCACATACCAATGTACCTCTACATATGCCACAGGCTTCATGTTTATCTAAATAGCATAACCATATTTGATCAAAGGACCGACAGTATAGGGTGCCATGCAGGAATCATATGATAACTGAGGTAGTAGAGAGCACTCACCTTCCCTTCATCATTAGCTTGGGCCAACAGAGCGCTGTGAGAGTCATCCAATGCAGTAGTATAGAGAATGAGTGGTTTGCCTGGGATAAAGGCTGCTAGATCTGGAGGCTTCATTAAATACTACTTGATGTCTTTAAAGGCATGTTGACACTTTCCATCTCACTTGAACTTAGCATCCTTTTGATAAGTACTGAAAATGGCTTGCATCTCCCTGATAGGTTGGAGATAAAGCATCTTAGATACACCATCCATCCTTGGAAGGATCTGAGTTGAGTTAAACTCTTAGGAGGTGGCATTTCTAAGATAGCTTTAATCTTTTCAGGATCTATTTCTATTCCTCGATGTCGGACAATAAACCCAAGGAATTTCCCTCAAGCTACTCTGAATGCACACTTCGGGGATTCATTTTGAGGTTATATTGTCTTAACCGTTCGAAAACTAATCTAAAGCCAAAGAGGTGATCTTCCTTTTCTCTGCTCTTAACTACTAGATCATCAACATAACACTCAACCTAATAATGGATGAGTTCATTGAAGATCTGAATCATGGCCCGTTGGTATGTAGCACTAGCATTTTTAAGGCCGAAAGGCATGACCTTATAATAGAAGATTTTGATCAGGGTTCGGAAAGCAGTGCTTCTTTTATCATCAGGAGACATCTTAATTTGGTTATATCCAGATGACCCATCCATGAAAGAATAGACCACATGAGATAAGGCAATGTCCACCATTAATTTTGGTATAGGAAGAGATAGCATGAGATCACTAGTATGTCACCAAGCAATGACGAAGGGAAGGAGAGTGCTCTCTACTACCTCAATCATTGTCTGATCTCTATTGAAGTGAACTATCCACCTATTTAGAAACATTGCCTAGCATTAATCTTTGCTTCCCAAAAGCTACGACATTATATGCTTTCTCATAAGGTGAACTTGATCTCAAGAACAAATCCACTGTAGTATCTCATGACATGGCCAATACTATTCGATTGTTTGGCACGTTGGTCCATGATAATTTTGCAGTTTGACATCACATTCGTACCCCTCCGTGCGGTAAAAGCACATGCACTAGCGGATTTCTTAGCACACACCCACTTCCTGCTAATTCTCTGCTTAGTGACGATCTCCCTGATGAACAAATCATGAACTTAGGGGAGGCTAACAACTGCCGATGGGAGATGTATTTTGATGGTGTAGCTTCTTTTCACAAAGGGGAAGCACCACGATCTATTCTCCTAGGACAATCAGGGGTAGGAATATTTCTCCTAACTCCATACTGTGATGTGATGAGATTCTCATACTATCTATCCAACCCCTGCACCAATAATAAAGCTGAGTATGAGGCTTTGATTATCAGTCTGGAGTTAGTCATCACAATCAGTGTCAAGAGCATCAACATCTTTGAGGATTCTCAGTTAGTCATCAATCAAATTGCCGGGTCCTGCAAGGTTTTCAAACCCAAGCTTCGTCATTACCACGAGTATACCATGAAGCTGTTGGCCCAAATTCCTAAACTCACCATCTACAAGGTTCCCCGAGCAAAGAACATAGTAACATATGCTTTGGCTAAACTTGCCAAGGAACTGGAATGTCCGAAAGATGAGTTTATTTTGATAAGGGTCCAAAATAGGCAAGTCCTATCCCTTATTGATGTTGAACTCATCGAAGACTTTCCCTTGAAGGGGAGGTTGTCGTTGCCAAAAATGACAAGGAGCTATATTGGAGGCAACTATCCATAGACTATTTGAACATTGGCAAACTCCCTCAAGGAAAGTCACAAGCCCATCAGATGAAACAGAGAGCTCTCTCCTATGCTCTTGTTGATGACACCCTAAACTGTCGATCCTTTGATCAAATGTGGTTACATTGTTTAGGCAAATATGAAGCCTGTGGCATTGTAACCGAGGTACATTCAGGTCTATGCGGAGCACATCAATCTGGTTCAAAGATGAAGATAAAGATCAAGAGACTAGGATACTACTGGACTTCGATGATTACAGATTGCATAGATATAGCTAGGAGATGCCATTAGTGTCAGGTGCATGGTGTGGTCCTCCACCAACCACCCAATATTCTACACCATACATTGGCCTCATGGCCATTCGAGTGTTGGGGTACCGATATTGTGGGTCTGATCAATCCTCCTTCTTCCAAGAGGCATCAATTCATCTTAGCTGCCACCGACTACTTTTCCAAGTGGGCGGAAGCCATCCCACTCAGAGTGGTCATAGCTCAGAATGTGCTTCAATTTTTTAGGAACCATATCATATATAGGTTCGGGTGCCTCGATGAATTATATTTAGGGCTGAGAATGATCCGATTTTGAGCCGATCCAGGACTAGCTTGAAATCGGCTTGAATGTATTTTATGATGGCTCGAATTCATATCGTAGCTTGTAGACATTGCTTTCAAGCCAGCTCAGATCGAATGTGAATCGAGCTTGATCCGGCTCAAAAGCAATTCGAGCCAGCTCGGATCGAATGTGAATCGAGCTCGATTTGACTTGAACGCAATTCGAGTTGGCTCATTTTTGATGGTTTAGCTCGATTTTAGACTTTTTTTTGGCTCAAAATTAAAAATGAGCTAGCTCATTTTGATTTAAGTAGCTCAAACTTAATTCACATCAGCACAAAGAAAAAAGTTCACATAAATTGAAATTTGCTTGAATTTATTGTATAAAATTGAAATTTAAATCAATATAACAATTACATTGTACATATTTAATTGTGTTTAGCCAATACAAAAAAATCAAGTTTATAAAAATATAAATAAAAGACAATATCAAGAGCACATATTTAAAGTGATTATCGGGACTCAGAGAGAGTTTTAATCATCTTCAAGTATTTGCAATCTATACAAATTTCTATGTTCCACTTGTAAACTCCAGATTGTCGAGGCCATCCAATAGTGCCATTAAAAAAAAGAAAGCTCCAAAATAGATTGGCGAGGTTGTCTGACCATCCAATGAGAGCCACTAATGATGGAACAAAATTTTTTGTTAGAAGAAACATTAGAGAAGTAGCACCAAATTTGCAAGCATCTAGATAAAGTAGTTAGCACAAACAAAGCAATACATATCAAATTAAAGGTGAAAATAGAATAAAATGAGTGAATTATAGAAGATCTAATGAGAGGCTCAGCTCCCACACAAATTTGGGGCACCACAAACATAAGTATCCAAACTTCCAATGAAGGGTTACATCACGAGTACTACCAACCAAAAGATGAGTGAAATCATCCACCTTCATAGCCTATATACCAAGGAACAACTTTCATTTGAGGAGTTGATATGGTCTTTAATACTGATACACAATAGAAAAGAAGGCGATAGATCGATGGTAAAGGGATGCCACCCACCCCATATAAGATATGTATCACCAAATAATACCCACAAGTCATGAGAATGCACAGCCAACAAAATCCCAAACCAAATAAAAGACTAAGCGTTGACTAAAGCTACAATATGGGAAGAAAGACTAAGCATACAAAATGAAGGCAAAAGTAGGACCATAGAGAAGGTCGCTCATAAAGAGCATGCAAAGATCCAAAAATAATGATATCCAGAGGAACAGTAAGACTAACTTCAAGAATGTTAGGAAGCAAGGCAACCCTCCAAACAAGAAAGGGTAGAGGTTCAACCACAGTCCAGAAATGAAAATCCCAATAGATAGAAACCAGAAAAGAAGAATGGGAAAGTAAGTAGTCAATTCCAAAGATAGACTTAAAAAGATCAAGAAAATTATAATAAAGAATATACTCTTTTGGCCAAACCAGCTAGCTAGAGCTCCTAATCCAAGCAACAAGAAGGCGCCCACCTATGAGCCGCCAAGACAGCCAAGAATTCAAACATTAGACTTTGAACCATCATGATGAAAGATAGAAAGAGTTATCCAGCCATAAACACTAAAAAATCCTAAGGGAAAGCCATAGGCAATAGCCACCAATTGAAATCCAAGGACAGGAGAATCCAATTTAAATAGCCTGATACAACAACCAAAAATAGAAAAAAAAGCCCTTTAGAATTACAAATAATCCAACAACTAGAGATAGCCGCAAACATGAACCCCAACAAAGTCATCATCAACCAAGTCCAAAAAACATCCAACCTGTAGTTTGCAGCCTTCCAGTTCATAACACAAATTAAAAATAGAACCTCAGTATTACAAAAAGCACACCCAATATTTAGAAGATATAACAATCTAGAAGCATCCAACCTTACACTCATCTAGAACTGCGCTGAAAAAAGGATAGATAGTCTTAGGAAAATAGTTTTCCAAGCTAAAACCAAAAAAACAAAGAGCCCGTAAGGTCACACAACTCCTCTTAGCAGTAGGAGCAAAACCAAGAGAGAAAGGATAAATCAACTGGAAAAATCATCTTGATCAGCAAACACAAGGAGATAGAATAGCCAGGCATAGCAGGAAGGTCACAAAAATAGCATGAGCAACACCTAGAAAGGAAAAAAAAAACCCCACAGCCAAGCAACACTAGCAAACATCCAATCATACAATCCGGAATCAAACCGAGGACAATGATAGAAAATAGCTAGCAAAGAAAGCAAACACCACGACCCACAAGAAAAATAGTAAGAGAGGATTTATACAGAAGATATTTAATTATAAACAAAAATAGAAGACTTATACAGAAGATATTTCCAAAACCTGCAATGTGAGACAACAAAATATATCTTATTTGTAAACAACTTGTTGTTTTCCAAGTGCCAATGAGATTATCCACTAAAATAGAATAAGAAGATCATTATTGTCCAACTCCTTGGAGCTTTCACCCCATCCCATACCTAAATACACATCAAACTAAGGCAATTCGAATACCACAAAGCCAAAGCTAACCATACGGCCATACATCAAACTAAGCAGTCATCTCAGATGTAATAATTCTAGGAAACTCATATAATCTTGTATCCAGCTCTTCCAGTAAAACATTAAGTAAGAGGACTTATACAAAAATGCAAATGAAAGAATATTTCAGCCCCTATATCTACTCACAGTATTGATCTCATATTGGTACAAATAGGTGATAGCAGAAACAGTACAGATGAGTATTGATCTCATATTAATATCAGATTTGGAAGAAGCCTACTTGTAGTAGGATAGTTAGATCTAGAAAAAATTTCAGTTATTCGATGAAAAATGTGAAGCAACTCTCTAATCTTATCAAATTGATTCCAGTCTTCTTCAGAAGGTAACCATATGTAATTAAGGTCTTGCAAAGCATATTCTGGAAAAATAGTCTTGTAGTAAATGCAGACTCCAACATTTTGTATGTTGAGTTCCAACGTGTAGGAACATCAATGCATAGTGACTTTGTTATTGATAAGCCAATCTATCTAGCAATCTCACCAAATTTCTGTAAGCGACTAGGAGATCGCTTTACAAATAAGATTGATTCTCTTACCTTTTCATTATATTACTAATTTCTTTTAAGCCATCTTGCACCATTAGATTTAAAATATGAGCAGCATAACGAACATGAAAGAAATCCCCCATTACCATAAATCCAGATCTTCTAGTAAATAATGCTTTCAGGTTTCTAGTTGCCACATCATTTGATGATGCATTATCCAAAGTTATAGTGGTGATTTTATTTTGAATACCCCATTGTGACAAAATTTCATAAATGGCTTCAGATATCACAGCTCCACTATGAGGAAGATCTAAATCACTAAAACTGATTATTCTGGACTGTAATTTCCAATCAGAACTAATATAATGCATTGTGAGACACATATAACCAATTGTTTGACTTGATGTCCAGCAATCACTAGTAAGGGAATGTCTCGTTTTCATAACTTTTTTAAGTTTTTCTTTTTCCACTTCATACACTTTCATGCACTCTTCTTTGACACCAAATCTAGAAATTTTACAGTAGTTTGGATTCATAGATTTCATCAGAATATTAAACCATAAATGTTCAACTATCATAAAGGGATATTCATAAACAATGATCATCTTAGCAACAATATTTTTAATTCTGTTATGATCATAAGCAGTTGAAACACACAAACTAGAAATCAAATCAGTTTCTTCAAGGTCCTCAGTTATAGGATCAAAAAACTTTTGTCTCTTTTCTCTAACACTATGTTTGCTGTAGTGATTCATTTTGTAATGTCTGCTCAATTATGATGTAGTACTAGTTTTTTGTTTAACATAAGACTTAACACAATAATTGCATTTGTACTTTTGTATAATTTTTCCTTTTTTTGAGATTGATATTTCAATGAAATGTTACCAAACTTCAGAACGTTGCCTTTTACCCTTTCTATCATCTATACAAGTAATTTCATCAACACTATCAATATCATTTTTGGCAGTTTCAGCATGAGGTTAAGTTGAGGAATTATTTGATTTGCTTTGAGAGTGACTTTCCATTATATCTATACAAATATAATATGATTAAATTATAAACTCGCATGTAAAACAACAAATAATTATAATTTGTATGTGAATAATTGATTTTAAGAGTTTACAAGAAAGCTTAATATAACATCAACCATATGTAATTTAAGATGCTATTTAAATAAATCAGTTGGTTTAGATATCTAACTGATATGTTGGCTAAAAGGACAATCCACACGATTAATTTTAAGATGACATAAATATAATCTTTCTTTCACAAGATGTACATGAGAAATGGTACCATAAAGGGACTGGCAAGTATTAATCCAATATAGCAAGATGCATGAACCACATATATTCCTGAATAAGCCAAAATGAATTTAATTTGTTAAAAAATCTTGATTTTGGAGAAAAAGGAAAAAAAAAGTTCATGCAACATCTAATATTCCAGAACCACTCCAGATATAGAAGGATTCATAACCTAGAACATTCAACTATTAAAGCCTAAATCAACTAATGAAAAATATTTAGGCATTAAAATTTATCAACATATTTATGCATGGACCATACCAACTACGCTCATGTTTCAAGCTAACTTTTAAGTTTTAACTTCTTGAAGAGCACTTGCATTGCAAAGACCCACAATAATCCCATTTTCTTAGGTAAAGAAACAAAAAAGCTCTACATTAACACCATTCCAAGTCTCATACTCTCATACAGCCAATAGCCATACCCCATATAGGTTTATGCTAGAAAATAAGCCATTCTTCTTTACAAAAACAAAAAGCCATTGGCCCATCAACATCATCTTACAAGTTATACTTTCAGTCCACACTTACAATAGGATTGGAAATTTTATAAAGGCAATAAAGCCCATAAATTTATTACCCAATAATAGGAATGTGAAAGTCCACACTTACATCATCTTATAACTTATACAAATCAATAGGATTGGAAATTTTATGAAGGCAATAAAGTTTTCTTTGAAGAAATGAGAAAGAAATAAATGTTGAGGCATTAATTCTACAAAGTTTTAAATCTGAATTGTAGCTTAAGTATATCAGCTGACAATCATATACGATAATACAACAATACAAGTGCAAAAAAATTTGCAGCTTCAATACTTTAAATTATACAAATTTTTCAGCATACCATATCCATATTGAATAACATGTCAAGACTCAAGAGGTGTATTTATCACTTATCAGTGGAGTGGTGAATTGGTGATACACAAGAAATCAAGAATCATCTCTTCATAAGTCATAACAGATCTTTGCCTTATTATCTCACATTCATCCATAAATGTGAGAATGGACATGAAATATGATATTATTCTTTTTTCCAGAAAGTTGAGTCAAAGAATAAACATACTTCACTTACAATAGAGGATAATACATTGATTGTGTTGATCGGATTTGAGCCTTTGAGAGTGCCATCAAGACTCAAGAGTAATTAAGATATGATCAAATGAATAATGAAACTATAATATATAAAAATAAATAACTAACGAACATCTATGCCATAAACTAACCAGTAAAATTAACCAGTATTGCTACTGTCTGTACCATAGAAAAGATCAAATGAGACTTCGGCAAAGAAATAAACTGAGTGGCAAGCAATTGAGCCAAGTAACCCAAGTTGTAAAGTTAAGAAATAACAATAACTCTACCATAGAGAAAAAATGGCCACACTGACAATGCAAGTCTGCATGGCTGCGCCTCAGAGATTAGTAAGAAATAAAGCATGATTCACGGAATCACGAAGCGAGATTGTGAGAAAACCTGAGGAGATCAGTGAGAAGCGAGGACCGAAGAGGCGAAGAGGTGAAGAATTGAGAATCGTTCTCAAGCCTCAGCCCTTTCTCAAGAGTAAAGCCCTACCCGCAACCGCAAAGATAAGAAATCGAGAATGAGAGAAAGAACTCAAAAAAGTCACGGTCCTCATGAAGTTAAAGTTACGAAGCATCAAAGGCTGGAATTTGAAAGGGTAAAACTGAAACCGTATATCAAGCATTCACCTTTGATCTCACGGTGGACTCGGAGAGGCAGAGAAGGAGAATCACCATTCGTAATCGCTTGTGATTATGATTTTTGTAGGCCACAAACTGTATTCGAGCCGTTCAAAAAATTGAACG
This sequence comes from Cymbidium sinense, assembly GCA_021442155.1. Lineage (NCBI taxonomy): Eukaryota > Viridiplantae > Streptophyta > Magnoliopsida > Asparagales > Orchidaceae > Cymbidium > Cymbidium sinense. The sequence continues at coordinate 136,769,031 of CM038222.1, forward strand.
AGCTGATTTAACTACGGATCGAAATCAGCTCGAACTTAAAATCGAGCCAACAATTCAGCTCGTGGCTCAGCTCGTTTAGCTCGATTCAAACTCAATTTGAGCTAAAATATGAGCTGACTTTTGAGCGATTAAAGATCTTCAAGCAAATTTCTCAGCCCTAATTATATTCAATAATGGTACTGCATTCAAAAGCACGAAGATCAACAGCTTTGCCAGAAGACATGGTATAGATTGAAGATACTCTACCATCTACTCCTCTAGAGCAAATGGCTTAGCTAAAGCATTCAACAAAACTCTCATCCATATATTGAAGAAGACTCTTGATGATAATAAACGACGGTAGAATGAGTAGTTGGTTGAAGCTTTGTGGGCCTACCGCACCACATACCAAACTCCAACTCAGTCTACACCATTTTTCTTTGTGTATAGGTTTGAAGCTATTCTGCCTTTAGAAGTTCAACTCTCATCACTAAGGATAGCATTGGGTAGAAAGATCACTACAGAGCAGAATGCAAAGTTGCTGTTAGAAGAACTTGAAGGTTTGGAGGAAAGTCACGTACGGGCATGCCAGAACCTCGAGTTGTACAAAGCTAAAATGATTGATGCTCACAACATGTTGGTCCACCCTAGGTCTTTCTGAGTAGGAGAACTTGTGTTAGCCTGAGGAGACTAATTATTTCCCATTGCAAGATGGGAGGCAAGTTTGAACCCACTTGGGAAGTCCCCTATGTCATAGAGAAGGCCTACCAAGGAGGATCTTACCAGCTTATTGATTATAAAAGGAAACACCTGATGCTTCCAATTAATGGGCTCTATCTAAAGGAATATTGCCCATGAAATAAATCATGTTTGAAAATAATCATTAATAAAAAGACAAAAAAATTGATTCCATTCATCAAATCTTCTCTTCTTTAGAAGCATTGTTTTGCCTGTCTTGCTTATCCGTCGTGACGTGTCAGGGTAGGTGTAAGAGTCCCCTAGTGGAATCCTATCCCTCTTTCATAACACAAACATAATCTCCCGATGGTATTAGAATATGTATAATAGAACTCGAGAGGCATCCTATTTTGATTAGCACAACTAAGTTAGGTATGAGAGAACCCAAGTGGCATCCTTTCTTAGTGGGAATCCTATTTACCATAAGTGACACCATTTCATCAAAACCCCTAGCATGTTTAAGGTAGGTGTAAGTGTACCCTAGAGGCATCCTATTCCTTTTAACACATGCACAACAACAAACACAAATATTTTGTCTTGAGCTATTTTGATGTGGGAGCAAGCCCCTTATGAAACTCACTTATTAGCTGCTCTAGGTCGGGTCTATATGTTACCTCACTAGTATGTCACCCCAGTGGTCACATATTGGTGGATGTGAGTCCCCGAGCATTCTTCCTAACTTGACCATTGCAAACCAACGAGCACCTTATTAGTATGGTAGGCTTCACTGCCCAGCTAATAAGTTACCTCGTGTTGATTTTATTTAAAAAGATGTGAGTCCTCATGCTTTCTTCTTGAACTAATCATCATGATCTAATTAGGTCGAGTATATTTGAGGCTTAGAATAAGTCTCCCAGAGGCTCTTTTTCTCTTGACTATGTTTGAGTTGATAAATCACTCAGTAGTCACCCTAGGTTGGATAACACAGTAGAGACTATCCCGATAATTAGTTATGGGAGGATGTGAGTCTAGCTTTCTTCTTAGGCGATTGCAATCTTAGAGGTTGGTTGATGTTCACTATGCTGACAATGACTCACCCGGTTGATACACCACTCTTGGCAGATGTGAGTCCATGCACTTTCTCCTTGAGTTGGACACTGAATACCTATTGGATATATGACTAGCCATGTCATCTTCTCTAGGGTGTTGGATTAATCCCTTAGTGGCCCCATCCCTTACGAGAACTCTACTTGGATCACGTCCATTGCGACCCCATTCAGACACTACCCCGGTTACTTTTGGATTGGACAGTCCCCCTTTCCTAGTAGCCACCACTATGGTTGGAGAATTTATTGTGGATATGCGATTCTCCCTTGATCTCGAGATATGTCTAGGCTGATATAAGCTCCTTCTTAATTTGATCCCTCGTAAACTAACAGGGTCCATGATAAAAAAAAAAATTCTCTTGTGGATTAGGAATTCAAGTCCCCAAAAGGCCCCCTCCCAAGCAGGCATCATATCTTTAGGGCAGTGTCAGCAAAACTCCCTATAGGAATTGTCTGACTACCTGAGTTAAGATAAATCCCCGGGTTAGTACTCACTCCGTAGTCACCCTTAGGTCAGGTTCAATCTATTTTTCCACTAGTAGGCTACCTCGACAATCATTCTGCTTTGAAAGATGTAAGACTATGACACATTCTTTCTAACATGATTATCGCAAACTGACGGGCAGCCCTAAGTCGGGTTTAATTTGTTGCTCAAAGCAATCGATCACCCCAATGTTCTTTTCTAGTGGAAGATGTGAGTCCCCGAGCTTTGTTCCCTTCAATTGATCATTGCAAACTGAAAAGCACTCCTTCGGTCAGATAGTTCTCCCATCGGTCGAGAAGCTACTCCCTTTGGTTCATTAAATTTGAGATAGGCCTAGGCTGATATAAGCTCCTTCTCAGTTTGATCCATCAAAAACTAATGAATCCATCAAAACAAACAAACTATAAAAAAATAAAATCTATCTTTGAGCTAATTTAAGTCCCCTAGTGGCATTCACTCAATAGTTGGCCCTATGCCAGGTTCAATCCATTGCCTTGCCAACCGATCACCTCAGTGTTTCTTATATCTAGAAGATGTGAGTCCCCGCACTTTCTACTTAGGACTTGACCATTATAAATCGAAAGACATTCCCCTTGGTTGGATAGTCCTACCTTTTGGTTGGTAGACTTCTCCCTTTGAATTGATAAATCTGAGCTAAGTCTAGGCTTCCATGGCCCCTACTCAGCGCAGTTCATTGCAAACTGATGGGATCCATCAAAATAAACAAATCTAAAAATAAAATTAATCTTGACTATCTTTGAGCTAATTTAAGTCCCCCAGCGATATTCACTCAATAGTCAGCCCTAGGTTGGGTTCAATCTGTTTCCTTGCCAATAGATTACCCTAGCAACTGGTCTCTACTTTGGAGGATGTGAGTCCCCGAGCTTTCTTCCTAGTACAACTACTGCATACTGAAAGGCATCCCTTTGGTTGGCTAGTCCTACTATGTGTTTAGTAGACTACCCCTTTGGATTGGTAAATATGAGTTAAGTCTTGGTCTTCGTGGCTGTTGACCTACAACTATGTGCCACTTAAAATTAAATAAATATGGTGGAAATAAACACCCCCCTAATCGTGATCGAGATCTATTAAATTCGCTTCGACTTAAAAATTTGACTTCGTAATGCATCAAAAATATTAAAATTAATTAAATGGAAAAGTATCAAATCAATTAATGATCAATCAAATAATTAAAATCAAATTTTTAATGAAATTACATGCATATCGAAGTCGGGAAGCCCCGACAATGTCCGAACGACCTCTATTCACAAAATTGATCAACCGTCATCGTCGAATCGTCGAAACCTATCAAACGACATCTTCCGCGATCGATTCAACAAAGTGTGCACGAACGTCGATCAATTTGAGTGCGACATCGCACAATTTAAGCCTAATTTCACTCCGACCGTCGCCAACGTTGCTTAAATGACCTCTGATTGCAAAATCGGTCGCGTCGTTGTGTTCGGCATAACGAAAATATCTAAGATTGATACCCATATTGCTAGGGTTTATTGCATAAATTAATGTCACATAAAATAATATTAAATTATAATTGAAGGGATTAATAGCTGCTTAATCTCTTAATCCCTATTAAGCCCTACCTAACCCCTGCCGCCCACTTGACCAATGAGAAATAACCCGCCGCTTGTTTGGCCAATGGGATTAAGCGGTTGGCCCTAAAGGCCGAAAGGAATGCGTTGACCCTCATTTCACGCTTTCTCACTCTTGACTCTCTCCCTCTCACGATCTCTCTCATTTTCCCCTCTCCACGCTTCCTGCGGCTCACGATATTCTCCTCTCCTCCTCTCTTGCTGAAGCTCACATGATCCCCTCGCACGGTGCTCTCTCCTTTGACTCTCCCTTCTCTCATTCCTGAAGCTCTTGGTCGAAGACTCCTTGTGCGATTTTCTCCCTCTCGGGTGACTCCCGTCCGCCTTCGTGTGGATCGACCAAGCTTCAGCCAACTGAACTCTTCCTCTTTCCCTGTGCAATCGGAAGTTCTAGGTTGTTTCTATTCAACCTCTTCCTTTTCTTGCTTTGCAGGTTATCTAGGTTTTACCTAAAGGAAGTGATGAGTATATAATGATTTCATGCTGATTTTGAATTGCTTTTGGATTGCTGAAATCTATTGCTTTGGTTGTATGCTTTGAAGATCTCTTTGTTGCCCATCTGTAAAATGGTCTTTTGAGAAGGAATCGGTTATACTTTCTTTGTTTCTTTAGCTATTTTCTTCCTAACTTTTGGTTTACGACATTGAGTTGGAGATGTGAAAATGGCTCACTTGTTGATGACATAAACATAAATCCCTTCTTTCCATTTGTATTCTATGAATGTATGTGAGGGAGTTTCCTTCCATTTTCATCGGTTCTTTTTTGATTTGCAAAGTATGAAATTAAGATGTTTGATTTATCCTTCAAGCTTTCGGTTTGCTATTTTCTCCTCTAAGGTTGGTAGGAGCTCATTCTCTTTGCTTCAGTTCCTTCTTTCCTCTTGTCGTCCTCTTCCTTGTTAGGCATAACCCAGGGATAGAGCATGCATTTGTTTTGCTTGCTATCCCTGTTTCTCCTTCATTTTGCCTTTCCTCTGAGAGGAGATGTTCTATTGGCGATCTTTCCTAGTAAAGCTAGGAGCTGAAAATCTCAAAGGAGCTATCACACTTACAAATCCCATGTTTTGAAAAATCAAACTCTTTTATATGATATCAAAGTTAATATGTTTCTTTGTCCATGAGTATTTTGAGGTTGGAATCATGCAAGATACATTATTTTATGCCTTTTTCTTGCTCTTGAATTATAAAAACATGTTGTGATATTGAAATCCTAATATCATTAGCTTATATGATGACATCTTTGAAAGCTTACTTTGGTCATTGATATGTAATGCTTGTTTCTTTCTCTTGATTTGGGAAGAAGGAAAAGAGAGCAAGGATATTTGTATTACTCATGGGTTTAATCCTATGTTGGCCTGAAATGATAAAGTGGGGTTGTGATTCCCGTGAGATTTTTTCTCATTTCTATTTGGCTTTTCTCTATCATTTGGCAATGTCTAGGGAATGTAGTAGCTAAATCATGTTATCATGCAATTGAAAATTCAGATTTATATCTACTAAATGAAGTTAGTTGTTTCATCCTATGATTTGCAAATCAAATATTACTTTCAAACAACTATCATGAGGCAAAACATGATTTATATTTGTCTCCTTTGGATTGCTAAGCAAAAGAGAATGAAATATCTAAAGATTGTTGCACACTTCTTAGTACTAGTTGCTAATGGTATTTCCTCTTTTTTATTCAAAATGAGAAGAATGGAAATGTGCTTACATGTGATTAAAAGCTTACTTTATAGCTTGCTATTTGAATGTTTCAAATGCAAAATTCAGGTGAAATAGTGATGAAAATGATGCTCAGCAAATGTTGTCTTGTTTAAGTATATATGCAAACATGTTTATATGCAAATGCAAGCTTTAAATTTATTACTATAAGTACCTACCATGTTTTCCAACATGGTAGGAAATGCTATGCCATCAAAATTTCGGTCGTGGTGTCTCACGACATCCACCCATGCATGCCTTTCTTGGCATGGTGGACAGGCCCAGTCTCTCATGGCAACCCCCACATGTGAGGGGAGAGCCAAGTGGCTGTCATAAATTTTGATTATTATGCTCTTAATTAAATATACATGCAAGTAACTTCTTCTTTTTATTATGCAAATGCAAGCTTTAAATTCATTACTATAAGTACCTACTCATGTTCCTGGTAGGAAACTTTATGTTATGCTAACCCATGCACGCCTTTCTTGGCTTGGTGGGCAAATAAATCTTTGGCCGAGGTGTCTCACGACACCTACCATGCATGCCTTTCTTGGCGTGGTGGGAACTCCTAGTCCCCCGAAGTAGCCCTCTATGCGGGGATGACGCCGGGAGGCTGCCGAAATTTTCAAAAAAAAAGGGAGGTGAAATATGTCATATATAAATGCTTATACTTTAATTTCATATATATGTGAATGCAAATTTATTGCTCCAAGCTATAAGTACCCGTTCACATTGTTCTAATCGTGGGAAACACTGATAAATGTTCATGTTGTTCCAAAGTGGCAGGGAAATCTGTTGCTATAAGTACTTGCTCACGTTGTTCCAACGTGATAAGGAAATGATGTGCTATGCAACCCATGCACGCCTTTCTTGGCATGGTGGGAAGGCCTAGTCTCCCAAAGCGACTATCGCGGATGATGTACCAACGATAAATAAAAATGTGAAATGTCTAAGTGTTTGAAGAATGAAGGTACATGCATATGATTATTCATGTTTTGCTCATTCATCATACTATATGACAATTATAGTATGCTTACCCTTGCTGATTTGTGACATAAAAGGGGGGTTTTTGGCCAAAATAATATGCATATCATATTTCCAACGAAAAGGGCTAAGTCCATGTTTGGTCTATTACCTTACATTTGATCAAATAGGCTTCCAACATAATTTATTTCAACCCTATACCCTTGCTGATTTGTGACATAAAAGGGGGGTTTTTGGCCAAAATAATATGCATATCATATTTCCAATGAAAAGGGCCAAGTCCATGTTTGGTCTGTTACCTTACATTTGATCAAATAGGCTTCCAACATAATTTATTTCAGCCCTATACCCTTGCTGATTTGTGACATAAAAGGGGGGTTTTTTTGGCTCAAATAAGATGTTACACTTCCTGGTTTGGTCTTCGAACCGGGTCTGGGTTAACAAAACCCAAAAATATTGCATCAAAAACCTAAACTTGCAAATTGACACCTACATTTCAATTAGACATTTAATGTCCATACAACATTTTAAAGGAACAGATACTCGTATATATGTTGAAATGTTCAAACATTAGGGACATGTGCAAGTTAGATATAAAATACAAGAACAGATGTTACATATCCCGGTTTGGTCTTCGGACCGGGTCTGGGTTAACAAAACTCAAAAAATCAAAATTTGACATCGAAACTTCAACATTAGACATCTTAATGTCCACGCAATTTTCAAAAGAATAGATATTCATATGCATGTTGAAGTAATTATTAAGGTAAATACAAAAGAACAGATGCTACATAATCTCAGTTTGGTCTTCGGACCAGGTCCGGGTTAACAAAACCTAAAAATTTGATATTATAAGAATTTCAAATTAATAATATCTGAGAAGCCAATTCTGTCATATAATACAAAATATGAATCAACCGACATAGCTTCTAAAATTTAAATTCTTAGGAAGAAAAGTCCCAAACCTAATCCTCTATGTTCAAACTAGAGTGGACAAGGTTTTGAAGGATTATACTTCTTGAGATAATGAATTGACCGATCCTCTCAGAGAAAGCTCGAGTAGACAAGGTCTATCAATTGATATTAGCCCTATGATCGAGAAGGATAATTATAATTAAAATTTCAATGATAAATTATCGTATATTCAAATCTAAAATCAATCATAAAATGATCAAAATTTTAAAAAATAACAAAATATAAATAAATAAAAATGAAATTAATTATTTAAATTTAAATTTAAAAAAAATCAATCCACCCCTCCACAACTGTTTGTCTTCGGGTGACAAATTAAGAAAACTTTTGCTCACAAAGAGCCAATATCAAATTAAATACATAACTACCTTCACACTCAAATATTCCTAAAGCCCGTAAGGACGTGGTATGTGTCCTCTGTCCGCATGGTTTTGTCACGATATGGCACCACATAAATGGCGGTTACTGAAGCCCTCGACCGGTGGTTCATGGCACTAAATTACGGTCGCCACGGCCATTATGTTCCCCAACTTTGCTCTTTGAGCTGTGAAATGTAGAATGTATTTGGTTGGGCAAAAAAGCCCTATGTTAGCGTTGACTTATATTTGTCCCCTTGACAAACTCCACCCAGTCTACAAGGACACCTTGGATGGCGTAACCCATGTGTTCGACAAGGATCCTTCGCGATTGGGTCGACTACCTCCTCTGACTAAGCGGACCAGGGACCGTGATAGCCCGAGACAACGGAACCATGGGATCTAGATCGGGCGCATCATCGTTCCCTCCATAAAAATTTTTAAAATTAAAATAATAAATTTCATAAGTTTTAAACTCCACTCACTGCAATTATATACTTGTTCTTTAATGATTCATTGACTTGCCTTAATTGAAAGTGCTCTCTCTCAGAGGGGGTAACTATAAGGGCTTGCGTCTATAAGAAACCTAGAACCAGATATAAAAAGTTCTCACCAAATGAGAATGAAATCTCTGGGTAGTGTCTTATCTACTATTCATCTGCCTTCTGAAATGACACTTAAACAACACTTTTCTTTTTCGAAAGAGGTCGGTGGCGAATTTTCGGATCCCACAGTGGCTCCTACTTAGTGTAGTCCATCACAAACCAACAGGGTCCATCTCAAAATTCAAACCTAACAAAATTGAAATAAATTCAACCCTCTTCCCCAATGAAAATTTCTCCTCAGTGAGACTCAAATCAAATCAAACCTCTCATCCCCTTGTGGTTGACTTGAACCAGCTTCCCTAGTGCAAGGTTCCCACTCTATCCTTTAGTGGATTTTCCCTCTCTCTTATGTCTTGGACATAAGTAGAACCACATTGCACTAAGCTCTGGATTCTTTATACACCTTGGGTTAAGGATAGATTATTTCTGTTAGTGCTTCTGATCTCTCAGTTTTTTTGATCGTTTCAGTCAACACCAATACAAGCGGTGTTTCTTATCAATCACACCACACCTATTGGGCGCCTTTTATTGACCTAATTTTTAGAATGAGCTCTCAACCTCTCCATCTTAGACATAGGAATTCTCTTAGACTTTAAGAGTTCCTTAGTTTTAAGACACATCTAGTGATTAGGTGGACACTCAACCTAGCCTTAGAGACTTAGAAGAGTTAGCCATAGAAATAGGTCATGCCTTAAGGGTGTTAGGAAAATTTGCCTACCCTTAACTTGAACCATTCCTCACCTTCCTTCCTTCAAGTCAAACTTTAAATAAATCTTATTTGATTTTCTCTAAACTCAAATCCATGCCACATAATTGAAATACATGATTGAAACCCATGATTGAAAACCAAGAATGAAATTCCTAAGTCCAAATATTTTCTAAGTCTTTAATTTTCCTCTTAAGGACTTAGCCAAAATCATGATCAAACTAATTCAAATTCATGGGATTTTCTCATAACTCAATTATATTCTCATTTATATTCACATATATAAATGAAATATAAATTCAAACCAATCAAACAAAACTCAGAATTCAAAAATCAATTCATGAAATTTCCTAAGTCTCTTAATTTCCTTCTTAAGGACTTAGCCTATATCATGTTCAAATCAATTCAAATTCATGGGATTTTCTTATAAATCATTTATATTCTCATTTATATTCACATATATAAATGAAATATAAATACAAATAAATCAAATCAAATCCAAATCTAAAATCCTTCTTAAGTCCATAATTTCTCCCTTAAGGACTTTGCCAAAATCATTGTCAAATCAATTCAAATTTATGGGATTTTCTCATAATTCATTTATATTCTCATATATTCACATATAGGAATGAAATAAAAATATAAATCAATCAAACCAAACTAAAAAAGTCAAGCTTCAAACTCCAAAAATTTCCTAAGTCCTTTAAATTCCCTTTTAAAAGACTTAGCCTAAATCATGATCAAATCACTTCAAATCCTTGAAATTTTTTCATGATCAATTTATATTCTCATTTATATTCACATATATAAATAAAATATAAATTCAAACAATCAAAACCACTCCCAAAATTCAAACTTAGATCCACTCAAAATCTAACATAAGCCTTTCAAGTCAAAATCTTGAACTTAGCCAAATCAACTTAAAATCAAGCCAAACTCTTGATTTTCCTTCATGATTCAATCAACCCTACAATCATGAATCTAAATATAAATACAAACTTCAATCACTAAATCAAAACCCAATTCAAGAATCAAACCCCAAATCCATTCATATTCTTCCTTTGAATATGAAATTATCAAATGATCAAAACCCATTTGACTTCAAACCACTTGCAAATAAACTTATATTTTAATCATAAGTCCATATACAAGTTCAATCAAACTCAAATCAAGCTTTGACCAAGCCATTTGATCTATTTAGGCTCACTTGACCCAAATGGACCTAAAGTACCCTAATGAGCCAATTTCTAATCCTAACCAAATTGGATTGAATCAAACTCACCTATGCCTCTCATCATGATCAACAATCATCATGGGATGATCAATCAATCAAACTGGGTCAAACCAAGTCAAACCTAAGGGTTGACCAAGTCAACACTTAGCCAAAATGAAACCTAACATAGCAAAATCCACCATAGGCCAAATTGATTGAAACCATTGATCTAAGTTCATTCATGACCTATGTTTGAACTTGACCAAGTCAACATTTGAGCCTAACCTAGCCCAATTGGCCACTTGACCCAAGTTGACCCAAATTGACCTAAAAGTCAAAATGTGTCAAAACTTGATCTAAGCCAAATTGATTGAAACCAATGAGTCAAGTTCATTCCAAATCACTTGTTGAACTTTACCAAAGCCTCAATTGGCCAACTAGACCTAACTTAGCCCAATTGAACAACTTGACCTAAAGGGGTCATGTTGAGCCAAATTTAAACTTAACCAAAATTGATTAAAAATAAAGATACCAATCCACTTCATGCGACTAACCAAACCTAGACCTACCCATGGCCCAGCTCAAAAGGTCAAATGGGTCAAATTGGTCAACTTGACCCATTTGACCTAAATGAAGCCATATGAGCCAAATTCATAACTAAACCAAATTGAATCAAACCAAAGCCACCAAAATATTTCAAATGGCCATATGAACTTGACCCAACCCTTGGTTTGACTCAATTTGACCAATTGGTCAACTTGACCCAAGTTGAACCATTTTGACCTAAATGGGTCAACATGAGCCAAACCATATCAAATGAACTCCAAATCCAATGAAACTTGGCCAAACCTATTTTCTCAACATACCCAACTTATTCAAAGTCAAAATTCAGCTAAATGACCATTCTACCTCTAGGCCATAGAACAAATTTTTGTCAAATCCTTGGGGAATTTGGTCAAGCCCTCTTCATAGAAACTTGATACCTTCCTAATATGTAGAGTGAACCATATAGAGGGTGGTGCACCTAACCCAATGGGTTTGGGTCAGCCCAAATGGACCCAAGGCCAAAACTGACCCCATAGCTCAAATTGGTCATTTTGAAACCTCCCTCCACTCAATTTGAAGCACATGGGAGGTTACCAATCCACTCCTTGTATCAAACTGACCATGTGCCAACTTCAAATAGCTCAAACAATCCTTTCCATATGGATAATTGGATCAAAATGGCAAACCATGCTTCGACCGTCCATTTACCATAGGGGGAGGTATACTCCCCCTAATTCAATTCAATTCACACATCCTCATTGTTGATTGATTGCTAGAGAGTGTTAGGAGCCATCAGAGAGTAATCTTAAGCTTCCTAGAGGGATTTTGAAATATCCATTTCTCGATTTTCATCCTTTGAAAATAGGGGAGCTCCGTAGAATTCCTAATTTCCTCTAGACTCCAAATTACTTCAATTTTCTTTGCACACTCCCTCGGGGGACCAAATCGAGCTTTCCTAAGTTCTCCCTCAAGTTCCCAAAGTAAAGAGAAGCCCAATTCAATTAAAGACACAAAGGAGAGCAAGGGGAGTTGGTACATAGAGCAAACTACCCAATCTCAAGAGCTAATTCTTTCACCATAGCTTCATCTTAACCAAACGAAGCTCCTCCAATGGAATCGAGTGTCGGTGATCACCTCCGGTGAGCTAAGAAATTTTTTGACCATTAGACTTAAGATGTGTTGGTCCTTTGTGAAAGAAAGTGTCATGGCATGAAAATTCAACCGTTGGATAGGATCGTTATTAGTGTATGATGGTGTGTGCAAAATTTTATCCTAATCTGAACTCGATCGTGTCCGGATCTTCCCTTTGATCATAGATGGTTCCTATGATCCTCTGGGAAGAACAGAGATAATCTCGGTCGTCCATCCATGCATTTTGGATGGAGGTCGAGATTAAATGCATGTTTTAAAATCGATTTATCCTTTTAAAAACCACGGGGTGATTCTTGGTCATTCGATCCTTGATCGAACGGCGGGTATCAAACCGCATCCCACCGCAACACACCATGAGGTGATGCGACGTTTAAGTGGCCGCTCTCATCGATGTAAAAACGGCGGCCGCTCGCATTTGTGGGGTTAAGGGATTTAATTAGGTTTTAATTAATTCTAATTAATTCTCTAAGCTTTAAAAATTCATATCTCTCTAAATAAAAATAAAAAATATATGAGGTAATTTCTACTGAAAGATAATTCAATCTAGAATATTCTAAAATTAGTTTTAATAGATTTTGAATTGTATCTTTCTCTAATTTTGCCTTTTAATAGAAATTTTAATTTGTTAATTACTCCTTAATTAATCTTCTAATTAATCCCAAACTTCTTGGGTATATTTTGGGGGATGACCTCTACCTCCCCTAATTTTTGTAGGATTTATTGAAGGTTTAATTAAGCGAATTGCAAATGTATTTCCTAATTATCCCCTTAATGTAATTAAGAATAATTAAGGGTTTGATTAGTGTTTTAATCCCTTATTGAAGTTGATTAAGGTTTGATCTAACGAATAGGAGGCTTAGGGAATAATTTTGTAGCATTTTCCCTAAGCTATTCTCTAAACCCCTTTTCTTTCCTTAATCCTCTCTTAATTAAGGGCTAATTCATTAATTACCATATTAATTAATTTCTTAAAATTTCTATAACTTTCTAGATCTTAATTAATCTACTTTGGGTGGACACTTAGGAGTTTAAGAGCCTAAGTTCAGTTTAAAAAAATCAAAACTCAACTCACATGTGTGACGGGTGTTTTTGAAATTACTTAAGTTAAACCCCTTAGCATAATTAACCATTAATCATGAGCCAAATTGCTTTAGACCCTTTTCTTCCTAGGTGCATTGAAAATTTAAATTCCTTGTAAGATTTTATGTCATCTCATTGGCTCATAATTACTTGGTTAACTATGCTAAGGTGGTGTATGTAAGGGTTAATTAACATGCTTAATTCATATCTTAACCTAATCAAAATCTAAAATGAATCTAATCACCTAAAAATTAAACAAAAATGTTAAACACATGTGGGAATAGGTTAGAAACAGCAAACTCAATCCACATTTTCAAAATTAAAACAAATTCTAAATCAAACTAAAATCATATCAAATGAACTTTGGTTTACTTTAAGCTTTCTTATTTCATAAGATTATCTTTAGGATTTAATTAAAGTAAATGTGTTTACATGCTTTCATTGCTTTAGTTATTTCCCCAACATGTTAAATATGTGTGTCATGTGGTTTCATGCATTTATACTTTTCAAAATTCAAATTTAAAATGAAAATATTTACTTTATGTCAATTTTTATGTGTTGGATAAACTAAAAATATGAGTAGCGATTATCACTATTAAATTTAAATTATTTTTAAAATATATGAATCAATTATCAAAACTGAAAGTGTGCTACTTATATTTTAATTATAAGCTTGCATGTGAGTAAGATATAAGGATGTGTTAGTATAGGTTTTCCTTCTCTTCTCTTTTAGTATGATTTTGAATAGGATTTGATAAGATGTATGGTTCATTTGAAAATAACCTAACACTTGCCTAATTTCATATCCTATGCATTCCTATACTATCAGTTAAGAAGGGTACCTATGCTTGCACATATAAATTGCATAGACAAAAATAAATCAACAAACACAAATTTTTGCATTCTTTCTTTTCCATTCATTTCTTTTGTACACATGTTGTATTTAAGGAAAGTGGTATATTAGTCTGGACAACCCCGAGGTTGCGAGGCTTTAAGTAGCCCTAAGTAGGTATTGTACCTTACACCTTTGGTTAATAATGGCGCTGTACTCACTTATACCTTTCTTACTTTCATGTGTGCATGTGAAAAATGGATAAGAAATCCCCTTTCTACTTAATGAAAATCAAGCATCATGAACTTTCAAATTTCCTTAAATGAATTACTTAGCATGGATCATAAAGTGTATTAAATATTCTCATTTGTGTGTATAGATATGCTTAAGACTCATTCATATGCATGTTATACATGTTGGGAAAGAAATGAAGTGATGTATATTTTTATGAATTTGGTTCATTTTATTTAATCTTAAAATGCCTTTCTTTTTGAATGAGTTTGTTTAGAGTTCATCTAAACTTAGGATCAATTAAAACACTTAATCAAAACATTCACTAAACAAAACTAAAAACATGAATCCACTTTAGAAGTTACTTAGGTTGGGGGAAGAAAGAGAAGTTCTCTTCTCTTTCCCTCTCTTCATAACTTAATAATTAATTGTAGGATTCACTTGAACCTAATAAAAACGTAAAATAAAATCAACCGAAAACAACTAAATCACTTAAATGAAACCTTCCTCTAAGTTGAACATGCTTCACACTTAGAAAATTCTAACTTAAAGCCATAGCTAAGCATACCACACAAACCTCCAAAGCACACACCTTAGCCTAAGTCACCACTTCTAGCTTTAGGTTAGGGAAGTGCATGGCTTGATGCTTGCATTCATTTTATGATATACATTTTAGACTGTATGTTAGGATGTATAAGTGTAGAATGAATGGTAAGATGATCTTAGTATAACCATTATTTTTTGCATGGGATTGTGCTTAAGTGGCATTGTAATAAATAAAAATATAAATGATTTTGCTATGTAGGTGCTTATAACCCTAAGCATAATCCAATAGGCTAGGTGGACTTAGTCACCCATGTGTGGGGTGATAAGTCCAATATACATGCTTGGGATTTGGTGGGTTTTTTAGCTAACTTTTGTTTTGCAAGTGTTAGATAGATTTACTTTTCTTTTCTTTTCATTAAATTTTGCAATTAGGATTTTAGAATTATTATTATGGGGATTAGGATGAGCATTGGTCATAAGATCTCATCTTATACACCATGTGAAGCCTTTGGAGCATCCACCTTCCAACCATTCAAAATAAGGAATCCAAGAAGAAAGAAGAAGAAAGAAGAAAAGAAGAATGAAGAAATGAAGCTTGAAGACCCCCAGAATAATTAATTTCTTGCTTAATTATATTTAATTTATTTATAATCCATATTGTATAAGGGTAGAGCTAGGCTACCCAATTTATTTTTGGGTTTGTGCAGTGGTACCCGACCATAACACCCTCTTATTCTTTTTATTGATGGTTTTTTTTGCTTGTGTATTAAGTAGCATCTTTTTTCTAGTTTCTTCCTTTCTTTATGTATGGCCTGGATGTAGATTAGGCTCTTAGGGAAAAAAATAATCTTTTACCAAATTTAACAACTTAAAACTAAAAATAAAGAACTCATAACCTCACATAAAGCTTAGGTTTAAAATCAAGATAAAAGAATTAGCAGCCCCTTAGCTAGATGAGTATTTCTTTTATAACATCATGCACAAATGCATCTTATTTCACTCTTGATTGGAGGGCTTCCACCTTTGCCAGAGAAACTTAGCTTGACCTTTGAGAGCTATGGTGAAAACACACCTCCTCCTTTCTCGCTGATTTTGGCCAATAATCTCATTTCTCATGTATTAGGCATATAAATCCTATTAGCATGAGTTAAAATAATTGTACAAAAATAAAAATAAAATGAAATATGAATTGCATTAGATTTGGATCATTTGA
Organism: Cymbidium sinense; assembly: GCA_021442155.1. Classification (NCBI taxonomy): domain Eukaryota; kingdom Viridiplantae; phylum Streptophyta; class Magnoliopsida; order Asparagales; family Orchidaceae; genus Cymbidium; species Cymbidium sinense. Next base: position 136,785,024 of record CM038222.1, read on the forward strand.
AGCATGCCCTTACATGATCTAGTCTCTTTAGGGAGTGAGTTTAACGAATTAGTCTCTTTCTAGATGAATAATAGCCTAGCTATCTTGCATAAGCATATGACTTGCCTGCATGTATTTAAAATTATAGGAGGAGTTAGTTGGCAGCAACCCCCAGGCTGTTGTAAGTCCAAACAGTCGAGTAGTTTGTCCTCTCTTGTGGAGACAAACCAATTACCCATTTCACCTTAGATTTAGGTTATCCTTTCAGCCCTCACCAAAGTTCCCTAGATTTAGGTTCTGAGGTTGCTTCCCCCTTTCATGGGCCATAAGCTTAAATCCTCACCTCTTAGGTATTTCCATAATCTTGTGTTCTGAAAACATAAGTTCTAAATTTCTAATGAAAAATGTAACTCAAACAAATTAAATCAATCTCAAAAATGCAAACCCCAATAAAAGGATAGTTTGAGATGCTCGCTAGGTTTCCTAGCATCATGGGCATCTCCTATTTATCTTCCTTTTGGCTTCGATAATAACTCCCTCTATTTGATCAATCCCATTTGATCTTTAAAAAAATGAACTAATCAATTGATAGTCCTTTTCTATTAAAATATTTGAAGACAATGATCATTTACCATAATCGAGAGTATTCCTAAGGGATCTCATCCCTTAGGATGTAATTAACTATGGGGGCTTGCCCTTGTAGGGAACTTAACGAACCTAATTTTAAAAAAAAAACTCTACTTTACCTTTCCATGTAAAGTAAGGGAAGAATCTCTGGTACATATGTAGACCCATTGTCCTTAGTAGTCCTTATTGAGGTAATTAGATCTATTAAAGAGTAGTGACTTCTATCTTCTGAGATAGTACACTATTCTTCGATGACGTACTCGATCACCTAAATAAGCACATCTACGGATCTGCGTGGCATCCTTTAAAGATGAATTTTTTATATTCTTTCTTTTCACCATAGATTAAGGCAACTATATAGAAAATTTTCTCCACAGTATGCTAAATGAAATTCCAAAAGATGCATTTAAAAATTTTGTGTTTTGGTTTTATTTTGAAAATGGAAACTTCACTTTAGCAAATTTGGTATGTTAAAGAGTGAAGTTCCAAAAGTGCTTTTAGAAATTTTTGTGATGTGAAAATTCCATTTAGCAAATTTGAGTATGCTAAATAAAATTCTGAAGGTACTTCAAATTTTTGTTTTGGATTTTAAAAAAGGGAGACTTCATTTTAGCAAATGAGGTATGCTAGAATGAAGTTCCAAATTTGTTTGAAATTTTGTCTTAAAAAGTGGAGACTTCACTTTGACAAATGTGGTATGCTAAATTGAAGTTCCAAATGTGTTTTGAAATTTTTCATTTTCGAATTTAGAGACTTCACTTAGAAAATTTGAGTGTGCTAAATGAAGTTCCAAATATGTTTTGAATTTTAAAAATATGATTATTAAATTTTGATTTTTGAAAAGAAGACTTCCATTTACCAAATTTGGATATGTATGAATGGAAGTCAATCTTAGTTTTGAAATGTGAAATTTTTGTTTGGTGTGTGATTATTGCTTTTTTTAAATAGGAAATTCCAACTTAATCATATGTGGAATATGTTTAAGTGGGATTTCCAAATGATATTATTTTTTTTATTTAGGAATGAAACCTCCATTCAATAAATGTGGGTATATTGAATGGAAAGCCTTCACATGTGCTTTTTGAAAGTTTTATTTTTAATTTTAATTTTGATTTTTGGAAAGATGATTGTTCATTTTATTTTTGAAAATGAAATCTTCATCAAAGTGAATTGAGGGAAGATGTTCATTTGTGCTTTTGGAAAAGATTGTTAGTTTTATTTTTAAAGATTCCTACATGTAATAATTATGAGATATGTTAGATGAGGGTGATTTAAAAAAATTTTGTGGAAAATATTTTATTATGTGCATTTTTAAAAGAGTGCTTTTTGAAAAGCAAGATTTTTATGAAAAATTAATTTTATCTCTATTATTTTAGAATGAACCTTTCCTTATCATAAAAATGAAAAGGAGGAGATCTTTAAAAGTTTTCTTTTATTAGATTTTTATTTTTACCCATTGGAGAATCCCAACGAGGGTTTTAAGACCAACACGGGGTGAGATCCTAAAACCTAAAAATGTTGGCTAGCTTGACTTAATGATGAAATAAGCTAAGTGTCAACAGAAAGAAAGATAGTCTTGGATTCATACACAAGTACAAACCCACTATTGATACTTAGAGACAACGATCATTTACCAAATATGGAGAGAGGAACCATCCCCAACGGAGTCGCCAAAAAAATCTGTGGTGGAAAATTTTTTATTCCCGCCTTCATCTTTCCTCCTTTTTTAGGAAAGAAGATAAATGAAAATAAAAATATAATGCCTTGGTCGGACGCCACTAAGATCCTTAGATGTACTTATTATGGTGATCGGGTACGACATTGAGGAGAGGTATACTATCTCGAAAGATAGAAATCGCCACCCGACAATAAATCACCAAAATAAGGACTCTAAGGACATTGGGTCTTGAGGTGTGAGATTCTTCCCTACTTTGAAAAGTAAAGCAGAGTTTATTTTAAATCAAGTTCGTTATGTTCCCTACAGAGGCAAGCCCCCATAGTTAATTACATCCTAAGGAATGAGGATTTCTTATGAAAACTCTCGATTAAGGTAAATGATCATTGTCTCTGAAAATTTTAATTGGGTAGGACTATTAATCGATTAGTTCATTTTTGAAGATCAAATGGGATTGATCAAAGAGAGAGTTATTATCGAAGCCAAATGAAGATAAATAGGAGATACTCACAATGCTAGGAAACCTAGCAAGCATCTCAACTATCCTATGATTGGGCTTTACATTTTTGAAATTTATTTAATTTTTTTTAGTTGAATTTTTCATTAGAAATTTAAGGCTTATGATTCCACAACACAAGATTATGGAAATGCTAAAGCGGTGAGGATTTATGCTTATAGCCCACAAAGGGGAGAAATAACCTCAGAACCTAAATCTAGGGAGCTTTCACGAGGGCCAAAAGCACAACCTAAATCTAAGGTGAAAATAGGTATTTGGTTTGCCTCCAAAAGAGAGGACAAATCACTCGACTACTTAGACTTACAACCACTTGGGGGGTGGCTACCAACTAACTCCTCCTACACTTTTAAATTCATGTAGGTAAGCCATATGCTTTATGCAAAATAGCTCGGCTATTATTTATTTAGAAAGAGACTAAGTCCTTAAATTCACTCCTTAAGAGACTAGATCATGTATGGGCATGAGTAATGACATAAACCAAATGAAATTCAAACTAAATTTCTTTTTTGGATAATCATTTTGACTCAGGCTAAATAGAATTCATATGCCTAATGCATGAGAAGTAAGATTATTGGACAAAATCAATGAGAAGGGATGAGGTGTGCTTTCACCATAGCTCTCACAGGTCAAGCCAAGTTTCTCTGGCAAAGGTGGAAACTCTCCAATCAAGAGTGAAGCAAGATGCATTTACGCATGATGTTATAAAAGAAATACTAATCCAGCTAAGGGGTTACTAATTTTTTTTCTTGATTTTAAGCCTAAGCTTTAAGTGAGGTTATGAGTTCTTTATTTTAATTTTGAATTATTAAATTTGGTAGAAGATTTATTTTTTTCCTAAGAGCCTAATCATCATCCAGGTCATACATCAAGCAAGAAAGAAACTAGGAAAAGGATGTCATCTTAATGCACAAGCTAAATAAATCATCAATCAGTTTATATAGATAACGCAAAAAATAAGAGGTCATTTATGGTTGGGTACCACCGCATAAATCTGAAAATAAATTGGGTAGCTGAGATCTACCCCCAAACAACCCAGATTATAAATGAATTAATTACAATAAAGCAAGAAATTCATTATTATGGGGGTCTTCAAGCTTCATTTCTTCATTCTTCTTTTCTTCTTTTTTCTTCTTTTCTTCTTCCTTCTTTGGTTCCTTCTTTTGGATGGTTGGAAGGTGGTTACTCCAAAGGCTTCACATGTTAGATAAGATGAGATCTTATGACCAATGCTCATCCTAATCCCCATAACAATCATTCCAAAATCATAATTACAAAAATTATAGGAAAAAGGAAAAATAGAAATCTAACTAACACCTGTAAAACATATATTAGCTAAAATAAACCATACAAATCTCAAGCATGTATATTAGACTTAATATCCCACATATGGGTGACTAAGTCCCACTATTGACATGCCTAGGGTATAGGCACGCGAAAAGTATTTATGTTTTTTATTTATTACTGATTCTTAAGCACAATCCACAAAGATAATGGTTAGACTAAGATCACCCTACCATCTAACAGACTAACATACGACTAAAATATTACATCAAAAAATAAAGTAAACATCAAACCATGCCATCCTAACATAAAGCTTGAAGTGATGACTTAATAATGTGTGCTTTTAAGATTTGTGTGGTATGCTTAATATGGCTTTAAGTTAGAGTTTTCTAAGTGTGAAGAATGTTCAACTTAGAGGAGGGTTTCATTTAAGTGATTTGATTTTATTTTTTTATGTTTTGATTGGGTTCAAGTGAATCCTATAATTAATTACTAAGTTGTAAAGAGAGGTAAAGAGATGAGAACTGATCTTTCCTTCCCTAACCTAAGTAATTTCTAAAGTGGATTCATATTTTAGTTTTGTTTAGTGAATATTTTATTATGTGTTTTAATTAATTTTAAGCTTAGATGAACTCTAAACAAACCTATTCGAAAAGAAAGGCATTTTAAGATTAAATAAAGTGAGTTAAATTACAAAACACACATTACTTCATTTCTTTCCCAACATGTATAACATGCTTATGAATGAATCCTAAGCATATCTATACATACAAAATGGGAATGTTTAGCACACTTTATGATGAATGCTAAATTAGTTACTTAAGAAAATTTAAATGCTTATGATGCATAATTTTCATTAAGTAGAAAAGGAGTTTCTTATCCAATTTTCACATGCACATACGAATGTATGAATGACATAAGTGAGTATGGCACCATTGTTAGCACCAGGGGTGTAAGGTACAAGACCTACTTGGGTCTACTTAAAGCCTCGCATCCCCGGGGTTGTTCAGACTAATATATCACTTTCCTTAAATACAAACATGTGTACAAAAGAAATGAATGGAAAAGAAAGATGCAAAAGTTTGTATTTATTTTATTTTAGTTAATTTATGCAATTTATATGTGTAAGTGTAGGTGTCCTTCTTAAGTCATAGCATAAGAATGAATAGGAAATGAAATTAGTCAAGTATTGTGTTCTTTTCATATGAACTATACACTTTGCCAAATCCTATTCAAAACTATACCAAAAGAGAGGAGAAGGATGACTACACTAAGCACATCCTTATATTTTACTCACATGTAAGCTTATAAGTAAGATATAAGTAACACACTTTCAATTTTGATAATTGATTCATATAATTTGAAAATAATTTAGATTTTATAGTGATAATAGCCACTTCTATTCTTACCTTAGCCAAAACATGCAATTTGACATAAAGAAAATATTTTCATTTTAAATTTGATTTTTGAAAAGCATGAATGTATGAAATCATATGACACACATATTTAGCATGTTGGAAAAGAAATAAAGTAATGAAAGCATGTAAACACATTCACCTTAATTAAATCTTAAAGACAATCTTATGAAATAAGAAAGCTTAAAGCAAATCAAAGTTTGTTTAATGTGATTTTTGTTTGATTTTGAGTTTGATTTAATTTGGAAAATGTGAGATAAGTTTGTTATTCTTAACCCATTCCCAGATATGTTTGATATTTTCATTCAATTTTTAGGTGATTAGATTCATTTTATATTTTGATTAGGTTAAGGTATGAATTAAGCATGTTAATTACCCCTTACCTACAACACCTTAGCATAGTTAATCAAATAATTATGAGCCAATGAGATGACATAAACAACATAAGGCTCGTTAAGGAGCTCGATAATGGCTCGATTAAGGCTCGACTAAGGCTCGATTAAGTCTTGTTCATAAATAATACTGATTAAGATTATTAATGATACTATATAAGGCTCGATTAAGGCTTGATTAAGGCTTGTTTATTTCATTAAATGAGTTGCTTATTAACAGGCTCAATAAGGCTAATCTTAATCGAGCTCGCAAACAAGCTCGAGCCGAGCTTGAACGTGATTCTTTTAAATGAGCTCGAGCTTGAACACCATCCTAAAAGCTTGAATCAAGCTTGAGCCGAGCTCGAGCTCAATAATGACAAATGAGCTTGAACTCGAACAAGCTTCTACTCAGCTCGGCTCGGTTCGTTTGCAGCCCTACATGTTATCCCCTATGAGCAATGGAGGCCATCCATGTTCTAGGGTAAGATCCAAGCTCGATTGAGCTCAAATTGAGATGAAAATTAACCCACACCATCTAAACCTAATAGCGTAGAATAGTCCCCAAATCCGTGGGCATCCGTAGCTCTGCACGGGGTAGAATAGTCCCCAAGTCGGCATGGGGCCTCTTATGCTCCCTGGCTCTCATGGTATCTTGGTGGTGGAGATGGCGATCCAGGTAATCTTCCTCTCCATCTGAGGCTGAGAGGGGATGGAACCTACTACCACTCAGAAGTGGAGAGGTCTCACGGGGAGAACCCTCCTCAGCTACATGGGAAGCAATGTCAAGCTCTCTAGCTACTCTCTCATGATCCTGCTTAATCTTCCAATTTTTGTTGCGGTGTTGGGTGCGAGTGAGATAGTAGAGTTGGAGATAGAACTTATCTCGAAGGTGGGGGAGACTATCTCAGAGGCTAAGATAGTCTTCCCCTTTGGGGTAACCAAAGAGGAGGTAATAGTTCTCACTAGAGCTATGGCAGGGACATCCGAACGGGCAGGTACTGAAACTAACCATGGACGAGGCATGGGAACCACTGTGGCCTTCCTCTTCAACATGGAAAACTCAGAGTCATATGGGATATCTAAGAGGATGAGTGGTGTCTATCCCGCCACCTCTTCCCTGCAAACCGTTGTGAGGGTTGTCCCCTCACAAGTAATTCAAACCCCCTCAAAGCCATGGCCAAAGTAGATCAGGTGTTTTGGTGTTTATTTTTGTGTTGTGTGTGTTTGTGTGAGGGGACACCACATAGATCCGCAGATGTACTCATTAAGGTGATCAGGTATGGAATTAAGGAATAGTGTACTATCTGGAGAGATAGAAGTCACTATCATATAATGGACCTAATCACCTAATGAGGACTCCTAAGGCATGATGGGTCTTCAGATATACTAGAGAATTTTTCTCTACTTTACATGAAAAAGTAAAGCAAGGTTTATTTAAATCAAGTTCGTTAAGTTCCCTATGGAGGCAAGCCTCCATAGTAAATTACATCTTAGAGAAAATGAATCCCTTAAGAATACTCTTGATTAAAGTAGGTGATTATTGTCTCCAAAGAATTCAAAGATAGGACTATCAACGGATTAGTTATCTTTTTGTAAATCAAATGAGATAGATCAAAAGGGAAGAGTTCTTATTGAAATTAAAGGAGAAGAGTAGGGAGTGCTCATGATATTAGGAAGCTTAGTGAGCACCCCAGTCTATCCTATGGTTGGGCTTTATGCATTTGAAATTGAGGAGATTTCTATATTTTGGTTGAATTTTTATTAGAAATTTAGGACTTATAATTCCATAATACAAGATTATGGAAATGCCTAAGAGGTGAGGATTTATTCTTGTAGCCCGCAAAGGGAGACAACGACCTTGGATTCTAAATCTAGGGAGTTTTGACGAGAGCCAAAATATGACATAAATCTAAGGTGAAAGTGGGTATATGATTTACCTCCACAAGAGAGGATAAACCACCTGACTGTTGGGCTTACTGCCATATGGAGTGGCAGCCAGCTAACTCCTCTTATGCTTTAAATCCATATAAGAAAGTCATATACTTTGCAAAATGGTTAGGCTGTTGTTTACTTAGAAAAGAAACTAAGTCCTTAAACACACTCTCTAAGAGACTAGATCATGAAGGGCATGAGTCATGACTTAAATCTAATGCAAATTTTGTCAAGTTTTATTTGATTTTTGGACTCTTATTTTGGCACAGGCTATAGGATTTTGTATGCCTAAATACATGAGAAATTGGTTGTGGACTAAATCAGTAGAGAAAGAGGTATTTTTCCATCAAAGGCAAGCCTTTATTCTCTGGCATATATGGAAGCCCTCTCTTAGCAAGAGTGGAAGGATATGATATGCATGATATTATACATTCAATCATCCAGCTAAGGGGTTGCTAAAAATTTTATTATCTCGATTTAACTCCTATGCTTTTATGTGAGGTTATGAATTGCTTTAAAATTTTAGTTATGAGTTGTTAATGGGATAAAAGATTTATTTTTTATTCTAGGAGCCTAATCGCATCCAGGCCACACAACAATCACTAATCATAAAGAAACTATAAAGAGGCATCTTATTTCTAATGCACAAGTTAAACAAATCATCAAATAATTTTATAAAGCTATCGCAAAAGATAAAAGGCTGGTGTGGTCGGATGCCACCATACAACCCAAAAAGAAATGTGGGTAGCTGTGCTCTACCCTTATACATCCCAGTATAATGAAAGAATAATTATAATTATGAAATGATGAGTGTTATGGGGGTCTTCATTCTTCATCCTCCATTCTTCATTCTTTTCCTTTCACTTCTTCATTTTTGATTTGCTCCATTTATTTCTTCCTTTTGGCTTGAGTAGGATGTAGTTTGCTCCAAAGGTAGCACAGTTTGCTCCAAAGGTAGCACAGTTTGCTCCAAAGGTAGCACAGTTTGCTCCAAAGGTAGCACATGGTATATAAGACATGGTCTTATAACCAATGCTCATCCTTAATCCCCATAATACTAGTCCTAATCCTAATGCAAAAATTACATTAAAAGGAAGGAAAGTAAATCTAGCAACACCTATAAAATAAATGTTAGCTAGACACACCATACAACTCAAGCAGTTATAGGAATAATTTAGACTTAACATCCCACTAATAGGTAACCAAGTCCACCTGCCCTAACTTGGGCTATGCTTAGGGGCTAAGCAACATGTACAGCGAAAATCATTTATATTTTTATTACAGTGGTCCCTTTAGCATATCCCCCTGCAAAAAACATGATTAGGCTATCAGCCTAACATTCAGGCTACGCACATACATCCTAACATCTAGTCTAAAATAATACATCACAAAACTAAATATTCATCAAACCATGCACTGCCCTAACAAAAGCTAGAACTGGTGACTTAGCCTAATGTGCATGTGTTAGAGCTTGTGTAGTATGTCCTAACTAGGCTTTAGAGTTATGATTTGCTAAGTGTGAGGGATTTAATTTATGAAGGGGTGATGTCTTTTAATGTTTTCTTTTGTTTCATATAGCCTACACTTAGCAACTAAGTGTTACAAAGATAAGAAAGAGAGGGAGAGTCTCTCTTTTATATCTATCTTAAGTAATTTGTAAGGTAAATTGATTAATGAAATTTCTTTAGTGAATTATTTATTATGTGTTTTAATTAACCCTAAGTTTAGATTCATTCTAAATAGCCATATTCAATAAGAAAGACATCTTAGGATTAATTAAGATGGATTACTATCACATAACATACACTCATCTATTTCTTTCCATCATGTATATCATGCATATGAATGATCTTAAGCATACTTGTACGTGCAATGTGAATTTAAGCATACTTTGATGATAAATGCATAGAGATGTGTTTTTTTTTTAAATTTAAATGTTTCATTTGTTAATTGAATCATGAATGCATGTCTTTGTTATGTAGAAAAGAGGGATTTTCATTCATTAGCTAAACACACATTCACATGTATAAAAGTTATAAGTGAGTACAGTGTCATTATTTTCTACACCAAGGGCATAAGGTACAAAACCTACTTAGGGCTACTTAAAGCCTCGTAGCCCCAGGATGTCCATACTGATATACCATTTTTCTTAGATACATGTAAATATATGAATGATTATAAGGATAAGAAAATCCATACAAAAGTTGTGTTTTATTTGTTTGATTTTTGATTATTTGTTCATTGGTCACATCACACATACATATGTATGAGAGTTTTAAGTGAGTATGATGCCATTATTTTCTACACCAGGGGTGTAAGGTACAAGACCTATTTAGGTCTACTTAAAGCCTTACAGCCCCAGGATGTCCAGACTAATATACCACTTTTCTCTAATACATATGAATGTACAAAAAGAACAAAATGGATAAAGAATCATGCAAGAAATTATGTTTGATTTGGTTGTATGATTTACATGTATAATTGTTGACCTTACTTTTGGAGTGAGCTCTCAACTTCTCCATCTTAGACATAGGACTCCTCTAGACACTAAGAGTTCTTTAGTCTTAAGACACTTCTAGTGATTAGGTGAACACATAACCTAACCCTAGAGACTTAGAAGAGTTAGCCAAAAGAACAGGTTATGCCTTAGGGGTATTAGGAGGACTTTCCTACCTTATAGCTTAAACCCAATCCTTGCTTCCCTCCTTCAAACCAATCCAAATAAAATCTTAAATCAATGTCAGCTTTGAATTTCCCAAATCATAAATCAATTCCAAAATCCAAATCAAAATGATTAAAACCCATGATTGAATTCAAATCCCAAAATCTTTCCTAAGACCTTTGATTCCATCTTATGGACTTAGCTCAAATCAAATCCAAATCACTCTAAACTTAAAATATTTTCTCATAACCCATTTATATTCTCATTTATATTCACAAATATGAATGAAATATAAATTTAAATAACCAAAACTAAATTCAAAACTCAAATCCAAATCAAACTTAAATCCAACTTATACTCTTTCAAGTGAAATCCCATAACCTAGCCAAACCATCCTCAAATCAATCCAAACCCTTGGATTCTCTCTTCAAATAATCACGTCTTCAATCATATGCCCAAATATAAACATAAACTACAATCATCAAACCAAAATCAAACTAACCTGAGTCAAACCTATGTTCATCCTTTGAACTTGAAATTATCAAATGAACCAAAACCCATTTGAATCTAAATCACTTGCAATTGGATTTATATTTCCATCATAAGTCCATATGTGAATTCAACCAAACCTAAATCAAGCCTTGATCAAGCCAATTGACCCATTTAGGCTCACTTGACCCAAAGTATCCTAAAGCACCTTTTTGAGCCAAGTTCTAATCTAACCCAAATTGGATTGAACTAAGTCCATCCAAGCCTCACATTGTGAGCAACAATCATCTTAGGATGATCAATCACTCAAATTAAGTCAAACCAAGTCAACACTTAGCCCAAATGAAACCCAAACAAGCCAAAACTCACTATAATCAAAATTAATTGAAACCAAATCTTGCAATACATTTCAAATGATCAACCAAACCTAAACTAACCCATGACCTAACCCAATTGGGTCAAATGAATCAAATTGGTCAACTTGACCCATTTGACCTAAATGAACCTAAATAAACTAAAATCAAATCTAAATCAAATTGAACCAAATCAATGATACCCATAGGCTCCAAATGATCATTTGAATATGATCTAACCCATGGTTTGACCCAATTTTCCCAATTGGTCAACCTAACTCAATTTGACCAAACTTAACCTAAATGGGGCAAATTGAACCAATTCAAACCAAATGAACTCCAAATCACTTGAAATTTGGGCCAACACATTTTTGAAACATTTAAAATCAGCCCAAATCAAAATCAAGGCCAAATGACCATTTTACCCTTAGGTCATAGGGTATACTATGACCAAATTAACTTAGAATTTGCTCATTTCTTTCACAAGGACACTTAGCATCCTCCTAGTCATCCACATGGACACCAAGGAAGGTGAAGAACATGACCTAATGACCTTGGGTAGGCCATGGCCCAACCCAAGGCCAAACTGACCCCTCCAATGAAAATTAAACACTTGGATCACCCAATGCACTCACATAGCACATGGGCACTCACTCTCCTCCACTCTTCTGCCTAAAATGACTCACATGGAATGCTAAATAGCCCAAACCGTGAACCCAATCTGACCCATTGATCAAATATGGTAAAATCACTCTTCATTGTCTGATCCAAGGAGGAGGAGATATACTCCCCCTCATTCCCAATCAAATGATAAGGATCCATTTCCACAGAGCCAGGAGAGTGAGTTGAAGCACCCCAAGCTTTTCCAAGCCCTCCCTAAGCTCCATTGGTTTCTCCTTCTTAGTTTTACATAAATCCAAAATAGGGGAGATCAATCCAAATCCTAACTCATTCAATTCTCCATCAAAACCAAATTAACCTCACAAGCACCATCAGTGGACCTCGTCGAGCTCAACCAAGTCATTTCCCAAGTCTCCAAGCCACGGGAAGCATCACCTTGATCAAGCCCGATCGCCATTGAAAGGGAGCTTGGTCAGCTGAGCCATCCACTTCAAATAAAGATCCAATACCTTTAACAGGGCTTCGTCTCAACTAGATGAAGCTACCTCATCCGTTGGAAGTGTCGGTGATAGCCTCTGATAAGGTATTGCTCAAAATCATAGCCATAAGAAAATTTACTTGATCTTTTTTGAAGGAAAGTGTCATCCCTTGAGATCTTGACCATTAGATACATTGCTTGTGCTTCCCTGAAGGTGTGGGGCGAGTTTGAACTCCATTCGAGCTTGGGTGAGCTTGGATCGAGCGACGATCGACAGACGACATCCATCTCTCTCCGCTCGAGAGAAGACAGATCACACATCGTCCGTTTCGCATGATTGGAATGGATGGTTATGGTTAGATCATGATAGATCCCCCTCTGATTTAAGCCTAATCCACGGAATTAATCTCGGCCCCCGTGGAGAAAGCACGTCCGCTGCCGACTAACTCAGCGGGTGGTGTGATAACTTAAATAACATATCCCATCGCGCCATTTGGAAAGCGTGCCGCGTTAGTCGCTACGTGGCCCGACGAGATTAGGGGGTTCAATTAGCTCTAATTAATTTATTTTTTAATGCAGAAACTTCCTAAAATCATAATTAATTGTAAAAAATTTTAAATAATACAAACTCAAGTTCATTTAAAAGATAAGTCAATGGAGAATAATAGAAAATTAAAATTAATTAATTTTGACTAGTGATTTTAAATCATTTTAGGTTTTATTAGAAATGTAATTAGGCTAATTACTCCTTAGTTACTTTAGTAATTAATTTTAAACTTCCTAAGGCTGATTTGTGGGATGACTTCTGCCTCCCATGATTTTCTTGAAATTTATTATTGGATTAATTAGGAAAATTGCTTATTTCATCCCTACTCACTTTCTTAATTAACTAAATGATTAATTAACCTATCAAACAGTGATGAATTTACTAATTAAGCTTGCTAATCATCATGAAATAGTGAATGAACTTAGGGAATGAGATTAGGATTTCTTTTCTAATCTTTCCCCTAAGTTTACTTTATTTGGATAAACACTTAACTAATTTGCAAATTGATTAATAGCTTAATCAGCTCATTAATTAATTCAATTAATCAAACTAAAAAAAATCACTCTAGAACCTAATCAGTTAATTCTTGGGTAGATTCTTTGGTGTTCAATAACCTATAAGGATTTCAAAGGAAATTTTAATCAAACTACATATGTAAGATGGTTATGGAAGTACTTAATAAACCCTTTAGCTTAATTAACCAATAATTGTGAGCCAATTGTATTAGGGCCCTTCATTTCTTAGGTGCATTGCTGATTTAAATTTCATATGATTGCATATCATATGTTGGCTCATAATTACATGTTTAATTATGTTAAAGTAGTGTAGGTAAGGGATAATTAATGAATTTAATTCACACCTTAACCTAAACAAAACATAAAATCAACATAATTATTCTAAAAATTAAACTAAAATAATTCACACATGGGGGAAATAGGTTAGGACCAGCAAATCCTTTCTCATATTTTCTAAGTCAAATCAAATTCAAAAATAAAAAATCTCCTTAAAGAATTTCGATTCACTTTAAATGATCTTATTTTATAGGATTGTCTTTAGGAATTAATTAGGGTGAATGAATTCATGTGCTTACATCCCTTTATTTCTTTTCAAGCATGTTAAACATTATTTTCCATATGAAATCATGCATTTATATCTTTTGAAAAATCAAGTAAATCAAATATTTTCTTTTATGTCAAATTGCATGTGTTGGCTAAAGTTAAGAATATGAGTGTGACTATTATCACTATTAAACTAAAAATTATTGTCAAAACCTCTAAATCAAATACTATGAATGAAGTGATTCTACTTATAAGTACTTATAAGTTTGCATGTGATTATAGCATAAGATGTATTTTATGTTGCTTTCTTCTCTTCTCTTAACATAGATTTACATAGGATTTGTAAAATGTATAGTTCATTTGAAAAGAATGAAACACTTGCTTAAATTTATTCCTATGGATTTCTATGTTATGACTTAAGAAGGATCTTCACATTACACATGTAAATTATACGACCAAATCAAACAAAAATATTTTGCATGATTCTTTTTGTACATCTACATGTATTTAAGAAAAGTGATATATTAGTCTGGACATCCCGGGACCGCGAGGCTTAAAGTATCCCTAAGTAGGTCTTGTACCTTACGCCTCTAGTGTAGAAAATAATGGCGTTGTACTCACTTATATCTTTTATACATGTAGATGTGCATTATGTTAATGGATGAGAAATCCCCCTTTTCTACATAATAAAAACATCCATCAATTGAATATCAAAATTTTCAAGTCATATCTCTTAGCATTCATCATTAAAGTGTGCTAAAATTTACATTGCATGTATAGGTATGCTTAGGATCATTCATATGCATGGTATACATGGTGGAAATAAATAAATGGTTGTGTTATGTGATAGTAATTCACCTTAACTAATCGTAAGGTTCCTTTCTTATTTAATAGGGCTATTTAGAGAAAATCTAAACTTAGGGTCAATTAAAACACATAATAAAATATTCACTAATTAAAAAATCATTAATGAATCTACCTTAGAAATATTTTAAGGTAGGGATGAAAGAGAAGTTCTCTTCTCTTTTCATCCCTTCATAACATTTAGTACTAAGTGTAGGTTCATTCAAACCAAATCAAATCATCAACTAAAATTGATAAATCAACTAAATGACTTAAACTGAAACCACCCTCTAAATTGAATCCTTCACACTTAGAAAATTTCAACCTTAAAGCTTAGCTAAGACATGCCACACAAGCCTTAAATGGAACACACATCAGGCTAAGTCGCCATTTCTAGCTCTATGTTAGGGCAGTGCATGGTTTGATGCCTGATTTTATTTTGTGATGTAATATTTTTAAACTGGATGTTAGGGTGTATGTGCGTAGTCTGGATGTAAGGCTAATCTTAGCCTAATCATGTCTTATGCAGGGGGTTGTGCTTAAGGGGTGCTATAATAAAATAGAAATACTTTTATTATGTAAGTTGCTTAAACCCCTAAGCATAATCCAAATCAGGACATGTGGACTTGGTTATCCATGTGTGGGATGCTAAGTCCAAATTATTCATATAACTGCTTGGGTTGTGTGATATGTTTAGCTAATCTCTATTTTACAGGTTTAGTTAGATTTATCTTTCTCTTTTTGATGTAAATTTTATAATTAAGATTTGGAATGAATGTTATGAGGGAAATTAGGATGAACATTGGTTATAAGACTATGTATTATGGACCATGTGAAGCCTTGGAGGAAACTACATCCCAAGTCAAATCAAAAGAAAGAAAGAAATCGAGCAAAATCAAAATGAAGAAATGAAGACCCCCATAACATGAATTCCTATTTAATTGTAATTATTCATTTGTAATCTGGGTTGTATAATGGTAGAGCTCGGCTACCCACATTTCTTTTCGAGTTGTGCGGCGGAGCCCGACTGCATCAGCCTCTTATTCTTTTGCGCTAATTTTATAGATTGATTGATGTTTTGTTTATGATTGTGCAATTAGGATGGCATGAATTTTCTAGTTTCTTAATTTCTTGAATGTTGTTGAATGGCTTGGATGCGATTAGGCTCTTAGGAAAAAATAAATTTTTATCCAATTAATCAACTCAAAATTAAAATTAAATAACTCATAATCTCACCTAAAGCCTAGGACATTAATCAAGATAATAAAAGATTTAGCAACCCCTTAACTGGATGTTGTATGTCTCACATCATGCATAAATCATATTGCTTCACTCATTCTAATGAAGGGCTTCCACCTTTGTCAGAGAAAATGGCTTGACCTTTGAGAGCCTTGGTGGAAATACACCTCATTCTTTCTGATTTTGGCCCATAGCCAATTTCTCATGCATTAGGCATATGAAATCCCATAGCCTATGTCAAATAAAAAAATGTCCAAAAAATAAAACTTAACAAAATTTGCATTAGATTAAGTCATTTATTGATGCCCTTCATAATCTAGTCTCTTAACAATAGCTTAGCCATCTTGCAAAGCATAAGATTTGTTTACATGTATTTAAAATCATAGGAGAAATTAATTGGGGGTCACCCCCACGCGGTTGTAAGTCCCCAACAGTCAGGTGGTTTATCCTCTCTTATGGAGGTAAACTATATATCTATTTTGCCTTAGATTTAGGTCGTACCTTGGCTCTCACCAAAAGCTCCCTAAATTTTGGATTCAAGGTTGATGTTTCCCTTTGCGGGCTACAAGCGTAAATCCTTATCTCTTAGGCATTTCCATGATGATGGATTATAAGCCCGAGTGTTCTAATAAAATGTCAAGTCAAATAATTAAACTTTCATCAAATTTCAAAAATATAAAGCTCAACCATAGGATAGTTTGGGATGCTCACTAGGTTTCCTAGTATCATGAGCATCCCCTACTCATCTCCATTTGGTTTCGATAATAACTCCCTCCTTTTGATCAATCTCACTTGATTTTTCAAAAATAATCAATTTGTTGATAGTCCTATCTTTAAAATCTTTGAAGACAATGATCATTTAACTTAATTGAGAGTGTTCTTAAGGAATCTCATTCCTTAAGATGTAATAAACTATGGGGGCTTGCCTCTATTGGGAACTTAACGAACCCAATTTAAATAAACCCTACTTTACTTTTCCATGCAAAGTAGGAGAAAGATCTCTGGTACATTCAAAGAGCCATTGTCCTTAGGAGTCCTTATTAGGTGATTAGGTCCATTATAGAATGGTGACTTCTGTCTCTCAAGATAGTACATCATTCCTCAATGTCGCACTCGATCACCCTAATGAGTACATCTGCGGATCTATGTGGTGTCCCAACAACATATTTTTAAAATTCAAATTTGGAAATATAAAAACACCACAGTAATATGAAAACCCTTACTAAGTCTTAACATAGAGATGTATAGGAGTAGATTTGGGCAAGTGTTGTGTTCTTTTCAAAGGAACTATACACTTGCAAATCCTGTGTGAACCCGTGTTAAGAGAAGGGAAGAGGAGTTCATAACACACATATTATACTATCATCACATGCAAGCTTGTAACTATTTATAATTAGCATTTCTTCATTTGCAACAATTGGTTTGTAAGTTTTGAAAGTAGTTTAGGATATAGGGTAGGCAAGCTTTCCTAAGTCCCTAAGGCATAACTTATTCCTATGGCTAACCCTTCTAAGTCTCTAGATTTAGGTTAAGTGTTCACTAATCACTATAAGTGTCTAAAGGCTAAGGAGCTCTTAGTGTCTACAAGAGTCCCAGATCTATGATGAGAAAGTTGAGAACTCACTCTGAAAGTGAGGTCAACAATTCTCTTCATCCCTGGCCACCAAAATATTTCTTTAAGATTCTAATATATTTTATTTTTTCCTGGATGAATTGTATAATTGGAGTGATGCACTTCATGTAAGATATTTCTCCTTAAGTCCCCAACACTTGGAATACAAACTCTGCCTCTATACTTCAGTAATTCACCCCCCTCCCCCCACCCCATCAACTTCATAGCTACTTTCACGAAGTTAAAAATTTTCTAAAACTCAACATCCTAAGATAAACATCTCGAATCTTAACTTTTAAATTTGATTATATATCCATTTGATTTAACAATAAAACACTATCATCTATGGATTTAACTATTAAATTTTTTTACCTTCTCAAATCTTAAATCAACTCCTCTTGTTGAGAGATCAACCAA
Source organism: Cymbidium sinense (assembly GCA_021442155.1). Taxonomy (NCBI): domain Eukaryota; kingdom Viridiplantae; phylum Streptophyta; class Magnoliopsida; order Asparagales; family Orchidaceae; genus Cymbidium; species Cymbidium sinense. The sequence continues at coordinate 136,803,143 of CM038222.1, forward strand.
TTTGCACTACCAAATATTTTTCTGCTTAAAGCATCAGTAACTACATTTGTCTTTTTCGGATGATATTAAACATCTAAATCATAATTCTTAATGAGTTCCAACAATCTCCTTTGCCTTAAATTTAGATCATTATGAGTGAAAATTTATTTTAAGCTTTAATGATCAGTGAAAACTTCACATCTCACTCTATATAAATAATGTTTCCAAATTTCAAGGAAATATAACTACTGCTAGCTCTAGGTCATAGGTTGGGTAATTTCTCTTATGATTTTTCAATTGTCTTGAGGCATACGCAAATATCCTTCCTTTCTGCATAAGTACACATCCCAAATCTCTTAATGAAGCATCACTATAAATTTAAAATCCTTTTGTCCCGCATGGAATGGTTAATACTGGTGCAGTCATTAAATAATTCTTTCAATTTTTGAAAAATATCGTCACATTGATCAAACCATTCAAACTTGACTGCTTTTTAATTTAACTTAGATAATGATATGACAATCTATGAAAACTCATCAATAAATCTTCTGTAATATCCTATCAATCGTAGGAAACTTCTCTCTTCTGTGATATTTGGTGGTCTGGGCCATTTGGCCATTGCTTTGACCTTATTTTGATCCACTAAAACACCTTCACTACTATTTACATGTCCCAAAAATATCATGTTGTTTAACCATAATCCACATTTTGAAAATTTTCATATAATTCATTCCCTATCAGAGCTTGCAAACTAATGTGAAGATGATTTGTATAAGCTGGTTCATCTCTAGAATATATTATAATATTATTTATGAATACAATCAAAAATGAATCCAAAAATGATTTAAAGATTATATTCATAAGATCCATAAATATTGTTGGGGGCGTTGGTTAAGTCAAAAGGCAATATAATATTCTATAAATTGTTTTTTTTTCTTAATATAAAGAAGTGTAAGGCATTAAAATGGATAAATTTAAATAGATTTAGTTTAATTTCACTTAATATTTATCATTCTTATCGGTCTAAAAATGATTCATATTAATGGTATTGTAAATTATCATAGGTTTATGGATTTCAAAATTTTGGAATAAAAAAAATCAATGTAAATGTGTTTCATTGAATTAAAAATAAGATTGACATGGGAATTCGTATCTATAATGGTGCATAAATCAAATCTCCTTGTTGATTTTATAATTATTCTTTTTAAAATGTAATTATTTATTACATGTAATCATCATTACATTTACTGATAATTGAAATAAAAAAGTCAAACTTCATATATATATATATATAAAAAGTTATAAAATCCTTTTTCATGTAATTACATTTTTTCCTCATATATCTCCAATTCGATGTGCCCTAAACCCATGCCAGATGCCACCACTCCTCTCATGTGTGTGCAGTTGACCCTCTCCTCCTTCTTCTTTCTCGATTGCATGCGTACGGAAGGAACGAGAGGAGATTGACGTTGATGGCTCGGTGGCTCGACAGTTTGGTAACAAGGATGACTTTCGTCTCCTTCAATTAGGGCACGCACATATGCGGCTTCTTCCTTCCGACCCCTCTCTTTCTCTATCTCACGTGTTCTACCTTTCCCTAAGTTTGTATTGATAGTGTCAATTTGATAAAAGTAATTAATTTTTTTCGATTATTACAATAAAAAACTAAAGTATTAAACTAAAATTGTAAAGTAATAATTAATTTAATATTGAATGCTAACCATGAGTGCATCAATTATTCTAGGTGTCTCTCAAAACAAAACAAATAGTCATTAAAGAAAGAGAAGATTCAGAAAAATTTATCATAAAGTGGGTAATTATGTTCCTGCATTACAGTAAATTTACTGTCAGAACATAATTACCCACCTTATGATGAATTCTTCTAAATCTTCTCTTTCTTTAATGATTGTTTGTTTTGTTCTGAGAGACACTTAGAAAAATTCACTATAAATATAGGATCATAATTACCCCCTTATAACATATTCTTTTGAATTTGCTCTTTAATGACTGTTTATTTTGTTCTAAGAGACATCTAGAATAATTGTTGCACTCATGGTTAGTATTAAATAGTAAATCAATTATTACTTTACAATTTTAGTTTAATACTTTAGTATTTTAAATCCACTTAATGTTATATGTTTTTCTCAAACAATTTAGTATTTCATATAGATAGTTAGCATTTAATACATTAACTATAGCTTATGCTATACACAAGAAAGAATGAAATTATTTTATCTATTTTACTAAGATGTGCCTTTTGTTATTTAACTTGTGTTATTTTATCTATACACAAGAAAGAACTTTTCTTACATTTATTTAAATAAATTCCACCAAGTATAAGATATAAAATATCTTCGAAGTTCATAAATTCCAACTAGAAACATCCAACACATAAGTACCAAGTTTTGTTTACAAGTATAAATATCCATAAATTGAAGTCATATAAAACATAAACTAAAATAATATCTATCTCTTGAAGTCACTCTAAGACTGTAAATATATTCATTCCTTCTATTTTCTATTTAGTTTTGAAGGTTACTTCAAAAATATAAAATAACTTACAATTGAATAATATTTTAAGAGAATAAATATGTTTTTTACACTATAATAAAACAAGATTACATAATTAATACGCATGATAGATCTACTATTAACATGATGTTGACATCACTTTTAGAGTGAGTTCTCAAACTCCTCATCATAGATCTAGGACTCTTATAGGCACTAAGAGTTCTTTAGTTTTAAGATAGTTCTAGTGATTAAGTGAACACTCAACCTAAGCCTAGAGACTTAGAAGGGTTAGTCATAGGGATAGGTTATGCCTTAGGAATTTAGAGGGACTTGTCTATCCTATATCCTAAACCCAATCCATGCTTTCCTCCTCAATTCAAATACCAAATCCAATTCAAATTCCAAAGTTCACAATCAATCATATGATCAAATCAAATCAAAATTCTCCATAAGCCTTGTGATTGAATTCTATGGCCTTAACTTTAGCCAAATCCAATTCAATCCAAATTTAATTGATTTGCTCAAAGATTAATTCAATTCCTTATTCATTTATCAAATCCAAATCCAAATTTGATTTCAAGTGATTAAACCCAAACTCAAATCCAAGTTCCAAAATCCCTTCCTAAGCCATGTGATCCACTTTCATAAGCTTAGCCAAAATCCCCTTTAAACCTAATCCAAACTCAATTGATTTCTTTATAAATCAATTATTCCATTATTTACATTCACAAATATAAATGAAATCCATAGCCAAATGATCAAAACCAAATCAAATTAAATCAAACTAAACCAAGACCCTTCTTAAGCCATATGGACCTACCTCCATATGCTTAACCAAATCTTAATCCAAATCAACCCAAAATTAATTGATTTCTTTATAGATCAATTATATGTTCAATTATCTTCAGAAATATAAATGAAACTCACATCCCAATGATAGAAATTAAATCAAACTAAAGCAAATTCCTTCTTAAGCCCTTTGACCTACCTCCATGAGCTTAGTCAAATTGGCCTTCAAATCAGTCCAAACTCAAGTGATTTTCTCATGAATCAATCATATATTCAATTATCTTCCCAAATATAAATGAAATATAAATTCAAATAGCCAAAACTAAATCCAAAATCAAATCAAAACTCAATTTATAGCCGTTAAGCCAATTTCTTGGACTTAACCAAAACCCACTTAAATCAAGCCAAAATCAATAAATTTTCTCTTGAATCAATCATTCCTTCAATCATCTATCCAAATATAAATGAAACCTACAATTATCTAGCCAAATTGAAATCAACCCAAATCAAGCCCAACTTAGCCCTTTTGACTTGAAATTTTCAAATGAACCAAAACCCATCAGCCCAAATTGATTGCAGTTGGATTTATATTTCACTCCTATGCTCATATATAAATCCAACCAAATCAATCGTTAAAACCAAGTCAGTCCACTTGACCCAAAGTGACCTAAAGAACTCATATGAATCAAGTTTTCATCCAATCTAATTTGAATTGAACCAAGGCCATCCAAACCTCATACCATGATGATCAATCACCCTAGGATGATCAATTCCCTTGAATTGGGTCAAACAAGTTAGCTTGGCCATTTGACCAAGTCAACCCTTAGCCCATATGAAACCCAAACTAGCCAAAACTCACAATACACCAAATCAATTAAAACCATAGATTCACACCAACTCACAATCAATGATTGAACATGACTTAACCCTCAATTGAGCCAAACTAAGTCAAATTGGTCATTTGACCCAAGTTGACCCAAATTGGCCTAAAAGGCCAAAATGGGTCAAATCATGATCCAACCCAAATTGATTGCAACCAATAACTCAAGTTCATTCCAAATTGATTATTGAACTTGACCAAAGCTATAATTGAGCCCAATTTGACCAATTGGTCAGCCTAGCCCAACTTAGCCCAAATTGACCTATAGGGTCAAATTGGCCAAAATCTAAATTAAATCTAAATTGATTCAAACCAAAGCTTGCAATAATTTTTAATTAATCAATTGAACATGAACCAACACTTAATCCAATCCAATTTGGTCAATTTGGTTAAATTAGTCAACTTGACCCATTTGACCCATTTAATTCCAAAATGAGCCAAAATCAAACCTAGGCCAAATTAATTAAAACCACTTGAACCAAAACTCTTCAAATCATCATTTGAACATAACCCAAGCCTTCGTTTGACCCAATTTGACCAATTGGTCGACCCAATCCAACATGACCCAAATTAACCCATTTGACCAAATGAAGCTAAAACCCATGAAACCAACTCATGGACCTTGCAACCTGATCTAACCCGACACAAACCCATCCTAGGTCAGCCCAAAATTATCCCAAAGCCAATTGGAGCCAAACCCAAGGCAAATCCCCTTTGGATATGCCTCCCCATGTGGGATTTTGCCAAAATTGGCAAAGTCCACTCTCCTATCATTCTTTGCAGCCATCAAGCACCCAAATGGGGTATCACCTAAGCAACCTATCCCACCCAAGTAGGCTAGGCTTGCCATGGACCAAAGGGAGGTGAGCTAACTCACCTCTCTCTCAAATCGAGAACCCATGGAAAAAGGGAGAAACCATCAGCCCACATCAAGCCTTGAGCCACCTCCCATGCATTCCTACAATCAAACTAAGCCATGTGGACTCAATTGTGACCACTCCAGTGCTCTGACGGCTGCAATCCCGTCCATCCACCTCAGCCAATTGAGGGGTATACCCCCTCAATTCTCATAGGAAAATGCATGCATTCATTTTTCTTGAGCTCCCAAGGTGATTTCAAAACTCCCTAACACTCCCCAAAGCATTTCCAAGCCTTCCCCACTTTGGATTTCATGTTCCCATGTGAAACCAAAACAGTGGAGATCATCCTTGATTCCAACTTTCTCATTTCTCAATTAAAACTCAATTTCTCTTACACACACCTTCCACGTACGTCGTCGAAGCCACACAAGTCATTTCCCAAGCTCCAAAGCCACCGGAGGATGGACTTCAACCAAAGCTGAATGCCCAAAGCTCGATTCTTGGCCTCCCGAGCAAATTGATTGGAACCAATCCAATTACTACTTAACAGGGCCTCATCTCTACTAGACGAAGTTTCCTCAAGCGTGTGAATCACTGGTCTTAGCTCCGGTGAAGTATTTTCCATGAAACTGAGCCTTAGCTTAAAATGGGTTGGAGTTTTTTGAATAAAATTTGCATGTGAACCAATCCTAGCTGTTGGATCTTCATGGATCCATCACACAAAGGTGTGGGGTTGTTTTGGAGTGAATCCAAGCTCAGGTAAGCTCAGATCGAGCGATCCATGGCAGACGGGCTTCGACGTTCATCGCTCACAGAAAGAGAATCATGGTTCGTCCGTTCCTCATGATGAGAATGGACAGTCATGATCAAATTATGCTAGAGCATCCATTTAATGCTTCCTTTACTGTGGATTTGATCATGGTCATCCGATCTTAGATCAGATGGCTCACGGGAAAGCGTACCCACCGCCATCCGAGTCAACTGCGAATGTGACTACTTAAATAGCCAATCTCGCAATGCCACGTGGAAAGCGCACCACATCATCCCGCCACATGGTGTCGACGGGATTAGGCTTAATTAAGGTTAATTTAATGATTTTTAAGGCTGAAACTTCCATAATTTATAAATAATTATAGGAAAATACAAAAAATACAAATAATGGCTCATTTTAAAGGTATTTCAGAGGGAAATCCATTAAAATTATTCTTAATTTATTTTGAATAATAATTTAGGCTGAATTAGGATTTTTATTAAAAAGTTAATTACTTTAATTACTCCTCAATTAATTAACTAATTAACCTCAAACTTTTTGAGATTGTTTAGGGGGATGACATCTGCCTCTCCTATTTTTTCTTTGGATTTATTGATTAATTGATTAGAAAAATTGATGGATTAAGCCTTAATTACCTTTTCAATTTAATTAAGTGATAATTAAGCATATGAACATTAATTAATCAACTAATTGGACTCCTTGATCACTGTTTAATAGTGGGGAGATTTAGGGAATTGGGTTGGGACCTCTCTCCTAATCCTTTCCCTAAGTTTCCTTCTATTTTTCAACAAAATACTAATTAATTAACTAATTAATTACTTAATTAGTTGAATTTGAAACTCAATTTATAATAAATCATGTTTAATTGGATGAGAGGCTTAGGGAGTTAGGTTGGGACCTCTTTCCTAACCTTTTCCTTTTAAGTCCATTTCATTTCAAAGGGTAATTAATTAAATTTGGCAATTAAATAAAGAGAAATAGATTAATGGATTAATGATTTAAAGGATTCATGTCATGATTATTTCGACAAGTGAAAGTTTAAGTACCCAACATCGATTGCTAGTTTTAGATTTTAAGATGAAAGATTGTAAGAGAAAAAATAAATCAAATTATTATCCTAAGATTTGATTGGGACACAAAAGAACACAAATAAAAATATTTTTAAGAGCAAGTTACAAGTGCTTAGAATTTGGGATGCTCATAAAGAAGCTAATATTATATGAGAAAAAGTAGAAAGTGAAATTAAGCAAGTTGCTAAAAATGTGCTTGGAGAATCAAAAGGAAAAGCTTCTTTTAATAAAAATCGTTAGTGGTGGAGTCAGAGTGTGCAAGAAAAGATAAGAAATAAGAAGCATTGTTATAAAATTTGGTTTAGATGTAAAAACTTAGAGAATTGGGAAAGATATAAAGTGACTTGTAGAGATTCTAAGAAAGCAATATATGATACAAAAAAATTAACTTTTAGTGATTTATACAATAGATTAGATACCAAAGAAGGTGAAAGATGCATGTATAAGTTAGCCAACCAAAGAGACAAGAGAAGTAAAGACCTACTTCAAGTGAGATGTATTACGGATGAAGATAATAAAGTACTTTCTTAGAAAAGGATATTGAAAATAGGTGGATGAGATATTGTGATAAACTTTTCAATGAAGGATCTGAATGTACGATTGATTTTAGCAACCTTAATACCCTAAACAAAAATAGAGAATTTTATTTTTATCGTCATATTAGTAAATCTAAAGTTAGAGAAGCTTTAAAGAAAATGGTTAGAATATCAAGGAATTTCTTGGCTTATAAATCTTTTTAATGTTATTTTAAAGACTAAAAAGATATCAGATGAGTGGAGAAAGAGTTTGTTGGTTTCTATATTTAAGAATAAAGGTGATGCACAAGAGTGTGCAAATTATAGAGGAATTAAGTTAATGTGTCATACATTAAAATTATGGGAGAGAGTAATTGAGCATAGGTTACGATGTGATACAAAAGTTTCTCACAATCAATTTGGTTTCATGCCAAGTAGATCTACTATGGATGTTATACATTTGTTAAGAGGTTTGATGGAGAAGTATAAAGAAAGTAAGGAGGATTTACATATGATATTTATTGATTTAGAGAAAGCTTATGATAAAGTTTCAAGATATGTTCTTTGGAGAGTTCTAGAATAGAAAGGAGTTAATATTGGTTATATTCAAGTGATTAAGGATATGTATACTAGAGCTGTTACTTGTGTCCAAACACAAGGAGGATTGACAAAATATTTACCCATTTCAATTAGATTACATCAAGGATCAGCTTTAAGCACTTATCTTTTTTCTTTAGTTATGGATGTTCTTACTAGGCATTTACAAGAAGATGTACCTTGGTGTATGCTTTTTGCTGATGACATTCTTCTTGTTGATAAGACTAGAGAGGAGTCCAAGAGAAACTTGAATTATGGAGGTCAACATTAGAGTCTAAAGGTTTTCATTTAAGTAGATCTAAAACTGAATATATGGAGTGTAATTTTAGTTGTAGAAGTTCTAGTAGTAGTGTTGTAAAATTAGGTGAACAAGTCATTAATAGGAGTAAGCGATTCAAATATTTAGGCTCTATTGTTCAAAATGATGGTGAAATAGATGGAGATGTTATTAGTAGAATTCAAGTTGGATGGTTGAAGTGGAGGAATGCATCTGGTTTGTTGTGTGATAGAAAAGTTTCACTTAAACTTATGGAAAATTTTATAAGATGGTGGTAAGACGCAATGACTTATGTGCGAATGTTGGCCAATAAAAGAGAAGCATAAGACTAAGTTAAGTGTTACAGATGAGGATGCTCAGTGGATGAGTGGCTTTACTCTTACAGATAAAATAAAATGAGTATGTTCAAGAAAAGTTGGAGTAACTCCGGTAAAAGATTAGAGAGTTGCCTTAGATGGTTTGGCCACATAAAGCATCGGCCGCCCGATGACCCGGTTAGGAGAGTAGATGCATTAGATTTGCCTTATGTTAAGAGAGGTAGAGGTAGACCTAAAAAGACTTGGTTATGATGTATAAAAAATGACCTTAGTATACTTGAATTAAATGAGAATTTGACACAAAATAGGACACAATGGGGACGAAGGATTCATATAGCTGACCCCACTTAGTTGGATAAAGGCTTGTTGTTGTTGTTGTTGTTGGATTAATGGATTAATGACATGATTAATTAAATTAAAAATATAATTACATGTGATTTTCTTTAATTGATTCATGGGTAGACCTTTAGGTGTTTAATAACCTAAAGGTGTTTAATGAAATTACGATTTGCCTATATGTGTAAGAAAATCATAAAAGTAATTAAGTTCCTTAAGCTTAATTAATTATTAATTGTGAGCCAATTTCATTAAGCCCTTTCATTTCATAGGACCATTGCTAATTTACTTTTCAATTCATTTGCTTATTACATTGGCTCATAATTATTTAGTTAATTACTTTAAGGTAGCATAGGTGGGGGTTAATTAATTGAGTTAATTCATATCTTAGCTTATTTAATCCATAAAATTAACCTAATTACCTCTCATTAAATCAAATTAACTTATAAACATGGGATGGGATTAGGATTAGCAACCCTCTACTCACTTTCTTTAAATCAAATCAAACATAAAATTAAAAGTGACATTAAAAAAAGCTTTAGTTTGCCTTAAGTAATTTTATTTGATATGATTGCCCTTAGGAGTTAATTTAATTGAATGAGATTACATGTTTGTGTTTTATTATTCATTTCCAATCATATTAAATATTGTATGTCACTTGATTCATGCATTTATCTCTTACCAAATTAATTAAATTAAATAATTTCTTTTATGTTAAGCTTGTGTGTGTTGAATTAAATATATAATATGTGTGGCTATTTTCACTATTAAATCAAAGTTATTTTCAAAAATTTATAAGTCAACTATGATATTTGGAGTGATAATAGTTATAAATACCTATAATCTTGCATGTGTCTATGACTTAGAACATGTGATATGGAGTTCTCTTTCTTTAGTCTATATGGATTTACATAAAGTTTGAATATCAACAAGTGTATATCCCATTTGAAAAGGACATAACATTTGTTTGAATTCATTCCTATGTATTTCTATGTTAGAATTTAGATAGGGCTTTAGCTCACATGTGTAAATAATTCAATTGAAAGAAATGTAACTTTTGCATGATTTTTTATTCTTGTAGTTACTTGTACATTCATGTGTATTCAAGAATAGTGGGTATATTTAGTCTGGATATTCCGGGGATGCAAAGCTTTAAGTAGCCTCAAGGAGGTCTTTACATCACTCCCCTAGTTTAACAATGGTAAAATACTTGCTTAAAATTTTTATACACTTGAATGTGCATTTAACTAATGAATGAAATCCTCCTTTAGTTCACATGTATAGATAATTCAATTGAAAGAAATAGAACTTTCACATGAATTTTCCATTCTTGTAGTCACTTGTGCATTCATATGTATTCAAGAATAGTGAGTATATCTAATCTGGACATTCCGAGGATACAAGGCTTTAAGTAGCCTGAAGGGGGGACTTTATCTCACTCCCCTAATTTGATAATAGCGAAGTACTTGTTTAAAACTTTTATACACTTGAATGTGCATTTAACTAATGAATGAAAATCTCCTTTAGTTCACATGTATAAATAATTCAATTAAAAGAAATAAAACTTTTTCATAATTTTTCCACCCTTGTAATTACTTGTATATTCATGTGTATTCAAGAATAGTGGGTATATCTAGTCTAGACATTCCGGGGATGCAAGGCTTTAACTAGCCTAAAGGAGGTCTTTATCTTACTCCTTTGGTTTAACAATGATGAAGTACTTGTTTAAGACTTTTATACACTTGAATATGCATTTAGCTAATGACTGAAAATCTCATTTTTCTACAAAATACAGTTATATATCTTTCATTTAAAGTGTGCTAAAAGAAACATATTGTATGTGTGATTATACTTAGAATTTAATCATATGCATGTTACATATGATGGAAAGGAATGGTTGGACATATGTCATGTGATAGTAATTCAATCAAGTTAAGATGTCTTTCATATTGAATAAAATTATTTAAAGTGAATCTAAACTTAGGATTAATTTAAAATATGTAATAAGCCTTTCACTAAAGAGAACTAAATCTAATTGACATGCTTTAGAAGTGACTTAAGATAGGGATAAAAGAGTGCAATCCTCTCTTTTCCTCTCTTTCTAACACTTGGTTGCTAAGTGTAAGTCAAATGAAACAAAAGAAAAAAATACTAAGTAAAATTCTCAAATCAATTAAATCACTTAAAGTGAAATCAACCTTTTATGATTAAACATCCTTTCATACTTAGAAAATCATAACAAAGCTTAGTTAAGGAAAACCACATAAGCCTTGATACACACACATTAGAATTAAGTCACCATTTCTAGCTCTATGTCAGGACAGTGCATGGTATGATGTGTGTTTTATTTTATGATGTATTATTTTAGACTGAATATTAGAGTGTATATTTCATAGACTGGATGTTAAGCCGTGATTATCCTATTCAAGTTTTCTGCAAGGGATTATGCTTAACGGGTGCTTAAAATAAATATAAATACTCTCTTTGACAGGTTGCTTAACCCCTAAGCATAATCCAAATTAGGACAGGTGGGCATGGTTAACCATGTGCGGGGTGCTAAGTCCAAATTATTCATATAATTGCTTGAGTTGTATGGTGTGTTTAGCTAAAACTTATTTTACAGTGTAGTTAGATTTACTTTTTCCTATTTATAATGTAATTTTGCATTAGGAATTAGGATTAGTGTTATGGGAGATAAAGATGAACATTGGCCAGAAGGCTTAGCCCTAGGGTGCTATGTGATGCCTTGAAGCCTACCAAATCAAAAGGAGCAAATCAAATGAGGAAATGAAGGAGACACGAAGACTTGAAGATTTGAAGACCCCCCATAACATCTATCATTTGTAAATTATAATTATTCTTTCATATTCCTAGTTATATAAGGGTAGATCTCGACTACCCATTTCTCTTTTTCGGGTTGTACGATGGTACCCGACTACACTGGCCTCTTATTCTTCTGTGTTAGATTTTTAAAATTGATTGATGTTATGTTTAAATTGAGCGATAGAAACAACATGCATTTTTATAGTTTCTTCATGAAGGGTGATTTAATGTGTGGCCTGGATCCGATTAGGCCCTTAGGAAAAAATAAATCTTTTACTCAACTATAACTCATAATTAAATTTCTAAATAACTCATAACATCACATAAATCCTAGGCATTAAATCAAGATAATTAAAAAATTTAACAACCCCTTAACTAAATATTGTATGTCTAACACCATGCATATCATATTATATCACTTTTACAAAATGAGGGCCTCCGTTCTTACACACTTGACCTATGAGAGCAACTCCTGCCAACAGAGCTTCGCCCTCTTCTCTTTTGATTTAGCCCATAACTCATTTCAACATGTATTTAGGCATACAAAAATCCTATGGCCTTTGTCAAAATAAAGTGTCGAAAATGAAATAAAAAAATGAAAAGATTTGCATTAGACTAAGTCATTGCTCATACCACTCATACTATAATCTCTTAGGGAGTGAGTTTAAGGACTTTTGTCTCTTTCTAAATAATAACAATCCAACTATCTTGCAAAAGCAAATAACTTGTCTACATGGTTTTAAAGCATTGGGGGAGTTAGCTGATTGCCACTCCAGGTGGTTATAACTCCAGTAGTCGGGTCATTTACTCTCTCTTGTATAGGTAAACCATATACTCATTTTCACTTAAATTTAGGTCATGCTTTAGCTCTCACCAAAACTCCCTAGATTTAGGATCCGAGGTTGTTGTTTCATTCGGGCTATAAGCATAAATCCTCATCTCTTAGGCATTTTTCATAACCTTGTGTTGTTGGATTATAAACCCTAATAAAAATTGAATTCAAACTAAATAATTCTCTTCAATTTCAAACATATAAAACCCAATTATAAGATAGATTGGAGTGCTCACTATGTTTCTTAGTATCATGAGCACTCCCTACTCTTTCCCTTTGGCTTCGATAATAAGTCTCTCTCCTTTTGACCTATCCCGATTAATTTTTCAAATATAGCCAATTTTTTGATAGTCTTATCCTTGAAATATTTGAAGACAATAATTGTCTACTTTAATCGAGAGTATTCCTAAAAAATTTACCTTCCTTACAATGTAATTAACTACGAGGGCTTGCCCCCATAGGGAACTTTAGAACTCAATTTAATATAAACCCTACTTTATTCATCCATATAAAGCAAGGGAAAAATCTTTGGTATATTCGAAGACCCATCATGCCTTAGGAGTTCTTATAGGTGATTAGGTCCATTGAAGGGTAATGTCCCTATCTTTTGAGATAGTATATCATACCTCAATGTTGTACCTGATCACTTCAATGAGTACCCCCTCAGATCTGCGTGGTGTCTCCCATACATCCCGAAAATAAACACCACATGCCTTAGGAGTCCTTATTAGATGATTAGGTCCATTAAAGGGTGATTTCTCTATCTTTCGAGATAGTATATCATACATCAATATAGTACTTGATCATTTCAATAAGTACCTCCTATGATCTGCATAGTGTCCCCCCACATCTCAAAAATAAACACCACACATGAACAATATGTAAAATATGTTTAAAAAATTCAACTGTGGTGTTTATTTTTTTTATCTTTTGGTGTTGGTGTTTTGTGTGTATATGTGAAGGGACACCACACAGATTCGCAAATGTACTTATTAGGGTGATCGGGTACGACATCAAGGAATAGTATACTATCTCGAGAGATAGATGTCACTACCCGATAATGGACCTAATCACCTAATAAGAACACCTAAGGCATGATGGGTCTTCGAATATATCAAAAAATTTTCTCCTATTTCATATGGAAAAGTAAAGCAGTGTTTATTTAAACTAAGTTCGTTAAGTTCTCTATTGAGGCAAACCTCCATAGTTAAATGCATCTTAAAGAAAATGAATCCCTTAAGAATACTCTCAATTAAAGTAGGCGATTGTTGTCTCCAAAGAATTCAAAGAAATGACTATCAAAGGATTGGTTGTATTTTTGAAAATCAAGTGGGAGAGATCAAAAGGGGAGAGTTCTTATCGAAACTAAGGGAGATGGGTAGGGAGTGCTCATGATACTAGGAAGCCTAGTGAGCACTCTAATTTATCCTATTATTGGGATTTATATATTTGAAATTGAGAAGATTCATTTGTTTGAATTAAATTTTTTTAGAAATTTAGGACATATAATTTCACAATACAAGATTGTAAAAATGCCTAAGAGGTGAGGATTTATGCTTGTAGCCCACAAAGAAAAATAATGACCTTAGATTCTAAATATTGAGAACTTTGGAGAGGATCAAAGCACGACCTACATCTAAGGCGAAAGTGGGTATATGATTTACCTCCACAAGAGAGAGTAAATCACCCGACTGTTGGGCTTATTACCGTCTGGAGTGACAGTCAACTAACTCCTCTTATGCTTTAAATCCATATAGGCAAGTCATATGCTTTGCAACATGGTTAGATTGTTACTTACTTAGAAGAGAAACTAAGTCCTTAAACTCACTCCCTAAGAGACTAGATCATGAAGGGCATGAGTAGTGACTTAATCTATTACAAATTTTGTCAAGTTTTATTTAATTTTTAAACTTTTTCTTTTGACACGGGCTGTAGGATTTTGTATGCCTAAATGCATGAGAAATTGATATGTGCTAAATTAGAAGAGAAAGAGGTGTCTTTCCATTAAAGGCTCTTATAGGTTAAGCATTTATTCTCAGGCACAGATGGAAGCCCTCTCTTAGCAAGCGTGGAAGAATATGATATGCATGATATTATATATTCAATTATCCAACTAAGGGGTTGCCAAATATTTTATTATCTTGATTTAATTCCTAGGCTTTTATGTGAGGCTATGAATGGTTTTAAATTTTTAGTTATGAGTTATTAATGGGATAAAAAATTTATTTTTTACCCTAAGACCCTAATTGCATACAGGCCGGACAGCAATCACCGATCATAAAGAAACTATAAAAATGCATGTTATTTCTAATGCATAAGTTAAACAAAATATCAAATAATTTTATAAAGCTATCAAAAAAAAATAAGAGGTTGATGCGGTCGAGTACCGTCGTACAACCGGAGTGGTAGCCGAGCTCTACCCTTATACATCCCGATATAATGAAAGAATAATTACAATTATGAAATGATAAGTGTCATGGGGGAGGGGCCTTCATTCTTCATTCTATTCTTTACTCTTCATCTTTCATTTCGTCATTTTTGATTTGTTCCATTTCTTTCTTTATCTTGGTTTAATTGAGATGTTGTTTGCTCCAAAGGCATCATATTCATTGTCTTATAACCAATGCTCACCTTAATCCTCATAACACTTATTCTATATCCTAATGCAAAAATTACATTAAAATGAAGAAAAGTAAATCTAGCTACACTTGTAAAATAAATGTTAGCTAAACACATCATACAACTCAAGCAGTTATAGGAATGATTTGGACTTAGCACCCCACATATGGGTAACCAAGTCCACCTATCCTAACTTGGGCTATACTTAGGGGCTAAGCACACGCATTAAAAGTATTTATATTTTTTATTCTGATGACCCCTTAAGCACAACCACATAAAATATGATTAATAGGCTAACATTCAAATTACACACATACACTCTAACATCCAATCTAAAATAATACATCACAAAACTAAACATTCATCAAACCATGCACCGCCCTAATATAAAGCTAAAAATGGTGACTTAGCCTAATGTGCATGTGTTAGAGATTGTGTGGTATGTCCTAACTAGGCTTTAGAGTTGATTTGCTAAGTGTGAGAGATTTAATTTATGAAGGGTTTATTTTTCTTTAGATGGTTCAGTTGATTTAGATATTTTACTTAATGTTTTCTTTTGTTTCATGTAGCCTGCACTTAGCAACTAAGTATAATAAAATGAAGAAAGAGAGAAAGAGTCTCTCTTTTATCCCTACCTTAAGTCATTTCTAAGGTAAGTTAATTAATGAATTTTTTTTAGTGAATAGTTTATTATGTGCTTTAATTAACCCTAAGTTTAGATTCATTCTAAATAGCCCTATTCAATAAGAAAGGCATCTTAGGATTAATTAGGATGGATTACTATCACATAACACACACTCACTCATTTCTTTCCATCATGTATACCATGCATATGAATAATCCTAAGCATACCTATACATGCAATGTAAATCATAGCACACTTTGATGATGAATGCAAAGAAGTGTATTTAGAAATTTAAATATTTCATTCATTGATTGAATTATAAATGCATATCTTTGTTAGGTAGAAAAGAGGGATTTTTCATCCATTAGCTAAATACACATTCACATGTATAAAAGTTTTAAATGAGTATGGTGTCATTATTTTCTACACCAGTGGTATAAGGTACAAGACCTACTTAAGGCTACTTAAAGCATCACAATCCCAAGATGTCCAAACTAATATACTTATTTTCTTAGATACATATAAAAATATGAATAACTATAAGGATAGAAAAATCCATGCAAAAGTTATTTTTTATTTATTTAATTTTTGATTTCATTCACTAGTCATATGATACATGCATATGTATAAAAATTTTTAAGTGAGTACGACGCCATTATTTTCTAGGGGCGTAAGGTACAAGACCTACTTAGGGCTACTTAAAATCTCGCAGCCCCGAGAAGTCCAGACTGATATACCACTTTTCTCAAATACCTATACATGTATAAAAAGAACCAAATGGATAGAGAATCATGCAAGAAATTATGTTTGATTTAGTTGTATGATTTACATGTATAACATGAAATTCTTCATAAGCCTTAACATGAAGGAGCATAAGAGTATATAGGCAAGTGTTGTGTTCTTTTCAAATGAACTATACACTTGCAAATCTTATGTGAATCCATGTTAAGGTCGGGAAAGAGAATTTCATAGTACACATCTTATACTATCATCACATATGAGCGTATAAATTTTTGTAATTAACATTATTTCATTTATAATAATTGAATTATAGATTTTTGAAAGTAGTTTTTGATTTAATAGTCATTATAGCCACTCATATTCTTAATTTAAGACAGCATATGTAATTTGACATAAAAGAAAATATTTTATTTAATTAATTTTGAAAAGAAATGAATGCATGAGTTCATATGAAAAATAATATTTAGCATGATTAGAAAGAAATAAATGAATGTAAACACATGATTTCATTCATCCCTAATTAATTCTTAAGGACAATCATATTAAATAAAGTTATTTAAAATGAACCAAGATTTTTTAAAGGCATTTTTATCTTTGAATTTGATTTGATTTAGAAAATATGAGAGAGGTTTGTTAATCCTAACCCATTTACCCATGTGTGAATTAGTTTTGTTTGAAGAAGAGTATTTAAGTTGATTTTATGTTTTGATTAGGTTAAGGTATGAATTAAATGAATTAAGTATCCCTTACCTATATCACATTAAGTAAGCAATTAATGAGCCAATATGATATACAAATGTAAATTTGCTCATTTCTCTTAAGGTAATAGGGAGCTACCCAAGATTTAAAAGGTTTAGGTGTGATGAATTGGTTTTTAATTTTAATTTCATTAAGCTTTAAATGAATTGATTAAAACATTTTTAATTTGAATGAATGAAAATTAACTTGGAAAGGAGGAAAGGCCAATCTTAGTCCTTAGTCAGTATTAGATTTTGATTTCCTTATTTTGAAAATTTAATCAATTAATCATCATTAACCCATTAATTAATTTGATTTTAAAGATAAAGAAGACTTAGGAAATGAATTAGGAAAAGTATCCCACATTTCAAGTGATCAATGATGTTCAAAATTATGTTTGTTTGTTCATTCCTTAATTACAATTAATTAGAAGTTACTTAAATAATTTTCCTAATTAAGTAATCAATAAAATTCCAAAAAAAATAGGGGAGGCACAAGTCATCCCCTAAACATCCGGAGAAAATTTGAGATTAATTAAGTGCTTGATTAAGGTATAATTAAGCTAATTAGATTTTTGATAAAACTCTAATTAAGCTAAAATCACTATTTAAAATTAATTAATTATAATTTTTCTAGATTCTCCTCTGAAATATCTTCAAAATGAGCCTAAGTTTAGATTTTTTTTTTTTTTTCTACAATTAGTTATGATTTTAGGAAGTTTCAGGATTAAAATCTAATTAATTAGCCCTAATTAAAGCCTTAATCTCATCGAACCATGTGGCTACTGACGCAATGTGCTTTCCACATTATGCGTTGAGATTGGCTATTTAAGTAGTCACATCTGTGTGCTAACTCAACCAGCGATGGCTTTCTCTGTGGGACCGTGATTCGATCCACAATTTATGGAAGGAATCGAGGGCTCTACTGTGGGATTTGATCAGAGCCATTCATCTCGATCACGCGAGATGGATGGCTCATGATCTATCCTATTCGCGAGTGACAAAAAATGGATGTCGACCGTCTTCCCTCGCTTGATCCGAGCTCACCCGAGCTCGGATTGTCTCCAAATTCTTCTCACACCTTTGGTGAAAGGAGACGCACACATCCAACAGTCAATTTTGCATAAGATTTGAATTCCCTTCTAAAAGGAGTAACCCACATTTCGTTATAGCTACAGTTTTAAGGAATTATCTCATCGGAGCTAATGTCCAGTGGTGCAATGCCAGAGATAGCTTCTCCTAATTGAGGCGCGACCCTATTGAGGAGCTTTGAGCTTGATTTGGTGTTCAAGGCTCGGTTGACCAATCCACGCATGTGAAGGCTTCGACTTTGATCGAACTCACACCTCTGGCCATTTGAGAGCTTTGGAATTGGTTTGGATGTGCTCGATGAAGTATAGTGATGGTGTGGCTAAGAGAAATTTAGATTTGGTTTAGTGGAGAGGGAGTATTGCTCAGGAATGGGATGCCCTATTTCGACCTTGCTCAGAGGAGATAAATGTCAAATTGAGAGGGCTTGGGGATCCTTGGAAATGCTCTGAGGAGTTTCAGAATGAAGTTAGGAGGGCTCACAATGCAAGGGTCTGTGAATTCCTCTTCGAATTGAGGGGGTATACCCCTCAATTTCCCATCATTGATGGATGGCGCATGTGCACGTTTTGCACTGGCTCACCACCGTCTGGCCACGGGAGTTATCTCCATCAAGGTCAAGCCACACGCCAGGGATGGGAGGAATGATGGGGAGCTACCATGCGGATGGGAAAGTTGACTTTAATTTGGATTGATTGGTTTTAAGCTTTAAATCCTATGGTTTGATGGCTAATCCCCTTGGTGGGGTCCACTTAGCTTTTGAGCTAATTTTAGAATGAAGTGGGACAAGCTTGGGTCAGGTTTGACTAAGTCTTAAGGTCCCATAAGTTGGTTTGGAGGGATTTGGCTTCATTTGGTCAAAAAGGTTTATTTGGGCTAGGTTGGGTTGGGTTGACTAATTGATCAAATTGGGTCAAACCAAGACTTGGGTTAGGTTCATATGATGATTTGGGATATTTTGGTTCAATTAATTTGGATTGGTTTGGCCTAGGTTTGAATTTGACTCATTTGGATTCAAATGGGTCAAATTGGTCAACTTGACTAACTTGATCGATTTGACCAAATTAGGTTGGGTTAGGTGCTGAGTCAAGTTCAATTGGTTGATCAAAAATAATTGTAGGCTTTGGTTTGGTTTAATTTGAAATTAATTTGATTTTTTGTCAATTTGACCTTTTAGGTCAATTTGGGCTTGCTTGGGTCAAGTTGATCAATTAGTTAACTTGGGCTCAATCACGGCTTTGGTCAAGTTCAAAAAGTGATTTGGAATGAACTTCAGCCATTGGTTGCAATCAATTTGGATTAAATCAAGATTTAACTCATTTTGGCTTTTTAGGCTAATTTAGGTCAACTTAGGTCAAGTGGCCAATTAGGCTTGGTTTGGCTCAATTGATGACATGTTCAATCATTGATGATGAATTTTGAGTCAATGGTTTCAATCAATTTTGCATATGATGAATTTTGGCTAGTTTGAGTTTCATTTGGGCTAAATGTTGACTTGGTCAAAGGCTAAGTTTGACTTGGCTTGACCCAATTCAAGGTGGTTGACTACCCCATGATGATTGCAAGTACCATAAGGGATGAACTCCATCATATACATTCATAACATAAATTTATATTTCAATTATTTCATGCATTTATGAAGGTGTATATGTTAGTGCAAAGCATTAAATCATTCAAATATGTACAAGAACATGAATAACAATATGTATAACTAACATTTAGACTATTTATTCAATATAAAAGAGCTAAGAAAATGAATCATTAATTACAATAGAGAAGTATTTTCTAATCATTCACAAATTCATTCAATCCTAAGAAGAAATAAAATTTTATTATAAATGTAAGAATATAATTACCAACATTATATTGAATTCTTTTGAATCTTCTCTTTTTTTAATGACTACTTGTTTTGTTCTGAGAGACACATAGAATAATTATTGCACTCTTGGTTAGTAGTCAATAGTAAATCAATTACTATTTTATAATTTTAATTTAATACTTTAGTATTTTAAATCCTCTTAATGTTATATATTTTTCTTAAACAATTTAGTATTTCATATAGATAGTTAGCATTTAATACATTAATTATAGCTTATACTATACACAAGAAGGAACTAAATTATTTTATCTATTTTACTAAGATGTGTCTTTTGTTATTTAACACTCGCATTCATCATAAAATCATTATTTATTTTCTAACCAAGTTGATTTAATTATTAATAATATTGACTATCATATTAATTTGAGTTAACTATTTTATTTAATATATATACCACTCTCTAGTTATTTTAATCAAATACTCTCTTTCTAATTTAATTTAAGCTAAAAATTTTTATAATTCTTCTCATTTAATATTTGCTTCATTTAACATAATAACATAATAACATAACATCTATTTTACTAAGATGTGTCTTTTGTTATTTAACACTTGCTTACTTTTTCTTCTAGTATATTTATACATGTACAAAATACAATATAATATTCCCTAAATTTGTATTGACAGCGTCGATTTGGATTCAAATCAATGTTGTCGATTCAATAGAAGTAATTATTGTTTTTTTTATTATAGACTAATGCAAGTTGGCACACCCTCCTTGTAAGAACCTTAGTTCAAATCACTTTGAACCTAAGTACTAATTACTTTCGAAGGACTCATGACACTAATGAATAAACTATGAATACAAGTTGATTATTCATTCACTTGAAACATATTATTTCTAATAAGAAGTTTTCGGTGGCTATTAACTTCAACCTGAAAAATTAAATGACGAGTGGCGAGTTACTATTAAAAACTGTTAGAACTATAAGAAAATAAATTAGTAATTAAGAAATAAATTTAACACAAATATATAAATAAAATGAAAGTAATGAGATTGAAATAGTCTGGGAGGGAGGCGTGTCGATGACACTATCCTAGAGTAGCAATTTATGCTCTATTTTCTACTGAGATACAACTGCCTCGATCGACGCAGATTGATCGGGCAAAAAACTTCAATCGCGTCTCTTGTTGCCCAAAAATTAAATGAAGAGAATGACAAGAAAATTGTGAATGGAGAAAGGAAAGAATATTCAGATTTTGTTCTTACATTCAAGCTCACATTATCTTCTATTTATAGGTGAAGAATGAAAACTCAATATTAAGTCACCTAATTATGATTTATAGGCATTACTAGCCATTATTTTAAGTTAAAAATTAATTTATCTATATTTATTTAATTTATGTCATAAGTTATAAAATTTAATATTCTTTTTAATAATGTTTTAAGAATAACATATATATATATATATATATATATATATATATATATATATATATATATATATATATATATATATATATATATATATATATATATATTAATGTTATGATATAACGTTATAACATTATATTAACATTATAATATAACATTAAAATAATATTTTTTTCTTTTATTTTCCGTAACAATTCTCTCTAATAATAAAAAATATATATTTATAAATAAACTTAAGGTGAATAAAATAAGAGATCAAGAATTAAAATTTTTAATTTGGACAACTTTTATCATGCATTCGATGAAAGTACCTTCCAAGTTTGAACTTTCACTTAGTATAATCAAAATCTACAATAATAAATACTATAGTAACCTAAGTTTTGAACTAAG
This sequence comes from Cymbidium sinense, assembly GCA_021442155.1. NCBI lineage: Eukaryota > Viridiplantae > Streptophyta > Magnoliopsida > Asparagales > Orchidaceae > Cymbidium > Cymbidium sinense. The sequence continues at coordinate 136,825,153 of CM038222.1, forward strand.
TATATAAATTATTATATCATTTGGTATACACATAATATAGATATAAAGTTCTACTCAAAAAAGGCCATACGCTTTCATCTCAATTCATAAGTGTTTTAGGATCTTAATAAGATCTCATTACAGCGGCATATTACTATAACACTTATATAGGTGAGATCTCCAAGATACACTACAATTATAGTATCTCACAAATTTTTTGTCTTTGATCTCATTAAGAGCTATAGCTCAACCTTATTTTCATTACAGTTTAGCACAAATATATCTATGTATGATATTTATAATATTTAGAATTGTGTTTTTACCAGTCATTCAATCAGGTTCGGTTTTACCACATTGAACCTTCTATCATGGTGTTTTTAATCTGAAAGTTGGGTTTCCACTGTGATGACTATTTTAATCTCATCCCTTCTAATGATCTCAATATATAAATCTCTGCAACCCCTTTCATCAATGGATCTGCAATATTTTTCTCAGAGCAAATAAAATGATAAGTAACAATACCTCTTTTATATAATTCATATAAAGAATTATATTTTATTCTCATATGACATTTTTTATCATTGCATTTTGTACTTTTTACTTTTGCTATAATGAATTGATTATCACAATTTATTAAAATAGCAAGTAAAAGTTTTTCAATACAAGGTAAACAAAATAATATACTTTTAAGTCACTCAGCTTCAAAAGTAACAAGATCAAGTGCTATAAATTCTGCTTCCATAGTAGATCTAGAGATTAATGTTTATTTAGTAAATTTTTATGATATTACACCACCACAAAATGTGAAGACATAACTATTAGTGGCTTTTGTTTCACTACCGTCAGCAATTCAACTAGCATCACAATATCCTTCTAGTACTATAGAAAAATCACTATTAGTGGCTTTCCAATGAGTTTCACAAGGATTACTAATATATCTACTCAATTTTCCTACAACATAAGCCATATCAAGTCGAGAATAAACTGTTAGATGCATAAGATAACCAATTATTTGAGAATATTTTAATTGTGATACGCTATCACCTAAATTATTTATAAGATGTAAGCTAGAGTTATATGAAGTGCCTACAAGACTCATCTAATTAAAATTTTAAGAAGTTTTTGAATATAATGTGATTGAGTAATAGAAATGTTATTTGCATTTCTAAATCGTTTGGTCATAAAAAAGTAATGTAAAGTAAAAATAGTGAATTAAATACTTTATAATTGTTTGGTTGTATGTAAAGTAAATACATGAAAACTATATTTTCTATTTAGTTGGGTATATTTAAAGTAAAGTAAATATGTGTATTCTGAATACTATTATATGTAGAGTAATTATAGGGATTTTTTTCATTAATTGAATCATTAAACTAATAAATTAAATATATATTAAAATATAAATAAATTATAAATAAAAATTTACTACTTAGTTAAAAGAGGATTACGATATATTTATTTTAAAATTAAAAGTGAAAAATTGGGCATTGTGGAGAACCTCTATGCAACTTCAACTGATAAATGAATTTATTTTAATGATATGTTATGTAACTTAAAATATTTTTATTTACTTTCATAAGAAGCTCTATATATATATATATATATATATATATATATATATATATATATTGAAGTTTTTATGTAGTATATATAATATATAATAAGAATATGGTATATATATAACTTCTCTAATAAATAAATAAATAAATGAATCTCTAAAAAAATCAAAAGCGAAATTAGAAGAATCTTTCATATTTATGATCAGGAAATAAAAGATTTTGTTGCGGATACTGTTAAGTACATGACAAGCTAATCATCGAAAAAATATTGCTTTGCTGAGAGCTTTAATTGATTGATTAGCTTTGAAGCAATCACACCCTTTCCCCTCTTCCCTTCAAAAGAAGGGGGCTAGATTCAAAATCATTAATTCCAATGATTTAATTATATATTAATACATGATTCAAGAACAAAAAGTTTTTAAATAACACTTTATCATAACAAAATTAGTTTAATACAGTGGTATTTTTGGTTGATGATTATCTTAAGCCTGGGAGAGTGGAGGAGATTTTTGACTAAAAAAATCTTAGAAGGATGATCGACAAAATACTGTAGAGTTGAATAATTATTGTGGTTTGGTTGAGAGCCATTATGGTGATAACTCATGAATGAAAGCTACAAGAGAGCTGATCCCTATCTCGGTTGGCTTTGCTTTTTGTTGGTATAAATCAAACATTAAACAGAAAAAGCATCACATCTCCTTCTTGCACAACATATTCCTTGCCTCCTGATCTCAACTGCATTGATTATAAATAGCCCCTTAAGAATCCTTAGTGTTTATCAGCATTAAATGTACCTAAAGTTTTAAGTATGCAAGAGGCAAAAAAAAAAAGTATGCACATTGCATGCTAGAAAATCAGTTGCAGTAGAGTGAAAGTTTACGCCTTAGCCTTGTTGTGCCAGCACACACACAGGTATTTAAAGAGTGAACAAGAAAACTCCAAAAAATTTATATGAAAAAACCTCGAAAAGAGGAAAAAACCACGGGGCCTAGCCCAGCAAAAATCTTCCACTATGTATCTGTTTCAGAGTACAAAATTGTTTATGAGAAGGAAACAACAACTAGTCCGTCGGTGGCAATGTTCTAGTGAGATGAACACGGTGAGCCAATCACAGAAGTCGATGGAGACCGATGAGATTGGACGGCGGCGATCACGGCGTGGCGTGACCGGCGATGGTTACGATAGTCAGTGAAACGATTATTGTGCTTAGAGGATCTTCAAGCTTTAGAGCTCTCTCCTCTCTCTTGTTTCCGGTCCTCCTCATATGAAGAATGGGGGGCAATTTATAGATTGGAGAAGCGGCGTCTCTGTAAATACATACAAAATTCGAACCACTCCTCTCCATCGAACAGCTTAAGTATTTGAATGGTCAAATGAAGTCGGAATTGTGAGATCTTGGGCTTGTTAGATCCGGCTCGTCGAGACGCTCGATTTGACTATAAACACTCTATATTTGAGGGCTATTTAGGGATTTAACTGATATCCCAAAGTTTCCAATGATATTTTAAGTGCTTAATCTCGACCAGTTTCAACTTCGGATTAGTTTACTTTCAACACCAAGATTCGCGCTTCGACTAGTAGAATTTTCAGTGTCATATCAATGCAAAAGACAAAATAAAAGAAGAGGGACGATAAAATGAAGCCAGATTTCAAGAATAAAATCAATAAAAAGGAAGAGCAGGAGATATGCAAAAAATGTCATTAACTCAGCATGGTAAAAATACCATATGAAAAAAATCTGAAATTTAGAAATAATATGCCATGTGCCATTTTTTCACGCACATCTCACTTGTTCTTTATCTAAATTAGATAAAATAGGTATCATTGGAAAGCTAACGAAATTCTTTACAACTTTCATGTTGATCACTTTGGGTAATTACCTATGGATTCGCTACAGTTCTCGCAAACATCATATACAAAAAAATCTGAAATGCTGAAAAATATGACCTGTGCTAATTTTTCGCAAATATCTCACTCGTTCCTTATCCTAATTGGATAAAATATGCATCATTGGAAAGCTATCGAACCTCTCTACAAGTTTTATGTCGATCACTTTTTTGGTAATTATCTACGGATTCTCTACGGTTCTCACAAACATCATATGCAAAATATCTAAAGTTTAAATAAAAAAAGCCCTGATCCGATTTTTCACACATATCTCACTCGTTCCTTATCAGAATTGAATGAAATATGCATCGTTGGAAAGCTAACAAATTTTTCTAGAAGTTTCATGTTGATCACTATTGGTTATTACCTACAGATTCACTACAATTCTCGCAAACACCATATATAAAAATCTAAAATTCAGAAAAAAAAATATGCACTACTCCGGTTTTTCGCACATATCTCACTCGTTTCTTATCCGAATTGGATGAAATATGCATCATTAGAAATCTAATGAACTTCTCTACAAGTTTCATGGTGATCACTTTTGGTAATTACCTACGGATTCGCTACAGTTTTGGTAAACACCATATGCAAAAAATCTAAAATTCAAAAAAAGATGGAATATGTATTGCTGCAAAGCTAATACATTTTTCTACAATTAAACTCTATCCATAGTAGTGATAGCTCGACTAGATCCATTCACCTGAATCAACCAAAATAAATTTGAACCAATTCAAGGATTCATAATGGAAAAACAAGATTTACATGTTGATTTAATTTTAACATATAACATAAATACATCTGAAACTAACATCAAAACTACTACACACAAAAAAACCTTTGTCACTAACTCACTATGTGTAAGTCTTGTTTAAGATACATATGAAAGTATAATGAAAAATATTTATAAAAAGTAATACAACATAAGCTAACATTCCCAGCACTGATATATTAGTATATTTCTAACAGATAATTATTATAACAATTGAAAACAAAAAATTTGGATAATGAACCAACCATAAACGAGTTTGATCTATGCCCTCTGCATCAAAAATGGACAGGGAAGATCCTTTCAAAAAGTTCAACATTCTCAAATGGGTAGTGAATATAAGCATAGGGCATAGACCCACTATCAAACCATCAGTCAAATACCTCCATCAATAGTAGCTTCAATCAAAATGAAAAAAAATAATAAAACTAAAAACATGGAGTAATTTATAATGCAGACTTTGTTTGATCAAAGTAAGAAATAGGAGAACTTATACATATCAAGAAATATACTACATCATTGATTTAGATATCCTTCAAGCATTACTCTAAGCTCTCCCAAATGGCAAAACTATTATTTTAGGATAAAAATATATTGGCCAGGAAATGAAATATTACACTTACTTTCATGCACTTCATTACTTTACAAGTTAAAAGCATACGAGAAACTTAGCATCCATTTTGCATTAACAAGAACAGTTAATTACCAAGCAAAGCTAAATGATATATCATAAACAAGTAACACAGTCAAAATCTGCAAATTCTTCAAATATAAAGTTTTAATCCACAGTAAGCATATAATAACGAACCTACTCACAAGTCAATATATATGACAAACACAATAGTTATGAAACATACAACAAAGGTCAACATAATGTCCTAATGCATTACATTCCAATATGGTGACCCATATCATGGGATCATTTGTTTAACTGCTTCTACATCCACCTAGCCTTCGATTCAGGCGATTTTGCGAGGAATGAAGAAATCATTGTATAATTACTAGCTAAGGTGTCATAGATTGCATCAATCTCTTCTGCATAAAATTCAGGAATCGTTAATAACTCTGTCATCAATTCAGTAAACATCTTCTTTTCCTCAAATATTCTTGTTAAACTTTGAATAGCATTAGCAACTTGAGATACACTGTCAGCCATCATGACAATGTACTCCATAACTGTTTGATCTGTAGATAAGTTCTTATTTTTCTTTCTTGGAGGCGCTTCCTTCGAAGATGATGTTAATCATTTGTTGTTCCAACAAAATCTTCCTTTACTTCAATATCATCCCAATGAGCTTGAGATGCATCCACCTCAGTTTCCATGAAGTGTGAGGACTCCTCATCATCTAAGTTAATGCGTTGACTCCCAAATGAAGTCTGAGAGCTTTCGAACTTTGGCCATTCTCCAGTGGCATATCCCTCTCCACAGACCTTCTCTAGCTCCATATAATTTGTGATTGGGATATTCAAGTAAGCTACATCTTTTCCAAATGCCTGTACCATAAAAAATGTTATTATAGCTTTACATGAATAATAGGAAAATAATTTTTAATGAGAGTAAATGCATACTTGAATATGTGATGTGTACTCTTCAGGACCCACTATAATCATTTTCTTTTCATCATCCTAGGAAACACCTGACTTTTTTTTCAAATACTGAATGTGACTCCATATGGATCTTTAGTGTCTAATTTGATTCTTACATTGCTTTGTTGTCACCTCAATGCCGAATTTTAATTTCATCTTCTAAGCAACACCTTAGTATACGGCATCTTTAAAACCTTGAGCACTCCTCAGATTTGCATCCACACACATTCACACATAATTTGCAATAAGCCTGATATCCATTCTGGTTTCAAGTTCGACGTAAATTTTTTCTTTTCTTGCTGGTAGTAGCATTTGCAATTGATTGGAGTGGTTCCATTACACTTAAACCTAGTAGTCATCATAATTAAAAAAAATGTGACTTCTTCAATAAGTAATGAGAATTTGTCTTTACAAAAAATGGAGACATTGTAAACCAATTGAACAGCCAAGTATAAGACATGCTAAGAACATAGGAAAGCTGAAAAAAGCAACATCCTAACAATAACATATATTAAAAGAGAAAGTGAGACATGCTAAGAACATTGTAACAACTTAATAAAAAAATATGTGTTTGTATTACCAACATTATATTATACTATGTCAAGTAATAATTTTTTATACAATATTTGTAACAAAAATATGTGAAAGTCTAAAATATTAACACAAAATTGGGAGTGGAAGAACATCCATATTCAAGCTTTTAAAAACCAGCACTCGCCATATGATCACACATGGCATTAGTGATTTGATCTCTTTTATCTAACCACTCTAGAGAGTCATCTACGAATATTTGAGATCTCCTGCTCTAGTGATGTTTATTATGCCACTCATCCTCCAGAAAAATGATTTCATCACCACCTTCAGTAATTATCCAATTATGTAGTATGCAACACGTTAGCATAATTTTCACTTGTGTTTGGAATGGAAAATAAGGATCAATTTTTTAAGATAGTGAAATGATTTTTCAAAGAACCAAATGCTTGCTCCACAGTTGTGCGTAATGATGAATGTCTTAAGTTGAAAAGCTCTTTATAATTAGTAGGTCGAAGTGAAAAAAATTCTTTTAAGTGGTATCTTGTCGCACGACGGAGAAATGAAACCTTTTTCTAGTTGAGTAGCCACCATTAGCTAAGTAGTACTTATCTACAATATTAATTTTAGTTATGCCAACATGAGTATTTTTGAAGTTCAAAAATTAAAATATGGCATTATACCTTCTGGAATGCGTAAACCGTCACGCCTTTCTAAGGCACTAAGGACGATCGCATCATGTGCTAAACCTTCCCAACCAGCTAATACATAAGTATATCTTAAATCAAAGTCCACGACCGCTAAGACATTTTGGGTTGGACATAATTTTCTTCCTCTAATGGCAGACTCGTGCTCCTTAAGTACCCTAACTTTAATGTGTATTTCATCTATTGCACCAACATAATCCTAATTTTACAAGAAATTATATATATATATATATATATGAAGATAGAAATAACTTTCAAAATAATATTAATGATTACCTGAAAGAATGGCATAAATCTGTAGTTTGCTTGAATCTTATAAGGAGTTTGGAGTACTAAAGGCACAAGCTACTCATGACATAACTTTCCTACATATAACGCCGTATTACCGACTCTGATCTCCGTAGTTGAAAGTTGAAAGTTGAAACGACACAACACTATGTTCAAGTGTATGAAGTAACATTGTGAGTTGCTCTTCAATCCTTACATTGAAAGTGTTTTGTAGCAACTTTCTTGTACGAATTAAATCGCATAACTTAAAAAAGGATTGTTTCCTCATTCGAATCATGCTAATACAGTCAGAATCAGAACCGTGGTAAAACCTAAGAAGATATTTTTGACGTTGAATATTCCATTCAAGATCACATCATTGTCTTTCTTTACCCATCTTATATAATAAAATAAGCATAACATTCATAGATGCAGCAATCACAGCATGAACAGCTGAATGATTTTGATATTGAATAATATTTGTGTCTTCGCAAACGTCATTCAAATTGACTGATAGATCTGCATTCAGGTGCAACTGCTCTGCCATCTTGGAAGTCCAAGCAATAATTATATATAGGTAGAAAACTAGCATATACTCATTAAAATGAATATAAAAAAATGAATTATATCAAAATATGAATGCAAACTTGATAATCAAAAAATTATCAAGTTAAATCATTTACATTTGGAAGTTTACCCGAACCCACTAGTTTATCACTATATTTTGACAAATGGTACAGCTTACACTATTTAACATGCAAATCTCCATCATTTACATTAAGCAATTGATCATTAAATCATTTCATATATTATTGAGACATCGGATCGAAGAAGTTACGTCATTAACCAGAGAAAATAGATTATGAAATTGAAAGGGCAGGTAGAAAGAATTCAGGAGTTCGTAATGCAATAAAGTGAAATCTGAATAAAGATGAGTTCTGGAATTCTAACTTATCCCTCCATCTTTCAACTGGTGAATTGCTAATCATCAATTCACTTCTACATCTTACTAATTCCCAATTTTTTTAAAGCTAATAGTAGAACAAAGTACATGTTCATTGGGATCAAATAGTAATACTTGCAATTTGAACTATTTAATTGAATAATGCAGAAATCTTACGAGTGAATTTCTATTTAATTGTGATGTTGGTGAAACAGATATAGATCTTATTCTCATACCACTCCATCACTCATGTATATTCTCGGGATATCCCTTTCTCATTATTTTATTTCTTCTTAGTTTACTTGTCATATCTATCGCTGGGTTGGGTTGCCTTCTCAAATTGGATGACTGTTGGAATATATCGTCCCTCTTTCATCACTGAAAAAAAGAATCTCGATTTCAATTCCTACAGGTGCACTTACTAATTTTAGTAGCATACAATGAGCTGATGGTACATCATCATCATCATCATCATCATCATACCAAGGGTTGATTTCACAGTTCCTATTAACCAACAAAAAAAACGTCATGGATGGACGTAAAAGACAAACCACCTTGTTTCACATAAAGCAACAAATTTGTGACTAGCTTACCAAAGTGTAATTTACGAACCCAGATTTTCAAAGGATAAAGAAAGAGCATTTTCCATGAAATACTAACGAGTGCCGACCGTGATGGAGCAGCTATTTCTTAATCAAGTCAACCTAACATAAATTTCCACTATAGAAGAAAACAGGCCCATAAGTCTTTCTCACAGCTGACATAACAAACAAAAGGAAAAACAAAGCAAGCACACGCCAGAAAACCGATATACATTCCCCAATCTACTGTTATTTTCAATAAACAAGAGGCAACCTACTTCGAGATCAACTTGTCTGATAACAATGGTGATCTCTTTTTCAGTAAAATTGGCCAACAAATCTTCAAACATGAAAAACTAAACGCAATCAAACAAACCTGAAAGATTACATTTTAGGGGGAAAAAAAAGAAATTTCAGCAGCCCAGCTGAAACAAAAAACTTAATTGATCAGACATTGGGTGAGAAAGAAGACACTTAAAAGCTTGGCACTGACCTCCCGAGCTTAAGAGAAACAATGCGAGGAAAAGGTAGTAAGATAGTTTTTTTAGAACAGATTTACGAATGCAACTCTCCATTACAGGAAAAGTTGACCTACCCCCTGAAACCCAGAGGGCATTGGCTTTTTTTTTTTTCTTCAGTGGAGCGAAAAAATCTTATAATTTTCACGAAAAAGTTAGTAAGTTACAGAAAATGAATTGACACTCAAAGCTGGAAGAAAGGAAGGAAAGAACAAATTCCAAAGATAAGTTCTTGATAAATAAAACAACGCTACAGAAAATGCACGTCAAAAATGGAAATCAACACAGAAAATGCTACCGTGCTTGCTGGGCGATGATGAGAAAGCGACGAGGATGCCGAATGAAAACTGCATCGGGACCGAAGAAAAACTTCGTCGAGCGGGGGAGAGTCCTCGAAGATGCCGAGGAACACGGGGAGAGAGACAGACTGTGATTTCTTTTTTCACCCGATTCGAACGTAACAGAAATACACACTAAATTTAGGGGTCGGCTTATTTTTTTTTTTTGGAAAATGTTGAGGGCAAAGCCCAATATATTTCAAAGTATAAAGTAATAAATACAAGTGGAGGTCCAGGACAAAAAGATGTTTAGAAATTAAAATAAACTACACAAAAAAAAAACTGGATAGCCATATCTATGCATCAGAAACAAAAACAATGGACTCAGAGATTAGGACCAGAGCATAATTGAAGATCGCCTGCTTTCATATGACAAAAGCACAGCCTTCGGTTGACTCCTTCTGCCATCCAAGGGATCGCAGACCAAAAACCGAGTATAAAGGGGAAGAACCCCACAGCAAAAACCGGTTGCAGATACAGTCCCTCCTGAAGGTGTGCTCAGCTGCAACAGGTATAAGAACCAGCAGCTTAATTCTCATCATAGTCCATTCCAAAAATCGTCTCTCATATATAAACCCAATTAAGAACAGGCCAGCCTTTACTATCAAATGCAGGATAACCTCCCTCCAGCAAAAACCAAACTCCTCGAAGTCATCCAGAAAACAATAACACCCGTATTCCAATATAAAACCAATCCATATTAGAAGCATGCCATTACCAGAAAAGACGAGAGAAAACCCCCCTACAAAAATACTACAAAAACGAACTTCCCCCCTACAGGTACCATGAATATCAAGAACACCCATGCCACATCGATAAGGTAGAAAACAATACCGAAAAGAGACCGAAAAGTGATAGGTTCTGTCAAAAAGACAGTCAGCATATGTGAGTGTTGTTAAGGTGGCTTCAATTTGCCCCACCGATTCAGCAATTCTTGCAAGAGCATTTCCCATGAATCCTTATGTTTCCATCTTTTGATTTTTGCAACAACTCTATCTTGAATCAGAGAAGCAACAGAGAAGAAGGAAGAGGCAACGGAGGAGAAGAGGCGGTTATTCCGCTCTCTCCAGATGGAATAAACCGTTATAGCAGTGATCAGATAGTGTAGTCTGGTAAAAAATTTGTTAGTGAGGTCCTCCACATTCCCTAGGACCTGTTGGAGGGTAGACTGCAGGAGAAAAAACTGTCCATGAGGTAATACCGCTCTAATTAAACTCATAGAGAAAGGGCATACAAAAAAAAAGATGAGCATGTGTTTCAGTAAAAGAATTACAAAAACAGCAAGTGGAAGGAGGTCCCAGACCCCTCCTGGCAAGGACATCAGATGTTTTTAAACCTCCCATATATGCTAACCAACAGTAGAGTGCAGGATTTATGGCATATCCCTTAAACCAAATTTCTTTGCTCCAACCCGTATCAGGAAGATGTTCAAATATAGCTCTTTTAAAATCTTTATTAGAGGGTATATGCTGTTTGCACCACAAGATATCATCATCTCCTCCCTTAATCAAAAGGGGGGAAATCCTATTCGAAAGAGTAGAAATAGCATTTGTGAGATAAGAAGGAAGATTCCAGTGCCCGTTGATGATTATGGATTCCAATTTAGATCCGACCAGAGGAGCTAATAAGTATTTCCCTTGAGAGCCTAACAAATCCGATAGAGAGGCACCCTCAATCCAGGGGTCATCCAAAAGAAAGAAGTTCTTACCATTGCCTACCTGATAGGAAAGTTTGCTTTTAAATCTAGTGGTAGTGGCCTTAATGGCTTTCCATAAAGGAGAAGCTTTAAGAGAGGAATTCCATAAAGATCCGTATTTTGTCTTGCACCATTTTGCAAAGATAGAGTCTCCTTTGCAAATTTTTCATAAAATTTTCATCTTACTCATTAGATTAAGTGAGGATGCAGATAAGAGGCCTATACCCCCCTTATCTCTGGGAAGCGTTGTACATGTCCATGAGATAGTATGAAGCTTTTTGGCCTCTCCCGAGTGATAGAAAAATTTAGCAGTAAAGGAACATATCATCTTTATAATTCCAACCGGGATAGCAATAGATCGAAACCAATAAGAGAGGTAATTGTTCACTGAAGATCGGAGAAGCTGAAGCCTTCCACCCATAGATAAGAACTTACATTTCCGCCTAACCATGATTGAAGTTTATCAAAAGAGGATTGAAGTAAGCTAATTTTAGAGGGCCCTTTACCAGAGGTAGGCCAAGGTACTTAAGAGGGAAGGATCCTCGATTAATACCAAGTAATGGAACTAAATCCTCCTGCTTTTTACAATTTTTAGAAAAAATAATTGAAGATTTATCTGGATTAATTTCCAGTCCAAGGTAAGCTTGAAGAGAGCCAAGGGAGGACTTAAGGGAACAAATGGTAGCAGAAGATGCTTCTCCAATATCTAGTAAGTCATCGACAAATAGAAGATGTGAGATGTGACAATCACCATGAGAAAGTGGATTATACAGATGCAGGTTAACCTCCCTGTCCAGGATACACGAGAAAGTGTCCATAGCAATGGTGAATAGGAATGGAGATAGGGGGCAGCCCTGTCTAAGCCCGTTTGATGAAGAAAAAAATCCTTTAATATTGCCATTTAATACAATAGAGAATGGTACATCCATAATACAAGCTTCCACCCAATTTACAAACCTGTCATGAAAACCTTTTCTTCGAAGATGATGTAAAAGAGATTGCCTATTGATTTTATCAAAAGCCTTCCTTAGATCAAATTTTGCTAAAAAGAGATTGTTGCTCTTTGGGGAGGAGAACTCATTACAAATTTCATATGCCAAGGACAAATTATCAGAAATGTCCCTACCATGAATAAAGGCTGATTGAGCATAGTTAATAAGATGAGGTAGGGTCTTCTTTAATCTAGATGCTAGAACCTTTGCTATGACCTTATATATTGTGTTACAAAGGGAAATAGGCCTATAATCCGCAATCAAATTAGAATGTTTGATCTTAGGAATAAAGGTGAGGAGAGAATGCTTGAACCGATTGGGAAGCTTGGAGGTTTTGAAGAAGTATTGGACAACATTGATAACAACTTTTCCAGTGCATTCCCAAGTGGCTGTGAAAAATTTAGAATTAAAACCATCAGGCCCCGGAGACTTATTCTCACTGATGCTGAAAAGTGCATTCTTAATCTCCTGATCCGAGATGTCCATGGCCAGTTCAGCCGCTTGGTCAGAAGAAAGGCATTCACCCGTTGGGTATTCCTGAGAAGGGAGAATCAAAGGATAGCTTTGGTTGAATAGAGAAGAGTAGTACTTACAAAATTCTGTTGCAATAGAATGATGCTCAGAAACAATCCCATTCGGCTTTTGAATTTCTCTAATGAGGTTGGCATTCTTTCTCTCTTTAATAGAGCAATATAGGAATTTTAAATCATCATCAGATTGTGTAAGCCAGTGAGACTTTGCCCTCTGCTTGATCCATAAGCTTTCTTTCAAAGAGAGCTCCATATATTTTCCTTTTATTTCTTTCGCATCCAGAAGTAGTGAGGAGTTGCAAGGGTCTTTGTCTAATAGATCCATAACCCTCTTTTGATCAATTAACACAGCTTCCAATTGCAACTTAATAGAATCAAGATTCCAAGTCCTGCTTTTAATGCAATTTTACTTGCTTCCTACAAGAAAGCACATGAGGGGTCCCTGAAAATAACTTCCCAAGCAAAGCAGTTCGAAAATCCCACTGCACCAAAAAATTTTGAATAGAAACCGATGTGGGGGGATAAGGGAAAAGTGGGGAAAAGTTATAATAGGTGAATGGTCTGAAGAAAGAGGGGGGAGGACTTTATAGAAGGAGGAAGGAAAGTGGTCCAGCCAATAAGTGTTGCACAGGACATGGTCAAGCTTGGAAGAGATGGGATTATGAATCTGTTGATTGGACCAAGTGAAGAACAAGCCAGAACTTGGGAGTTCCAAAAGCTCACAGTCATTTAAACAATTTTTGAAATCTAGAGAGTTATTAAGGGAGATGGGGTTTCCACCAGCTTTTTCTTGACTAGTAAGAATACAGTTAAAATCACCCATAAGGATCCAAGGGGAGTTAGTAGAATTAGCAATATTCCTGAGTGAATCCTACAGAAAAACTCTATTTCGAGCATCATTTTCTGCATAAATACAAGTCAGAAGAAAAGAAGGACTTCCAGGGACCTTTACCCAACCATGAATCAGTTGATGGCTTTTGGAGATAGGATCAAAATGCATTCTGTCAGAATTCCACTTTACCCATATTCGACCACCCGCCGAACAATCGAAGTTGGAGAAACTTGCTTCGGGTTGAAACAATGTGAGGTTATGAAGAAGAGGGGATGAGTACAACGACTCACTATGGAGCTTAGTCTCCAAGAGGCATAACAAGTCAAGATGGGAACTTTTTATGATTTGCAAACAGTCTAACTTCCTACCGTAGAAAGTCCTCGAACATTCCAACAACCCAGGGTAGGCTGTGTCATTGGGAGGAAGAAGTGGCGGGCTTCCTGCCCTTTTTTTTGTTCCCTTTTTGTGTTGTTGGCGACTGATTGGAAGAAGATTTGGAATGATCCCCTTCCATTAGATTTTTACTCGGGGTTTTAATACCTTTGTCTGTAGAGATGCTCATATTTCCATTGGGGAAAAAGAAATCGTAATAACCCCAACATGAACCGAACGATTTGTCGCAAGGGTTGGTTCAATATGCTCCACAGGGTCCAAGGTCTCTTCCTCTGTATCTATCGGGTCATCCATAGATGGTGAAAGGATCGGAGATTGATTAAGATCATTGATGGCGATCGAGGTAGATGGAGGTAAAGTGTTGTTCTCCACGGGAATATCCTGGTTATTTGCCGGAGGAAATTGATCATTGTTGGAGGGGAGTTGAGCTTCCTCTTGATGTGTAGTGTTATCAGACCGAGAGAGCCTCTCTCTCGGGCCATTTGCTTGTCGAGTCACTGAACACCGACCGCTAGCACCACGACCGGGTTAGTGGGAGGAGGGTTAAGAGGACAGTTGAGGTCTCCATGGGAGAAGGTACAGCATTTGGAACACACCGAGGGTTTCTAGTCGTATATAACATCTTGAATAAACTCCTTTCCATTAAGATTGATGGGGATAGAATCAGGGAAAGAGGAAGAAGTATTCACTTGCACACAGATTCTCGCGAATGTAATACGCGCTTTTGAAGCGGTGAGATTATCCACGAGTATACCCACCGACCGCCACTTTCGAGAATCGGTTTCATTCCAGCAGAGGGAAAGTTAGGTAATTTAATCCAAATAGGCAGCTCGGTAATTAGCTCCTTGGAGGGTCGGAAATCTCACGTCCACTTCTGAAACACAAAGGTATGCCCGTTGAGGAAGCAAGGACCCGAATCCCACACTAGATTAAAGTCCTCCGAGCATGTAAATTTGAATAAGAAGTAGTCCCCTTCAAGTGTAAGAAGATCAAGGCTCCCACGAAACTTCCACTTCTTTCTAACCACAGCGAGCAGTGAGCCATAGTAAGGGTGTTTGCTTATAGCGTGACCAATCAATGAAAGGTTCCACTCCTTTTGTCCCTCTGCTAGTTCTTCGGCCGAGAAGGAAATAGCCGGAGAGTCAGATGGAATAAAGGAAAGGGGCAGCGACTGGCTTTTGTCATTTTGAGCCAATAAGAGATCTTTCCAAACACTGGTGCTATTAGCATGATTAATCTGGAGATCAGATGTGGACGAAGAGAGATGGGATGTCGGAAGAGGGGGGAATGATGTATGCATATCCATCATACCAAAAAAAAGGGGCTAACCCCCGGCCGAAGCCAGAGGTCAGAAGGGGGGAGGAGGGAGAGAGACAAACTAAGAAAAGGGAGGGGGGTGGCAGGGAAGATCGAGTGGAGGAAGAAAAAAGGAGGAAACGAGGACTTACCGGTGAAAACCCTAGCCGCATCTCTTACATGCTGGGGGTCGGCTTATTTGTTTTACACGCTAAATGCGATATTCATTTTACTTTATGGTCCTTCAAATACAGTAAAAATATTTTTGTAAGTATTTTAATTATTTTACACTCAAAAATCAGCCGACCAAATAATCTCTAAATCTTTATACCTAATATTACACTAACTTCACTTAAATCTTTCAAATCAAATTGAGTTGATAGAAACTCTTTAATATTATTTACAATATTAAGATTTGTACCAAAAATTAAAATATCATCAACATATAGACATAAAATAATATAATCATGATCAACAACTTTTACTCACTAATCAAAAAATCATATGTCAATACTATTTTATCAAACTTTTCATGTCATTGTTTAAGAGCTTGCTTTAATCCATATAAAGATTAAAATATCATCAACATAAAGACATAAAATAATATAATCATGATCAACAACTTTTACTCACTAATCAAAAAATCATATGTCAATACTATTTTATCAAACTTTTCATGTCATTGTTTAAGAGCTTGCTTTAATCCATATAAAGATTTTACTAATTTATAAACTTTATTTTCTCGACTTTTTACTATAAAACCTTCAGGTTGATCCATATAAATTTATACGTCTAAATCATCATTTAAAAATATAGTTTTTACATTCATTTGATGTATAACTAGATTATATGCTAAAGATAAAGCTAAAAGTAAATGAATTGTAGAAATTCTAGCAACCGGAGAATAAATATCAAAATAGTCAACACCACTTTTTGTGTATATCCTTTGGCTACTAATTTTGTTTTATATTTATATATAGATCAATCTGATTTTAATTTATTTTTGAATATCCATTTACATCCAATAATTTTACAACATTAAGGTAAATCACAAAGTACCCAAATCTTATTTGATATAATAGAATCTATTTCATTATTAATAGCTTCTTTCCAAAATGATGCATCTATAGAATTCATAGTTTCATCAAAAGTAGTAGGATCATTTTCTAAAATAAATATTTCAGCTAAAAGAGAATAAAATTCATCACCTAAAATTTTCTCTTTTCTAATTATTTTACTTTTTCTAATATTTTTCTTATTGTTATTAGTTAAAATAGTATCATTATTATTTATTATAGCATTTTCTTTTGAAGATTCTTTTTTATTAATAGATTTTGTAATCTTATTTTTCATAGGAAATATATCTTCAAAAAATATAGCATCTCTAGATTCTATAATTATATTAATATAAATATCACTAATATCGAAGTAAATGATAAGAAATCTATAAGTAGGACTATTAAGAGAATATCCAATGAATACACCATCTACAGTTTTAGATCATAATTATCTCTTTTTACATTTTAGAATAGATATTTTAGCTAAATAACTCCAAACTTTTAAATATTTCAAATTAGGTTTTCTATTTTTCCAAAATTCATAAGGTGTTTTATTAGAATCTTTATAAAAAATCTGACTTAAAATAAAATAAGCTGTTAATAAAGCTTCACTCCATAAATTATTCGATAAATTTGATGAAATTAGCATTGCATTTATCATATCAATTAATGTTCTATTTTTTCGTCCTGCTACTCCATTAGTTTGAGGAGAATATGGAGAAGTACCTTGATGTATAATACTATTTTCTTCACAAAATTTATTAAATAAAAGTGAAATATAATCCCCACCTCTATTCGATCTAAAAATTTTAATTTTCTTATTTAATTGATTTTCTACTTTTAATTTATATTTCTTTAATATATCAAAAACTTCATATTTAGTTCTCATAAAATAAATATAGCAAAATTTTGAAAAATCATCAATAAAGGTAATAAAATATCTTTTACCTCCTCTAGTTAAATTACTATTTAAATCACAAACATCACAATGAATAAGATCTAACAAATCATTTTGCTTAACAAAATTAGATTTAAATAATTTTTTAGTTTTTTTTTTTTTTTTGCTTGAGAGCAAATTCACACTTCACATCTTTATTTATATCATTTTTGGATATTAAATTTATATATATCATTCTTTTAATTATTTTGTAGTTTACATATCCTAATTTTGCATGCTAAATGTTAGAAGTAATAATTAATGAAATAGAAGGATTTAAGCAAAACACTTTATTACTAGAAAATGATAAATTTAATTTAAATAAGCCATTACATAAATATCTCGTACTCATAAATGATTCACTTTTGGTTATAATAATCTTATTTGACTAAAAAATAAGACGATAAACATGTTGAACAAGTAGTGAATCACTAATTAAATTTCTCATAATATTCGGTACATACAAAATTGAATATAATTTTAAATATTTTCCTGGTGAAAATTTTAGATCAATATCTCCTTCTTCAACCCACTAGCTAATGGTCAATTGCCCATGCTGACACTTCCTCTTGGTGTATCCTGGTAGAAAGAAAACCAAGATTTATCAAAACTTATATGTATAGTTGCCCTGGTATTATCCACTAATCGGTAGAATAATATGAAAAATTAATTTCAAATGATGAGCTAACATACATCAAAGGAAGAGAATCATTGGCATTAGAAGTGATCATATTAATCTGTGGTTGATATCGATTTTGCTCAAAAAGTCTTGTTATTTTCTTTTGATGTCTTATCTTTCACGCATACCCAATATTGAATCTCATTATGCTTTTTATTTTTATTGCTAGACTTGTGTAAAAAATTTTCTTAAACTTTTTATTAAATGGTTTAAAATTTTTCTACTTAAAATCACTCTTTTCCGTTAGGTTGACATGTGTTTGAGATTCAATTTTAGTAAGAGTTTTATCTTTTTCATTTTGTTTTTTTATTCTAAGTGCAATAATTAGCTCGTCAAGAGATATCTTATTTCTATTATGCCTAAGTGTTTGTGCAAATTGACTCCATGATTGTGATAATTTTCTTATTATCGAAGCAACTATAAATGCTTCTGTCATGCTTATGTCATGTTCTTTTTTATCATGAATAATATCTTGAATTTCATTTACTTGATCCAACACAGTGCGAGAATCACTCATTTTATATTCATTTAATTATTCGATTGAATATTTTTTAAAATCCACATCTTCATTGCCATATTTTGATTCAAGTGCTTTTAAAAGCTCAAAAGAAGATGATGTACAAAATATGTTATAAAGGCGATGGGAAAGAGCACTAAGAATGCACCCAAAATAAAGAAAATCAATCTCTTGTAGAGTTTTTCCTTTTCCTAACCTTTTATCCAAAAAAGAATTATTTTCTCTTTCCGAATTAGGTTCCGATGAAGGAGGATTATATATTGCAAAAATTAATCCTAAACATGTCAACCAATATATAGTTTTCTTTTGACATCTTTTAAATGTGTTCTTATAAATTTTTTCAGCTTAACATCATCACGACAAATCTATTTTTGTGTAGATAAATTTTTTAATTAGTGAAAATAATTAAAACAAAGAAAATATTTTGATTTACTCTAAAATTGTTAGAACTATAAGGAAATAAATGTAATACAACTATGCAAATAAAATAAAAGTAATGAGATCGAAATATTTTGATCTACTCTAAGATTGTTAGAACTATAAGAAAATAAATTAGCAATTAAGAAATAAATTTAACACAATTATGCAAATAAAATAAAAGTAATGAGATCGAAATAGCCTAGGAGAAAGACGTATCGATGACACTATCCTTAGAGTAGATCAAGCCTTGAATGCATCAATTTGTAACTTTCTTTTTTAATCGTGAGATATAATTTGTCCCCTTGCCTTGATCACGTGTGTATCACGACTGATTGGCAAAACTTCAAACAATCTTGTTGTCCAAAAATTAAATGAAAAGAATGACAAGAAAATTGTGAATGTATAAAGGAAGAGAGAATATTTAGATTTTGTCTTCCCATTTAAGCTCACATTATCATCTTTTTATAGGTGAATGATGAGAGCTCAATATTAAATCACCTAATTATGATTTGTAGCGGCTACTGACCATTATTTTAAGTTATAAATTAATTTATTTGTATTTATTTAATGTATATTATAAGTTATAAAATTTAATATTCTTTTTAATAATGTTTTAAGAATAACGTGTGTGTGTGTATATATATATTATAATATGCTGATATAATATTATAACGTTAAAATATTTTTTTTTCTCGGTAACAAAAACTATACCCTCCAATACTTCATTTCCTTTTCTTTTTTTTTTTTTTTTTTGCAATGGGTATCCACCCAACACTCCACCCATCTTGTGAGTGGGTATATCATTGTGACTAATTCCATGAGAGCCTAGCACCACATTCATCACTCACACGTGTCAGGTCCTCACTTACTTTCTCCATCTTAGATGTAAGCGCCTCCACCTTAGAGAGGATTCGAACTCGATCCGGGAGGTTCCTGGGCACGATCACCCACCAACTGAGCTAAGAGACGGTGGGTCACTTCATTTACTTTCAATATAGTTGTGGGATGATTAATAAAATTAAATATTTATATTATTTATGATTTTAGATAAATTATCTATCAATCACCCTCCTATTACAAGAGTTCATTTGATAACTATGCTATAATTATTCAGTTGTTAGTTTGTCAGATTAGTCCTTTGCCATTAATTGTCTCATTAAAGTTGACGGATAAAATTTGAGAACATTGATGTTCATTTTTTTATTATAAAAATCTGCTCTTGTTACAAAACAAAAAAAAAAAAAAAAAAAAAAGAGAGAATTTATATATGTATCTATAATTAATATGTATTCACAGTATTCACATATATGATTGCAAATGAATCGAGCGTTCAATAAGTTATTCGTGCTTGACTCAATTAAAGCTCTTTCATATTCGTTCATTTAACTATCGAACGAGCTTAAACACTTTTATAAATACTCAATTACTAAATGAATAAACAGTTGTTCAGTTCATTTACGCTCACGAACAAGATTATTTAAAGTGTGAACAGTTTCCAAAAGAAAATTGACATTTTCGAAGGCCGATTAAATCTTATTCATAAACATTATCATTTATATTTCTCAATACGCTGTTTGCGAATAAGCTCTATTAAGGCTTGTTTATTTCATTAAATAAGCTGCTTGTTTACTAGTTCGAAATATATATATTTCAGTTTAAGAAAATAATATTGATGGGATATTAATGTGACGTTAATAATTAGAATATTAAAATTTGAACATTTTTACACCTCATTCTCATCCGCTATAAAACCTTTGCACAGAATTAGCTTTCAAATTTGTTTTTCGTTTAATAAAAAAGCATAAATTATTAATTAATAGAAGATTTTTTTTAAGCTTTCAATTCAACCAGAACGGGATACATTTAATCAGCCTTTTTTAAGAAATAAATAATAAATTTTTTATTTATTTAGACAAAATACTTTATTATATAATATGTATAATTACTAAGGGTTGCACTGCCGTCTGCCAGAGAGAGGAACAATTCCTTTTGCGTTTTGATTTTGCCTTGCACGCGGAGTGGCTCAGTGGACATCCATGTTGAACCGGGCCAAACCGGTCATTTTAGATTAATCGATTCAGGTCAAATTCAAGTCGGTGCCAGTCACCAAATCATATCAATCATGGCATTAATTTTTTTAAAAAGAATTACATGCATACCAACCAATTCTTATATATTTATAAATATAATACTTTTCTAATTTTCTTAAACTAACAAATGTATATATTTATGTATATCACAATCAAATTATTAAAAATTAAAAAAAGAAAAATATTAGTATGATTTTTGTTAAGAATTTTAAATTTTAGATAATAATTTAAAAAATTAAGATAGTAGGATGAAAATTTTATAAATATATAAGAATTGAATGATATTTATATAATTCTTTCTTATAAATTTTTTTTTAAATAAAATAAAATGAGATGAACTTTTTATATGATAAGATTGTTAATTACTTTTATTAGATATATTAGAAATTTGGTAGTTTTGTGTATTTTATTGAGTTGTATGTATGTGTCGATTTTAGTGAAAAAAAATAAAAAAATAAGAACCAGATTGATTAAAGAAAAGGTTGAAGGTTTTTATTTATAATAATTTATTTTATTAGATCGTAATTATTTTTTATAATTATGATGATATTATTTTATGATTGTTGCATGCTAGAAAACTAGTTGCGATAGAGTAAAGTTTACGTCATAAATCCACACACACATCTAGATGAAAAGAAAACAAGAAAAAACTCCGAAAATTTTATGTAAAAAATCTCGAAAAGAGGAAAAATCAATCGCCTCAAAGAAAAGCTTCCACTATATCCGTTTAAGTACAAAATCTTTCCGATAACGGGATTACAAAATCAGATACGAAAGAACAACTATATAACACGCTGGTGCGCAACAATTACTAGAAGAAATGACCACAACAACGGGAATATGACCGGGATGAAGGCCGTCATGGAGACCGCAGAGGTTGACGATGACGAGGATCGCCGGTGATGCACCGATGGCGGACGAGTGAGGCGGTTGACGATGGCTTTGGAGGATCTTCTGCTTTACTCTCCTCTCTCTTGCTCCTCATATGAGGAATGAGGGATTATTTATAGTGGAGGACGCTCTATAAATACATACAAAACCCGTCTCACTCCACTTCATCGACGGCTCAAAATGATCCCTTTGATCATTTGATGTATTTTAAATATTTGAATGCTCAAAAGTCAAATTTTTAGATCTTGGCTTAGATCCGGCCACCGGTGACGCCGATTTGCTTATAAACGCTCCATGTTTGAGAGCTTTTAGGGGTTTAACTGATATCCCAAAGTTTCCAACGATATTTTAAGCTTTTGATTTCGACCAGTTTCAACTTCGGATCAGTTTGCTTTTAACATCAAGATTCGTGATTCGACTCATAGAATTTTCAGTGTCATATCAATGATAAATAGAGATAATGTGTATCATGATTATTGTATTTATTTTTTATTATATAATTTATGATATAAACAAAATAGATATTAATATTTTTATTTTAATATATTTTTATGATATTAAAAGCTCCAAAAATATTAAAATACACTAAAATTCAAATATATTGTATTTTAATTATCTAAAAATTAAAAATTCTTGCAACCAAATACCCTCAAGAGCACCTTTGGTATCCTTGAATTTATATTTTAAAATTATTTATTTTAACAATAAATTTATTAAAATGAGAAATTTAATGAATCTAACCATTGATTCTGAAATTTCTGATTTAAACAGTTGTATCAAGACATGTGATTTTGATATTTGTTATTAAAAATTGATATAGAGTTTTTTTTTTTTTTGTGCAATCTTACTTTCTGGAAGATAATCGTAAATTTAATTGATTATTTTTCTAAAATTTTATAATGAGATAATTATAATCAACTTTTTTTAAAAAAATAATTACTTATAATATTTATAATAATTTTAGAAAGTATATTTATAACAAAAAACAGTTTTTTTTTTAAATAATCATAGCCGTTCTATATAAATAAAAATAAATTTTAATTATATATCATATTGTATTATATTATATTAAAATGAAGAATCGTATCCAATAAAAATTCTGTCCCAATTGTTTTTTCATACAATCAATTTCTAATGGATCGGCTGCGGACAGAACAGTCATATCGGCAGCACTGACGCAGTGAGTGATAAATATTTTGGGAATACTCAGTGATACGTACAGAGATATTCCCCAAAAGCGAGAGCGAGAGAGAGAGAGAGAGAGAGAGAGAGAGGGTGAGAGAGGAGCTGATTTCGCCGGCGGCGGAGAGAAGTTCACTTGATTTCCAACCATCCTCTAAATACATCAAGGAGGAATGCAGGATTTTCAACAATTCACGGGACAGAGTACTGGTCGGATCTTCGGTGGCGTTACTGATGGAACCGGCGGCGGATGGGATAACCGGCGGATTAGAACCTATCCATCCGCCACGATGGCGGCGACTCCCCATCACCCACCACCACCATTGAAATGCCCTAGGTGTGACTCACAGAACACCAAATTCTGCTATTACAATAACTACAATCTGTCCCAGCCCCGCCACTTCTGCAAGTCTTGTCGACGCTACTGGACCAAAGGTGGTGTCCTACGCAACGTCCCCGTCGGCGGAGGCTGCCGCAAGCCCAAACGCTCCTCTAATTCAAAGCCCCGTCGACCCTCTGCTAGCCGTTCCAGCAGCGATAGTTCCGGCCGAAATCCCGCCGACGGATCTGCCGGTCTTCCCGATTCTGTATTTTTTTCTAATTCCTCTTCCTCCAACCCCAGTCTCCCTGAGTCCTGTAGCTTCGATCAGCCTTTAACAGCGGCGCCGAACGGCGCGGCGGAAATCTTTCCCGATGCCGCGAGAACATTCTCGAGCCTTACGGCGGTTACTGCCAATCAATCTATTCAGGGATTCAATTTCGTCGATACACCGTTTCTCCGCCTTCCAGAGCCTCATCACAAGCTAGAGGAGATCCCGACGCCGCATGTTATCCATCAGATGGCACCAGGTCAGGGGGACAGCAGCGCAATCGACTGGCCGCCGGCGATGGATACAGGCATCTACGAGCTGGCCGGCGCCACCGATCCGACGACTTATTGGAGCCAAAGTCACTGGGCCGACGGTGATCCCTCGCTCTATCTTCCCTGATTTTAATGCGATAGCGACTCTATAGTTTGTATTAATTTTAACTGTGGACAGATAATATCTACGTTTTTTTTTTTTTTTTTTTACTTTGGCTCTACCGTTTTTTTTTTTTATAAATATTTGAACGAATTTAAGCATAAATTTATACACAGACAAAGACTTACACTCAAAATCTCTTAATTGACAGAATAAAATTCTAAATAATTAGTTAAGATACATTGCACCGCTCTACCGATTAATTTTCCAAATAAAAAATATTTTATCTATAGAATATCAACAATTAATCGATAATTTGATACTGATCAAACTCATAATAGTTCAAATTTGAATCATAAATTTAAATTTGATTTAATTTAAATCTAAATTGAATCTAAAATACATATTCATATAAATCACTTAGATTATGTTGGGATTAATTAGATTGAAGTCTAATAAGATTAAATCATATTTAAATAAATTATTAAATATGATTTTTTAATTAAAATTTTATATAATATTATAACTCTTATTTTTTTATTAAATTATATTTAAATTCAGCAATCATATCTATGTAAGATTGCATTTATATTAATTAATCATGACTTAATATTTATATATAGGCTAAATTCTGATTAAATTTTGGATAAATTTATTAAATGATATTTATATCAAATTATTTTCAGATGAATTTAAATATTATCACATTTAGCTGTTTCTGAAATAATGAATGCGGAGGCATCTATCATGAAACATCAAGTGGAGATCTAATACGAATGGTAATTTAATGCTAATGCACTTACTGCAAAGATTTAAGAAATGACATCTTCATTTATGGATGAGGAGATGGGTGGATATCCGTAAAAAAAAAAAAAAAAAAAAAGAATAATATATATTAAAAAAATGGATTCTTAAGCCGTCGGCAAGAACGTCGCTGTAGCTGAGCGGGGGGAGAGGACGACAGTTTGCCCTGTCAGTAGGAAGAGATGGCGTTGTCGTGATGGAATCGCAACGGCCACCGCCCCATGCGCGGCGGTACTGTGCTCTCCAATGACTTCTTGTGGGTGAAGGGCGCGTGGCATCGCGTCAGTCGGCGTTTGGAGTGGCGTGCTATGTTGGTGGCAGACAGCGGATTTGGAAAAGACGGGTGAAGACGCTGATGAGAGATGGGCCCCGGAGAGCTTGGGAGAGCAGCGTGGGCGCTTGTAGACCGCACTGAGCGTGCGGGTGGCCGATCCCTGGGATCATGTATGTTGCGGTCGTGTACACGCCAGGCGCGACACGCATGTGGCTAGAAACATCAATTATTTATAAAAATTTTAAAAGTTGAATCTAAACATTAAATAAATAATTCAAAAATTAATGATTCAACTAATTGTAAGAATGAAGTCAACAAAGTTGATTGGATGTAATAATTGAATGCGTATATTTAGAAGAAAAATAATATTGTTGTAATATAAAAGAGAATTATCTATCTTGACTTCTTGAATTTGGACTCATGGAGAGTTTCGCCCTTATCGTGGTGATGAGAGATTTGTTGGTGGAGAATTTCGCTCTTATCGTGATTACGAGAGATTGAGGCGTACTGGGTGTATGAGTTAGTTGCGCTTAAGACTACCTTGGCTAAATTTGATTCAACTAAAATCAATTTGATCGTATATAAAAAGTTTAATTGTGTAACCACTCATAGATTTAATTCTTACCTCATTTGTAATTTGAAATTACTTCCATTAATGCTCTTTTGGTGCAACACCTCCTTAATTTTAGCCATAACTTCTTCCAATTTAAAATTTCAAATTATTTCTTGCTTCATGTGCCACCACCAATTAAGGAAGAGAGAGAGAGAGAGAGAGAGAGAGAGAGAGAGAGAGAGAGAGAGAGAGAGGCTCCCTTGGTTAAAATTATAATGCATGAGAATATCATTTCAAAAAAGAGGAGATGGCATCTTTTATAATGGTGAGAAAAAAAAAAGTTAAATTGCTTCAACTTCTTCTTAGCTGACTCTTCCAAGCATGAAATCTTATAAAAAAATTTTATGCAATCTTAGTGTCATTTTTTAAGACAATAATATCAATTCTTGATGATAATCAAAATCATTGAAAGATATTCATGCTCATAAAAGTTTGATAAAATATTACTTTCATATTCATTGACATGATGCCAAGACACTTCCACCCCTACTTTATATTACAAACACACTAAGAAGAAAAAAAAAAGCTAAAATTTTTTAGAAAGAAGATAGATTCACCGAAGAATGCTAAAAATAAGACATAGCATTATTGGCAACATATCATAGAAGGTCAATTAGACTCTGTTGAAGGGAGCATTCCGGCTATTTGGTACTCTTGAGTTGAGTGTTATTTTTTACTTTGTCTATTAGGAGTAGGGGTGTGCATTATTTGGTTTTAACCAAAAAACTAAACCAAACCAAAGTTTTTGAGTAATTTAGTTTGGTTTTGAACTTAGTAATTTGGATTTTATTTTTAATTAATGAAAACTTTGGTTTTTAGTTTTTGGATCGGTTTGTTAAATAAAATTTTGGATAGAATCAAATAAACCAAAGTAATTATATGTAATACAATATTATTAATTTATGTACAGCTTATCTATTATACACTTATTTTATTTATTTTTGATTTAGTAGATGCTGGAGTTCATTATCCAATTTTCTAAAATATTTTGGTATCATAATATGGTAATATGGTTCCATCAACTTCTATGTTCAAAACATCCTTCAGGTAAGTAAAAATTAGTTTTAAATATTTTTAGTGCATGAAGTAGTCAATTGCATTCTGATTATATTTATATTATTTTGCTTATAGCTCATTCATTATATAATAAAAAATTATGCAAATAATTTTTAAATGTAGCCAACTTCAGTTTATCGAAAACTAAACCAAAATAATCGAACCAAATTATTATTCGGTTTGTTTGGTTTTGCGTTTTATTTGGTCGGTTTGGTTTAATATTTTTAGGAATCCAAAACCAATCGGTTTTAAAAATTTATCTTCCAATCCATCCAAAATCAACCAAATGCACACCCCTAACTAAGAGTGTGCATTCTGTCGGATTGGACAGATCGGTTTTCTAATTTGCTAATCTTTTCGGTTTGAAATTCAGAATCCTAAAATCCAATCCATATAAGATTTAATATAATCCGAACCAATCCAATCCAAAAAAAAGTTTTGATTTTCAGTACGATTCTAAAAAATCAAAAATTTGTAATGTGACTCACTTAGCTTTTATTTGCAAATAATTCCACAGAACAAGCTTGCATGATTGTAATAAATATCTGACAAATTTAAACGTATATACAAAAATGCTTGATACATTATGTGAGTTTACAAAAGTCAATTTCAAATGAGAGATGTTCCAAAAAAATATTATAAACTTGTAATAATGCTATGATTATAATAATTTTAAATGCCTACAAATTAAGCTACTAAAAATAATAATTTAAATGAGCAATATGTTGCATTAATAGATAATGTAGCAATTATTGACAATTCTTATTCAAAAAAATATACAGACATTATATATACAGTTCTTCAGTTATTGAATATTTGAATTTTGTATAAGTTCAAATGTACAATAAAAAAAAATCTGAACTCTGAATGTTGAAGCAATAATGATGAATATCAAGCTGAGGAAAAAAAATACATATTGCGACTTGCAATGCTCCAACTCCAAGAGTCCAAGACCTACAATAATAAACCTGCACTACCAAAAAAATCTTAAAAAAACTAACTGATTAGAAACAGGAGACAAAAGAGAGACTAAAAATGAAAGTAAAATTCAAAAGAAATAAAAGGCTTAGGGCTCAGTCAAAAAATTACTAAGAACAATAGAATATGTGAGCATCCAAACTCCAGATTGGAGGGTTGCAATCACATATAATGCTACCAGCTGTAGTAAATGAAATATAACATCAAAGCCATCATTGCCGAAAGCGCGGTCATAGAACTCAGAAGCCACCCAAGAGCAACCACCAGTCCGAAAAAAGTTAAAATAGAGGGAACCGCCAAGTAGTAGTAGGGAAGAGCATTGTAGTTTATGAATTATTTGTTCAGGTGAAATAAATAGTGAGATGAACAAGTGAACAACTACTTGATGAAGCAATGAACATCTAAATGAAAATTCAAACTTGCTTAGGTAAAGTAAATTGAGAAAATATTTTAATGTAGGTAGGCTTAAGTAGACAATTAAAAATTTCACAACATAATTTTAGCATAAAAAGAAAAAAAACAATATGGGTAAGAAAATTTAAGGCTTATGCAATTGCTTCTCCACAAAAATGCACATTTCCGCCATAACATCTTTAAACTACACATATTGAAATCATTTTTTGACACCTTAATTATGCACACAGTGCTTTAACTTTGTTCTTTTAACAACAGATATTTTCTGAATATTAATTCAGCAGTTAGAACCAACTAGCATTAATAAGATAATTAAAACAAATATGCTTTTATAATGCGTACAAAGTAAAGGGAGAAGTAGCATGCTACTCGAATGCGAGAAGAAATCGCATCAAAAATAAGCATTATTCTGGACAGGGTTTCACCATATGTCAATTGCCAAACAACAAAAAATATAAATCATAAAAGAATCTACCAAAATGTATCATTCCAGTATAGCATGTATTGATGTATTGAGTATATCTGTATGACTGTAATCTGTATCTGTATGACTGTATCATTCTAATACTTTACCAAAAGGTTGGATCATCTGTAACTTTCGATAAATCTGAAAAAGTATTAATGCATAATATAATATAGTAGTGATGTATGGCTGAAAAAATAAAGTGTTGTAATTAATCGAAAAAGTCTAAAAGATATTATAATACCTTCATCAAATTTATCAATATCACGAATGTTCTCCTCAATATTGACTGGCTCACTTGTCCACTTTGCTCTTATCTAATCTTGGTCAAAAATAAGAGCTTGTACTATTTTTGGAGATAAGGAGCTCCTAAGAGCATCTAAAATACGACCACCAGTACTAAAAGTAGACTCAGAAGCTATAGTTGATATAGGAACAGCTAAAATATCTCTAACCATTTGAGATAAGATGGGAAACCTCGGAACATTAACCTTCCACCATGTTAAAATGTTTAAGTTATCTTGCATAACTTCAGAGTCTTCAGCCAAGTATTTATCTAAGTCTATTTCTGTCAACCAACTTCATCTTATAATCATAGAATATATCATAGCATCTAGACCTTATTGCTCGTGCCAAATTAGCCCCCTCCAAGTCATGGTACATATCCACTACAACAAATTCAATATATCTTAGTTTAAACCTGGGATCAAGTACAACTGTAAGATAAATATTCATATTCATTTTATCAACACATCCTCAATACTTATCAAACATCAATTTCATTTTCTTAACCATGCTACTAACTTCAAGATCATTATGGGATTCCCACGTTTGAAGCACACATTGGACCTCCGCAATCTCATGAAAGAATGTATTTGAAGTGACATATAAGGAACTGGAAATACGCAGAGTTAGTTCATAAAATCTTTCTAAAAAAGTAACAAGTCTTCTTGCATTCTCCCAATCATCATCACATAGAACTCCACCATGATTTGCATCCACTTCCTTCTCCAACTCTACTCTAAATCGAGGATCAACCTTTTTATATCTCTTAAAAGCTTTTTGAAACTGAAATACTGAATTTAACATCATATGTAGAATTCCACCTTGTAGGTACATCCAAACACAACTAGCTTTTACTTTGTATTTTTTCAATTTCAATGCATTCTTTGAATTTTTTAAGTCTTGATGGTGATTGTCTAATGTACCTTCACGCTTCTTACATTATACGACCAACCGCTTAATTCCATATTGAACAATAAGATTTATAATATGTGCAACATATCTCATATGAAAGAACTTACAATCAAGAACACTTCCCTCTCGTTTAGAAAATTTCTTCTGTAAATGATTGATAATATCATTATTGGAGCTAGCATTATCAACTGTGATTATAAATACTGCATTAATACCCCAATCAATCAAACATCTCTCTACCTCCCGCCCAACAATCTCCCCTCTATGACTATATATGGGACAAAAATTAATGACTCTCTTATTCAACTTCCAATCTTCATCAATATAGTGCACGGTTAGACATATGTAATTAATTCTCTTAATTGATGTCCATGTGTCGGTTGTCAAGCAAACCCTTGTAGTTAAATCTCATAATATTTTTTTTTCAAAGCATTCTTCTCATCTAAGTAAAATTGAAAGCAGTCACGAGTGAGTGTCCAATGGGAATATATTTTAAACATTGGGCAACATTGACTCATAAAATATTTGAACCCATATCCTCCAACATGTTTAAATGGTAATTCATTCATAATTACCGTGGTTGTTAAAGCTTTTCTAACAGCTTCTTGATCAAACCTCCAAGCTTTGAGACCTCCAGTATTTTGTTCAACTTTATCACTATATTGCAATACTAGTAGAGTTTGACATTTTTTCATTTATGAGGATTCTTCTAACATACAGAAAGATGTGTCTGTAAAGTTGTAGTATCATTAAGCTTTGTATCACTATGATAAGTCTTCCCACAGTAGTTACATTTACTCGTCTTTTCTCCATCAGAACTATTAAATTTAGTAAAATGATCTCAGATATCAGATCTTGGTCGGACTGCCTTTCTTATTTTCTTTTCAAAAGATGACTTGCTACTTGAAGCACTTGCAATACAATGGATATTATTTTGGTTGATAGATATTTGATTTTGAAAAGAACCAATCATGTTAGAACTCTCTCCACAATGAGACATCTAATCAAAGTATAATGAGATCAAGAAAGAATAAGCCAAATGAGACTAGAAAAAAATAATATCGAATTATTTTTGTTCAAACTTCTATGAAAACCATTGCTAATATGAATATAGGCATATAGTCTACTTTTTTTTAGCTAATCATATACATAAATAGTAAAAATAAACTTGCATGATTGCATCACTAGTAAAGCCAAATGCATCAAACATTTCAATTTTCAAAGATACCAATCACGAAATTCCAACTTTCAGTTTACCAATTCTCACTTTGGGCACTATATATCATTTATGAAATCACAGCCTTTATAGTGAACTTAATGAATTTAAAGATTTGTCACTCTCAAAAACCATAAATCCTAAAAGGCTGAAACAAATAACAAGGTTCAGCATTTCATATACTAAAAAAATGTGAGATATTAATATTTTCAAGATTTACTAAATCTAAGTTAACAAGAATTAATAAATCCTCTTCACAACTACATCAAATGATCAAAAATCTTTATATTGTTGTTGTTCAATTAAACTACTAAGGTGCTTTTATGCACATAGCATAAAGGCAGAAAGAATAGTGCTAAAAAATCCAACTTTTTGTCCAAATTCAGCTTCAGAGTGAAGTGGTGGTGAATAAATCACCGATTAATGCTATGTAATACGAATGTAAGAGAGATTAATCTGCAATTACTCAAAATCAAGTCTCTAGAGGCAGAATTCTGAGAAAAAAATAGATACTATAGCACTCTTCATGCCTTCAAGGGAAATTGCGAAACCATAATGATTCGAAGCAAAAAATCAAGTCGAGATAGAAAAACAAGCTCGGCTTGTAACTTGTAAGTAAATTTGGCAATTTGCAGTTCAAGCCGCAAGGCACAGATAGAAAAAAATTAGTTGCGCTGAACTTGTAAGTAAATTTGCAGTTCAAGCCTCAAGGATTCCTCTTCAATAGTTCAACCCCTCCAATAATTTTTATAAAATCTCTAGTCGGAGTTCATCAATTTCATTATTGTAGCAATCATTTATTGGATCCCAACCACAACCCATCGAATCTCCAGAAAAATAGAATAGAAGAAGGTGAAAAGATCAACTGCGCATAATCGAGAACCAAGCGAGCCGAGAGGAAAACTTAGAGAAGAGAATGAAGAGATTCGGAGTTTCAGTCTTTCAGACTATAGGGATTACCAGATTAGGGTTGCCTTGCGGATTGATGGCCGAAATCCAAACGCGTCGGGGTCACCAGGTTAGACTTCAGAGACAGAGACTCAAAGAGGCAAAGAGCAGCGTGGCAACCAGCAGCGCCCTTGCGCGAGACGCCGAGAGGCGAGAAGCTGAGAACAGTTGAATAGAACGAAAACATCGAAAAGTGGAAATTGGAAAACGAAGAGTCAAAGTCGAAGAGAACCAGCCACAGGTCCGCGGGGGATTGCCTTTTAGGTTTTATGCTTTTTTACTTTTACGCCGCTACGGCGCTACGTGCGGCGTGGGCACGGTCCATGTCCATGGACCGCAGTCACGCACAGTTCACACAGCCATATGTATACAAAATTTCGGTCCGCCGTATTTTGCAAAATTTTGGTCCAATTGGGTTTTTGGATTACAAAATATTAGATCCAATCCATAATCCAAAAATCGAATTTAGCTCAAATTAAATCTAAAATCCAAAATAAAATTATAAAACCAATCCAAATTAAAAATTTCGGTTCGATTTTAATTGGATTTTCGTTTTAAACCGAATTATGCACAGCCCTATTGTCCACTCATTAGGGGTGTCAATCTAGTCGACGACGTCGGAACCGAATTTGACTTGACTGAAATTTGAACCGTTTATTAAACGGGTCAAAAACTTCAACCCGAATCCGACCCGACTTCAACCCGATTGACCCGACACGACCCGAATGATCTATTTATATATGTATTTTAAGTCAAAATCGTGTCAAAATCGAGTCAAATTCGAGTTCATGTATAAAAATTGGGTCAATTTCGAGTCAAATTCGAGTTGGAGGGTCAAAATCGAGTCAACTTCGAGTTGATGGGTCAACCCGATCCCGACCTGAAAAATCAAACATATCAATTTTTTCAACCCGAACCCAACCCGGAAATTATTCCGGTCAACCCAAACCAGTACTTTTTGAGTCGGGTTCGTATCAAGTTATCGTATCTGATCAATTTTTGACACCCTTACTACTCATATTAGGTCTCTTAGTTCACATACCTCATATTTGTACAACTTAGTGAGTCCAATCACTAGAGAGGTGTTACCAAGCATAAGAGTGGATGGATTTTGGTGCAATATTTATTCATTTTGGAATAGTTTAGTCCTATTTGATCATGTTGAACTATAAAGATACCATCTAATACTCTTTAGTGATCTTGTTGACGTATCAAATCAGATTGAGTACTATGTTATTAATTTCACAAATTTAATGTCTATATAACTTAGCCGGCTTAGCCGGCCTGAGGAATTTTAAAATTATAGCCGCTGTTTACTAATCGGCCCGTTGTGCTACTCTGCTTCCATCGCTCGATTGTACTCCGCTACAGTCTCCCTCGATTACTTCTCTAATCTCTGATTCACCTCTTGCCACTAAATTCTCCTTTAATCTGAGCAATCTCTGCTTCCCCTACCGAATGACGGACTCCCAGAAATGCATCGCGGAGAGAGATTTCCCTTCTTCTTCCACATGCACCGGGAACGACAGTTCCGGCAGCAATGTGGATAGGGTTCTTTTCAAAAACCTTGTCGAAATGGTCCCTCTCGTTGAATCGCTCATGGTAGGTGGTTTGTTTGTTTGAACAGTTTGTGATAATACTTCTATTGCTCGAATCAATTTGGCCTTATGTTATGTTTCCTGGATTGTAGGATAAGAGGGCGAGTTCGTCTTTTGCGCGGCGAGCTTCGATTGTGCACACACCCGCTCCTCAGATGAAAAGGGTTAGAGATTTTGACTCTTTAAGCGTTCTTCTCATTGATTTTAGGGCAAATGAATAGTAAGTTGTAGATCTGATAATAATCACTATCTCGTCACATACTGTCAAGTAGACGGTATCTCCAAAACGGAGATATTTATCTATGTTGTGCCTATGGTTTTAGCGATCATATTTAATAGTCAGATTGTTCTCAAGTGATAGACACTAAGATATGTAATTCTAAATCATACAGTGGGCCTTATGATAAAATTCTTATCTTGCTAGGTTATACTGACTATTTTTATCAGGAAAGGAAATTTATCTTTTAGGTTTCTTTTTTTTTTTTACAAATCAAAATTATTTGATTGAGATGGTCTTATTGACGTTTACCGGACGTATGGACTATTCGCTTGTAAGAAAGCACGTAAGTTGATGTTTCTAGTTGTGATAGTGATTGTTAGTAGATTTTTTTGCTTTCCTTTTGTTTCTTTTTGCATTAGAATAACCACATACATCTAAAAAATGAAAATGCTATGTTTATAAGAGTGATTTTTTTAAGAACTGTTATTGGGTTGTGTTCTTTCCTGCTCGTCTACTGGACTAAAGTGGTTTTTATTACTAGGCTAAGCTTTATGTAAGAATGTGGTTTAGTTTTGTATACATTTTTCAAATTAAAATTTTGAGAGCATGTGTGATCTCTATCAATCCGAAGTACCATTTTTCAGCAGCCTGCTGATTACAAGAGCAAAAAAGTGTCTCAGGCCAATTCTATAAAGACTACAAGGGATGCAGAAGAAAGTGTCCAAAATAATATGAATGAGCTTCTTTTCTTACGGGATCAAGTTTCTGAGCTACAGAAAAAGTTAATAGAGAAAGAGGAGGCCTTAAAATCTGCTGAGAGTTTAAGCAATGAAGTACATGAAACTTATGCATCAGTAGATGATTTGAGACGCCAACTTGCTGAGAAGGATTCATTGATCAAGTCTACCAATGCGCAGTTATATAATGCTAAGGTATGCAATCAATTGTTGTTATCATTGTCTTTAATAGCACTGAAGAAGCAAGCAATCAAGTGTATGACTGAATGTACTGCTAAGGTTGTGCTTGTGGTTCTAGGAGTACATTGATGCTTTTCCTGCCTTGCTGGAAGGTTTGTTTTGATGTTTATCATGTATTGGTGATAATTTACCAATTACTGACTCTTTTTTTTCTAAATAGAGCTAATAATCGCATCTCCTTTTACATGGTGAATTATTAGTTTAGAAATTAAGTCTTTGACTGAGCTGTTGATTTTTTAATGTTCAAGGAAATTTGTTCCAAAACTTCTTTTGACTGATTGTTAAAACCAAAAAAACAATGTTGTATATCTGCATTATTTATTTATTTTTGTTAATTCACAACCATGACATGAAATGTCACATCCAAATCTAATCTATGATTGGTAACTCTTAGGAGCTTTAACATTTTGATAGGAAGTACTTCTATTTTTGATGTCCATTTATTGGTATAAATGACCTTTCAACCAGTAACTTTGCTTTTATTCAACAGATCAAACTTGCTGACAAACAGGCTTGCTTGGAAAAGATAGAGTGGGAGGCTAAGACGTCAAAGAAAAAAGTAGAGGAACTTCAAGGTGACGCAATCTCTAATGAATTAGAGATTAGTGCAATGATGACCTTGTTTGAAGCAATTGCAAATAGTGACTCGTTTCCATGCCTTGATGATGCTTCTTTTGAACTGCTTCTCCCTCTAGTAAGCTCATCCTCCTTTCTTCAATAAGAACGTATCTTCTTTTGTATTTACTGTGGAACAATGAAGGAATTACAGCAGGATTTGTTGAAGAAAAAGATATAATTATTTGAATAATTCCTTCATTGTGGACAATCAAACATTATATCCATGTTTAGCAAAGCAATAATTTGGAGATAATGACATTATGCTAAAGCTTTGTTTTGGTAGCTATTTTTCATAATTTTGGAAAGCATTCATTATTTTTTCCTTCTATGCAAGTACCAAATGAAAAAGATGAAATATAGCAGCAATTTCTTTCTTTTATGAAACATAAATTTGAAGATTAGAATGTTGACTGTTAGTTTTCAGTGAATATTGGATGTGGAAAGGTTTACTTAAGAACAGAAAGATGTTATAGCAGTATTGTGCTTCCCTTTTCAGATATTAATATCTAATAGAATAGTGACTGCTTGAAGTTTGTAATCAGTTTATAGTTCAAATGTTAATTTTTTTTGTGTAAATAATGTTCAAATGGTTTCAATTATTTTGATGTTTGGCTTATACAAGCACTCCAAGGTTGTACTTGCTTGAACTATATTTATGGGTTTTAAATCCTAAAGGTAATTTCAACTGATTGTTGGGGAAATGAACTGAATGCAATGTAAAATATCTGAAATTTCATACAATCAAAATGTTTGAGCTCCAACTTAGAAAAAATTTACATGATATACTTGCTGATTTGTCAGGGAAAGAAATTTTTATTTAATTAAGTATGCTGAGTTAACTTTAGTTATTGAGCAATTATTAATCATAATGATGCCAATTTTATAGTATCGGAGAATGAGTTACTAATTAGGTTACTTATTTAGTAGTCAACTTTACAAGAATAGTTGGTGAAAATACATTACAATTAGGGATGATCAAATTTTTATTCATTTTGTGTTATATAAAGGTTGAGCTTCTGCCTGTTCATAGATAATTAGAATTATGTTGAGTCGGTATCAACTATTGCAGGTCCAAGTTTCTTAAAAAGTTATGTTTACTATGCTGGTTAAGAATTGCTTAAGAACTGCAGCCTTTTATCCCCACCCAACATGAAAAACATCAAGGTTTAATGTAACTAGGTACATACTACATTTTTAGACTAAGCAGAGGTTTCGATGAGCAAAAATATGACTTGTTATGCTAATTTTGAAACCATGCTTTGGCCTCCCCAATATATGGATGATGTGAGGTTTGAGGCCACTGTTGTTGTTACTACCTTATTATGCTTATGTTCAACAATGATACCTTCAAATGGTAAAATGAAAGCTATGCTGCATAGCAATATGTACTTTTGAACTGTGAAGTGCTTGACTAAGCAAAATAGGAAGACAAATTTTAAACTATGTTTACCAATGTTATTGTAGTATTATGAGGTAGTGTCCTATGTTGACAACTCAGTTGTGATGCTGATGTTGAAACCATGATTTGTATGCTAACTTGACAACAACAAAAACTTGATTGTTTCTTGACTTCACACACGTGTGTGTGCGCGCGCATACACACACACGCACACGCATAGGGAGAAGTGCATTGGGATTGGCATTGTTTAGAGTTGGCATTGTTGAAGGTTGGCTGTGGAGGTTATAGTGGAAGTAGTTTTTTGTAAAGTGTTTCGCATTTTTGATGGCTTAGAGTTATAATAGTGCACTGTGCCATCTATGAGAATGATCGATAATAATGCAAGAAGTAAAAGAGTTGAGAATCCAGAGGAGAAAGACCTTAGGGGTTGTTGTAAGAAAGAATAAGGACCATAGAGTGGGGATCTAAGGAGATATTCATAAAGGGAGGGTGGTATGGAGCTTAAAGTTTATAGTTGTTAACAAAGACGCATCTCATTATGTTGCATTCTATTTTTAGTTGTATTTGAGTCATTTGGAGTTTGAACATGAAATGTAGTCGGTCGTTGTTGAGTGTTTTGTGTTCGACAAAAAAATAGCTAAAGGTATCATACGACACTCTTATAATCACGTGCCTTCTTTCAATGGTTCCTTAGGATAGTAAAATATATTGTGATCGAAAGAGATGCTAGCCTCTTTCTTGTGTTTGGATATACACCTTTTTATTAAAGCTATAATAAGGTATCTAGAAAAGTTACATTTACTATGCCTTAGAATTTAGCTCTATTTGGGTATTATTTCATATTCCTTTTTTTTTTCTTTTTTTTTTTTACAATTGCATTCCTTTGGATGGGTCTATCACAAGGAGAAAAAAAATCCTATAGGAATTGTACATAGGATTTTAAATATGTTGTCTGTCTAGGCATTTCACGCGTCTACAAAATAAGTGAAATATGCTCTTCATTCCTAAACATATCACTTAACATTATTTCTTTCATTCACTTGCATAACAAAATTAAGAGAAAAAATATTCTTAAACACTTCTTTAATCCACTCACTTGAATGACACATGTAAGTGAACATTGGGGATGCTACTCCATCTCTTGATAAGTTGCTTTGACTTACCAACATTACTCTATTATTTGCTCAAAACTTAAACAAACATCAATGATGTTGTTTTGAGTCATGAATAGTCGTTGAGTTTAATGCAAGCTAAGGTTAAAGCTTGTCATTCTCAAGTGCAAATTAGTATCATCAAGGCTTGAATCAAAGTTGATCTACGTTGGAACAAAGACAATGTGTGGATTAAGGCAACATCATTGTGGTCTATGTTTTTGTCAGTGATCATTCATTGTATAATGTCCTTTACTCAAGTAAAGAGTATATGTCCTCTCAATCCATCAAATAATATGTGCTAAAGCAACAATTAAATGCGATGAAGATCTAAGGAATTTGAACTCTTAATTAAGAAACCATTAGTGTATTTTTAACCTCCTCATTTAACAAATATATCTAATGTCTATAAAACTATATATAGAAAATCATATATGCAATCCTTAAATTATTTGTGTCTGTCATAAGGCATGTTATTATGTGAGGGTACCTTAAGCTCTGCTTCGTCCAAAGATCTAAACTTTTGATTTGTTTCAAGATTATGTGGAACATTATTACTTACTTTTTATTATTTATATACTTTATAAATATGGTGTTACCATATTGTAATCAAAGTTGATGAGTTGTATAAATATGACAAGGGTTGTTGCTCCCCCTCCTACAAATAGTTTTAGATTGTTATTTTCAGAGGGCGCACAAAGAAGTTGTTGTCCAGTATTCGTTGGAAAAATGGCCTACTACTAGTATCACGTGTTCAAATTTTGATGTCTACATCAAGAAAAGGGGAAAGCGAATAGAAAATGTCATCTACATCAAGTAGACTAAAGTAAGGTATATACAACTCAATCCATAGGCCATTAGTGATCCAAAAAAATATTTCAATCCTTTTTCCTATCCATTCTAGCCTCTTAATTATAGAATTGAGCTGTTACATTAAGAGCTTAGCATCATTTAAATTCATATCAAAGCACGGATCCTTAGTATATGGTGCAAAGAAATAGAACATATTAAGATCCTAGAAAATCATTTCTGTGTTCGCAGGCTCATAGAATGCCAACAAAAAAATGAGATAATGAAATTATAATTTTTGAGAACAAACCCCCTCCTGCCCTCACCCCCCTAAAAAAAAATTGTAGTAGAACAGTAGCTGTATGATGGAGTTAATGAAAATTAGTTGCTTCTTCAAATTCTAGTTACCCAAGTCTCATAATCCCTTCTTGGCTTCAACAGCAAATGTTAGTCATATGGATAGAGATGATGAGAATAACTATTTGGTTGTTAGTATTGGAAATGCGGGGTGGGATTTTTCAATGTAGTAGTAAAAGTGAAAATCTCTAGTTAATATGGAAAAGTTGATGTGAAAATATTGGACCTGGATTTACTAACTAAAAATTTAGTTCACCTTATATGGGTATGACACTCATGACAAGGTGGTGTTTATCTTGGCAATACTTAGCCACCATGCTTTTGTGTGGTTGAATACTAACATGAACAGGATTAATAATCAAGAAATGATATGCAATAATTTAGTGATTAATTCCCTATAAATCCTATCCCATATGGAGGATCGATGGAAGAAGTAGCACATTTTGAGGCTCAAGAATTTATTGCCCAAATACCCAAAAGTAGTTCAATTGTCAAGAAGTCACTTTAAAAGTAAATCTTAAGGATGTACAAATGTTGATGAAATATGCCTCAAAGATTTCATCTTAAAGTGCAAATGCAATTATTTGTTCCTAATCACGGATCCTACTCAAGCCAATATGATGACACTAGCCATTTGAATGAAAGAACCATGAAATGAGGGAAAATACCTAGGAGCATCTAAATCTGAGTACATTTTTCCTAAAAAAAATAGGAAATAGAAAAATACTAGTATTCTCCAAGACTTGCTCATTCTCTTAATAAATTGCTTCTGGTAACTCCTATGATGATTATTAGATACCTCGCCATAAAAGGGAGAAATGTTAGAAGCTACTTCTTGAATATCTTTCTGAAAACTGGAACAATGATGGGAACGGAAATCAATTATTATTATAATGGGCAATACCATGCTAAATCTGGTGGATAAGATGAGTCTGTCTCTATCTCTGATGACAATATTGACAGATATAGTGGCAAGATTGTCCTCTAATATAGATGTGATAGGATTTGTTCACTTTGAGATTATAAATAGGATGTGATCAACTGTCATTGACACCAGCAGATAAAAAGAATCTTGATTGTGTCAATCTAGTGAATAAATTGAGATTAGACATCATTCCACTTCCAAGACCTTATTCTTTGGACTAGATTTACAATGAATAAGAGATAAATATTGATTGCTAGTGCTAACTCATTCTCAATCATAAAGAATTATATTGGTGTGATGTTGGGGGAGATAATTCCTTTATATATGTGCAAAGTCGTCTTTCACAATCCATACCTTCATGATAGGCATGTAGTGCTATGTCAATGACCTTACCACTATCAGTTCACTAAAAGCAGAAGAACCTTTGAAAGACCTTTCTATAGAAGGCCCACAATGCACATGGTAACAATAGGCCAAGATTATTAATGATGGCCAAAAGTTCTTATTATTGTTTGTCCTTCTAGTTGACGAGGAAAGTATAAGGGTTTCCCTAAACAAGGATATTGGCATATAGATATAGAAGTTGATTTAAGAGTTTGTTTCGATTTTCAAGAATGTTCAAAAGTTTCCACCAAAGCAACCCATTAAGCATAACGTCAACTACTATTAAATCTTCTGATGTATCAAAATTTGTTCATCAAAAATAATGAGAAAAAGTAGTTTTGCAAAGTTTCTTAAAAATGAGATGATCCAACCTATCAATTCTTCTTGTGGATCTTAAGAAGGATGGGACGTTGATGCTATGTGTTGGGCCGTTGGCTGCCACATCTTCAACAAAAATTGTGAAAAATCGTTATCCTTTACCACACATTGGCTGCATGATAAATTTGTCACAATCTTATCCTTGTTGAATATCAAATCCAGCTTTCACCAAGTGAGGATCCACTTGAAAGATTGCATTCAAGATGAGTTGAGCTATATGAATGTCCAGTCATATTATTTGGATTGTTTAACATCGTTCGCATTTAGGTGGCTGATTGATGACGTCTTACAATCATACTTTTGTGACTTTGCTATTATTTGGTTAATATCTTGGTCTTCAACAAGTTATGGGAGGAGCATCTGGGGAATTTGAGGAAGGTGTTTGAGCCACTACAACAACATCGACTCAATTTCGATCAGAATAATTGCAAGTCTACAAAGAACTCCCTCCTATACTTGGGATATTGAGGCGGGCAATATATAGATCAATATTGATCCATCCTATTTGAAGACAAGCAAAGAGTGGCCAAGGCCAACACAGTGAAAAATGTGAGAAGCTTCATGGATGCTTTACCAGTATGTTCATAAGTTCATAAGTTCATTTGTTATTTTTTTTCAGTATGTGCTTCTCCTTTACATGCTCTCACATGAAGATACTTTCCTCTTTATGAAGATACATTTTTTTCAGGCATAATTTTAATCTTTATTTTTTTTATGAGAAGCATTTTATAAATATAAAAAAAAAATTGTTTCCTTGGGATTCAAGCAGGATGACATTAAAGGAATAGACGTGGTGAAGATGGAAGAAGCAAGAATAGCTTATTTGTCAGCTGTTGCTGCTGCAAAAGAGGATCCCAGTGATGAGTCTTTAGCTGCTGCAGCTGAGGCGAGACTAAGACTACAATCTTTACTCCACTAACTCTATTATTAAATGTTTTATTGTTGGCTGAATCCCAGAGAATGGGGAGTTGAAGCAATTGAAAGAGAATTTTTACTCTATTTTATAGAACTGCAAATTTTGTCGTACCTTTACATTTTGTTAGAAAAGAAGGTTAAATGTGAAATTTGAGGCCTAACACATCGGATGAAATAGCATTACTTAGTGCATGTTATATATATGATAAGCGCCATATGACTGGCAAATTGGTAGATATTTGGATATGTATTATTTTATTTTATTTTGAATAATTCTTTCTTTTTTTTGTATGTTTGATGATGAAAATAAGAAATATAACAATATGATTATCATTGTTAAGATTATTTAATATATAATTTAAATATTATTTCTCTTAAAATAGTATTTAAGTCTTAATTGAGGAGGTTCCATCAGAATCATTACTCAATTCATTTCATCACTTTATATTTTAATCACATTTAGCTTTAATTAATCTAAATATAATATTTTTCTTAAAAATAAAAAAGATGAATTTCATATTAAAAAATCATAATAATTGCATAACTTTTAATAAAATATTAAAGTTTTAAATATTATTTATATGAATATGAAAATTTAAATGTTAAATATGTTTAAAACATTAAACCCATCCCAATCAAATCAGCAAAACACATCCCTAACCAAAAATTCTTTTTTTCCCTCAATCAACTAAATTCAAAATAAGTTGTACAGCTTGCCAAATAGCTGCAGTAAATATTCCCACACTCACTGTAAAGCCATCAACATATTCTTATACAATTCCAATTGACAAAATTAAACATTTACATTAATTTTAAAAAATAAATGATAC
Source organism: Cymbidium sinense (assembly GCA_021442155.1). Classification (NCBI taxonomy): domain Eukaryota; kingdom Viridiplantae; phylum Streptophyta; class Magnoliopsida; order Asparagales; family Orchidaceae; genus Cymbidium; species Cymbidium sinense. Next base: position 136,867,798 of record CM038222.1, read on the forward strand.
CATACAACACTTCAAAAATCATTCGACATTCATCGTTCCATCCCATGCCCTGATGATTTTTACATTTTCCAATTGTTTTAAAGAATCAACTGCAAGCCAATTCAGAATTACAAACAACTAAGATTTAACATAATTTACCAATTAAGTATTAAATAACACATCTTTCTTACATCAAGCAAAGCACACTTTAGAAATTCAATAGATTGGCATCCAACTTGTCAGCTCGGCTTATTTAAACCCTCCTAAGCATGAAAGGCCTTACAAAAGTAGAAATGCAGCTTATGAGCGTTAACAAAGATCTGCCAGCCTGATTCAATTCCACATTTCCATTTAAAATTCAAGGAAAAAAAATACTGGAGAATAAAAGATTCACTCAATTCTTAAAATTATGCTATGAAATAGTGAAACTTCCGTGCATTTGATTTGCCTTGCTGTTCTTTACACTCAACCATATATTTACACTTACATGGCTCTACTCCCTAGTTTAAATATACAGTCACATTCAATCAGTAAAAACAAAAACGAAAAGAAAAAGTAACATAAACAAAATGGAGAATAAAATTAAATGACAGCTATAACAACAACAACAAAAAATGAAAAATAACAACTGAAACAAGAACAGACACCCATCCAGTATTCAATATTAGAGAAAGCTTCAAGCAAATAGCTCCACTGTCAGTGTGTGATCCCAGTTGAATGAAATGGCTGTAATCTCACAATCCTGGAAATGTCTACTTGAGCATAAACTAAATATAAGGTTATCATGTTAAGGCTTTAAAAACACCCTAAACCTCATTTTAAGCAATAAATTCACAAGTAATTGGTACACTAGAAGAGGTCTTACTAACTCAAATAAGTTTAAACACCAGACTGGGTTTGATAAACTGTGCCCTATAATATATATATATGTATAAATATATCATGTTCAGTCAAAAGCTGCATAGACCAGGAAATGAGTATCCAATTGATTCCAACTGCATTAGCTGCAAAAATTCAAATGCATTAGTTAGAAAGCATGAAATGCAAAATCTCACAAAGATTATTTACAATGCGTTTAACTTAATGATAGAATGCTAAATACATAGTACAATTTTAAGTGGTAACTTATGCCATATATTAAATATCTGAGTTAATGTTGTAATATTTATGAAAAACAAGAAGCCTTTATCTGACTATGGGATCGGTTACATGAATCCTTTTTCTCCATTGTGTCCTATTAAGTGTCAAATTCTCATTTAGATTTAATAAACTAAAGTCATTTTTTATACATCATAACCAAGTCTTTTTAGGTCTACCTCTACCTTTCTTAACATAAGGCGCATCTAATATCTACTCTCCTAATTAAGTTATCAAACGATCGATGCTTTAAGTGGTCAAATCATCTAAGGCGACCCTCTCTAATCTTATCTGTCATTGGAGCTATTCCAATCTTATCACGCATAAATTCATTTAGCATTTTATCTCTAAGAGTAAAGCTACTCATCCACCTGAGCATCCTCATCTCTGCAACACCTAAGTTAATTTTAATGACATACACTAAACTTGATTATGGTTTTTAAGTATGTAAAGTTGACTAGACATCAAACACAAGTGATGTGTCACAGCTTCAGATGACACTGTGCAAGGTTGAATGATTAAATAGAAAGGGAGAAAAATCTAAGGGCATTGAGAAATGTTTAAGAGCTATTGCTTGTTGGAAAAATTGCTGATAAGAATGGAGTTATAATAATATTGACAGAAAGAAAAATACGTAGAGTCAAAAGAAAGTGAGTTACATTAGTAAGAATTGCTCGAAGCAAACAATTTGACTAACTACAGATATTATTAAAAAACATCTATTAGTCCTTTTCATATAATAAGTTTATTATTACTCCTGACATGTAGTCTATCTTTTTCCCGTGAAATCTAGTGTTTCTTTTTCTTTTTTTTGGAAACATGTGTTTACTGAAAAACAAGATCTAGTTTTTGCCAAGTTTCTCCAATATAATTATTTTATATGGTTATTAACAAAAAAAATATCTGATCAGATGAGCAATAGTAATCATATGTATGGAAGCAATAACCTTACACATTTAGGCAACCACCAACAAAAACTCCCTCCCATCAAAAATGTATGACACTCCCCATTATAATTTGTTCTACTAAGAAAGTCAACCCCCATTTTTTAGGTTTTTTTTTATGGATTATAGCAATACTTTTTATTAAAAGACACGATCCTAAAGAAAAAAAAAGATAAAATAACTAAAGCTGAACATATAAGACCTGAAAACTTTGACCAAGTTATGGATGTATGGAAGAAAAAATAATAGAATACTAATTAAAGATATACACATTATTGGATAGAATAAGATGTTACTATGACTTATCGAAAGATAATTTTAAGTATGAAATCTATTTAGAAGAGTATAATGAACAAAACCAATAAGAATAATATGAATCAATCTATAAAAGTGAAATTATGATAGCTCAAAAAGGATGCATATGTAATGTTTTAGGTCTAAATAGGATACCCATTAAAATTTTAGAAAGTTATTAGAGATATTGAAGTAATTTGATTCATAATTTTCTGTGAATTGATCTTTCAAGATTTGAGAATGGAATGGAAAGAAGTATAAATTTTGTACTAGTATTTTAAATAAAATATTTGTTCAAGATTGTGGCATTAACGAAACAAGCCAATGATCATATAATGAAGTTATAGAAGAGAGTAATAAAACAAAGCTTATAAAATTTACATCAATATAAAATAACGTGAATTTATGCAGAAGATCCACTATCCATGTGATTTTACAGCTAAAACAACTAATGAAAAAGTAAAAACAATAAAGAAAATATCATGAGATTTTTTTGATCTTGAGAAAACATCATAAAGTATCACAACAGAATTGGTGCACTTAAGGCACAAAAAAGTATGCCAAAAGCAAATTGAAGTTTATTAAAGGTAATAAGCATCAAATAGTAGTAATAGTAGTAGTTGTTGATTGCTAACAAAGATTTTTGAATGACAATAGGATTACACAATGATCAAAGCTAAGCTCATTTATTTGCATTAGTTATGAAGATACTTACGATGAATGCTCAAATTGAAGTACTATAGCATACAATTGTTGCATATGAAAGTTTTCAACCATTAGACCTCAACTAAAATAAGTAGGAAGTTAAAATGAAAGAAATGGTTACAACATTGCAAGGTTAGAATTTGCAGAATAAATACTAAATTAATGATATTTACAATTAGAGATGGAAAGATAATTTTGACTTAATATAACTCATAATAGCTATAATTAATTAAATATTCTCAGTATTTCATTACTTGGATAGATATTACATAAAATTTATTTAAAATGAACCTACAACTCTTATATTTGTGGACTGCTTATTGAAATATAATCAAAACAAAATTAATTATAACAAGGTTCAAATAAAATTGAATGAAATTTTGAATAAAATAATCGAGTAATATTCAAACAAGATTCGAATATATTCAAAGGTTCAAACATGATTCAAATATTATTTGAGCACAAATTGAGCGAGGTTCGAGCAAACTTTTAACAACATTCTAATAAGATTTGAGCAAGGATCGAACAAAGTTGAAACAATGCTAAAAAAAGGCTCGAGTAAGGTTTGAATAAGAACCCAACAAGCTACGACACAACAATATGTAATACAACAGAACACACAATAATTATAACACAATAGACTATAATTTTGATCTAGCAGTGTAATCTCAATAACTTTAATACAATAGACTATAACTTAATATAACAAAAAAGTATCATAATAACTATACCACAACAGACACATCGAAGTACAATAACAACTATAACAAAATAAAATAAAAAATATTTTTAGAACTAATTAAAATGATAAAAAAAAATTAAAATATGCAACATTTATATAACTGAATGAATTAATACAACAACAACAACAACAACAAGCCTTTATCCCACTATGTGAGGTCTCGGCTACATGAATCCTTCTTCTCTATTGTATCCTATTATGTGTCAAATTATCATTTAATTCAAGAATACTTAGGTCATTTTTTATACATCTTAACCAAGTATTTTTGGGTCTACCTCTACCTTTCTTAACATAAGGTAAATCTAATACATCTACTCTCTCGGGTGATGATAGCTTTATGTGGCCAAACCATCTAAGGCTCTCTCTAATCTTTATATGCCACTAGAGCTACTCCAACTTTTTCCCAACATACTTTTAGCATTTTATCTCTAAGAGTAAAGCCACTCATCCACCTGAGCATCCTCATCTCTGTAATACTTAACTTAATCTTATGCTTCTCTTTTATTGGCCAACATTGTACACCATAACTCATTGCAGGTCATACCACCATCTTATAAGATTTTCCCTTAAGTTTAAGCGGTACGTTTCTATCACACGACAGGCCAGATACATTCCTCCACTTCAACCAACCAAGTTGAATTCTACTAATAACATCTCTATCTATTTCACCATCATTTTAAACAATAGAGCCTAGATAACTTAATCACTCACTTTTTTTAATGACTTGTTCACCCAATGTCACAACACTACCACTAGAACTTCTACAACTAAAATTACACTCCATACATTCAGTTTTAGATCTACTTAAACGAAAACCTTTAAACTCTAAGGTTGACCACCATAATTCAAGTTTCTCTTAGACTCCCTCTCTAATCTTATCAACAAGAAGAATGTCATCAACAAAAAGCATACTCCAAGGTACATCTTCCAATAAATGCCTAGTAAGAACATCCATAACTAAAGCAAAAAAATAAGGGCTTAAAGCTGATCCTTGATGTAATCCAACTAAAATAGAAAAATATTTTGTCAATCCTCCTTATGTTTAGACACAACAGCTCTAATATACATATCCTTAATGACTTGAATATAACCAATATTAACTCCTTTCTTTTCTAAAACTCTCTAAAGAACATCTCTTGAAACTTTATTATAAGCTTTCTCTAAATCAACAAATATCATATGTAGATCCTCTTTACTTTCTCTATACTTCTTCATTAAATGTATAGCATCTATAGTAGATTTACCTGGCATGAAACCAAACTGATTGTGAGAAACTTTTGTATCACATCATAACCTATGCTCAATTACTCTCTCCCGTAATTTTAATGTATGACACATTAATTAAATTTCTCTATAATTTGCACACTCTTGTGCATCACCTTTATTCTTAAATATAGGAACCAGCTAACTCTTTTTCCACTCATCTAGCATCTTTTTAGTCTTTAAAATAATATTAAAAATATTTGTAAGTCAAGAAATTCCTTGATCTCCTAAACATTTCCACACTTCTATTGGAATATCATCATGTCCTACTGTTTTTTTAAATTTTATTTTCTTAATGCTCTTCTAACATCAAATTTACTAATACAATGATAAAAATAAAACTCTCTATTTTTGTTTATGATATTAAGATTGCTAAAATCATTCGTATTTTCAGATCCTTCATTTAAAAATTTATCAAAATACCTCATCCACTTATTTTCAATATCCTTTTTTTAAAAAAAACACTATGATTTTCATCTTTAATACACCTCACTTAAATTAGATCTTTACTTTTTCAATCTCTTTAGTTGGCTAACTTATACATACATCTTTCATCTTCTTTGGTATTCAATCTATTGTATAAATCACTAATAGCTAATTTTTTTGAATCATATATTGCTTTCTTAGAATCTCTAAGAGTCACTTTATATCTTTCCCAATTCTCTTTGTTTTTACATCTAAATTAAATTTTATAATAATGTTTTTTATTTCTTATCTTTTCTTGCACATTCTGACTCCACCACTAACCATTTTTATTAAAATAAATTTTTCCTTTTGATTCTTCAAGCACATTTTTTGCAACTTGCTTAATTTCATTTGTTACGTTTTCCCACATAATATTAGCTTTCTTATGAACATCCTAAATTCTAAGCTTTTATAGCTTGCTTTCAAAAATATTTTTATTAGTGTTCTTTAAATGCCTCATCAAAATATATCATGCTAGGACAATAATTTAATTTATTTTTCATCTTAAAATCTAAAATTAACAGTCAATGTTGGTTATTTAAACTTTCACCTGAATTTACAATCTTTCAATCTAAAGCGATCTATTTTTTCTTATCAAAAATAATTAATCGTGTTTACTAGATCCATTTTATAAGTAATAATATGCGTCTTTTCTTAAATAAAGTATTACTACAAAATCATAAAGCTAAAACAAAATCTAATATAATCTACCTTCTTTATTAATCTAAATCCATAACCACCAATGAATATTTTAAAATCTTACCTCCAACACGTCATTTAAATCTCCTTCAATAAATATTTTTCTTCAGAGATATCTTTTGTATTAATCACTCTAATTCATTCCAAAAAATTTTCTTTCGAGCCTACATCCAAACCTACTTGAGGAGCATACACAATTATAACATTGATATCAACAATAATCTTTAAAGTTATAATTATATCTCCAAATCTATTAATATTTATAATATTATCCTTCAAACTTTTATCCATAATCACACCTACGTCATTTCTAATTCGACCTCTACCTGAATATCAAAGTTAAAACCTAAACTATCAATCTCCTTGACCTTCTCCCCAACCCATTTAGTTTCTTGAATATATAAAATATTTATCTTCATATGAACTATAATGTCAACTAATTATATTAATTTACCTGTAAGAGTACCTATATTCTAAATTACTAACCTAATTCTAGTTTCATGAACTAACTTCTTCACCCGCATCCGTCCATAATGTGAGAACCCTTGCTTATTTAACACTGCACCAAGGCGTCGATGCAACAGCCCTTGCACACTTTTCACTATATTCAGGTCATACAACACGCCGCATCCAGGGGGCGCCCTAGCATTAACACAATATTTTAAAAGATTCATGTCTTCGACAAGTTTTACACTGGTTGTCGACTGCCTATCACAACCCTCCACTTTTCACATCCGGACTTGGGACCGGCAAATGTAGTGTTAATTGAATGAATAAATAAATAAATAAATAAATACAAAGAAATACAAAATTTAAATATATATCATTCACTATGTACCTAATCAAATAATTCAATATTATTTTGCTATCTACCTATGGACCCATGGATTTACATTATCGTAAAACAAATCTATACTCATCCCATTTTTATGGAAAGGCATACCAACAATTATTAATCATAAAAAATATTTACTTTAAGTCAAGTAAATAATTGTATCACTTATACTTAACAATCTCCATAGAAAATAAGACATCTAGTTCATCTAGGACAACAATGCTTAGAATATAGGTGATTGGCAATGCAACCATAAGGTCAAAAACTTATGTCCATATTGATATTACAATACACTTCCATTGCCCATTCTCTCTCTTTGGAGGCATATTTTAGTTCAAACATCCAAGCTAGTATAAAGAAAGAGAATTGCTTTTCATCAATAGGGTAAAAGGGATCAATGGTGTATGGATCCATTAGCTTGTGTGTTTTGCCTAATGGACCTATAAATCTCAAGTCATATATATCTTACCATCTAAAATTATTTGATGACCCATAAATTTTACATTAGGCACAATAGCAAAAGATGGGCTAACACTATCTTCTTCACCATATTATCTGTGCATGAAATGGTAGGAGATGTGTTACCATGTCATGTCTCCTACACCACATCACCTTCAACCTCCCAAGGAATAACAAAACTTTTGACAAGGGCCACCACATTGTCCTCCACTTCAGCACTAATCTCAAAATGAATGGTTTAGTCATCAGCGAGAACCTATTCACTATTCCCTTGATCCTCACTCATCTCCATAGCACAATCCACAACTTTATTCTCATTCACCTCCATAAGTACAAAACTTTACAAAAAAATTTCTCAAAGTAACCAATTTCTGCTCTAACCTCATCTAATTATTCCATAATCCGAGCTGGTTGTTTTCTAGCTCTAAAATAACTACAAAAAGCTACTTCAACTAATCATATGACATGGATTGACTAGCATCTACTTCTTTAATTCCCTCATCTGTTTTTTCAGTGTAACCATGACACTTGCCATAAAATATGTCCTCTTCATCAACTCTATGCACCAATGTAGAGTTAATAAATGAAAAATAATTCAAAGTAGATATTTTGGCTTTAAATTATATTTTCATTCATTAACAATGGCAAAAAATCTTTACTTGTAAGCACTTTGTTGCTCTTCCAACTCAACATTATATCTCATTTTCCTTATCATCGACCATTCTTAGTGCTATTCATAACTTATGGCCCAAAAGAAGAGCTAAAAGGGGGTCCCCCAACCCTTCTCAAAAAATTAAAATTCTCAAACTATCTAACAATTTTATCTATCACACCCCGACTCTACATATAACCCAAACAATGGGATGCAACTCCAAAAATATGATTAGAGTGCATGTATACATATACAACAAAGCATTTCAAATAAATCAATTCCATATAAGACAATGAGAAAAAGATAGAAGGGCTTGAACAATATTTGAATTATGTTCGAACCAAGTTTGAACCATCTTCAAATCTTGTTCAAAACTTACTCAAACCATGTTCGTCGAATATGATTAAAGCATGGTTCGAGCAAGATTAGAACATAATTTGAGCAAAGTTCAAATATGAATTAAAGTTTGTTCAAATATAATTAGATGATTAAAAAAAATCAAATATGATTTGAACATGATTATACAAGTAATATGATGTCTAATGGAGCTTAGGGTTTAATATTTAATATAAAAATAAGATTCATGTACTCAAGTTTGGATCACTCAATTTGATGAAAACAAGTTTCAAAATTTTAAGCATGCCTCTAAAGCCCCATGAGCCGTATAATGTTATTTCATGATGACAATCTCCAATTGGTTCCATCAAATGATTTGTTTAAATGTAATTATAAGTTTACATTATGTGGTTTGGACACAACGGTGCTATCTAATGGCTTGTTTAAGTGTGTTTATAGGTTTACATCATGTGGTTTAGACATATGTAATCAAGATTGAAGATGGTGCTCCCCGGAAATGAACATATTTGAACAATCCAATCAAAACTTACAGTATATTTTATCTTTACTCATTTAACTTGTAGATCAAAATTACAGTATATTTTATCTTTACTTATTTAACTTGAAGGTTAGTTACGATGAGGCAATGCCTTGGATCTTCCTTAAAATTTCAAATTGATTGTTATTCATTAATTTTATTGAATTGATCATGTTCTGGTTTCCATCATTCCATTCATGTTTCAAATAATTTCAAGGTGCATACATGCTAAACATAGATCACCCTTTACATACTTGAGTTAATCAGAAAGTTGACTCTACAGGATGATGAATGATTTTTCTCATGAAACCGCATAGAACAAGTGTATTTACTGGTGATATGATAGTGTTCCCAAGTTTCATGATCATTGAAATTAATCTCATCAATTTCAAGGGTCATGTATAGAAAAGCTTGTTGGTCTATACTACGTAACCTTTGATTTTAAAATAACATAATATTTTGATTAAAGGGTTGTTTGGTTGACTAAAAAAAGAGTGCAATGTAAAAGATATGCAGTATAAGTGAATGTAATGTATTTGTATTACTTTAAATTATTTGATTGAAAATTTTACAAATACATGAATTTATTTTTTCTTGTTTAGTAGAATGAATGTAATGTAAAATATTTTTTTGGGTTAAGGGTGGCAGTGATGATAGCCGGCAATAGAGGTTGTCACTGGTCGCAATGGGTGGTTAGCGGCGGCAGTGGCGGCGGCGGTGTCAGTGGCGATGGGTAGCCAGCGGCGGCAACAATGGCGGCGATGGCAGCGACCGGTGGTGGTCGATGGCAGGCGGGGCAGCTGTTCTCACTTTACAATGATCGGTATAATTGAAATTCGCCTAAATTTGACGAATTCCAAATACACCACAAATCACATTTCCAGTGCATTTTAAATACACTACATATACCTTAGATTTTTACTTTGCATCATACTAAACACTCCAAAAGTTAAAATCCATGCATTTGATTTACTTTACACTCAAAATGCATCTAACAAAACAACTCCTAAACTAATAGCAACACTACATTCTGCATATTGAATCTAGCATATCCTATAAATTTTCAAAATTTTCTAACATCAAGTACATTTATTTTCTACTACCTAAAATAAAATGAAAAGCCAATTTTGGATAACTATTTAAATTATAATTTGAAATTGCATAATCAGATATTAAGACATTTTCCATTCATAAGATGAGGTATAAGCCTCAAAGTTTTTAGAGACGAAAGTGTATTTGGATTACCTTAGGATTGTTTGGTTGAAAACTCTATAAACATGAGTTTTTTTTTTTGGTAAAATAAATGTAATGTAAAGTATTATTGAGATTGTGAGTGACAAACGGCGGTGGCGGCAGGCGGCGGTGACTACAGGTGGCTGGTGGTGGCGGTGGCGATGATAGGTGGTCGGCGGCAGCGGGCGATGGAGGGTGGTGGCGATGGCGACGGTGGAGGGGCGGTGGCCGGCGATGATGAACTGCGCGACCGATGGCAGCGGTGGGTGGCGGAGCCGAGCATGGCAAACGGCCTGGTGGCGGCCATAACACTTTTCTATTTAGCGGGTGTATTTGGAATTGCCATCAGCGAGTTCCAAATACAAAATATTTGTAATGTATTCTAAATACATTATATTTCCTTAGAAATTTTACTTTGCAGCATGCCAAATACCAAAAAAGTTAAAATCCCTGCATGTACTTTACTTTATACTCAAAATTCAGGCAACCAAACAACCCCTAAATTAATTAAAAAATCTTAAATAATAAATAATATATATACTAACATCAAAAATAAGATTAAACATAATAAATAATCTAAGTCGCTAAGAATATAATTAATAAATTCAAAAGTCTCTCTTACTCTCTAATCACTTAGTGGGTCTTCATAAGAATTCATAATCTAATGGTTGCTTTCTCTCCTCCCTCATCCTCAGTTGTCGTTATAAGTGTGAGCAACATCAAGTGCGAGTGCAACATTCAACTTGAAATTGACAAGGTGTGTGTGATTTTGGTTCTTGGTTCTATTTGATTGAGGTTTAGGTGTAAAGAAATACTAATATGAAATTTATTTTACATGATAAGATTATAAATTACAATTATCAAATCACTTATATCCTAATTTTGGAGAGTTGTCTCTTATAAATTGAGCAGAGGTGTGTCTCAACCACACTAAGGTATATGACTCGGTGGCCCAAAGTCAAATGTACTCCTCATGACATCTTTTTTCATAATTATATTGATGGGGACCTTGAGAAGCGCCTCTTATTACACAATTTTAAATAATGGACTCCAAATGTACATAACTTCCTATATAATGTATATACATTTTGTTGCAAGTACACTAACAAAGGGAACGTACTTACAATTCACAAATGTCATTTCAATATGTTACATATAATATACATATGCTAGTAACTGAACATTAATTGCAAATAAAGTGTAAATATATGTGTATGCATTATGGCTATTTGGACAAAAAATGCTATTTGTTGTTTTAAGTTCTAACTATGAGGCCTTAGGGAATAATGAGGGTACTAGCTAACTGATACTCCCCAATATTTTAGCTGCCAATGAAGATGTGTACATACCTTCTAATCACTTCCCAAAAAAATCAATAAAACTATTTCACAAGTTTTTTGGTAGTTCCATGCTTTCTCTTCATTCCATACTATTGAACCTTAATTATAATATCATTTTGGCTTCATTCTTAAAAGTATGAAATTCATCCAAGCTTCTCTTTATCAATCTCATTGTGATTCTCATGGTATTTATCATGCTTATAAAATAAGAGTTTTTGCTGTATCCACTTAGCCATGTATTCATTAAGTCCTCGGGAAGATAGTCACTTATTTTTGCAGTATCCACTTAGCCATGTATTCATCAAGTCCTTGGGAAGATAGTGATGCCCTTGACAAGAATTAAAAACAAGTTCTTCTATCTTTAGGATGAAAGAAAATGGCTCCACTTCTTAAGTATTGGAATGTATGAATTATAAAAAGTATCTAAACTTGTAGGTTTGCAAATGAGGAATTAGTGGGTTTCTCATAAGAGTTTTTAGGACATGCATTTAGGCGATTGGTGTCAAACCACGTGAATATTCTTATGTAATTCTTACTCTTTACTTGTGTGTGTGTGTGCGCGCATGCACGTGCGTATTGTACATATTATCTAATCGTGAATGCCATGCAGCTATCCTTGTGAAGTAACTGAAATCATTGTTTATGATGTGGTTCAGCGAATCAAAATAGCTTGTCTAATCTTCTATCAATTTACAGTTATAGTTTTCCATCATATATCACCATAGTTTCATATTATTATACACTTGAATTGAATTTTAATTCTGTAGTGCTTTAATTATTTCAGAGTACTGTAATAATATGCCAAAAAATAAAAATTGTTTCAAGCAACCTAATACAATGTAAAATAAATCATACAAATAATATTAGAATAGGAGCTTTTTTACATACATTTAAACAGCCTATGGAAGTTCATATAGATTAGTCTTTTTTTTGGGTGAAGCACCATCCTAAGGGCACTTAACACTAGGCCACAGCTATTTAAAAAAAAATGTGTATTCTGATTTTCAAACAAATAAATTGAGTGTGTATTTATAATCTATTGATTTTAGAATGATGGCTCTTAACAGGCATGAAAGTTTAAGAATTAATGATGGTAATGATGAGCTTTTCAAGAGAGGTATTTGATGGAAGTAGTTGGAGATGAGTGACATAAAATTTTGGTTTGGTTTGGATTTAATTATTTACATTTGCATATGTATACTTAGAGTTCATATTCTCTATTTGCGATGTGAATAGCGATCATTGTTAATGTTGTGGTTGATATATCAAAATAGCTAGGATGAATAATCTTCTAGCACTTTTTTCTGAAACTTGTGGTTTTATATCATACATCACCGCAATTTCATAATCAGAAAAATTTGTCTTACGTTTAATTCTGTTGAACTTTAATTGTATGGGAAAACTAGACGAATTTCCAAAAAAAATTGTGTTCTTTCAAGTATCCCCTCCTCCCTAAGAGTGTTTCATTGACATTAAGTTTTCATTTGCCTCCTTATCAATGCACGAAACCACCAACCCTATTCTAGGCACCACAATGGCTAAATCCTTGAACATTAAATATCTAATTGAAAATAGGACTTGATTATTGCATACTATTGCTTATGCCAAATAAAGGCTTAAACTGTCTCACATAACTTCTTCCAAATAAAAAATTGTGGTTTTTCCATAGTACATGGATGAACGAGAGTCCATGGTTAGACAACTATAGGAGTCAATCATAAAGCTTCTCAAATTAAATTCTTTCATAACACCACCACCCATAACTTACAACGCATTTTTGGTAGATTTTTTTCCTTGTATCTAATATCGCAAGTATCATTCCATGCATTCATTCCCTTCATTCTAAACATAAACTGAAGCCCAAACCCTCAACCATTTTAGTAAAAAATATAATTATTACAAAAACATGACTGCTTTTCAAGACCACGAGGTTCTGCTAATAATGCAGCATTGGAACTAACATTTGGTGACTCAATATTCCAATCTTTGATAATAATTCCTTCGTGTTTTTATTTGTAGCAGTGGACACTATAACTAGAATAATCTTTCATGAAGCTATATCAGACTATTTCATTTATTTTATGCCTTAAAATCCAAACTTCGCAATAATAACCATCCTAAATGCATCATTTCCAATTTGGCTTCAACATTACCAGCCACCAAAGTGCAAGCTCGTAATTAATTTCTTGTGGCAAAAAACCAAAGAAGTTAAATTCAATTTCAAGAAAATAAATCTCCTACATCCAATTTGAATATGAAAATGCAATTTGACATATTTTCATTTTGTTGTTACTTCAGAATTAAAATTATACCAACCTACTTCATATTTGCCCAATATTCCTACTTGTCCTTATCTCTTTAGCTATATCTTTGGTTTATGAAAAAATTCCAATTAAAATATTTATATTTGACAATTACACTTTCTCAGCTTTCTAGAAATATATATTTCAAAAATGTTTTAAGTATCTTATCAACTCTATATTCAAACTTAAAATCTGTCATGTGCACAATCTTTTTCAAACCTAGCCCAAACCAATTAAAACCATGATAAATGAATACATTTCAAAAAAATGTTCATCTCAAGGGTTTATATTCAACATTAGGGATTATAAACACCTATCTATAGTCTTTTACTAATAGCACAACATAATAACAACCTTGCTATAACTTAAAAAAATCCATGTACTTATTGAATATATCGTAGTTCAAAAGCTTATTCTCTTCCCTTATGTTGTTTTCCAAAAGAGCTGCTTGAATGGTAACAATTCCAAGAGCATTTTGCATTGAAATGAAGATCTAAGAACTGTAGAAGATTATTAAAGTATTTGTTGTGAAAGAGAAGATTTTCATCAACTAATAAGTTCTTAGATTAAATTTTTATTTTCTTGCTAGTTGAGAAAAGGCCTCGATTTGTAGCTTGATCGTTTGCTTAGAATTAGGTTCTAAAGCTTGAGACTCAAATAATAGTCATGGTATAGTGAAAGCTTTAAAGCTTTTAGAAATCCTAACAAGAATTCAATTAGAAGTTCAATGAGGCCAGTCAGCCACATGAAATTCATTGTGTGCTTTACTTTCTTATTCTTGCATTATGTATTGCATTTGGACTCATCATCGCAAAATTCACCTCATCTCTTTAAAAACTACCAATCCACACTACTTCCAAAGCCAATATAACCTTCATAAAGAAGGACACAACAATATAGAATTTATACTTCATTATTGAATCATAATTGAATAAAGAGCCATAAATTCAACTTCATATCATAACTATTATTAGAAAACTATTTTTTGTTTTGCAAACCAAATTAAGAACCTCACTTAGCCTAAAACATGTTAAAAACCCTTAAATAAGAAAAAGAAACAAGTATAAATAGATTCAAAAGTCTAACAGATGATAAAAACAAAGATGGGAAACAAAATAATCAAAATAAAGTTAAAATGAAAAGAGAGTACTTACAATTCAAGTTGAATAATTATACCAAGCAAGCAATATCCTTGGCAAATGAGAGCCAAGAGCATCAAAGCATAATCATATATGTGGGATACTCAATAAAATCAACTCATGCCAAGGAAAATTGCCAAAGCCCCTTCTCATTCAGATTGTCGGCGCTTCTTAATATTCTCAACCTCTCGTGAGTCGCTTCGAGCCTTAGATGAACGCCCTCTATCCCAATCATCATCAATGTCTAGTTCATGATCCCTTGGCCTATAATGATCACCATGCCTATCTCTATCATCACGATATCTATCACGATCTCTTTCCCTTTCACGATCTTTCTCTCTTTCCCTATCCCTTTCTCGCTCTCTATCCCTCTCCCTCTCCCTATCC
Organism: Cymbidium sinense; assembly: GCA_021442155.1. NCBI lineage: Eukaryota > Viridiplantae > Streptophyta > Magnoliopsida > Asparagales > Orchidaceae > Cymbidium > Cymbidium sinense. Next base: position 136,883,248 of record CM038222.1, read on the forward strand.
CTCATCCTGTCCCTATCCAAATCTCTATCATTATCCCAACCTATATCCCTCTCCTCATATTGCTTCCTCTCAGACCACTCTTGCCCATGCCCTGTGTTTTTATCCTTCACATGCCTTCTGTCTGGAGCTACCGACCAATCCCGATCACCACCTCTATCTTTTCCATAGCTTCCTTCACCATATTGTTGGTCTGATGTGGCATCATCCCCATAACTTGATTGTTCCTCGGCTCCCCAACCACCCATATTAGGATCAGGCCACATGCCCACTCCAGCAGTAGGTATTCCCCTTCCAAAAAAAGCTGGGTTGACATGTGGTGCTACAACGGGAGGAAATGAAGGTAACATTCCTGGGAAAGCACCAGCAGGTGCTGACGAAACCCCCCATATCGGCACCCATTCTACCCATTGCCATTCCATAACCAGTTGGATCAACCCTTGGCCAAGGATAGCACCGATTGAATCTGAGGTGGTGGTGCAATCATGCCACCATTCCCTATGATACCTCTTCCACCAACTGGCCCAATCCGGTTCCTTACATTCCCCATATGTCCTCTATTTCCCATTCCACCCCTTCCCCAATTACCACCACCTCCAGCACCTCCTCCCCTTACAAAATTCCCGCCCATGTGAGCTCCTCCTCCTCCTCTACCTTTTTGTGCAAGCACAGACTGAGAAGGACCCTGAACCATTCCTTGTTGATTCCTAGCCACCTGAGCCTCTCCCATTTTCCGAACACCATGTGGGGAAGAGAAGGCCACAACACACGGCCTTCCATTGAAAATATGCCCATTCATACCCTCCTTGCAAGCAGTGGCAGCCGCTGGATCATAGAATTCAACCTGAGCATAACCTTTTGATTTCCCACTAGCCTTTTCATCAAAAAACCTCACTTCCTTTACAGGTCCGTACTTGCAAAGTTCTGCCTCAAGTTCAGCATCTGTTGTCCACCACTGAAGCTCTCCAACAAAAAGAGTGGTTGTTCCACCTCCAACACCACCGCCACTGCCACCAACAGTGGAGACAGGCCCATTCATATTGCTTCCAGCACCAACTAAAGGTCCTGATGCTGCTCCAACACTACCTGAAGGGGGCATGGTGAGTGGAAGGCTGGCACCGCTGTCGCTGCCGACTGCAACTCCTTGCCTACGAAAAACATCGTTCCCAATGCCAGATCCTTGTCTTGGAAATCCCTCGTTCAGCGAATCACCACGATGCGCCTGAATCAACCCCGGTCTGACCCAAGGCTGCCCTAGATCAGGCGTAGGCACGGTCGGTTGAGCCGGCGGTCTCACCGGGACAGACGAATCAGCGCTCCCCTTGAAAACTGCTTCCAAAAAAACTCCAGATCTGTCGACTGTCCTTTCTGCCTGGAGGTTCCCTGCTATACCAGAAATCTGGACGCTATCCGGCGGATCTCCGGCCGGTGCGGATGGAAGGGAAACCTGCGGTAGCTCTCTCCTACAGTCATCCTCCCTAGCAAAAGCACTCACACCGGCTTCACTGCGATTGGCAGACGACTGATAGAAGCCCTCACCAACGTTGACATCGTTGTAGAGATCGTCATACTCCTCGTCGTCACCATAGAACGGCTCCTCGTCCTGGACAGCGGAGATCACCTCGTTGCCGTGGAAGCCAGTTCTGTCGCCGTCGCCGCCAGGCTCCATTTGTAAAGAACCACTGGTTATGGTGTGAGAGAAAAAAACAAGACGATAAAGAACCCTAACCCATCGGCTTCCGTCTCGGAGTACAGCATTTTTAAGTTCTCGCAGGTGGGCTTATTACTCAAAAAAATTAGCATCAAATTAATCTCGAAAAATATGAATATAAATTTATATATCTCGAAAAATTTACATACATAACACATCATTCTTATATATTTATATAATTAAATTCTAAACTTTAATTTATATAATATATCACTCTAATCTTTAATATCATATCAAAATATTATTATCATTCATTTTTTTTAAATAAAATACTAAAATTTATAAAAAAATAAATACATAAAAATTATGTGATATTTATATAAATCTTGCTTATGATAAAATATATTACTATTTACTTTTTAAAAAAAATGTTTTCACATATTCAATTCAAACTAAATCCCTCATATTCTATTTACGAAATAATAAAATTAATCACAAATAAATTTGATTCAACTTTGATAATATTAAAATCATAATTCAAATTATTTGACATCACCTCTCTATTTATATTTATTGTGTGAAATAAATATGTGTGAACTTTTTTGAATAATTTTTTTCCTTAATAACATAAGTAAAATGAAAACTACTAATATTTGTATATAAAGCATAAATTTACTAATTGGCTATCTAAAACCTAACTTTCTTTCATAGGTATTATATTAGAGCATTATGTAAAATAACTAATCTTTAATGGTCTTTAATGAGAATAATATTAAATTTAGTTAATGACAATAACCATTTGTGATGCAAGTGCATTAAATTCATGGAAAGGTTGCATTAACTCTTTTTTTTTGATTAGTAACATGACAATGAGAATAATGCTTAATGTATTTGCATTGAGACTTAACTTGTGAGATTTACTTCGAGTTATAAATGAATGTGATGTTTCTAAACAAAATATTACTGAGATAATTTTTATTTGGAACACCACATGAATCTTAGGATACTTATTTAGGTAATTAAATATGTCATTTTAAGATAAATATATTATCTCGAAAGATAAACATATTACCATATAATGAATTTGATTACTTAATAAGGACTCCTAAGTCCGATGAGTCTTCAATGTACCAGAGATTCTTCCTGTAATCTACATGAAGAGGTATAACATGATTCATTTTAATGCAGAGCTCGCAATTTCCTATAAGAGCAAGCCCTTATAGTTAATTACATCTTAGAAGAAAAATAATTCCTCCTAAAAATACTCTCGGTTAAAGAAATTAACTTTTATCTCTATATATTTCAAAGTATATTTTAAAAGCATGTTTAATTTAAAAATTCAAAAGGGAATGTTCTAAGAAAGAAGATTTCTTTTCAGAAGCCAAATGAGATTGAATAAGAAATGCTTTTGAATATGGAGAAATCTAGTAAGCATTTCAACTATCATATTATTGGATTTTATATTTTTAAAATTGAGATTATTTAGAATATTGAGTTGACATTTTATTAGAAATTTAGGACTTAGATTCTAACAGCACAAGATTGTAGAAATACCTAAAATTTGAAGACTTATTCCAATTAGATATTTTAGAACTTCTACACATAAGAAAGAGATTGACCTAGTCTTATTATCAATTCTTTTTCTCACTTGAGAAGATAAATCTATCCCAACTCTTTTGGGCTTACTTCTCCTCTCGAAAGGGTTGTCAGCCAACACCACCTAAGCGATTCGAAATCATGAAGGCCAGTCTTATGTAAGTGCAAGATGACTAGGCTGTTATGTTTAAGAAAGAAAGTCAAAAGCTTAAACTTACTCCTTAAGAAACTAGATCATGTGTGATATGCATTCCATGACTTAGACTAATGTAATAAAATTTATAACTTTTTATTAATTTTGACTCGTCATTTTTGGATTTAGACTTGGGAGGATTTATGTCTAAATGCATGATGAAATGCAGTTATGGGCCAAATCAGAGAGAATATGTGTTCTCCACTACAAGGAACTACTTTCATAGGTCAAGCCTCTCTCTTATCTTGCAAGAATTGAGACCCCCTATTTGCAAGAGTGAAATAATATGTATGCATCATATTGAAACATATAACCATTCAGCTAAGGGATAATTAAATATTTTATTTCTTGATTAAGATCATAGGCTTTAGAGTGAGGTTATGGATTGATTAAAATTTAATTAAAATTATTAATTGGAGTAGAAAATTTAATTTTTAAGAGCCTAATGCATCTAGGCTTTATTGCAAAATACAATAATCATAAAAATAAACCTATGAAAAGCATGCAGTTTTATTGCATACCCCAAAATAAATTAAGCCAAATTTAAATAAATAAAAAGGCGGTCGTGTACTACTACACCACAGGAAAAAAAAAAAGAAAAATGAGCAGCGGAGCTCTACCATCATACATCTCAGCCTAGAACTAAAAGTTTCATCTATGGGGTCTTTATCAACTTCAGGATCGTCCCTTTCTTCAAGGACCTCCTTAGGCTCCACTAAAATGACCAGATGGGTATAGTCAACAACTATTAACTCTAAACCTCATAGATCCTAATCTATTTCTAGGATCAAATTATATTTTTAAAATTCCAAAAATAAAATCTCATATTCTGCAAAACAGACATTAAGAAAAACATACAAAAAATTTCAAATCATGCAAAACAGACATTAGGAAAACATACATTACACTAATAGTTTATATTTCAAATATACGGGCTTAACATCAATGATTAACAAGCTCACTTGTCCTATTGGGTTATGCTTAGAGACTTAAATAGCATCTACAAACAAATAATATTTATTTTATATTTATTACAGCGGTTCTTTTAAGCACACCCCCTTGCAGAAAACAGTGTTAACTTAAAAAGAGCTCTCTAACATCTACACTAGCAAGCAAACAATCATAACCATCCAGTTTAAAATAATATACAGCAAAACAAAAAAAAGCATCACATCACAATCAACTTATTGGCCTAACCTAATTCTAAGGTTGGTGACCTAGTATTCTAGTGTGTGAAAAGAAGGTTTGTGTGACAAGTCTGTATTAGGCTTTATTTCATTTTAAGTTTGATTTCTATTCAAAATTTATTTATTTTTACCATTGGATGGTTTCAATTTAAATAATTTAATTGATTTTAGATTTTATTCTAATTTTTTGTTTACTTTTGTGCTGAAGTTGAATTTAGATTTTAAAGAATGATGAATAGAATAAATTCTGTTGTGAACATAACAAAATCTATTGAACATTCTTATCATAATAATGAAATGTTCACCTGAAAGTGAAAATAAAGTGAAAATTTATTCTAATAGTCAAACTAAGAACATAAGTATCTTAATTAGCCCATTTGAATTTATGTGAATGATTTAACCAGATTGATTTGATTAGATTAATGTTTGTTTGATACGATTTGGATTTCAAACTTTGAGTTTATTTAATTTCGTATATTTTGATTGCTTAATTTTTGGATTAGATGTTTAATTTAGTTCATTTTTAATAATTCAATATTCTTTGAATTAATATTAAATTCATTTCTTGTGAGGTTCCAAATTATAATTTCAATTATATAAGATTAATATTGATTAGATTATTTCAATATTGTTTAGATCTGGTAATTTTACCATTTCATTTGCATTTGGTTTGAATTGGTTAATCTAATTCAATTTAATTAACTTCTAATTTAATTGAAGTTTAATGTGATCTTTTATTTAACTTCTAATTAAGGATTTAATTCCTAAAATTTAATCATTTAGTTTATATATTAATTATTTTTGGATTGATGATCAATTCAATTTAGTTTAATTAATTCCTTACTTTAATAAGTTTGTTTATTTTGTTTGAGTTTTATATTTATTGGTTTATTTTGATGTTATTTGGAATTGATAGTAATTGAAAATGATATCATGACTTGAGTTTGCATTTAAGTTTATGTTTCATTAATTTGTTTAAGATTTAAGACAAATTTATTATAATTATTCAATTTCATATGTTTTTGGATTGATTAATTTTATTTATTTATTTAGAATTCAATCAATTTATTGTTTATTCTTTCAATTGAATTTAATTTGAGCATTTGTTAAATTTGAATATTTTAATTTGATTGATTAAATTTAATGATTATTTAGCTTAGTTTAGTTATGTTTAATTTAATTTAGATAATTTGACTAAGACTTATTTAATATAATCAAGGTTCTAACTCAATTTACAATTTTAATTTAAAGATTCTTTTATAAATGAGTTAATATTCTATTTTATTAAATTTTATTAATTTGTATTGATTATAGTTTAATGATTATTTTATTTAATTTGATTGGTCTTTTACTTTAGTTTAATTGATTTGTTAAATTTGTTTGAGTTTTATATTGATTGGTGTATGTTTAATGTCGTTTGAAATTAGTAATAATTGAATAAGATTTAATAGCTTGGAGTTTATTATTTAACTTTATGTTTGTTTAGCTTGATTGAGATTTATTATTATTATTATTATAAACACTATCTCTGTCCGTCTCAAGTTTGGATGTAAAAAATGGAGGGTTGCGATAGGCAATTGACAACTAGCGTAAAATTTGTTGAAATAATCATATTATGAATCTTTTAAAATATTATCTTGGCGTTGAATCGTCTGTATGTGAATATTGAAAAGTATGCATACTCCACTTAGATGATCACCCTCTATCCCAATCATCATCAATGTCTAGTTCATGATCCCTTGGCCTATAATGATCACCATGCCTATCTTTATCATCATGATATCCATCATGATCTCTTTCCCTTTCACGCTCTTTCTCTCTTTCCCTATCCCTTTCTCGCTCTCTATCCCTCTCCCTTTCCCTCTCCCTCATCCTGTCCCTATCCAAATCTCTGTCATTATCCCAACCTATATCCCTCTCCTCATATTGCTTCCTCTCAGACCACTCTTGCCCATGCCTTGTGTTTTTATCCTTCACATGCCTTCTATCTGGAGCTACCGACCAATCTCGATCACCACCTCTATCTTTTTCATAGCTTCCTTCACCATATTGTTGGTCTGATGTGGCATCGCCCCCATAACTTGATTGTTCCTCGGCTCCCCAATCGATAACCACCCATATTAGGATTAGGCCACATGCCCACTCCAGCAGTAGGTATTCCCCTTCCAAAAAAAGTTGGGTTGACATGTGGTGTTACAAGGGGAGAAAATGAAGGTAACATTCCTGGGAAAGCACCAGCAATAGGCCTAGTAGGAAACTCTCCATATCCAGCACCCATTCTACCCATTGCCATAGAAGCGACATGAATAATCATGACATGAATCCCTTAAAATATTATGTTAATGCGAAGCGTTCCGACATCCTATAATCTGATTGAAAATATACGGGACCGTTGCATCGGTAGATGACGCCCACATCCCAATCATCATCAATGTCTAGTTCATGATCCCTTGGCCTATAAGGATCACCATGCCTATCTCTATCATCACGATATTTATCAAGATCTCTTTCACTCTTTTCTCCTTTCCCTTTCTCTCAATCCCTCTCCCTTTCCCTCTCCCTCATCCTGTCCCTATCCAAATCTCTATCATTATCCCAACCTATATCCCTCTCCTCATATTGCTTCCTCTCAGACCACACTTGCCCATGCCCTGTGTTTTTATCCTTCACATCTTCATGCCTGGAACTCGATCATTCATCACCTATCTTTTCCATAGCTTCCTTCACCATATTGTTGGTTTGATGTGGCATCATCCCCATAACTTGATTGTTCCTTGGCTCCCCAACCACCCATATTAGGATCAAGCCACATGCCCACTCCAGCAGTAGGTATTACCCTTCCAAAAAAAGCTGGGTTAACATGTGGTGCTATAACGAGAGGAAATGAAGGTAACATTCTTGGGAAAGCACCAGCAATAGGCCTGACAGGAAACCCCCCATATCCATCACCCATTCTACCCATTGCCATTCCATAACCAGTTGGATCGAACCCTTGGCCAAGGATAGCACCAGGATTGAATACTGGAGGCGGTGGTGCAATCATGCCACCATTCCCTATGATACCTCTTCCACCAACTGGCCCAATCCAGTTCCTTACATTCCCCATATGTCCTCTATTTTCCATTCCACCCCTTCCCCAGTTACCACCACCTCCAGCACCTCCTCCCCTTGCAAAATTCCCGCCCATGTGAGCTCTTCCTCCACTACCTTTTTGTGCAAGTACAGGCTGCGAAGGACCCTGAGCCATTCGTTGTTGATTCCTAGCCACCTGAGCCTCTCCCATTTTCTGAACACCATGTGGGGAAGAGAAGGCCACAACACACAACCTTCCATTGAAAATATGCCCATTCATACCCTCCTTGCAGCAGTGGCAGCCACTGGATCATAGAATTCAACCTGAGCATAACCATTTGATTTCCCACTAGCCTTTTCATCAAAAAACCTCACTTCCTTTATAGGTCCGTACTTGCAAAGTTATGCCTCAAGTTCAGCATCTGTAGTCCACCACTGAAGCTCTCTAACAAAAAGAGTGGTTGTTCCACCTCCAACACCACCGCCACTGCCACCAACAGCAGAGACAGGCCCATTCATGTTGCTTCCCGCACCAATTAAAGGTCCTGATGCTGCTCCAACACTACCTGAAGAGGACATTGTGAGTGGAAGGTTGGCACCGCTATCGCTGTCGACTGCAACTCCTTGCCAACAAAAAACATCGTTCCTAATGCCAGAACCTTGTCTTGGAAATCCCTAGTTCAGTGAATCACCACGATGCGCCTGAATCAACCCTGATCTTACCCAAGGCTGCCCTAGATCAGGCGTAGGCACGGTGGGTTGAGCTGGCAGTCTCACCGGGACAGACAAATCAGCGCTCCCCTTAAAAACTGCTTCCAAAAAAAAAAACTCCAGATCTGTCGATTGTCCTTTCTGCCTGGAGGTTCCCTGCTATACCAGAAATCTGGATGCTATCCGACGGATCTCCGGCCGGTGCGGATGGAAGGGAAACCTGCGGTAGCTCTCTTCTATGGTCATCCTGCCTAGCAATAGCACTCGCACCGACTTCACCGCGATTGGCAGACGACTGATAGAAGCCCTCACCAACGTTGACATCGTTGTAGAGATCGTCATAGTCCTCGTCGTCACTATAGAACGATTCCTCGTCCTGGACAGCGGAGATCACCTTGTTGCTGTGGAAGCCGGCTCTGTCGCCATCGCCACCAGGCTCCATTTGTAAAGAACCACCGGTTATGGTGTGAGAGAAAGAAACAAGATGAGACAAAACCCTAACCCATCGGCTTCAATCTCAGAGTATAGCATTTTTAAGTTCTCACAGGTCGGCTTATTACTAAAAAAATTAGCATCAAATTAATCTCGAAAAATATGAATACAACTTTACATATCACATAATAAGAGAAATTTACATACATAACACATAGTTCTTATATATATATTTAAATTCTAAATTCTAATTTTTATACATATCACTCTAATCTTTAATGTCACATCAAAATACTATCATCATTCACTTTTTAAAAATAAAATGTAAAAATTATAAAAAAGTAAATACATAAAAATTATGTGATATTTATATAAATCTTCCGTATGACAAAATATATTGATATTTATTTTTTTAAGAAAATGTTTTCACATATTCAATTCAAACTAAATCCCTCATATTCTATTTACCAAATAATAAAATTATTACAAATAAATTTGATTCAACTTTGATCATATTAAAATCATAATTCAAATTATTTGACATGGCCTCTCTATTTATATTTATTGTGTGAAATAAATATGTGTGAAATTTTTTAAATAATTTTTTTATTTAATAGCATAAGTTTTACTAATTGGCTATCTAAAACCTAACTTTCTTTCATAGGTATTATATTAGAGCATTATGTTAAAATAACTAATCTTTAATGGTCTTTAATGAGAATAATATTAAATTTAGTTAATGACAAAATAACCATTTGTGATGCAAGTGCATTAAATTCATGGAAAGATGCTTCATGCATGCATGATATTGCTTTAACTCTTTTTTTTTTATTAGTAACATGACAATGAGAATAATGCTTAATGTATTTGCTTTGTGACATTTACTTTTGACATTTACAATGAGAATAATGCTTAATGTATTTGTGCCTAAACTTTTTTAAATAAAATATTGCCATCTATTCATTACTCTTAAGTAATTCTTATAATGGCAGGGTCATCATTTACGTATTTACAATAGTAATAACACTATCTACTATAAATTGACAAATTGTAAGTCTCATTATCACTAAAAATTGTTGAATAAAATTATTTTATCCTCGCAAAAGTAGAAGATATTTATGCACTTCTTCTAATACCATCTTTAGTTCATATTGAGCAAGTGCAAAGAACTTAACTGCATATTCCATCACAGCCATTTACCAAACTTAATCATATTGCATTTGATAATGGCCAATAATAAGCATATATATTGATGAAAAGACCTCTTTGAATTCTCTATAAGAAATCTTATCATTTATTTATCTTTTAAGGTAGATATATTTTTATGTCATTTTTTTATGATTAGCATTACCTTTCAACAAAAAAAAAAAATATATGAGATTATTTTCTTGTCACACAAGTAATCCATGCCATTAAACAACTTCTTTGCTCGTGGAAATCAATTCTCAGCCTATAGCATATCAATTGTCCCCATAAATTTTTACATTTAAAACATCATGAAACCATAAATAATCACCTCTTAACTTAGTTTAGATCATTTGATTTGGGTTCTATTTTCCTATTTGAAAAGAGTAAATGAATTTGTCGTAAAATATGGTGTCAATCTCATTATATGTGATGGGCAGACAATTGATAGAAGCCCTCACCAACGTTGGCATCATTGTAGAGATCGTCGTAGTCCTCATCATCAGCATAGAATGGTTCCTCGTCCTGGACAACGGAGATCACCTCATTGCCGTGGAAGCTAGCTCTGTCGCCGTCTCCACCGGGATCCATTTGTAAAGAACCACTAGCTATAGAGTGAGAGAAAGAAAGAAACAAGATGAGACAAAACCCTAACCATCGGGTTCTGTCTCAGGGTATAGAATTTTTAAGTTATCACAAGTCAGGCATATTACACAAAAATTTAGCATCAATTTATCTCGAAAAATATGAATATGACTATACATACCTCAGAATAACAATAATTACAATAAATTTAGCATGCAGTTTTATTGCATACCCCAAAATAAATTAAGCCAAATTTAAATAAATAAAACAGGCCGGTGCGACCAGGTACTACTATACACCCTGGAAAAAAAAAAAAAAAAATGGGCAGCGGAGCTCTACCATCATACATCTCAGCCTAGAACTAAAAGTTTGATCTATGGGATCTTTATCAACTTCAGGATCGTCCCTTTCTTGAAGGACCTCCTTAGGCTGCACTAAAATGACCAGATGGGTATAGTGAGCAACTATTAACTCTAAACCTCATAGATCCTAATCTATTTCTAGGCTCAAATTATATTTCTAAAATTCCAAAATAAAATCTCAAATTCTGCAAAACATACATTATGGGTCGTTTGTTCTGCTATTACTGCAATCAGATTCACTTTACCCAGAATTGTTACTTTACCGTGTTTGTTACGCTGGTAATTTAATTACCGTTAAATTTTACGGTATTTGGTTTTACTTCCCAAGCCATTTTCCGTTAAGCGACACCATAAATCGAAGATTTGAAGTCATGGTTGTTAACGCGCGTAGACTCCTCGTCTCCCGCCCTCGTCTTCCGCTATGTCTTCCCCATACCCGCCTTTCGCATACCCGCCTTTTGCATATCCGCCTTTTTGAGAGAAGTCCCACATGATGGAGGTGAGTTCGATCTGGAGGTGAATGCGATTGATTCTTTTCGCCTACACTGTGGCCGATCGGTCAATTAACCTTGTCGCAAAATTGGCGGTATCAGTTTAGGTACATCCCTTTTCTCCCTTTTCTCTACATTGGATTGGTACTTGAAAGTTCCTAAACTTTCCTTCTCGCTTTGCTCGGTTGCCTTCGACTCTCTTACATAGCTCGGTTTCCTTTTGATTTTTTTTCTCCACATTGTTTGATTACCAAATAAACCACAAGGTCTTTTCTTTACCAAATAAACCGGGAAAAAGTTTAAATCTTGTACAAGGATTCTAGGAGATTTCTTAATTTTTCCGATTAGAGGTATGATGATTCATGTTTGAGATTGTGTGAGTTTATTGATTGCTTACTTTGAATTAGCCAATTATATGGAACCCGCATGTATGAGATGATCTTCTTAGTTTATGTTATTTTTATTTCATAAGTGCAAAGTTTCGCCTTTCAACTGCATTCGTAATTTTCACTTGTCGCTTGCTTTGAGGTGTGTTTTTGGCTTATGCTCTTCTAGATAAGTTTTGTTTGAGTCTTGTGCTTTTGTGCTAGTAAAAGGGTTGGATTTTATATTATGAAGCGCTTATGGTGATCTTGATGGAATGTGATAGGGCGGTATGGTGTACTTTCATTAGGTAAATGATAAGTTTGGTATATGTTACATTTTTTATTTGTTGTTTTGTGATGCCACTTTCGATTGCAAAGGAAAGGGTGAGGGTTTCTTGATCATGTCATTTGGTTTGGTATTTTGCAAGTGGGAATATCAACCTGCTGGGCTGTTTAGTTATTATAAAACTTTTTTGAGCTACCTAATCATCAATCACCATTTTCAGTCTTTTATTTTTTTGAATGGGGACTATATGCTTAAGCCCTATCATCATTTTACTAGGATACCATGGGGATGAAATTTCATAAGAATTTTAGTCTCGCTTTTATGTAGCTTGATAAATTTATTCACATTAACTTTTAAGTTCTTGAATTTTGTATTTCGCCCATCCCTCCAAATTCATGTTGCTCAGTTATCACAGAAATTTTTATTTAGCATATCTTTTATTTTGTCACAGATTATTTCATTGGTTGAGCTTAAAAAGATATTGCTATTTCTCTTATTGGATTTTGTAATTTTATCATCGTAATTCTTTTCCTGTTATGTTCCTACTGCACCGATTTTATACATGACATTTTTTTTTGCAATGAAGTTATTTTCTAATGCTTTCAATTTTAGAACACTTCAACTCGTGAAGATTACAAATTTATGAGACTTGTTGGTTTTACATTTGAGTTTTCAGATTTGAAAAGGCTGAATCACCCCTTATCTCTGCTTTCATCTAGTCATTTCCATGGATCGGTTGCACTTATTTCCAACTGAGTTTGCAGTATGTACTCTACGAATTGGGCGTAGAAAGCTAAAGGAATATTTTACTTTGATATGATCCATGTGTACTTTTAATCCCCATGAGTTAAAGCTTTGTTTGCTAGAGTATTTTTTTTTAGTTCTAGATGGAATGTATTAGACCATGTTAGGGGATTGGGATTGATTATTAGCCTTTCTCTTCCAGTTGGCACCAATGTTGGCGATATTCCTGTGTGGGAGGTGTCTTGATTATTAATATTGACAACTTCTCAATGAAGCTCGCTTAAACATTCAAATTATCTGACATTTAACAACTACAATTTGTTTCTTTTATGGGCATACAGTTTTTTGAGTATTATTTTTGTGAATTTGAAGTTCTAACATTTTCCAAATGAGTTCATTATTCATATTTTTGCTTTGATTTTGTCATACTTTGTTTGATATACATGTATTCTTATTTTGCTCTCATCTTGTAGGAATTTCATAATTTTTTATGTCATTATTTGACCGAAAAAGATTATGTAATTTTTAATATATATATATATATATATATATATATATAGAGAGAGAGAGAGAGAGAGAGAGAGAGAGAGAGAGAGAGAGAGAGAGAGAGAGAGAGAGAGAGAGAGAGAGAGAGAGAGAGAGAGAGCTTCTATGAAAGCAAAATAAAAAAATATTTTAAAATAAATAATAGATATCATTAAAATAAATTTATTTATCAGTTTATATAGGTCTATCAAATTGTTCGCTTTTCTACTTTTAAAATAAATATATTATAATCTTTTTTAAACTAAGTAATAAATTTTTTATTTATAAAATATTTATATTTTAATATATAATTAATTTATTAATTTAATATTTCAATTAATGAAAAAAATTTCACTAATTTCTAAAAATATACAAGAGTATTCACAATATATGTATTTACTTTACTTTACATATGCTCAACCAAACGTAAAAATATAGTTTACATGTATTTACTTTACATGAACCAAATAATCAGAAAGAATTATCAGATTCACTTTATAATCGTATTTCCTTTACATGATTCTAAATGCAGGCAACCAAACAGCCCCTAAGAAAAACATACAGAAAATTTCAAATCATGCAAAATAGACATTAGGAAAACATACATCACACTAATAGTTTATATTTCAAATATACGGGCTTAACATCAATGATTAACAAGCTCACTTATCCTATTGGATTATGCTTAGAGACTTAAATAACACCTACAAACAAATAATATTTATTTTATATTTATTACAGCGGTTCTTTTAAGCACACGCCCTTGCAGAAAACAATGATAACTTAAAAAGAGCTCCCTAACATCTAGACTAGCAAGCAAACAATCATAACCATCCAGTTTAAAATAATACACAAAAAAAAGCATCACATCACAATCAACTTATTGGCCTAACCTAATTCTAAGGTTGGTGACCTAGTATTCTAGTGTGTGAAAAGAAGGTTTGTGTGACAAGTTTGTTTTAGGCTTTGTTTCATTTTAAGTTTGATTTCTATTCAAAATTTATTTATTTTTACCATTGGAAGGTTTCAATTTAAATAATTTAATTGATTTTAGATTTTATTCTAATTTTTTGTTTACTTTTGTGTTGAAGTAGAATTTAGATTTTAAAGAATGATGAATAGAATAAATTCTGTTGTGAACAGAACAAAAACTATTGAACATTCTTATCATAATAATGAAATTTTCACCCGAAAGTGAAAATAAAGTGAAAATTTATTCTAATAGTCAAACTAAAAACCTAAGTATCTTAACTAGCTCATTTGAATTTATGTGAATGATTTAACTAGATCGATTTGATTAAATTAATGTTAGTTTGATTCGATTTGGATTTCAAAGTTTGAGTTTGTTTAATTTCGTATATTTTGATTGTTTAATTTTTGGATTAGATGTTTAATTTAGTTCAATTTTGATAATTCAATATTCTTTGAATTAATATTAAATTCATTTCTTGTGAGGTTCCAAATTATAATTTCAATTATATAAGATTAATATTGATTAGATTATTTCAATATTGTTTAGATCTAGTAATTTTACCATTTCATTTACATTTGGTTTGAATTGGTTAATCTAATTCAACTTAATTAACATCTAATTTAATTGAAGTTTAATGTGATCTTTTATTTAACTTCTAATAAAGGATTTAATTCCTTAAATTTAATCATTTAATTTATACATTGATTATTTTTGGATTGATGATCAATTAAATTTAGTTTAATTAATTCCTTAGTTTAATAAGTTTGTATATTTTGTTTGAGTTTTATATTTATTGGTTTATTTTGATGTTATTTGGAATTGATAGTAATTGAAAATGATATGATGACTTGAGTTTGCATTTAAGTTTATATTTCATTAATTTGATTAAGATTTAAGACAAATCTATTATAATTATTCAATTTCATATGTTTTTGGGTTGATTAATTTTATTTATTTATTTAGAATTCAATCAATTTATAGTTTATTCTTTCTATTGAATTTAATTTGAGCATTTGTTAAATTTGAATATTTTAATTTGATTGATTAAATTTAATGATTATTTAGCTTAGTTTAGTTATGTTTAATTTAATTTAGATAATTTGACTAAGACTTATTTGATATAATCCAGGTTCTAACTCAATTTACAATTTTAATTTAAAGATCGATTGATTAAATTATTCTTTTATTAATGAGTTAATGTTCTGTTTTATTAAATTTTATTAATTTGTATTGATTATAGTTTAATGATTATTTTATTTAATTTGATTGATCTTTTACTTTAGTTTAATCGATTTGTTAAATTTGTTTGAGTTTTATATTGATTGGTGTATGTTTAATGTCGTTTGAAATTAGTAATAATTGAATAAGATTTAATAGCTTGGAGTTTATTATTTAACTTTAAGTTTATTTAGCTTGATTAGGATTTATTATTATTACTATAAACACAACCTTTGTCCGTCCCAAGTTTGGATGTAAAAAATGGAGGGTTGCGATAGGCAGTTGACAACCAACGTAAAATTTGTCGAAATAATCATAATATGAATCTTTTAAAAATATTGCATTTTAGGTCCAAAGCGATATGCAGATGATTCAAAAATAGTATGCAAAACACCACATCCAACCTTAGATGAACGCCCTCTATCCCAATCATCATCAATGTCTAGTTCATGATCCCTTGTCCTATAATGATCACCATGCCTATCTTTATCATCATGATATCTATCACGATCTCTTTCCCTATACCTTTCTCGCTCAATATCCCTCTCCCTTTCCCTCTCCCTCATCCTATCCCTATCCAAATCTCTATCATTATCCTAACCTATATCCCTCTCCTCATATTGCTTTCTCTCAGACCACTCTTGCCCATGCCCTGTATTTTTATCCTTCACATGCCTTCCGTCTGGAGCTATCGACCAATCTCGATCACCACCTCTATCATTTTCATATCTTCCTTCATCATATTGTTGGTCTGATGTGGCATCGTCCCCATAACATGATTGTTCCTCGGCTCCCCAATCGACAACCACCCATATTAGGATTAGGCCACATGCCCACTCCAGCAATAGGTATTCCCCTTCCAAAAAAATCTGGGTTGACATGTGGTGCTACAACGGGAGGAAATGAAGGTAACATTCCTGGGAAAGCACCAGCAATAGGCCTAGTAGGAAACCCCCATATCCAAAGACCCATTCGCCCATTGCCATAGGACATGAATAATCATGACATGAATCCTTAAAATATTATGTTAAAGAGCTGCTCTGTTACATCCTATATAATATGGAAAAAACATACACAGCCTTACATGAACGCCTGCCCTGTATCCCAATTATCATCAATGTCTAGTTCATGATCCCTTGGCCTATAATGATCACCTTGCCTATCTCTATCATTATGATATCTATCACGATCTCTTTCCCTTTCACGATCTCTCTCTCTTTCCCTATCCCTTTCTCACTCTCTATCCCTCTCCCTTTCCCTTTCCCTCATCTTGTCCCTATCCAAATCTCTATCATCATCCCAACCTATGTCCCTCTCCTCATATTGCTTCCTCTCAGATCACTTTTGCCCATGCCCTGTGTTTTTATCCTTCACATGCCTTCTGTCTAGAACTACCGACCAATCCCAATCACAACCTCTATCTTTTCCATAGCTTCCTTCACCATATTGTTGCTCTAATGTGGCATCATCCCCATAACTTGATTGTTCCTCGGCACCCCAACCACCCATATTAGGATCAGGCCAGATGCCCACTCCAGCAGTAAGTATTCCCCTTCCAAAAAAAGATGGGTTGACATGTGGTGCTACAATGGGAGGAATTGAAGGTAACATTCTTGAGAAAGCACCAGCAGTAGGCCTGACAGGAAACCCCTCATATCCAGCACCCATTCTACCCATTGCCATTCCATAACCAGTTGGATCGAACCCTTGGCCAAGGATAGCAACAAGATTGAATACTGGAGGTGGTGGTGCAATCATGCCACCATTCCCTATGATACCTCTTCCACCAACTGGCCCAATCTAGTTCCTTACATTCCCCATATGTCCTATATTTCCCATTCCACACCTTCCCCAGTTACCACCACCTCTAGCACCTCCTCCCCTTACAAAAGTCCTGCCCATGTGAGCTCCTCCTCCTCTACCTTTTTGGGCAAGTACAAACTGCGAAGGACCCTGAACCATTCCTTGTTGATTCCTAGCCACCTGAGCCTCTCCCATTTTCCCAACACCATGTGGGGAAGAGAAGGCCACAACACACAACCTTCCATTGAAAATATGTCCATTCATACCCTCCTTGCAGGCAGTGGCAGCCGTTGTATCATAGAATTCAACCTAAGCATAACCTTTTGATTTCCCACTAGCCTTTTCATAAAAAAACCTCACTTCCTTTATAGGTTCGTACTTGTAAAGTTCTGTCTCAAGTTCAGCATCTATAGTCCACCACTGAAGCTCTTCGACAAAAAAAGTGGTTGTTCCACCTCCGACACCACCTCCACTGCCACCAACAGCGGAGATAGGCCCATTCATGTTGCTTCCTGCACCAACTAAGGTCCTCAAGCTGCTCTAACACTACCTGAAGGGGGCATGGTGAGTGGAAGGCTGGCACCGCTGTCGCTGCCGACTGCAACTCCTTGCCTACGAAAAACATCGTTCCCAATGCCAGAACCTTCTCTTGGAAATCCCTCGTTCAGTGAATCACCACGATGCGCCTAAATCAACCTCGATCTTACCCAAGGCTGCCCTAGATCAGGCGTAGGCACGATTGGTTGAGCCGGCAGTCTCATCAGGACAGACGAATCAACGCTCCCCTTGAAAACTGCTTCCAAAAAGCTCCAGATCTGTCGACCGTCCTTTCTGCTTGGAGGTTCCCTGCTATACCAGAAATCTGGATGCTATCCAGCGGATCTCCGACCGGTGCGGATGGAAGGGAAACTTGTGGTAGCTCTCTCCTACGGTCATCCTGCCTAGCAAAAGCACTCGCACCGGCTTCACTGCGATTGGCAAACGATTGATAGAAGCCCTCACCAACATTGACATCATTGTAGAGATCGTCATAGTCCTCGTCGTCACCATAGAATGGCTCCTCGTCCTGGACAGCGGAGATCACCTCGTTGCCGTGGAAGCCGGCTCTGTCACCGTCGCCACCAGGCTCCATTTGTAAAGAACCACTGGTTATGGTGTGAGAGAAAGAAACAAGACGAGACGAAACCCTAACCCATCGGCATCCGTCTCGAAGTATAGCATTTCTAAGTTCTCGCAGGTTGGCTTATTACTCAAAAAATTAGCATCAAATTAATCTCAAAAAATATGAATATAACTTTGCATATCTCATAATAAGAGAAATTTACATACCTAATACATAGTCTTATATATTTATATATTTAAATTCTAAATTTCAATTTTTATACATATCACTCTAATCTTTAATATCACATCAAAATACTATCATCATTCACTTTTTAAAAATAAAATGTAAAAATTATAAAAGAGTAAATACATAAAAATTATGTGATATTTATATAAATCTTCCTTATGACAAAAATATATTGATATTTTTTTTTTAAGAAAATGTTTTCACATATTCAATTCAAACTAAATCCCTCATATTCTATTTACGAAATAATAAAATTAATCACAAATAAATTTGATTCAACCCTGATCATATTAAAATCATAATTCAAATTATTTGACATCGCCTCTCTATTTATATTTATTGTGTGAAATAAATATGTGTGAACTTTTTTAAATAAATTTTTTCCTTAATAACATATGTAAAATGAAAACTACTAATATTTGTATATAAAACATAAATTTACTAATTGGCTATCTAAAACCTAACTTTCTTTCATAGGTATTATAAGAGAGCATTATGCTAAAATAACTAATCTTTAATGGTCTTTAATGAGAATAATATTAAATTTAGTTAATGACAAAATAACCATTTGTGATGCAAGTGCATTAAATTCATGGAAAGATGCTTCATGCATGCATGATATTGCTTTAACTCTTTTTTTGATTAGTAACATCACAATGAGAATAATGCTTAATGTATTTGCCTTGTGACATTTACTTTCGACATTTACAATGACAATAATGCTTAATTGACAAATTGTAAGTCTCATTATCACTAAAAATTGTTGAATAAAATTATTTTATCCTCACAAAAGTAGAAGATATTTACGCGCTTCTTCTAATACCATCTTTCGTGCATATTGAGCAAGAGCAATGAACTTAACTGCATCTTCCACCACAGTCATTTACCAAACTTAAATCATATTGCATTTGATAATGACCAATAATAAGCATATATATTGATGAAAAGACCTCTTTGAATTCTCTATAAGAAATCTTATCATTTATTTATCTTTTAAGGTAGATATATTATTATATCTTTTTTTGATGATTAGAATTACCTTTGAACAACAACAAAAAAAAAAAAAAAAGATTTTTTCCTTGTCACACAAGTAATCCATGCCATTAAGCAACTTCCTTGCTCATGGAAATCAATTCTCAGCCTATATCATATCAATTGTTCCCATAAATTTTTACATTTAAAACATCATGATGCCATAAATAATCACCTCTTAAGGTAGTTTTGATAATCTGATTTGGGTTCTATTTTCCTATTTGAAAAGAGTAAATGGATTTGTTGTAAAATATGGTGTCAATCTCATTATATGTGATGGGCACACAATTGATAGAAGCCCTCACCAACGTTGACATCGTTGTCAAGATCGTCGTAGTCCTCATCGTTAGCATAGCATTGTTCTTTGTCCTGGATAGCGGCGATCACCTATTGCCATGGAAGACAGCTCTGTCGCCGTCTCCACCGGGATCCATTTGTGAAGAACCACTGGCTATAGAGTGAGAGAAAGAAACAAGACGAGACAGAACCCTAACCATCAGCTTCTGTTTCGGAGTATATAATTTTTAAGTTATCACAGGTCAGGCTTATTACTCAAAAAATGAGCATCAAATTATCTCAAAAAATATGAATATGACTTTACATACCTCAGAATAACAATAATTGACAAATATACCACTATTTTTTTTAAGAAAATGTTTTCACATATTTAATTCAAACTAAATCCCTCATATTCTAATTATGAAATAATAAAATTAATCACAAATAAAATTGTTTCAATTTTAATCATATTAAAACTTTAATTCAAGTTATTTTAAATTACCTCTATATTTATATTTATTACGTGTAATAAATATGTGTGAATTTTTTTTAAATAATTTTTTTCATGAATAACATAAGCAAAATGAAAACTACTGATATTTGTATATAAAGCATAATTTTACTAGTTGGCTATCTAAAACATAGCTTTCTTTCATCGGTATTATATGAGAGCATTATGTTGAAATAACTAATCTTTAATGGTCTTTAATGAGAATGATATTAAATTTAGTTAATGACAAAATGATCATTTGTGATGCAAGTGCATTAAATTCATGGAAAGGTGCTTCATGCATGCATGATATTACTTTAATTCTTTTTTGGATTAGTAACATGACAATGAGAATAATGCATAATGTATTTGCATTGAGCCTTAACTTGTGACATTTACTTTGAGTTATAAATGAATGTGATGTTTCTAAACAAAATATTACTGTGAGAATTTTTATTTGGAACACCACGTAGATCTTAGGATACTTATTTAGGTAATTAAACATATCATTAAGGGATAAATATATTATCTCAAAAGATAAACATATTATTATATACTGAATTTGATTACTTAATAATGACTCATAAGGCCGATGGGTCTTCAATGTACCTGAGATTCTTCCTCTAATCGACATGGAGAGGTAGAACATGATTTATTTTATTGCAGAGTTCACAGTTCCCTATAAGAGCAAGTCTTTATAGTTAATTACATCTTAGAAGGAAAAGAATTCCTCCTAAAAATACTCTAGATTAAAGAAATTAACTTTCACCTCTATATATTTCAAAGTATATATTAAAAGCATGGTTAATTTAAAAATTCAAAAGGGAACATTCTAAGAAAGAAGATTTCTTTTCAGAAGCCAAATGGGATTGAATAGGAAATATTTTTGAATACTAAGAAACCTAGTAAGCATTTCAACTATCATATTATTGGGTTTTATATTTTTGAAATTGAGATTATTTAAAATTTTGAGTTGGCATTTTATTAGAAATTTAGGACTTAGATTCTAACATCACAATACTATAGAAATACCTAAAATTTGAAGTCTTATTCCAATTAGATACTTCAAAACCTGAGACTAAAATTGCTTCTGACATAAGTGAGAGATTCGACCTAGTATACTTTTTATAAAATAGGAAATTATTGATTCTTTTTCTCACTTGAGAAGATAAACCTATCCCGACTCTTCTGGGCTTACTTTCCGCCTAGAAAGAGTTGCCAGCTAACACCACCTAAGCGATTTGAAATCATGTAAGCCAGTCTTATGTAAGTGCAAGATGGTTGGGCTGTTATGTTTAAGAAAGAAAGTCAAAAGCTTAAACTCGCTCCTTAAAAAACTAGATCATGTGTGATATGCATTCCATGACAGACTAATGTAATAAAATTTACAACTTTTTATTCATTTTGACTCGTCATTTTTGGATTTAGACTTGGGAGGATTTATGTTTAAATGCGTGATAAAATTCAATTATGGCCAAATCAGAGAGAACATGTGTTCTACACTATAAGAGACTACTCTAGGTCAAGCCTCTCTCTTATCTTGCAAGAATTGAGACCTCCTATTTGCAAGAGTGAAATAATATGTATGCAAGATATTGAAACATATAACCATTCAGCTAAGGGGTTATTAAATCTTTTATTTCTTGATTAAGATAATAGGCTTTAGAGTGAGGTTATGGATTGATTAAAATTTAATTAAAATTATTAATTGGAGTAAAAATTTAATTTTTTTTTTCTGAGAGCCTAACACATCCAGGCTTTATTGCAAAATGCAACAATCATAAAAATAAACCTATTAAAAGCATGCAGTTTTATTGCATACCCCAAAATAAATTAAGTCAAATTTAAATAAATAAAATAGGTCAGTGTGACCGGGTACTGCTATACACCCCATAAAAAGAAAAGTGGGTAGCCGAGCTCTACCATTATACATCTCAATCTAGGACTAAAAATTTGATCTATGGGGTCTTTATCAACTTCAGGATCATCGCTTTCTTCAGGGACCTCCTTAGGCTCCACTGAAACCACCAGATTAGTATAATCAGCTCCTATTAACTCTAAACCTTATAGATCCTAATCTATTTCTAGGCTCAAATTATATTTTTAAAATTCCAAAATAAAATCTCAAATCCTACAAAATAGACATTAGGAAAAACATATAGAAAATTTCAAATCATACAAAACAGACATTAGGAAAAACATATAGCACACTAACAGTTCATATTTCGAACATACAGGCTTAATATCAGTGATTAACAAGCCCACTTGTCCTATTAGGTTATGCTTAAGGACTTAAATAGCACCTACAAATAAATAGCATTTATTTTATATTTATTACAGTGGTCCTTTTAAGCACATCCCCCTACAGAAAATAGTGTTAGCCTAAAAAGAGCTTTCTAATATCTAGACTAGTGAGCAAACAATCCTAACCATCTAGTCTAAAATAATACACCAAAAAATAAGAAAAAGCATCACATCACAATCAATATATTGCCCTAACCTAATTCTAGGGTAGGTGACCTAGTATTCTAGCGTGTGGGAAGAAGGCTTATGTGGCAAGTCTGTTTTAGGCTTTGTTTCATTTTAAGTTTGATTTATATTTAGAATTTATTTATTTTTACCATTTGATGGTTTCAATTTAAATAATTTAATTGATTTTAGATTTTATTCTAATTTTTTGTTTACTTTTGTGTTGAAGTTGAATTTAAATTTTAAAGAATGATGAATAGAATAAATTCTATTGTGAACAGAACAAAATCTATTCAACATTCTGATCCTAATAATGAAATTTTCACCCTAAAGTGAAAGTAAAGTGAAAATTTATTCTAATAGTAAAACTAAGAACCTAAGTATCTTAATTAGCCCATTTGAATTTATGTGAATGATTTAACCAAATCGATTTGATTAGATTAATGTTTGTTTGATTCGATTTGGATTTCAAAGTTTGAGTTTGTTTAACTTCGTATATTTTGATTGTTTAATTTTTGGATTGGATGATTAATTTATTTCAATTTTGATAATTCAATATTCTTTGAATTAATATTAAATTCATTTCTTGTTAGGTTCTAAATTATAATTTCAATTATATAAGATTAATATTGATTAGATTATTTCAATATTATTTAGATCAAGTAATTTTACCATTTCATTTACATTTGGTTTGAATTTGTTAATCTAATTTAATTTAATTAACTTCTAATTTAATTAAAGTTTAATGTGATCTTTTATTTAACTTCCAATTAAGGATTTAATTCCTTAAATTTAGTCTTTTAGTTTATAAATTGATTATTTTTGGATTGATGATCAATTCAAATTTGTTTAATTAATTCCTTATCTTAGTTTAATAGGCTTGTTAGTTTTGTTTGAGTTTTATGTTGATTGGTTTATTTTGATGTTATTTAGAATTGATAGTAATTGAAAATGATCTGATGACTTGAGTTTGCATTTAAGTTTATGTTTCTTTAATTTGATTAAGATTTAAGACAAATTTATTATAATTATTCAATTTCATATGTTTTTGGATTGATTAATTTTATTTATTTATTTAGAATTCAATCAATTTATAATTTATTCTTTCTATTGAATTTAATTTGAGCATTTGTTAAATTTGAATATTTTAATTTGATTGATTAAATTTAATGATTATTTAGCTTAGTTTATTTATGTTTGATTTAGTTTAGATGATTTGACTAGGACTTATTTGATCTAATCAAGGTTCTAACTCAATTTACAATTTTAATTTAAAGATCGATTGATTAAATTATTCCTTTTATTAATGAGTTAATGTTTTGCTTTATTAAACATTATGTTTATTTAACATTATGTTTATTATTTAACATTATGTTTATTTAGCTTGATTAGGGTTTATTATTATTATTATTATTATTATTATTATTATTATTATTATAAACACTACCTTTATCTGTCCCAAGTATGAATGTGAAAAGTGGAGGGTTGCGATAGGCAGTCGACTGCCAGCGTAAAACTTGTCGAAATAATCATGATATGAATTCTTTAGAACATTGTGTTAATGCTGTCCCGGCGACATGCTATATGGCTGAATAAGGAAAAATATGGCTCGATCTGCACTGACGAGTGTTAAATAAGGGTTCCCACATTATGGACGAATGCGGACAAAGAAGTTAGTTTATGAAACTAGAATTAGGTTAGGAACTTGGAATATATGTACTCTTATAGATAAATTATTGGAATTAATAGATGTTATGGTTCATAGGAAGATAAATATTTTATGTACTCAAGAAATTAAATGGGTTGGGGAGAAGCCAAGGAGATTGATAATTTAGATTTTAAACTTTGGTATTTATGTAGAAATTGAATTAGAAATAGTGTAGATGTGATTATAGATAAAGGTTTGAAGGACAATGTTATAAATATTAATAGATTTATAAATAGAATTATAGCTTTAAAGATTATTATTAACACTAAGATTATCAATATTATAAGTGTTTATGCTCTTCAAGTAGGTTTGGATGTATGCTTAATTTTTTTTTGTAATGAATTAGAGGGATTAATACAAAAAATATCACTTGAAGAAATAGTATTTATTGGAGGAGATTTAAATGGGCATGTTGGTATAGTGGTAGAAGATTTTAAAAGTATTCATGGTGGCTATGAATTTGGAGTGATTAATGAAGAAGGTAAGACTATATTAGATTTTGCATTACCTTATGATTTTGTAGTTGCTAATACTTTATTTAAGAAAAGAGATGAGCATATTATTACTTATAAAAATAGATCTAATAAAACACAGATTGATTATTTTCTAATAAGAAAAATAGATTGCTTAGATTGTAAAGATTGTAAGGTCATTTTGAGTGAAAGTTTAAGTACCCAACATCGACTGTTAGTTTTAGATTTTAAGATGAAAAATTATAAAATAAAAAATAAATCAAATTATTATTATA
Source organism: Cymbidium sinense (assembly GCA_021442155.1). NCBI lineage: Eukaryota > Viridiplantae > Streptophyta > Magnoliopsida > Asparagales > Orchidaceae > Cymbidium > Cymbidium sinense. The sequence continues at coordinate 136,908,701 of CM038222.1, forward strand.
GGATTAGATGGGGGCACTTAAAGAACACTAATAAAAATATTTTTAAGAGCAAGCTATAAGAGCTTGGAATTTGGGATGTTCATAAAGAAGCTAATGCTATGTGAAAAATGTAGTAAGTGAAATTAAATAAGTTGTAAAAAATGTACTTGGAGAATCCAAAAGAAAATCTTCTTTAGTAAAAATAGTTGATGGTGGAGTCAAAATGTGCAAGAAAATATAAGGAATAAGAAGCATTGTTATAAAAATTGGTTTAGATGTAAAAAATCAGAGAATTGAGAAAGATATAAAGTGACCCATAGAGATTCTAACAAAGAAATTTTTGAGGCAAAAAATTTAGCTTTTAATTATTTATACAATAGATTGGATACAAAAAAAAGTGAAAGATGTATATATAATGTAACCAACCAAAGAGTTAGGGGAAGTAATGATCTAGTTCAAGTGAGGTGTATTAAAGATGAAAATTACAAAGTGCTTTTCTTAGAAAAGGATATTTAAAATAGGTGGATGAGGTATTTTTATAAACTTTTCAATAAAGGATATGAAAATATGATTGATTTTAGCAACATTAATACTCTAAACAAAAATAGAGAATTTTATTTTTATCGCCGTATTAGTAAATTTGAAGTTAGAGAAGCTTTTAGGAAAATGAAATTTGAAAAAAATAATAGGATATGATGATATTCCAATATATGTGTGAAAACATTTAGGAGATCTAGGAATTTCTTGGCTTTCAAATCTTTTTAATGTTATTTTAAAGACTAAACAGATGCCAGATGAGTGGAGAAAGAGTTTGTTGGTTCCTATATTTAAGAATAAAGGTGATGCACAAGAGTGTGCAAATTATAGAGGAATTAAGTTAATGTGTCATACATTAAAATTATGAGAGAGAGTAATTGAGCATAGGTTATGATGTGAGATAAAAGTTTCTCACAATCAGTTTGGTTTCATGCTAGGTAGATCTGCTATGAATGCTATAAATTTATTAAGAGGTTTGATGGAGAAGTATAGAGAAAGTTAGGAGGATTTGCATATGATATTTGTTGATTTAGAGAAAGCTTATGGTAAAGTTTCAAGAGATTCTTTCGAGAGTTATAGAAAAGAAAGGAGTTAATATTGGTTATATTCAAGTCATTAAAGAAATGTATACTAGAGCTGTTGGTTGTTTCCAAACACAAGGAGGATTGATAAAATATTTTCCTATTTTAGTTGGATTACATCAAGGATCAGCTTTAAGCCCTTAACTTTTTTGCTTTAGTTATGGATGTTATTACTAGGCATTTATAGGAAGATGTAGCTTGGTGTATGCTTTTTGCTGATGACATTCTTCTTGTTGATAAGACTAGAGAGGGAGTCCAAGAGAAACTTGAATTATGGAGGTTAACCTTAGCATCTAAAGGTTTTCATTTAAGTAGATCTAAAACTGAATATATTAAGTGTAATTTTAGTTGTAGAAGTTCTAGTGGTAGTGTTGTGACATTGGGTGAACAAGTCATTAAAAAAGGTCAGCGATTCAGTTATCTAGGCTCTATTGTTTAAAATGATGGTGAAATAGATAGAGATGTTATTAGTAGAATTTAAGTTGGATGGTTGAAGTGGAGGACTGTATCTGGCCTGTTGTGTGATAGAAAAGTACCGCTTAAACTTAAGAAAAAATCTTATAAGATGGTGGTAAGACCTGCAATGAGTTAGGGTGTAGAATGTTGGCCAATAAAAGAGAAGCATAAGACTAAGTTAAGTATTGCAGAGATGAGGATGCTCATGTGACTGAGTGACTTTACTCTCAGAGATAAAATGTGAAAAGAGTATGTTCGGGAAAAAGTTGTAGTAGCTATAGTGACATATAAGATTAGAGAGAGTTGCTTAGATGGTTTGTCCACATAAAGCGTCGGTCATCCGATGACCCAGTTAGGATAGTAGATGTATTATATTTGCCTTATGTTAAGAAAGGTAGAGGTAGACCTAAAAAGACCTGGTTAAGATGTATAAAAAATGACCTTAGCATTCTTGAATTAAATGAGAATTTGACACATAATAGGTCACAGTGGAGAAGAAGGATTCATGTAGCCGACCCCACATAGTGGGATAAAGGCTTGTTGTTGTTGTATTATTATTATTATTATTATTATTATTATTATTATTATTATTATTATTATTATTATTATTATTATTTGTTTGATTAGATTAAGTGAATTAAATGTTTATTTTGATTTCAATTAAGCTAGATTATTTATATTTAGAGTTTCATTTGACTTCATTCATCTATTATGATCATTGAATTTCATTTCATATGTTAATTATAAGTCCATGTTTAATTCTGTTATTAAGTTTATATTTTTAATGATTAATTAGTTATCTTATTCAAATGGATTGAATTAGATCTAATTTGGTTCTATATTGAATTGATTAAGTTTACCTTAACTTCATTTGATTTAATTTGATTAATATTCAATGATTAGCTAAGATGATTTTGATTTATGATCAATTTAATTTAAAGTTTAATGCTTAGTCAATATTCAATTTAGTTTATGTTATTAAGTGATTTTATATGGTTAAGATTCAATGCTTGATGTAGGTTTAATTAGATTAGTTTGATTTGTGTAGTTAACTAAGTTGATTATTTATAGATGGAAAGGTGAACTTATGTAATTAGGAGTTTGATTAGTTTCATTCCAAATTAACTGATTTAATGATAAACCTAGTTAAAGCTTAGTTAAGATTTGATAACTAATTGTTAAATGTTCTTGATTAAAATTTTAATTTATTTGAAGTTTGGTTGATTATGTTGCATGGTCGATTTGATTAATCTGTATTTATCTAAATTTAATTAAAGTATGATGAATGATTAATTTGATGTCCATGATTATATTGATTAATTGAGCTAAATAATTGGGGTTTGATTATTAGTTGTCTTAGTCTACTTTGTTTGAATTATTTTGTCCAAATTGAGTTTAATTTTCTTTTATCATGTCTTTCCTTGACTTATTTAATTTAATTTAGTTTTGTTAAATAATTAATTAACTTAATGTGACATTTCACTATCAATTTGATTAAAGATCTATCTTAGTTGAAGGTTCAATTATTAAGTTTAATTTGATTGGATGATTAATCCAATTAACATAAGGTTGATGATTAATCCAATTAACATAAGATTAGTGATTAATTAAGCTCTTTATCTTATTAAACAATTAATTTGATTAAGAGCTTAATTTATTGAGTGATCAATTAAATCAATCCTAATTAAATAGTTATTTATTGACTTAATTATATGTTTATCTTGCTTAATTGATTAACATAAACAAAATCTAATTGCTGATTAGTTGAGTTAATCAAGATTGATTTGATTAATAGGTTGACTCATTTAAGATTGGTTTAGCGATTGATTAATTTTCAGCTTATTCGATAGTTAATTTTAATTAAGGTTTTCATTAACTATGAAATTAATTCATTGTAATTGATTTTATTAGATGTTTAGCTTAGATTACTAACTTAATTTAGTTTAGGCTAAATCAGAAGGGTAATCGAATCTTAATTAAATTTACTTAGGTTTGACTTTTTTTATTGATTATATTTTTAAATGATTTAAATCAATTAGTTAACCTTAATTGAAACCTAATTTGATTTGATCTCGCATGATTAATTTTTAATTAATGGTTCAATTAATGATTAATGATTTAGTTAAGTTCAATTTAGGATTTAATTAAAACTTAAGTGGGTTTTCATGTAATCAATTTTAGGTTTATGCTTGATTTGGTTTAATTTTGATTTGAGGATTATGTGATACTCATTTGATTTGATTTATGATTTAGTAAATTAGAGTTAATCAAAATGAGAGATAAAAGTCCTGATATGAAGTCAAATGATATTTTATTCATGATTTTAATTTGACATTTAATTCGTTGGAATTTAACTTTAATTCATTCAATTAATATTGATTTTGATTTTTTTGTTTAATAATTAATTAAATCTTAATTTAAATTGATTTTTCTCTTTTTTAGGTATATAAGGCTTCAGAATATTATGTTATTTTCTTAAGATTATTTGATGTTAATTAAAGTGATTTAAATTATTTTAATGTTTTTTATAATTTTTTTTAGAATTTTAAATTAATTATTTTATAAAATCAAGTTTTTGAACTTTGAAATTCAATAATTTTTAATCCATTCATCATTTTTATTTAAAATTTTTATGGTAGCTGTGTTTTAACATTAACTTCAATCCCAAAAAGTTTCAGATTAATTTTATTAATATTTTTGGATTAATTAAAGAAATTTAGGTTTTACTAAAACCTAAATTAAGCTCAAAATACCTTATAAAAATTGGAGATTTTGGGTTTAGTTGATTCCTATCGAAAAGACAAATTCAATGAGCCCTTATTTGCATTTTTACAAGTATTTTATTTTTTATGATCTTTTGAAATTTTAGGCAATTTTAAGCATTTTTTAAATCCAAAAATGCTGAATTTTTCTATTTAACCCAGTCAACGCCACGTGGAACTGACTGGGCTCCGCCTTTTGTGTGTCGAAACTCGATTGGGCCATGTGATGCTGATGAGGCTTTTGAGCGGGAATGTGCAGGTTAGATTGGACCATCCGATTAAAGATCGAACCGTTGAGATCCAGCCCTTCGATCTAACGGTTTAAATCGAGCTCATTTTATGTTCTAATCATAGATGTCCCTCCAATTAAAGGGAGATCAGATGACTGATGAGTCCTCTTCCTTCTAGCTGGTGAACCAGCAATGGGCATGGCAAAATCCACCCTACATCGACTCCGTTTTCGGCAATTCTCACTGAAAACTCCAACTTTTTGGTTCATTTAGGTTGGAGATGACAAGGGGAGTTGATTCATGTAATTAAATCATAGATTTACGCAACTTTTCTTCATAAAACATATACTTTAATAAATTTGTCTATGGGTTTTTGGATTTACCTCACCGGAGCCTTTTTTATGGTGTTGATGTGTCGAGAAGCTTCGTCGAGTTGTGTCAAGCTCACAGGGAAGGTGAATCGGGTTGCCTTCTCTCCAATCACCGGGAACACCTCCTTGCCGCCACCCACCATCAGATTTGATCGATTTGGTGCTCTCCTGCGTCAGGATATTTGGGTAAATGCTAAAAATCACTCCTATCCTCACCTAGAATATGTAGGAAGAGATAATCCCCCTTGAAGAACTCAGTTTGCCTAATTTTTAAGGTTGGCTGAGAGCCTTGCCATTGGAGGAGCTTGGAGTCATCAGAATTCGGCTGACGGTGGTGAGATATGCAGGGAAAGGGTTGGTTGAGCTTCCTTCCCTCCCCCTGCTCACCCCACTCTAGCTTTTCCATTGGAGGAGCTTGGAGTCATCGAAATTTGGATGATGGTGGTGAGATATGCAGGGAAAGGGTTGGTTGAGCTTCCTCCCCTCCCCCTGCCCACCCCACTCTGGACGCCTTAGAATGTTTGGAATGAGGAGAAAAACTCTCCTTTTTCTTCCTCTAACTTAGCCAAACTCCTCCACATTGAAGCATTTAATGTTGGCTAGCCATGGATGATTAGAAGCCTTGGAAGTTTGCTCCCAAATGTCTAACTTTGTTGGCTATGAGTTCAGCCTCATTTAATGAAGGAATGGGGAAAAGATATAGGATTTTTTTGGTTTTTAGATTTTTGTATATTATTATTATTATTATTATTTTCTTTTTATCATTTGCTTTGTCTTCTCTTCTCACTAGTTAATATTGAAATATCCACCTATGAATGGAGGGAATTGCTTGGGATTTGGTGTGCCAAAGTCTACCATTGATTTCACATAAGGATGATTAGGTTTGGGTTGGTTTAAGTTTGTTCAATATCTTCATCTTTTTCTTCTTCATCATCTTCTTCTTTTTTAGATCAAATGACTTTTCAAACCTTTTTTAATCAAGATTATATTTGAATTATGTTTATTTATTTATTAATATTATTTAGGATTATTTAATTTAGGTAAGCTTTGGGTTTGAATTTGGTTTAGGCTAGTTTGACTTATTGTTGACCTCACTTTTGGAGTGAGGATTAACCCCTCTCATCCTAGACTTAAGAATCTTCCTAGGCACTTGGGTCTCCTTAGTGATAAGACACTTATAGTAATTAAGGGAACACTAAACCCAAGCTTAGAGACTTAAGAGGCATGCTATAAGCTTAAAATGTGCCTTAGAACAAATAGGTCCTATCCTATGGCCTAAACCAACATCTGTATCCATTCACTCATCCAAGTCTAAACTCACATGAATGAAACTAACTAGTCTCAAACATATTCAATTAATCATAATTGAATTTGGTTTTCCAATCCAAGCTCCAAGCCAAATTAACTTGGACCTTAACCCAAGTTAACCCATTTAACTCAAGAAATTCAAATGCGCCAAAACCTAATCAAGCCTAAATCAATTGCAATCAAGGCCACTAATAAACTGTATACCCTTCATTGAACCCCTCTTGACACCAACTCAACCCAATTCAACCCAATTGATGCACTTAACCCAATATGACCAAAATGACCAATTTGATTCAAACTTCAATCCAATCTAAATTGGATTGAATAAACTCACCCAATAGGTTCCATAATGATTGTTTATCATCTTTGATCACCCAATTGCAACCAATTGAGTTAAACCAAATTAATTTGATCATTTGACCCAAGTTAACCCAATTTGACCTAAAGGGCCAAATTAGACCAAATCATGTTCTAAGTCAAATTAATTGCAATCAATGACTCTCATCCACCATAAATTGAATATTGAACATGACTCAACCACCAATTAGACCTAACCAAGCCAATTTAATCTCTTGACCCATGTTAACCCAATCTGACCTAAAGGGCCAAATTAAGTCAAATCAAATCCTAGCCAAATTGATTGCAACCAATGCTTCTAACAAATCTTAAATTGATCATTGAACATGATCCAACCTTCAATTGAACCCAATTTGGTCAACCCAACCCAATTGACCTACTTAGCCCAATTTGACCTAAAGGGTCAAATTGAACCAAATCATTCCCTAAATCAAATCAATTCAAACCAACACCCATAATCATTCTAAAATGATCAATTGAACATAAACCTGACACATGCCCAAGATAATTTGGTCAATTTGACCAAACTGGTCAACTTAACCCATTTGACCCAAATGAATCCAAATGAACCAAATCCAAATCCACTTCAAATTGAATCAAACCAATGGCACCAATGCATTCCAAATGACCAATTGAACTTACCCAAACTCTTGGTTTGACCAAATTTGACCAATTGGTCAACATGACCCAGTTGAACCAAAATTGACCCATATGGCACAAATTGAGCCAAACCCTATCAAACCAAGTCCAAACCCAATCAAAATTGACATAACTCATCCTTGGGTCACCATGGGTCTGCCCAAGTGAACCCAACCCATGGTGAACTCAGTTTGGGTCAAATCCCTTGAACCAAGCCACCCAATTGGATAAAGTCCTCATTTGGATGGGTTCTCCCACTCCCCATGCCTTGGCAATCACCTTTGACCCTTCTTGGACAAGTGGATCATTGACCCAACCTAACCCAAGGCTTTTGGGTTCAACCTTTAGCCATGAGAAGGTGAGTTCACCCATGATATTCCATTAGTCCACCTAAGGGAGCTTGTACACTCCATGCTAGCCTATGCCACTCAAGTACCTCCACCACAATAGTCCCCTACCACCTACCCCGGCCAGACGGTTGCCAAAGGCTGAACCAATATCAGCTCTTGATTTAATTGGGGACGAGAGTATACTCCTCTCCATCCATTCAACTTCAAAGAGACCTTCCTTAGAGCATTACACACACTCCGAGCCTTCTCATTGAATCCCTAGTGCACTCCATCACCATTGAGACCAACCACCGACTGAAATCGAGAGCCCCTTTCATCCAACCTCATCAAAACTCCAACAAACTCAAATTAACTCTTCACACACCTTCACCACACTCCGACGAGTTGAAATGAATCGTTCCTCGAGCGATTCGATCACCGGAAGGCATCCCTAGACCAACTCCGTTAAACTTCGTGGCAGTGTTCGGTCCACAGAGGAATTAGTGAGGTGGCAGCTCAAGATTTTCTCAACAAGGCTTCGTCTCTTCAAGACGAGGCTAGCTTAGTCGACGGACCGCTAGTCTTTAGCTCCGGTGGGGTAAAAATTTGGCAACCGTAGATTGCCCTCCTAGGTGTTGGTCTTTTTTGAAATAAAATGTGATTTCATGTGATTTTCACCTTAGGATCCTTTTAGATCTTCCCTCTAAACATTTTGGAGTTGCTTTCACTATCAAACGAGCTTCAGTGAGCTCAAATTGAGTGGCAAAAGGTGGACGGTGTCTGCATTCCTGCATTCGAGGGATGACAAATTATTGATCATCCATTCCGCATGATTATAATGGGTGGATGTGATTTAATCCACTAGATTTTTTGATTTTATTCATTCAAAATCACAAGATTAATCTCGACTATCCGATTTGAGATCGAATGGCTCGGATGAAACTACATTTACCATTGAGTCAGCTGCTACGTTAGACATTTTATGTATCCAATCCCATGGCACTAGGTGGAAAGCGATGCGACATTAGCATCCACGTGGTGACGACGGTTTAATTGATTAATTAGGCCTTAAAAATATAATTAAATAGTCAAAACTTCAAAAACCATTACTAATTACAGATAGATATAAAAAATATAAGTAAGTCTATTTTGGAAAGGTTAGATAGACGAGAATTTAAGAAAAATAAAATCCCTAAGTTTTGTCCAGTGAACAATGCTTAATTAGGGTTTAAAGTTTAAGTTAATTATTTTAGTTAAAGCTTAATTACTTGGCTAATTAATCTCAAACTTGGTCGAATAGTTCTCTGGGATCTCCTCTATCTCGCATAATTTTCTTGGGATTATTAGCAATGTAATTTAAAGAATGTGCAATTTTCATCCCTAATTATCCTCCTTAATTAATTTAATATTTATTAAAATGGTTAAATAACAAAAAGTAAATAACTTATAATGATTAATCACTATGAATAGTGGGAATGGTGAGGCGAAATAATTAGGACCCCTTTCCTAATTATTTTTCTAAATGCATTTCATTAGGAGGGTTAATTAATACATGGAATAATTAGGCATTAATTAAAAAGAATTAATGATAAGATGATGAATCAAATTAAATTAATAATGGGTTCAAATAATTTAAATTTAATTTATTAATTTTCCCTTTATGTGTTTAATAGTATAAAGTCATTATGGAATTTATGGTTAACCCATGGGTGCTAGAAAACCATATGAATACTTAATTTAGTTATTTTTTAATTTAATTAACCTTTAAGCATGAGCCTAATTGCATTAGGTCACTTTAGGTGCATTGCTTAATTTAATTTTCAAAAGCATATTATTGGTGGCTCATGATTTAATAATTAATTAAATTAAAGAAGTATAGGAAAGAGTAATTAATTTGATTGCTTAATGACCTAAACCTAATCAATATATAAAATTGACTCAATTACTTTCCTTAACCACACTAAATCACCCATGTGGGATGGGGTAAACACTAAGTGTATTTTCTCCTCTTTAGGTTTTAATAATGCCAACAACAAAAATCAAAATTCATAAATAACTTTGGTTAATCTTAACGAATGTTTATTTGACTTGATTGTCCTTAGGAATTAATGTGATTGAATGTATTATATGGCAATGTTTAGTCATTCCTTTTCAATCATTATAGATTTACATGCCATTTGTATCATGTATTCATGTTATCAAATAAAAGAATCAAATAAATATGGTATATATATATATATATATATATATATATATATATATATATATATATATATATATATATATATATATATATATATATATATATATATATATGCATGTGTTAATTTAATCTTATTATATGGTGTAGCTATTATCACTAATAAATCTCAAATTACTTTTAAAATTATAGGTCAATGATGAAAATCAAAGTTAATGTTGGCAATCAATATTCCATGAAATTTACATTTACTTATAATTTAAACATGTTAAACGATTATTCTATTTTCATAATTCATGTGTATGTTTACATGTGTTTGAATGTTAGCAAGTATATAGTTTGGATATCCCAGGAATACAAGGCTTTAAGTAGCTCCAAGGATGTCTTAGATAATCTCACTTCTCTAGTTTAATGATGACACATATTTGCTTAATTTCATTCATATGTGTACATGTATTAGAATTTGGATATAACTTTAATGTACATGAATAAATAATTTATTATAATACAATCTTTGCAGGATTTTTATTCCCATACTTGTGTATAGATTCATATGTATTTAAGATAGAAAATATATAGTCTGGATATCTCGGAAACATGAGGCTTTAAGTAGCCCCAAGGAGATCTTAGATACTCTCACTTTCCTGGTTTAACAATGGCACGTACTTACTTAAATCTCTAATACATGTTTATGCATGCTTAATTAAAGAATGAGATCTCTCTTTTCTACCAAAATACATACATTAATAATCATTTGCCAATATATATATATATATAATATATATATATATATATATATATATATATATATATATATATATATATATATATATATATATATATATATATATATATATATATATATATATATATATATATATATATATATATATATATATATATATATATATATATGTATGTATTAAACTAAATACCATGAATAATAAAAAAAATGAAAACATATGTATGTTATTAATGATGAAAATGAATGGTGGAATGTTATCCATGTAATAGTGATTCAATCTCATTTATCTTAAGATGTCTTTCATGGTTGGATAAAATTCTTTAGGACAAACCCAAACTTAAGTTTAATAAAATGCTTAATAAGCCATTCACTAAAGAAACTAAAGCCATAATAATATACCTTTAAAAAATAATTTAGGATATGGATGAAGGAGGTCAAACCTCTTTGCAATCTTTATAATAATTAGATATTAAATAGGTATCAAATTAAATAAAGAAAATACAAATTAAAATTAACAAATCCTTTTAATAACTTGAAGTGGAACATCTCCCAATGTTTAACTTAAATAGTTCCAAACTTTAGATAATCATAATTCTAAAGCCTAACTAAGACATACCACACCAAACCTTATCACACATATTAGAATACTATGTCACCAATTCTAGCCTTAAGTTAGGTCGGTGTATGTGGTGGTGTTATATTTTATTTTGTGATATAATATTTTAGACTGGATGTTAGGTCGTTAGCAGCCTAATGATATTCTCCATAGGGGATTATGCTAAAGGGGCCACCGAAATAATAAATAAATATAAAAAATGTCCTTGCTTGTAGGTTGTTTTTGCCCCCAAGCATAATCCAATTAGGACAGGTGGGCTTGGTTACCCATGTGTAGGATGCTAAGCTAAGATATATGGAATATAATTACTTAGTTTGTATGTTTATTTAGCTAATATTTATTTTATAGGTGTAGTTAGATTTTATTTTCCATACATATGTAATATTTTTAAATAGGATTAGAATTAGTGCTATGGGGTTTAGGATGAACAGTGGCTAGAAGGTAAAGACTTTGGAGGCCTTGTGAAATCTGGAGCAAGACTAATCCAAAAGAAGACAAGGAAAGAAAGAAAGATTAGAAGTTGAAGACCCTCATAGCATTTATCTCATTGTAATTATAAAATTCTATTATAATCATGGTTGTATAAGGGTAGAGCTCAACTACCCAACTTCTTTTCTTTTCTGGGGTGTATGGTGGTACCCAGCTGCACCGGCCTTTTATTTTTTACGAAATATATGTGTTTGATTATTGTGTTTAATTTTTGCAATATAAATGTCATGGTTTAAATAAGTTTCTTAAAGTGTGATATTTTGATGTGTGGCATGAATGCAATAGGCTCTTTAGAATAAAATTAAATTTTCTACCATCACTAAGAATTTATAACTAAATATTAATCCAACTCATAACCTCACCTTAAAGCATAGGTTTATAATCAAGATAAATAAAAGATTTAACAACCCCTTAGCTAAATGTTGTATGTTATAACAATCATGCATATCATTTTGTTTCACTCTTGAATAAGGAGGGTCTCCATTTTTGCATGATATGGGATATGCTTGACCTCTAAGGGCATCCCTTGTAGTGGAGAACACATCTTCCTGTTGATTTAGCTCATAACCTTATTTCATCATGCAGATATGCATAATTGTTCCAAACCTTTGTCCAAAATACATGTGTCAAGATTGTATAAGGATATTATAAATTTTTGTATTAGTCTAAGTCATATTTTCATGATAATCATGATTTGGTCTCTTAAGGAGTGAGTTTAGGACTCTAGTTTTCTTCCTAATTAAATAACAACCTAGCTATCTTGCATTTATATATACATGATAAAGTGAGGTATTAATATTAACCTGGTTGTAAGTAAGAATGGGATGGGTATGCTTTCTCTTGTAGAGGTAAACCATTATGTTCCATTCCCTATTAGACTTAGATCATGCTTTTAGCTTGTGCTAAAGCAGCCTCGATTTAGGTTTAAAGGCTACTTATTTCCTACGAGTATAAGTCTTTACCTCTTAAGTATTTCCATAATCTTGTGTTGATGGATTATAAGCCTTAATATTCTAATAAAGATTCAAACTTAAACAAAAATAAATCCTCTTTTTTAAATATGTAAAACCTCATTATAGGGTAGACCAGAGCACTCACTAGGCTTCCTAGAATCATGAGTGCTCCCTACTTATTTTCCTTTGGAAATCTGCAAATAAGTCTTTCTACTTAAACTCTCCCACTTGACTTTTATAAATACCAATCCTTTGATAGTCTAGCTTTGAAATCTTTGGGGATATTTATTGACTGCTTTAATCGAGAGTCTTCTTAGAAAATTCTAATTTTCTAAGATGTAATTATCTATGGAAGCTTGCTTCCATAGGGAACTAAAGAACCCAACATAAAATAAACCCTGCATTACTCTTCCATATAAAGTAGGGAAAAGATCTCTAATATATACGAAGACCAATCTACCTAAGGAGTACTTATTAAATGATTAGGTCCATTGTAGGGTGATATTTTCATCTTTTGAGAAGATTTATTTATTTAGGTTTAAATTTTATTAGATTACTAGTGCTTATAATCCATCAATATAAGATTGAGAAAATGCTTAAGAGGTGAGGATTTATGCTTGTAGCTCGAGGGAAATAAGCAACATCAGATCCTAAATCTAGGGAGCTTTAGCACAAGCTAAAAGCACAATCTAAATCTAAGCAAAAGAGGACATAATGGTTTACTTCCATAAGAGAGAATAAACATGTCCAACTCTTCTGGACTTACAACTGCTTGGAGTGGCCACCAGCTAACACCTCCTACGATTCAAAACTATGTAGTCCGGTCTTATGAAATTATAAGATAGTTAGGTTTGCTGTTTAATTAGAAAGAGACTAAAGTCCTAAACCCACTCTTTAAGAGACTAGAGCATGAGTGATATGAGCACATGACTTTGTCTAAAAATGCAAATATTTATAATTTTTATTTTATTTTGACACAATATTTAGGCAAAGGCTTTGGGATATTTATGCTTAAATGTATGAAGAAAATTGGTTGTTGGCCAAATCAAGAGAGATAGAGGGTGAAGCCCCATCATGAGGGGTTGTGCTCATTGAACAAGCGATCCCTATAATGCAAGAATGGAGGTCCTCATTTTACAAGAGTGATATAAGATGGTATGCATGATGTTAAATATACAACATACAGCTAAGAGGTTGTTAAATCTTTTAATTATCTTAATTAGAGCCAAAGCTTTATGGTGAGGTTGTGAATTATTTTAAAATTTGGTTATGAGTTATTAATTGGATAGAATAATTAATTTTATCCTAAGAACCTACTACATCCAGGCCACACATACAATCATCAAACATGAAGAAACTATGAAAAGGATATAATCCTATTACAAAATCTAAACATAACATCCAGCATTTTGTAGACTACCGAAAAAAATAAAAGACTGGTGCGGCCGGGTACCGCCATACACCCTGGAAAAGGGAAAAGATGGGTAGTCGAGCTCTACCCTTATATAACCTAAAATTACAAAATAATAATTACAATTAGAAACTGAATACATGATATGGGGGTCTTTACTTCTTCATTTCTTCATGTCCTCTTTCACTTCCTTTGATTCAATTCGCTCCAAGGAATCAAAGGGCACCCCAGGACTAAGCTTTCTAGCCATTGCTCATCCTAATCCCCCATGGAATTAATCCTGAATCTTATTGCAAAATTATATTTTTGGAAAAGTAAATCTAATTATACCTATAAGATAGAGGTTAGATAAACATACATACAATCATTAGTAGGTATATTTCATAATTTGGACTTAGCACCCTGCACATGGGTAACCAAGCCCACCTATCCTATGGTGGATTATGCTTAGAGGTTTAAGCAAGCTACAAGCAAGCCATTTATATTTATTTTTTGAATGACCCCTTAAGCACAATCTCCTACAAGAGATAATATTAGACTAATAGCGATCTAACATCCAATTTATGAGACATACACCCTAACATCAAGTCTAAAATATTACATCACAAAATAAAACATATATTACACATACACCATCCTAACTTAGGACTAAAAGTGGTGGCTTAGTTCTAATGTGTGTGCTAAGGCTTAGTGTGGTATGTCTTACTAAGCATTAGATTTATGATTTTCTAAATTTGAAATTATTTAATTTAACGTGAATGTTGGTTTCACTTCAAGTTGTTTAGATGATTTGTCAATTTTAATTTATGTTTTGTTTTGTTTTAGTTGATTTACACTTAACATATAAATGTTATAAAGAGAAGAAAGAGGCTTGGCCTCTTTCATTCCTACCTTAAGCCACTTCCTAAAGTGCATTAGTTTAGTTTAGTCCTCTTTATTGAATGGCTTATTAAGCATTTTTTTATTAATCCTAAGTTTAGTTTAACCTTAAATAATTCTATGCAGTATGAAAGATATTTTAAGATTAATGTAGTTGGATTACTATCACATAACACATGTTAAACCATTCCTTCCCATCACTTATTAACATTCATATGATTTAATCATTAGCATAAATATGCATACAATATATATTTTTGTCACACTTAAATTATGGATGAATGCATACATTTGAAATTTATATTTTTGTTTGATTGAATTATTTATACATGTGAACTAAGGCTTTATCTAAATTCTAATACAAAAATATATAAAAAAGAAATTATATAAGTACATGCCTTTGTTAACCAGGGAAGTTAGATAATCAAATGACCTCCTTAGGGCTACTTAAAGCCTCGTATTCCTGGGATGTCCAGGAGATATACTTATTGTCATTCAAACACATGTAGATCTATATATGAATTATAAGAAAGAGAAAACTACCTTTCCATGTAATACATTTTAGTTATTTAAATGGCTATGGATGTATGCATTTTTAATAGAAAAGAGGATTATCATTCTTTAATTAAACACACATGCACATGTATAAAAGATGTAATCAAGTATGTTCTATTGTTAATCAGGAAAGTGAGATAATCAAATGATCTCCTTGGGGCTACTTAAAGCCTCGTATTCCCAGGATGTCCAGACTATATATTTGCTATATTAAATACATACACATATATACATATTTAGAAGAATGAAAATCATGCAAAGATTGTATTTTGTTTAATTGAATTATTTATATACATGAATTAAAGCTCTATCCAAATTATAATACAAATGTACATAGGAATGAAATTAAATAGTACATGCCTTTATTAACCAGGGAAGTGAGATAATCAAATGACCTCTTTGGGGCTAGTTAAAGCCTCGTATTCTTGGGATGTCTAGACTATATACCCATTATCATTCAAACTTATGTAAATCTATATATGAATATAAGAATGAGGGCTTTTCATTCATGTACTTAAGCTATAAATACATGGAAATCCTATATGTATTTATAACTACTAACATCCAAAATATTATTATCCATTTGTAAATTTAAAAAAATACATTTGAATTTAGCAGTGATAATAGCCACACATATAATAAATTAAACCAACACATGCAAACTTACATAAATAAATTTCATTTGGCTCATTTAGATTTGAAAAGATGAATGCATGAAACCACATGACATACAATATTTAAAGTGATTAAATAGGAATAGCCAAATATAAACATGTGGTTCATTGAACTACACTAAATCCTAAGGATAATCACATTAAATAAAATTACTTTAAAAAAACCAAAGCTTCTTATTAATTTGATTTTTGGGTTTGGATTAGACTTTAAAAAGGAGAGATTATTATTTACTATTTTAATCCCATTCCCATGTTGGTAATCATAATTGGTTTAAGGAAAAACAATTAGATAAGTTTTATGAATTAATTAAGTTGGATTATTAATTAAATCATTTATTCACCCTTCCCTATGCTTCTTTAATTTAATTATCCATTTAATCATAAGCTACAAATGGCATGACTAATTAAGTATTTTTATGATTTTTCCACACTTATGGGTTAATCACAATTTTCTTAAAGGGTCTTTATATTATTAAACACATAAAGAGGAACCCTTATTCTCATTGTTAATTATTTGAAGTGATTAACATTCTAATTTGATTTGATTTAGCCATTTAATTGATTAATTAAGCACTTATTCAATTCCCATATTAATTAATTCTATTTTTTAGAAAAAAATAATTAGGAAAGAGGTCTAGATCACTCTCCATCATCAACTCACTATTAATCAATGATTAATGAGCTTTAATTAATTAATTTTTTACTATTTAAAATATTAATTAATCATTAAATTAATTAAAAGGAGTAATTAAGGTTTGAAACATCAATTTCCCTAATTACCTAAGTAATAAATTTCAAGAAAATTATGAGAGGCAAAGTCATCCCATTAAATCAACACACTAAGTTAGAATTAATTGTCCAAGTAATCAAGGCTTAATTAAGCTAATTAAGTAGACATTCAAACCCTAATTAAGCTTGGATAACTATTCAAAATCAAATGACATTATTTTTATTAATTTCTCCTCTATTTTACCTTTCCAATGAGTATTTATTTGTATTTTTTTTATTTTTCTGTAATTAGTTATGCTTTTTTAAAGTTTCAGCCATTAAAATGGATTATTAACCCTCAATTAAGCATAATATCATCGGCGCCACACTGATTGCTGACATGGATGCACTTTCCACGTAGAACCATGGGATTGGCTATTTAAATCATCCAACATAGTGCTAATGTGACGGCGACAGAAGCACTTTCGTCCCTAACGTCCGATCTAAGATCGAACAATGGGGATTAATCCCATGGTTCTTAAGGGAATAAATCAAATTAAATCTAACAGAAGATCACGATCATTCATTCTGATCATCTGAAATGAACGGTGGATGATCCTTCATTCCCCGAATGATGGAAGACGGACACCGTCCGTCTTCCTCCTCCCAATTAGAGCTCGTCAGAGCTTGGGAAGGTTTGGGATCGATCCAAAATGTTCATAAGGGAAATCCAAGGGGATCTAATGGTGGATTTCACACGACATAACACTTTTCTTTAAAAAGGTCTAAGAAAAATTAAAAAATCCATGGTTTGCTAGAATTTACCTAGTCGGAGCTTCAGACCTGTGGCTAACTAATCAAGGTGGCTTCGCCTTGAAGAGGTGAAGCCTTATTGAGAAGATGGCACCATGCCTCCTTGCTGATAACTCTGTGGATCAACCGTCACCGAAAATCTCATCAGAGTTAGGCTTGGAGTGAACTTCGGTGCTCGAATTGCTTGAGAGAAGATTCGTTTCACCTCGTCGGAGCTTGTGAATGTCTGGAGAGAGTTAATTTGAAAATTATTATAGTTTGGTGGAGTTGGATGGAGTTAGACCTTGTCCTATTTTAGGCAGGCTTGATTTCATCATCTCTAGTGATGGGAAGGCTTAAGGAGCTCAGGGAAATACTTGGGGAGTTAGTCTTTGAGTGCTCTAGCTTTGAGGAAGTCAAAGTGCTCAATTTGAATTGAATGAGGGGGAGTATACCCCCTCCTCCCTTACGATGACCTTGATTGGGTCTACATTTTCACCATTCGCCAGGAAGTGTGAATGTGCTTAGTGGCTTGGTTTGAGTGGAGGAAGGTGCAGGTGGCTGACATGTCTCCATCTCCTTTAGATAAGCCAATGAGGGGAGGTGGGTTAACTCACCTCCCTGACCGGCTGACCTAACCCCATCAAGTTATACAACAGCCGGTTCATTTTGAGCTTTGGATGGCTGTCAAGTGCAAAGGAGGGTTGTTAACCACATAAATTTGGATTTTTTTCCTATATGGGAGGCTTTACCCATTGGTTAATGGGTCAATTCTAGTCTAAATTGGGTTGGGTTTGATTTGGGCTGACCCAAGGTGAGCCAAGAATGGGTCATGCCAAATTTCAATGGGTTTGGGCTTGGTTTGGATGGGTTTGGCCCAATTTGACCCATGTAGGTCAAATTGGGTTAGGTTGGGTCAAGTTGACCAATTGGTTAAATTGAGTCAAACCAATGGTTGAGTCAAGTTCAAATGAGTATTTGGAATATTTTGGCTCAATTGGTTGGGTTTAATTTGGCTTGGATTTGGATTTGATCCATTTGAGTTCATATGGGTCAAATAGGTCAAGTTGACCAATTTGGCCAAATTGGATAAATTAGCTTGGGATAGGCATTGGTTCATGTTCAATTGATCATTTGAATATGATTGTAGACTTTGGTTTCAATTAATTTATATTTAAGAATGATTTAGGCCAAATTGACCTTTTAGGTAAATTTAGGTTAAATAAGCCAATTGGGTTCAATCAAGGCATTGATTGTGTTCAATAATCAATTTGAGATAAATTTGAGTCATTGGTTGCAATTAATTTGGATTTAACCCAATTTGGCCTTTTTAGGTCAAATTGGGTCAAAGGGCCAATTGGATTTGGTTTGGCTCAATTGATGGTCAAGTCATTTTCAATGATTGATTTTAGGTTGATATGAATCATCGGTTTCAATTGATTTGGCTTAGGATGAGATTTTGTTCATTTGGCTCATGTAGGTTAAGTGGGTTGATTTGGTCAAATGACCAAATTGACTTGGTTTGACCCAATTGATTGCAATTGATCAATCAAGGATGATCAACAATCATCATAGAAGGTTTTGGATGATTTGGTTCAATTCAATTTGGGTTGGATTGAAGTTTAGTTCAAAATGGGTCCTTTAGGTCACTTTGGGTCAAGTGAACCTAAATGGGTTAATTGGCTTGATTTTGGGTTGAATTGAATTGAGTTGAGTTTAGATATTAATTTTCCATTGGTTTATGGCTTTGGTTGTAATTGATTTATATTTAATTAGATTTTGTCTCATTTAAATATTTTAGGTCAAATGGGTTAGGTTAGGTTGATTGAATTGATTTTTGGTTTGATTGATTTGATTATAGATTTTGGTATGGTTTGGAATGATAATTGAAGGATTAATTTGATTTTAAGAAAATCAATTGAACTTGGTTTGGATTAAAGGGAATTTTGGCTAAGTCCATATTGTTGAATCATGGGTTTATGTTTAGATCATTTGGATTTGGTTTTTGTTTTAGAGTTTGGATTTGAGATGGGATTCAATTGATATTGATCTGATTCGAGCTCAATTTTTGACTAAGAAAATAGGCATAGGTTTTGTTAGACTATAAGATAGGTAGGTTTCTCTAGGTCCTAAGGCATAGCCTAATCCTATGGATAATCCTTCTTAGTCTCTAGGTTTAGGTTAAGTGTACACTTAGCCACTAGAAGTGTCTTATGTTTAAGGAGCTCTTAGTGACTAGAAGACCCCTAGATCTATGATAGGAAAATTGTATCCTCACTCCAAAAGTGAGGTCAACAGATTCTCTAGGAACTTTGTGGCCCAAGCCAATGACGAGGGGAAAGAGAATGCACTTTACTATCTCAACTGTCGTCTTGTACCTACTAAGGAAAACTATCCACCCATTGAGAAGCATTGCCTAGCTGTAATCTTTGTAGCACAGAAGCTATGACACTATATGCTCTCTCATAAAGTAAACTTGATTTCTAGAGTGAACCCACTGAAATATCTCATGACATGGCTGACGTTGTTTGGATGGTTGACATGATGGTCCATGATTTTATCATAGTTTGACATCATGATCGTACCTCTCCTAGCGATGAAAGGACAAGCACTCACAAATTTCCTAGAGGCGCATCCACTTCTTGTAGATTCCCCATTTAGTGATGATCTCCCTGACAAGCAAATCATGAACTTAGGGGATGCAAACATTCATCATTGGGAGATGTACTTTGATGGTGCGACTTCCTATCAAAGAGGAGAAGAACCACAATCCATTCTCTCAGGTAAGGAAAGGGTAGAGATAGTCCTCTTTATGCCAAACTACAATATGATGAGATTTTCATATCATATATCTGAGCTTTGCACCAATAATGAAGCTGATTACAAGGTTGTAATCATCGCTCTGGAGCTAGCCATCTAGCTAGGCATCCAAAATATCAATATCCATCAGGATTCACAACTAGTTATCAACCAGATCACTGAGTCCTATAAGGTCCTGAAGCCCAAACTCCATCATTACTATAAGTATACAATGGAGTTGTTAGCCCAAATACCAGAGGTCATAATCTTTAAGATTCTCTTAGAAAAAAAATGTCATAGCTGATGCCTTAGCCAAGCTCGCCAAAGAATTGGCATGCCCAGAAAATGAGTCTATATTGATAGAGGTTCACAATAGAAAAGTCTTGCTTCTTATTGATATTAAACTCATCAATAAGTAAACTCTTGAGGGGACATTGTCATTGACAAAAAGGCTGAGGAGTTAGATTGGAAGCAACCCTTCATTGAATATAAACAAAGGCAAACTACCTTAAAAGAAATCTCAAGCACATCAAGTGAGATAAAGGGCACTATCATATGCCCTCATTCGATCATATGTGGTTATGTTGTTTACATAAACATGAAGCCCGTAAGATCGTGATTGCGGTACACTTAGGATTATACGAAGCTCATCAATCCAGTTTCAAGATGAAAGCTAAAATCAGAAGACTTGGGTATTACTAGTCAATGATGATCATGGATTGCATGGATGTAGCGAAGCACTGCCACCAATGCCAAGTACATGAAGTGGTTCTACACCAACCGCCCAACATTCTACATCCAACATTGACCTCATGGTTATTCAAATGTTGGGGCACTGACATAATGGGTTCGATTGATCCTCCTTCATCTAAGGGCCACCAATTTATTCTTGCAGCTACAGACTACTTCTCCAAGTGGGCAGAGGCAATTCAGCTCAGGGAAGTCAAAGCTCTACATGTGCTCCAATTCTTAGGAATCATGTTGTGTATAGATTTGGAGTACCTCACCGAATCATATCCGGTAATGGTACCGCTTTTAAGAGCACCAAAATCAATAACTTCACCCAGAAACACAACATATATTGGAGATATTCTACCATCTACTACCCACGGATGAATAATTTAGTGGAAGCCTTCAACAAAACTTTCATCCAAATACTCAAGAAGATGCTCAATCCACAACAAACGGCAGCATGGCATGAGTTAGTTAGTTAAAGCCTATGGCTTACCATCATATAAAACTCAACAATAATTTCCCATTCTCCCAGTCTCCAAGCCATTCTTCCATTAGAAGTTCAGCCCCATCACTATGGATAGTAGAAAAATCTAGTCTGCTGCTGCTAACTGTCAGTCGGTGCCTCGATTTGGACTTGGACTTGGACAATTAAATGTGTTGTTGAGTCGAGCCAAGCTTTTGTATGGATGTTCAAGCTTGGCTTGCTTATATATGTATATAAGCTTGATTTGTACTTGTTGTTTAAATTTATTGAACAAGTATTTAATTGAGTTAATTAATGAGTTTTAAATGAGTACTTTCTCTAATTTTTTTTTTATTTTCCTCTTAAATCTCATGCAAGTTTTCTCACAATATAAAATCTAGACTTCAAAATCATAAAAAATTTAAGGGTAAGTTTGACTAAAACATAAAAAATCAATAGTTAAATATTTTGATAATATGATGCATATAGATTCATAAAAAAAATATGACACACAATCGACAATTTTCAAAATATGAAGGCACAAAGTCTGCCTATTTATTAAAAAAATAAGGCACATAATCGGCCTTTAAAAATATTAAAATACATAATCAAACTTGCTAAGATGCCTTATTGAGTTATTGTATGTCCCCAAAACATCTAACAAAACAAAAAAAAAATTAATAACTTAATTTGAAGAAAAAAATACTAAAAAATAAAAGATTACATACTCTAATAAGAAGCCTTCTATATGGAATAAGCTCTCATCAACCCCTCAAAATAAAAAAAATGCTTCAAATTCATAAGAGAGTGATAATATATTGGTATTTTTCCAAAGAAAAAGGGTTAACATTGAAAACACCTATTCATAATGAATAAAAAAATTCATAACATTCAAAACTTGATAATAGTTCTTCCCAAAAATATACAATCATTCATATATTTAGTGGATTAATAACAATGATGCTATTCTTCACATTAAATGGTTGCATAAAAAATTTTATAATATCACATTCTAAGACTCCTTAAGAAAGATTAATGACTTTGATGTCTTCTTTATCATGTTAGGTAAAATTGAATTAATATAACTTTTATGTCTTCTAAGACTCCTTAAGATAAATTTTATAATATTTACTCATATTTTGAAGATAATATATGAATTATTATCAAAATTAATATTAATTATTTAACAAATTATTTATCTAACAATAAACGAGTATGTTCATGAACATAAACAAGCAAGTAAGTCCTTGTTCATGTTCAATTTGTTTAACATCCGAGTTTTCAAAAACTGTTCAAGCTTGTTTGTTTATTAATTTGAACAAACATGAACGAGCATTAAAAAAGTAGAAAGTTCAAGAAAACGGTTCATTGTCCTGTCAGCCGAAGTCAAGAAAGACACTAAGCATAACAAGTTAGTCCGAACTAGAGTTTTTTAGTCGGAGACCAATTATGGCCCATCGCAAAATGGGAGGCAAGTTTAAACTTACTTGGGAAGGCCCTTTCACCATAGAAAAGGTCTACTAGGGTGGATCTTACCAACTTATAAATTACAAAGGCGAATTCCCGATGCTTTTGATCAACGGGCTTTATCTAAAGAAATATTATGCATAAATAATGTTCAAAATAATTCTTCGTTAATAAAAATTCTATTTTTTGATCGAACTTCTCTCTAAGTTAAAAATGCTTTCAATTGCCAAACTTGTGTTGGTTTAGGGTAGGTGTAAGAGAACCCGAGTGGCATCCTAGCCCCTATTGACACAACACAAACATAGACAAATCAAACACAAATACAATCATCTTAGGCTACCCTAAGTTAAGATAAGACCCCCAGTAGCCCTCACTCAATAGCTGCTCTAGGTCAGGTTTGATTCTCTACTTGGTTAGTGTGTTTCCCGTGCTTTCTTCTTAGCTTAACCAATATAAACCAGTAAGCACATTGTTAGTTTGGTACATCTTATTATATGACCAATAAGTTACCCTGTTGGTTGGCTTTATTTAAAAAGATGTGTCCTCGAGCTTTCTTCTTGACCTCAAGACCAGCGTCTCCGTATAGGGATAAGATTCCCCGTGGCTTCTCCTTCCCACTACTCAAGTTCGTTCCCTCTTGTGACTCTTGGTAGTCGCTTCAGTCGTGTAAGTTTAGTTATGATGTGCTAACCCGGCGATTCGCGCTTAGGAGGATGCTTTCTTCCTTCCTAGATTGATCATCACAAATTGAGAAACACCTCGTGTTCAGTCAGATGGATAACCCTGCGTAGATGTGAACCCCGCTTTCTTTCCCCAGTCACCACCGACCCAGAGCATTATATCTCAGGGATTAGGATAAGACCCCTAATGGTACCTTCCATGTGGGCATTCTATTTGGATTACATCTTTATGACCCCATCTAGATATGACCCAGGTTACTACTAGATTGGAAAGTTTCCCTTTCCTAGTAATCACCCTTATGGTTGGAAGCTTCATACTACGGATGTATAGACTATCCCTTGTCCCAGTAAATTGATGGTAGGCCAAAGCCCGATGGCTCCTTCTTAGTGTAACCCATCGCAAACCAACATGGTCCATGCTAAACAAACAAATAAACAAACAACAAAATAAAATGAAATCTCATGTGGGCTACAATAAGACCCTAGAGACACGTCTTCCTAAGCAGGCATCCTTTATTCTTGGGCAATGTCAGCAAAATTCCCTATAGGAACCACCTCGACTATGAAAGTTAAGATAAGATCCCCAAAGGAACTCATTTAGTAGTCACCCTAGGTCGGGTTTGACTTGTTGTACCATCAACGGGTCACCCCAATGGCTAACTCTATTTTAAAAGATGCGAGTCCCGAAACTTTCTTCCCAGTTCAGTCGTTGCAAACCTACGGGAAACCTTTAGGTTGGACAGTCTCCACTTTACGATATGTAGACTACCCCTTTGAATTGGTTAATCTAAGGCAGGTTCAGGCTCATATAACCCCTCCTTAGTGTAGTCCATCGTAAAGCGACATGGTTCACACTCATTCAACAAATTAATATAAAATCAAAACCAACACGAATCACCAAAATTAAATTAAATTAATCGACACTAGTAAATTAAATCGAACTTAAAAAAAAATCAAATCTCATCAATTCCTAACAAATTCCCACTCATGCCCTTAGCATGAATCAATCTATAATCTAATCAAATTCATGTGCAATCCCCAACGGATTCTTCTTCATGTCCCTGACATGAAACCAATTCTCAACAAATCAAACCATATCCACTTAACTCTCCCATTCCCTTGGCATGAAATGATTTGCATCGCATTAGATTCCATAAGTCTATTTACCTCTCCACTTAGGTATGGATAACCGTCATTAGTGTTTGTGGCCTTCTCGGATGCTATTAATCGTCTCGGTCAATGCCAATACATTCTGTGTGCCTTGCCAGTTACACCACACCTATTGGAGGTCCTTTTGTTGACTTGACTTTTGGAGTGAGGATTAACCCCTCTCATCCTAGGCTTCAGAATATTTCTAGGCACTTAGGTCTCCTTAGTGATAAGACACTTCTAGTAATTAAGGGAACACTAAACCCAAGCTTAGAGACTTATGAGGCATACCCTAAGCCTAGAATGTGCCTTAGAACAAATAGGTCCTATCCTATGGCCTAAACCAAATCCCATATCCTTTCCCTCATCCAAGTCTAAACTAACATGAATGAAACCAACCAATCTCAAACCTATTCAATTAATCACAATTGAATATGATTTTTCAATCCAAGCTCCAAGCCAAATTAACTTGGACCTTAACCCCCAGGTTAAGCCATTAAACTCAAGAAATTCAAATGAGCCAAAACCTAATCAAGCCTAAATCAATTGCAATTAAGGCCACTAATCAACTCAAAACCATTCATTGAACCCCTCTTGACACCAACTCAACCTAATTCAACCAATCAACCTAATTGATGCACTTAACCCAATATGACCAACATGACAAATTTGATTCAAACTTTAATCCAATCCAAATTGGAATGAATCAACTCACCCAATCTCTTCCATAATGATTGTTGATCACTTTGATCTCCCAATTGCAACCAATTGAGCCAAACCAAATCAATTTGATTATTTGACCCAAGTTAACCCAATTTGACCTAAAGGGACAAATTGGACTAAATCATGTTCTGAGCCAAATTAATTGCAATCAATGACTCTCATCCACCACAAATTGAATATTGAACATGACTCAACCACAAATTGAACCTAACTAAGCCAATTTGGTCTCTTGACCCAAGTTGACCCAATTTGACCTAAAGGGCTAAATTGAGTCAAATCCAATCATAAGCCCATTTGATTGCAACAAATGCTTCTAACCAATCATAAATTGATTATTCAACATGATACAACCTTCAATTGAACCCAATTTGGTCAACCCAATCCAATTGACCTACTTAGCCCAATTTGACCTAAAGGGTTAAATTGAACCAAATCATTCCCTAAACCAAATCAATTCAAACCAATACCCACAATCATTCACAAATGATCAATTGAACACAAACCTAACCCATGCCCAAGCTAGTTTGGTCAATTTAATCAAATTGTCAACTTAACCCATTTGACCCAAATGAACCAAATCCAAATCCACTTCAAATTGAATCAAACCAATGGCACCAATGCATTCCAAATGGACAATTGAACTTACCCAAACCCTTGGTTTGACCCAATTTGACTAATCGGTCAACATGACCCAATGGAACCCAAATTGACCCATATGGGTCTAATTGAGCCAAACCCTACCAAACCAAGTCTAAACCCAACCAAACTTTGCATGACTCATCCTTGGGTCACCATTGGTTTGCCCAAGTGAACCCAACCCATGGTGAACTCAGTTTGGGTCAAATCCCTTAAACCAAGCCACCCAAATTAGATAAAATTCTCATTTGAATGGGTTCTCCCACTCCCCATGCCTTGACAACCACCTTTGGCCCTTCATGGACAAGTGGACCACTGACTTAACCTAACCTAGGGCTATTGGGTTCAACCTTTGACCATGAGAGGGTGAGTTCACCCATGTCATTCCATTGGTCCACCTAAGGGAGCTTGTACACTCCATGCTAGCCCATGCCACTCATTTGGCCAAGCACTCCCACCCTCACCTCCCGGGTCCCCTGCCACCTCCCACCTACCCCATCTGGATGGTTGCCAAAGTGAACCATTCACCTAATTTGGGGAGAGGAGAGTATACTCCCTCCCATCCATTCAAATTTCCTAGACTTTACTACTGAGGATTCTTTGATCTCATTTTAGATGAGCTCTCAACCCCTCCATCTTAGCATAGGACTTCTCTTAGACTTTGGGAGTTCTTTGGTCTTAAGACACACTTAAGCAATGATTAGGTGGACTGAACTTAGCTCAGAGACTTCTAGAAGAGGTTAGCCATGGAATAGGTCATGCCTTGGGGTGTTAGAGGAAGCCTACCCTATAGCTTGAACCACATTCCTCACTTCCTTCCTTCAAGTCAAACTCCAAATCAAATCAACATCAAACCTAAATCAATTCTAGCTTAATTGATTTTCTCCAAACTCAAATCAATTCCATATGATTAAAATCCATGATTAAAATTCCAAGTTTGAAATATTTCCTAAGTTCTTTGATTTCACCCTTAAGGACTTAGCCTAATTCTAATCCAAATTAATTTAAACTCATGAAATTTTCTCACAACTTATTTATATTCTCATTTATATTCACATATATAAATGAAATATAAATTTAAATCAATCAAACTAAACTCAAAAATCAAATCCAAATTCTCAAAATCTTTCCTTAATCCTTTGATTCCCTCTATTGACTTAGCCCAAATCAAGTTCACATCACTTCAAATTCATGAAATTTTCTCATAACCCATTTATATTCTCATTTATATTCATATATATAAATAAAATATAAATTCAAACAACCAGAACCAATTCCAAAAATCAAACTCAAATTCATTCGAAATTCAACCTAAGCCTTTCAAGTCAAAATCTTGAACTTAGCCAAATCAATTTCAAATCAAGCCAAACTCTTGATTTTTCATCATGATTCAATCAACCCTACAATCATGAATCCAAATATAAATACAAACTTCAATCACTTAACCAAAACTCAATCCAAAAATCAAAACCCAAGATAAATTCATGTTCACCCTTTGAACTTGAAATTGTCAAATGAATCAAAACCCATTTGAATTCAAATCACTTGCAAATGGATTTATATTTCAATCATAAGTCCATATGTGAGTTCAATCAAACTCAAATCAAGCTTTGATCAAGCCATTTGACCTATTTAGGCTCACTTGATCCAAAGTGGCCTAAAGTACTCTTATGAGCCAAATTCTAATCCTAACCAAATTGGATTGAACTAAGCCCATCTAAACCTCTCATCATGATCAATAATCATCATGAGATGATCAATCACTCAAATTGGGTCAAACCAAGTCAAACCTAAGGGTCGACTAAGTCAACACTTAGCCAAAATGAAACCCAACATAGCCAAAATCCACCATAGGCCAAATTGATTGAAACCATTGATCTAAGTTAATTCATGACCAATGTTTGAACTTGACCAAGTCAACATTTGAGTCTAACCTAGCCCAATTGGCCACTTGACCTAAGTTGACCCAACTTGACCTAGAAAGTCAAAATATGTCAAAACTTGATCTAAGACAAATTGATTGAAACCATTGGGTCAAGTTCATTCAAAAATGATTATTGAACTTGACTAAAGCCTCAATTGGCCAAATAGACCTAACCTAGCCCAATTAACCTTGAACCTAACTTAACCTAAAGGGTCATATTGAGCCAAACTCAAACTTAACCAAAATTGATTGGAAACAAAGATACCAATCCATTTCATATGACCAACAAAACATGAACCTACCCATGACCTAACCCAAATAGGTCAAATGGGTCAAATTGGTCAACTTGACCCATTTGACCTAAATGAAATCAAATGAGCCAAATCCAAATATAAACCAAATTGATTGGAAACAAAGATACCAAATCAATTCATATAATCATATGAACATGAACCAACCCTTGGTTTGACCCAATTTGACCATTTGGTCAACTTGACCCAAGTTGACCCATTTTGACCTAAATGGGTCAACATGAGCCAAATCACATCAAACCAACTCCAAATTTAATGAAACTTGGCCAAACCTATTTTCTCATCATTATAAACATGCCCAAACTAAAATCAAGGTCAAATGACTATTTTACCCCTAGGCCATAGGGTAACCAAAAATCAAAACCCCTTGGAATTTGGTTAATCCCTTTTTATGGACACTTGGCATCCTCTTAGTGGACCAAATGATCACTAATGGACCTAGTGCACATGACCCAATGGGTTTGGGTCAGCTAAACCCAACCCAAACCCAAAACTAACCACCTCCTTTGAAATTGGCCACATGGAATCCTCCCTCCACTTGATTTGAGCACATGGCCACCTCATCCACTCCTCCTTTGGCCAAAATTGAATTCAAGGACACCTCCGACAGCCTAACAAACCCACTAAAGGAGCTCAATTGGATCAAAATGGCATCTCCTTGCTCGACCATCTGATTGCCCTTGGGGGAGATATACTCCCCCTAATTCCATTCAATCTTCACAGCCTCATACTCGATTGAACCAAGGGAAGCCGGAGGAGCCTTTTCCAAGTGATTCCAAGGTTCTTAGAGTGAAATCCATTTTTTCCATTCTCAATTTTCATAGCTTAAAAATAGGGGGCTCCATCAAAAATCCAACTTACTCCACAATCAACATCAACCCAATTCCTTCTTCAAGCTTCATCAGAGGACCAAGTTAAGTTCACCTAAGCTTTTTCCCAAGCTCCAAAGGCAAGAGAGGATCTAATTCGATCAAGATCGAGCTCAAGTGCTAGAGGAGTTGGCCCATAGGCGGATCTACCCAATCTCAGAGCCTCCAAACTTTAACAAAGCTTCGTATCCACTAGATGAAGCTTCTCTAAGGGAATCGAGCACCGGTGATCACCTCAGGTGAGGTTAGCAATTAAACGAGCTTGATTTCAATGTGGTTTGGAGCTTTGTGAAGTGAATTTTTATCCCATAAAATTCTAATCGTTAGATGTGATTGTCTTTATGCTTAGATGGTGTCGGTTGAGTTTCAATCCAATCCGAGCTCAATCGAGCTCGGGTCATCCCCTAGAAGATGGATAGTGTCCATTCTTCACAAGAAAATATAAGGATAGATCATGGGTCATCCTTCCACTCATTTTGGATGACCGATCGTGATTAAAAGATGCAGCATCCACATTTTATCCCTTTAGAACTGCAGCTTTAATCTTAGTTATCTGATCCTTGATCGGACAGGTGAGGAGAAAATGTGTAGCGAGGCCGTTGATGCGGTGCTATGAT
The DNA here is from genome assembly GCA_021442155.1 of Cymbidium sinense. Lineage (NCBI taxonomy): Eukaryota > Viridiplantae > Streptophyta > Magnoliopsida > Asparagales > Orchidaceae > Cymbidium > Cymbidium sinense. Next base: position 136,938,645 of record CM038222.1, read on the forward strand.
GTGACAAGTTAAATATCAAATCCCGCCATGTCACATGGAAAGTGTGTGCCATGTCAGCAGCCCACGTGGCACCGATGGGATTAAACATTTAATTAAGGGTATTAAATCATTAATTAACCATGGAAACTTCCTAAATTCATATATAAGCTTGATGAAAATATAAAAATATGAAATAAATTGCATTGGATAGATAATTGAACATAGAATATTCTAAAAATGATTTGAATGGATTTTGAATAGTACTTTTCTCTAGATTTGGGTTTTATTAGAAATGTTATTTTGCTAATTACCCTCTAATTACTCCACTGATTAATCCTAAACTTCTTACGCTTAATTAGTGGGATGACCGCTGCCTCCCCTAATTTTCTTGGAATTTATTAGTGGCTTAATTAAAGGAATTGCTAGTTCATTCCTTATTTCCCCCTTAATGTAATTAAGCTTAATTAAGGGTATAATAGTTTAACCCTCTGATTGAGTCAATTAAGTTTTTTTTAAGTGAATATGAGATTTAGGGAATAATTTTGGGAATAATTTTCTTAAGATATTCTTTAAACCCCCTTCTCCCTTAATATAACCTTAATTAAGGGTTAATTCACTAATTACCCGCTTAATTAATTTCATAAAATTCTAAAACTTCCCATGACTCAATTAATCTATCTTGGGTAGATGCTTAGGTGTTCAAGGGCCTAAGTACAATTAAAGAAATTAAAACCCAACTCACATGTGTGAGAGGGGTTATGAAAGTACTTAAGTTAAACCCCTTAGTTTAATTAATCATTAATCATAAGCCAAATACATTAGACCCCTTTTCTTACTATGTGCATTGCTGATTTAAATTCTTTATGTGGTTTTATGTCATCTCATGAGCCAATTCGATTAAGCATGCTAAGGTGGTATAGGTAAGGGATAATTAACACACTTAATTCATACCTTAACCTAAGCAACATATAAAAAATGATTTAATCACCTAAAAATTAAACTAAAATAACAAACATATGTGGGAATGAGTTAAGAATAACAAACTCATCTCACATTTTTCAAATTAAATCAAACTCAAAATAAACTCAAACTTTCTTTAAAAATAATTTGATTTACTTTAAGCTTTCTTATTTCATAAGATTATCTTCAGGAATTAATTAGGGTGAATGTGTTTACATACTTTCATCACTTTAGTTCTTTTCTAACATGCTAAATGTGCATGTCATATGAATTTCATGCATTCATGCTTTTCAAAAATCAAATTGAAAATGAAATATTTTCATAAGGTCAAATTGCATGTTTTGGCTAAAGTAAAAATATGAATGGCTATTATCACTATTAAATCCAAATTATTTTCAAAATTTATAAATCAAACACCTAAAACTAAAAGTGTGCTACTTATAATTATTTATAAGCTTGCATGTGGATATAAATTTGAAGATGTGCATAGTGTACTTTTCCTTCCTTCTTTTTTTAGTTTTGAATAGATTTGACAAAGTGTATAGTTCATTTGAAAAGAACATAACACTTGCCTAATCTCATTCCTATTCATCCCTATGCTATTACTCAAGAAGGACATCCACACTTGTGCATATAAATTGCATAACCATAACAAACAAACAAATACAAACTCTTGCATCTTTCTTTCCCATTCATTTCTTTTGTATATATGCTTGTATTTAAGAAAAGTGGTATATTAGTCTGGACAACCCTGGGATTGTGAGGGGTTGTGAGGCTTTAAGTAGCCCTAAGTAGGTCTTGTATCTTACACCCCTGGTGCTAACAAAGACGCTGTACTCACTTATGCCTTTTATACATACATGTGTGCATGTGAAAAATGGATAAGAAAATCTTTTTTCTACTTAATGAAAATCATGCATCATAAAGCATTCAAATTTTCTTAAGTAACTCACTTAGCATTCATCATAAAGTATGCTAAACATTTCCATTTGTATGCATAAATATGCTTAGGATTCATTCATATGCATGTTATACATGTTGGGAAAGAAATGAAGTGATGTGTGTTTTGTACCATGTGAAGCCTTTAGAGCATCCACCTTCCAACCATCCAAAAGGAAGAAGAAAGAAGAAAGGAAGAAAGAAGAATGAAGACCCCTATAACATGAATTTTCTTGCTTGATTGTAAATTAATTCATTTGTGACCCGCATTGTATAAGGGTAGATCTCAGCTACCCAATTTGTTTTCGAATTTGTGTGGTGGTGCCCAAGCACAAATGAGCTTTTATTCTTTTGTGTTTGCTTTATAAAATGTGTGATGTTTTGTTTAGCTTGTGCATTAAGATGACATCCTTTTCCTAGTTTCTTCCTTGCTTGATGTATGGCCTGGATGATGATTAGGCTCTTAGGAAAAAATGAATCTTCTACCAAATTAATCAACTCAAAATTAAAAATAAAAGAACTCATAACCTCACTTAAAGCTTAATTTAAAAATTAAGATAAAAGAATTAACAACCTCTTAACTTTATGAGTATTTCTTTTATAACATCATGCACAAAAACATATTATTTCACTCTTGATTGGAGGGCTTCCACCTTTTCCAGAGAACTTGGCTTTACTTGTGAGAGCCATGGTAGAAACACACCTTCCCCTTCTCACTGATTTTGGCCTATAATTTTACTTCTCTTGCATTAGGCTTATGAATCCTATAAGCCTGAATCAAATGATTGTCCAAAAATGAAAATAAAATGTAATATGATTTTCATTAGATCTAGGCCATTTTTTATGCCCTTACATGATCTAGTCTCTTAGGGAGTGAGTTTAAGAACTTAGTCTCTTTCTAAATAAATAACAGCCTAGATAACTTGCATAAAGCATATGACCTGCCTACATGAATTTAAAATCATAGGAGGAGTTACTACCCCAGGCGTTGTAAGTCCAAGTAGTCGGGTTTTGTCCTCTGGAGGCAAACCAAATACCCATTTTTGCCTTAGATTTAGGTTGCACTTTTGGCCCTCGCCAAAGCTCTCTAGATTTATGTTCTGAGGTTGCTTCTTCCTTTTGTGAGCCATAAGTATAAATCCCCGCCTCTTAGGCATTTCCATAATCTTGTGTTGTGCAATCATAAGCTCGAAATTTCTAATTAAAAACTCAACTCAAACAAATTAAATCAATTTCAAAAATGTATAGCCCAACCATAGTTGAGATGCTCATTAGGTTTTCTAGCATAGTGTGTATCTCCTACTTATCTTCCTTTTGGCTTCAATAATAACTCTCTCTTTGATCAATCTCACTTGATCTTCTAAAATAAACTAATCGATTGATAGTCCTACCTATTGAAATCTTTGGAGACAATGATCATTTATCTTAATCAAGAGTATTCATAAGGAATCCCCTTCCTTAGGATGTAATTAACTATGGGGGATTGCCCCTATAGGGAACTTAACGAACCCGATTTAAAATAAACCCTGCTTTACTTTTTCATATAAAGTAGGGGGAGAATCTCTGGTACACATGCAGACCTATTGTCCTCATGAGTCCTTATTCAGGTGATTAGGTCCATTGTAGGGTAGTGACTTCTAGCTTTCGAGATAATACATTTCTCCTCAATGTCATACCCGATCACCTTATTAAGAACATCTGTAGATCTACGTGGTGTCCAAATGCATAAAAGAAGTATATTTCTATCTTCATTTCTATTCCACATAGATTTGAAGATGGAAGTATACATTCTTAGAAAATTTTAAATAAAATTTTCACCACAGATTTTTCTGGCGACTCCGCTGGGGAAGGTTCCTCTCTCCATCTTTGGTAAATGATCGTTGTCTCTAAATATCGATAGTGGGTTTGTACTTTTGTATGAACCCATGATAATCTTTCTTTTGATTGGCACTTAGCTTATTTCGTCCTTAAGTTAAGCTAGCCAACATCTTTAGGTTTTAGGACCTCACCCCGTGTTGGTCTTAAAACCCCCGTTGGGTTCTCCAATGGGTAAAAATAAAAATTTAATAAAAAGAAAATATTTAAAGACTTCATTTTTACCATTTTTATGGTAAAGAAATGTTCATTCAAAAATAATAAAGATAAAATAAATCCTTCATAAAAATTTTTCTTTTCAAAAAGCACCCTTTCAAAAATGCATATAATAAAATGTTTTGTACAAATTTTTTTTTTAAATCACCCTCATCTAACAATCTTCATGATTGTTATGTGTAGGACCACCATTTACAAAAAAAATAAAATTCCAACATTCACATTTTCTAAAAGCACAAATGAGCTTCTTTACTCAATCCATTTTGGTGAAGACCTCATTTTCAAAAATAAGATTCCAACAATCACATTTTCTAAAAGCACCAATGAACTTCTTCAGTCAATTCATTTTGGTGAAGACCTCATTTTCAAAAATAAAATTCAACAGTTATGTTTTCAAAAGCACAAAATTTGAAGATAAGTTTATCCATCCAATACATTCAAATGTGATGAATGGATGTTGCATCTTAGAAAAAAAACCATTACAACTTTGAAATTCCATTCAACACATTCCACATGTGTTAAGTTGGAAATTTCACCTTTCCAAACAAAATAAAATAAATTTTTTTTTTCAAAAGCACATGTGAAACCTCTCCATTCAATTGAATGGATGTTTCAATTTCAAACAAAATAAAAAAAATAAATTTTTCAAAAGCACATGTGAAACCTCTCCATTTAATATACTCACATTTATTGAATGGAAGTTTCATTTTCAAACAAATTCGAAAAATAAATTTTCCAAAAGCACATATGAACATTTCCATTCAATACACCCAAATTTATTGAATGAAGATTTCATTTCCAAATAAAATGACATTACTTTGAATTCTCACTTAACGTATTCCATATTTGATTACGTTGAGATTTCCTCTTTCAAAAATTGATTTCCATCTCACATACCCAAATTTGTTAAATGGAAATCTCTCTTTTCAAAATCAATAAAAACAAAAAAATTTTCAAAACACATTTGGAACTTCATTCTAGCATACCCCATTTGCTAAATTGAAGTCTCCCCCTTTCAAAATCTAAAGAACAAAAATTTAAAACACATCTTTGGAATTTCATTTAGCATGCTCAAATTTGCTAAGTGAAATTTCCATTTCACAAAAATCTTCAAAACACATTTGGGACTTCATTCTAGCATGCCACATTTGCTAAAGTGAAGTCTCTCATTTCAAAACAAAAATTTGAAACACCTTTGGAATTTTATTTAGCATACTCAAATTTACTAAGTGAAATCTCCATTTCACAAAACTTTTCAAAACATATTTGGAACCTCATTTTGGCATACCACATTTGCTAAAGTGAAGTCTCCCTTTTTCAAAATCAAAATCAAAATTTTCAAAAAAGAAAACTCATTAGGATTTCCTTAGCATACCCAAATTTGCTAAGGATCCTACTTTTCAAAATAAAAATTTTTAAAAAGAAACACATTAGGATTTCCTTAGCATACTCAAATTTGCTAAGGATCCCACTTTTCAAAAAAATCAAAATTCTCAAAAAGAAACACATTAGGATTTTGTTAACATACTTGAATTTTCTAAAAATCCTATTTTCAAAATCAAATAAATTTTTTTTTTCAAAAAGAAACACATTAGGATTACCATAGCATACCCAAATTTGTGAAGAATCCTATTTTCAAAAATTAAATCAAAATCAAAAGAAACAAATTAGGATTTTCTTAGCATACTCAAATTTGCTAAGGATCTTATTTTTAAAAATTTTCCAAAAATATAAAAATAAAAGCAAAACACACTTGGGTTCTTCATTTAGCATACCTAAATTTGCTAAGTGGGAATTCCAAATTTCAAAATCACCAATAATTTACAAGATAAAGCAACCTAAGAAAAAGAAAGATTTGTTTTCAAACACCTCACTTAGCATGCCCAAGTTTGCTAAGTGAGTGAATTCCAAAATATTAAATAAAATAAAATAAAAAATAAAACCAATTGACCCTTACTTTAACATACTCAAATTTGTTAAAGGAAAGGTCCTCAAATCAAAATATAATTTCAAACATGAACCTATGGAAGCATCTTTCTAAAAATATTTGGACCCATTTTCAACATATCCAAATTTGTTGAAAGTGAATTCCATATTCAAAATTTTCTCTTTCCAATCAAATCTCTAAATCTTCTCTAAATCTATTTGAACCCCACTTAACACTTCCAAGATGTTGGATGTGGGTTCACATTTTAAATTCAAATTCAGAAATCAACAAGATAGGAATCTGATCCAAGTTTGTTTTCAACATTACAGACTCTCGTTCAGCATCAGTCTCAATTGCAACTTCAGTTTAATTTTTTAGTTACAATTGATTATTATGGCTTCTTAGAAGTATGTGTTTACCTTCCATTACGGCATGGACTTGGCCATGGATCAGGATAATCTCCCTCATTCATACACCTTATCCATTTGAGAGGTTTTGAGGGAGGATTACCTATGAGGACACTCCCCTCATAACTGTTAGCAGGACCGTAGTGGTTGAGCAGAAGCTGGTCATTCAGATTGATTTGCCATCAAACTTTGATATCCCCTCACTGAAGAGGAAAGCAGTGATAGTTTCTACAACAGTCGTTGAACATCTGACAATGCCGGTCTTTCGGTTATTTTCCATGTACTTGCCAGAAAGCTAGCACCCACTCATTAGCACCCTCAAAGGGTAAGGCTCTCGATCTAGAGATTGTCTCCCACTTTGAGGTTGGGTCTAGTTCTTACTCAGCTCGCCCCACCAGGATTCAGAGGAGGAATAAAAAATGCATGATTAAGCGGTACCATACATGCATCGCTAGGGAGATGGAGGCTGCTACATGGTCAGTTGTGGAGGAGTTGCCCACTCTGATTTCCTTGTTGGTTACAAAGAACCCATTTCATCCTCTCTCTAGGCCTGATAGAGAGGATGATAGGAGGATCCCTACTTCACCTCCACTAGTGGTTCGATTTCATCCCACAGTTAGCCAGAGAAGGATGTCATATGCCAGTCTTCATTTAGTTCTATGCCAGTTTGGCAGTGCTTACGAACGTTTTGAGTCTGGGGCTCAATTTGACTTGAGATCTATTATCCCCGTGGCGTGAAACATTTTCAGGAGAGGGCGGGGAGGCCCACTACGGTTTATATCACTAGCAGAAGCGAGGTTTGGTCGGATTCGGCCTCACACTCATTGATTTTCTTGATCGGTGCACTACCCATGCCAATCACACAGACATTATTCTATTTATGGGGATGACCCATGGGAGGAGGGTCTTGAGAGAGATGGTGTCTCCACCACATTGCTCTCAGTCCACTTGTCACCCATTCATGCGGCATCTCTGCATTCAAGGCCATGAAGGCCACATCGGAGGAGAAGAGGACTCCATTGGTGATCCGGCTACGGCCAAAGGATCCCATTCCATCTACACCGCCAATTGTGGTGAGGTCGAGCTCTTCTGCTCAACCTTCTACCCCAGTTGTGGTGTAGAAGGAATGGCGACCTTGAAGCATAGTGGTCATCCCATCACCAACACCACCAGTTCGGCAAGACATAGAGATGGTTGCAGCATTTGCAGAGGGAGGAGATGACAGCCCAGTTGCACCCATGATCATAGAACCTCCTAGGAGTATCGCCCCATTAAGAGTCAGTGACAGTCAGGAATGTATATCTTATAGTAAGTACAGTTCTCATAGGATTGATTCTCCCAGAGGAGGTCCGGTGCCTCTCGACATGATGATAGTGATCAACCGGTCACAAGTCATTCGTGCCTATTCAGATTGATTGTTCTCTAGAGGACATAGTAGTACATTATCTTATGAAAAAGAAAGGAATCTTAGGATATGATTGATCTGATGAGGAGAAGATTAACTTTGATCTCAATGAAGATGATTTATTGAAAAACTCAGTCGGGGTTTGCATGGTAGATGCTAGAGGATCCCTCCTCAGAGAGTAGTAGACTATGGAAAGTGATGAGGCTGAGTAGAAAGATATAGCTTAATCAGCTCAACACCTCTGATATCAATTAAAATAGGAAGTTGAATAGATAAATAGGATGTCGAGGTAGCTTGAGGACTTGTTAGCAGCAGTCTCAGTACTTCAGAAATAAGCACCAGTAGCTCATCCTACCACAGCTGAGACTAGTAAGCCAGAGTTGGTGCATGTTTTGGACCCAGCCAAGTCCTTACCTCCATTAGAGCAAGGTAGCATCAGCATGTATAGGAAGGTAGTGGGAAGTACCTCCATACAAGAAAAAGATATTAAGTCCATGGTTAAGCAGTAGGTGAAGGAAGCATTGGCTCAAGCCTGGGGAGGATCATCAATTCCAAAGGGTAGACCCTACCCGGAGGAATTTGATGCAATCCAATATCCCAAGGGTTTCATGCCACCTTCCTTCAAGAGTTTTGATGGCAGTAGAAACCTGAGGCAGCACATCACACAATTTAGAGCTAATTGTTGCAACACTGGTGGCAGTGATGCTTTACTATTTTGTCTCTTCATCAGTAGCATAGCAGGGATAGCTTTTGACTAGTACACTGAACTTCCTAAAAGTTCATTGAAGATATTTGCTGAGTTGGAGTAACTCTTCCTCAAGAGGTTTGCTAGAGCTCAACAAAGGGTCACTATGGGCGATCTCGTTGTAGCACAACAACACCCAGGTGAGTTCGTTGTTGACTACATTCTCAAATGGTGTAACTTGAGTATGAAATATGAGCCGCAGCTGTCTGAACACCATGCCATTGAGATTATTCTAAAGAATATCCATGGCCCAGTTGCCTTCATGCTTAAGGGCATCACTATCAAAACTTTTGAGAAGTTAATCAACAAGGTGTCTAGTCTATAAGGAGAGGCCAAATAGTTGCCTTTTCAAGACCAGTTGTCCAAGTCAAAGCCGTAGAAGGTCTATGAGAAGAAGCTGGGAACAGTGACAACCATAGATAAGGGAAGCAACTTGCTTGAGATCAGTCCGAGAGACCACGACCTCGTGACCTTTGCTTCCACCTCCTCCTGCCGTGACCTACCGGCGCCACACATCCTCCATGGCCTGCACCATCGTCTCCTTAGCCACAACAAAAGTAGTAGCAGCATACATACCCGTCGCTAGGTAGCTATAGTCCACCTACTCTTCTGGATAAACTCAACAAGCCTTGTTCATTTAAGAGGGAGGAAATCAAGAAGATCTTTAAGATCCTATTAAAGAAGCCTAATTTTTAGCTGCTTAAACCTAGGAGACTGGAGGAAATGGGTAAAATCCATCATCCTAACTTTTGCCCCTACCACCGTATGCTAGGTAATGTTTTGGAAGATTGCTTCACCTTCAAGGACTGGCTTGAACATAGCTTCAAGACCGGTGCTATAGTTATCCCAAAGAAATACTTTATGGAATAATCATCTAGTTCCATCAGGGTAATCCTTGGGAATACTTGTGATCTTTCCAAAACCAAAGAAGGTTGAGATATCTCCTTATCTAAAACCTCTAAAAAGATCATTCAGAAGATCAAGAAACTTTTCTTATAGGTGCCTAAGTCAGCTCAAACCTCCAACATCAAGGAAGGTTTGCAAGTTGCCAGTGCCAACTCAAGGAAAGGGGGAGCTCAACAACAACAGTACTAGCAGTAGCATGTGCCAGCCCAGGATAGCCCAGTAGCGCAACCACCGACTGAGTTCAGCCTCCAGTCTACCATTGCAACTACCACATTAGTGACTTCTCCTACATCAGCTAGCTCTTCTTCTTCTACTAGTAGAACTCTTATATCTATGGATAAGAGCATCAAATCCCTTACCCCTCTCACTTTACTTGATTTTTACTTTATACCTCCTCTCAAATCCAAGAAATTGAAGAATAAAGCTAGCTTGAATTACATATGTGTCACTTCTGATGGGTTGACTACTTCTATTGCTAATGATTGCTCTTCAAGTCAAAATAATTATAATAATTTCGATCTCCCTCTTTCTTATTTAGAGTCAAATTTTCTTACTCTGAATACTATGGATTCACCTCTTAAGATAGACTTGGAATCATTCATTTTTGAGGGTCCCATAGGAGAAGCTGTAGGTGAACCTGGCGTACAGGTAAAATCTTCTATTACCCTGCCACAAGAGATCACCGAAGTCAACCTCCGTAGTGGCAAGGTTCTACCTCCTAGGGCAGCACCTCAAGATAGAGGGAAATAAGTCATTGGTAGAGAGGATCGAGAAGCCCCTCCACAGGATGCTCCACCCTTGGATATTCTTGTGGAGGATCAACCCAAGGTAGAGTATAATGTTCTCTCTCATCTAAGAAAGTTTCCATCTAAGCTAAGCATATACGATGCCCTCATCTTATCCAAAGAGATGAGGGAATCATTAATCAAGGCTCTCCTTGATCCTGAGATATGCTTAGCTCAATTGATCGCTATTGGTGAGGAGGCACATTACACAAAAGAAGCCTAGGGGATCACTTTCACAGATGAAGACCTTCTTTTCGGGGACATGGAGCACAACAGTCCCCTCTACATCATAGTTGACATGGGCAGATTCAGACTGGCCAGAGTTCTCATCAATCTAGGTGCATTAGTGAACATTATGAGTCTAAAGACCCTTGCTTATTTGAGGATCGACATCTCCACACTCTAAAAAGATCAGATGATGTTGAGAGGATTCAATGAACAAGGTGGCGGGCTGGGTTCCATAGTGTTACCATGGAGATTAGGTGAGAAGATTGAAGCCAAGTTTTACATAATTAATTCAAATACTTCATTCACTACTTTGCTCTTTAGGCCTTGGATACATCAGAACAAGATGATTCCATCCTCCCTTCATAAGTGCATCAAGTTCAGAAAGGATGAGATTGAATACTATGCCAAAGGTGATGATAAGCCATTTTCAATTAGAGAGGTTGAGATTTATGAGGATGTGACCTACTATCTTTCTCAAAACACCCTTTCTCATGAACTTGGACAAAATTCAAACACAAAAGAAAAAGAAAATGAAGAAAAAGAAGGAGCAAAAGAAGAATAAAAGAAAAATAAAAATCTAAGTGAACAAGAAAGGGGAATTGAAGAAGAAATAGAGCCCCATATCACATTCCACCACACATTCCATCATATGGACATGTGGGTAGGATGACTCAACCTCCACGTAGTAGGCAAACAGAGGCAGAGATGGAAGACCTCCTGGTTGGCCATCAACTAATATGGGGTTATGTTCCAGTTCGTAAGAGTACCCCTACTATTCACATAGACTTGCAATCCAGCTCAGAGGATGAGTCTCATGCGATTAGCATACCAGCCAACCCCTCTCAGCGGGTTCCATTGGAGGTGACTTTTGATACAAACAGTGACAAAAACCAGGCCTCCAGACAAAGCAAAGTATTTGAATTAGGTTTATATGAGACTTTTAGGCAGCAGTTAGGAACCTTAGCTCTAACCTCACTTTCACCCCAAAAGTTGAAGGTTTAGTAGTTAAGGAAGCCCCTAAGTCTTTCAGTGATATGAAGTTGAAGAACTACTTTTTGGGATCATCATCCTCAAGTCCTGAAGTTGATGTAGAACTTGAGTAGGAATCATTTAAAGAATTAATGGAATTATCATTTGACTTTTACTCGCCTTGTGTTCATAATCTTATACAGAAAGGTTTGGTTCCTCATACATGGTCTGGGCATAGGTCAGAGTATTTTGAGAAGCTGTGGAATAATACAGGCAGGGAAGCACAATCAAGAGCAAGACTAGGATTTGGTACAGTGAGTCCATTCGATGATGACGATTACTGCTTAGTTGTTACCAATCATTTAGAGTCTGATAGGTTCTTATCACACAACATCAACTCTTATGAGGATGTGTGTTTATTAATCTCAGATGATCTAGATGATCTTCAAATCAAGGATGAACCTCAAAAATTTGAAAAGGATAATCATTCAACAATTGACAAGCTTAAAAAAATCAATCTCAGGATAAAAGAAAATCTACGCCCGATGTACATCAGTTCATTGCTGAATGAAGAAGAAACCAATGACTTAGTTAGACTATTGACTGAGTTTAAGGACAACTTTGCATTGAGTTATGAAGAGAATCCCAAATTATCTCCTGACATAGTAGTCCAAGCTAGCAATTGGTCCTAATGCTAACCCTATCAAGCAAGCTCCTAGATGCATGTGATTAGAAATTGAACAATAGGTCATTTCTGAAGTCAAGAAACTGATTGATGCTAGTTTCATCAGGGAAGAAAAATACCCTACCTGGTTAGCTAGCACCATACCAGTTAAGAAGAAGAATGACCAAATTCATATTTTTGTCGATTTCAGAGACTTAAATAAGGCATGTCCTAAGGATGAGTTTCCTATTCTTATACCAAAATTAATGGTGAACATCGCCTCATCTCATGCAGTGTTGTCTTTCATGGATGGGTCATCTGGCTACAACCAAATCAAGATGTCTCAAAGATGAAAGAAACACTAAAACCGATCGAATCTTTTGTTATAGGTCATGCCTTTCGGCCTTAAAATGGTGCTACATACCAACGGGCCATGACTCGATCTTCAATGAACTCATCCATCATCGTTGAGTGCTATGTTGATGATCTAGTAGTCAAAAGAAAAGGAAGACCATCTCTTTGACTTGAGAGTAATTTTTGAATGGTTAAGATAATATAACCTCAAAATGAATCCCCTAAAGTGTGCATTCGGAGTAGCTTCAGAGAAATTCCTTGGGTTTGTTGTTCGACATCGAGGAATAGCGATAGATCCAAAAAAGATCAAAGCTTTCTTAGAAATGCCACCTTATAGAAGCTTAACTCAACTCAGATCGTTCCAAGGATGGTTGACATATCTGAGATGCTTTATCTCCAATCTATCGGGGAGATGCAAGCCATTCTCAACACTTGTCAAAAGAATGCCAAGTTCAAGTGGGATGACAAGTGCCGGCATACCTTTGAAGATATCAAGCAAGATTTGGAAAAGCCGCCGCTCTAGTAGCCCCTATCCGCGCCACTCATCCTTTACATCGCGCATTGGATGACTCTCGGTGCTCTGCCCAAGGCAACATGAAGGGAAGGAGAGCTCTCTACTTCCCTCGCCATCGCTTGATTCCGAAGAACTACCCACCTATTGAGAAACATTCTAGCTTTGATCTTTGCTTCCCAAAAGCTACAATATATGCGGTGAGAACTTGATTGAACCAATCCACTGCAGTATCTCATGACACAGCCAGTGCTATCTAGACATTTGGCTTGATGGTTCATGATTCTTTCGCAGTTTAATACCACATTCATACCCCTCTGAGCGGTAAAAGGACAAGCACTAGCGGATTTCTTAACATCACACCCACTTTCTGTTGATTCTCCGCTTAGTGACGACCTCCCTGATGAACAAATCATGAACTTAGGGGAGGTTGACAACTACCATTGGGAGATGTATTTTGATGGTGCAGCTTCTTTTCATAAAGGGGAATCACCATGATCTACTCTTCTGAAAGGCGAGGGTAAATAGTTCTCTAACTCCGCATCACGATGTGATGAGATTCTCATACTATCTTTCCAATCCCTGCACCAATAATGAAGCCAAGTATGAGGCTTTGATTACTGGTCTGGAGTTAGCCATCACAGTTAGTGTCGAGAGCATCAACATCTTTGGGGATTCTCAATTGGTCATCAATCAGATTATCAGGTCCTACAAGGTTCTCAAACCCAAGCTTTGTCATCACCATGAGTATACTATGAAGTGTTGGCCCAAATCCCTGAAGTCACCATATACAGGTTCCACGTGCAGAGAACATAGTAGAAGATGCTTTGGCCAAACTTGCAAAATAATTGGCATGTTTGAAAGATGAGTCCATTCCAATAAGGGTCCAAAATGGACAAGTCCTATCCCTTATTAATGCTGAACTCATCGAGAGACTTTCTCTTGAAGGGGAGGTTGTCATTGCCAAAAAATGATGAGGAGCTGGATTGGAGGCAACCGTTCATAGACTATTTGAACACTAGCAAACTACCTCAAGAAAAGTCACAAGCCCATCAGGTGAAACAAAGGGCTCTCTCCTACGCTCTTGTTAATGGCACCATGTACCGCTGGTCCTTTAGCAAAATGTTGTTACATTATTTAGACAAACACGAAGCCCGTGGCATTGTAATCGAGGTACATTCAGGTCTACATAAAGCACATCAATCTGGTCCGAAGATGAAGATGAGGCTCAAGAGGCTAGGATACTATTAACCTTCAATGATTACAGACTGCATGGATGTAGCTAGGAGATGTCATCAGTGTGAGGTACATGGTGTGGTCCTCCAACAACCACTCAACATTCTACACCCTACATTGGCCTCATGTCCATTTGAGTATTGGGGTACCGACATTGTGGGTCTGATCGATCCTCCTTCTTCTAAGGGTCATTGGTTCATCTTAGCTGCCACCGACTACTTTTTTAAGTGGGTGAAAGAAATCCCAGAGAGGTCACGATGTGCTTCAATTTTTTAGGAACCATATTGTATATAGGTTCGGGGTGCCTTGATGATTTATATCCGATAATGGTACTGCATTCAAAAGCACAAAGATCAATAGCTTCACTAGAAGACACAGTATAGATTTGAGATACTCCACCATCTACTACCCCAGAGCAAATGGCTTAGCAGAAGCATTCAACAAAACTCTTATCTAGATACTGAAGAAGATTCTTGATGACAAGAAGCAGTAGTGGAATGAGCAGTTGGGTGAAGCTTTGTGGGTTTACCGCACCACATACCAAACTCTAACTCAATGTACCCTATTTTCCTTAGTATATGGGTTCAAAGCTGTTCTACCTTTAGAAGTTCAACTCCCATCACTAAGGATAGCATTAGGTAGCAAGATCACTACAGACTAGAATGCAAACAAGAAGGTTTGGAGGAGATGGCATGCCATCTCATGTAATCAAGGCCAAATGAGTCAGGCTCACAACAAGCTGATCTTCCCTAGGTCTTTCTAAGTAGGGGAACTTGTGTTAGTCCTAAGGAGACCAATTATTGTCTATCAAAAGATGGGAGGCAAGTTTGAACCCACTTGGGAAGGCCCCTATGTTATAGAGAAGGCCTACCAAGGAGGATCTTATCAGCTTATTGATTGTAAAGGGGAACACTCGATGCTTCCAATTAATGGGCTCTATTTGAAGAAATATTACCCATAAAAAAATCATGTTTAAAAATAATTCTATCAATCAACAAAAATCTAATTCCATTTCATCAAAATCTTCTCTACTTGCAAAGCATTGTTTGCTTATCTTGTGAATCTGCTATGACATGTTTAGGGTAAATGTAAGAGTCCCCCAGTGGCATCGTATCCCTCTTTCACAACACAAACACAATCTTTCGATGCTATTAGAATATGTGTGAGAGAACCCAAGAGGCATCCTATTTCGATTAGCACAACTAAGTTAGATGTAAAAGAACCCGAGTGGCATCCTTTTTTAGTGGGAATTCTTAGTTGCCATTCGTGGCACCATTTCATCAAACTCCCCAGCGTGTTTAGGATAGGTGTGAGAGAACCCAAGAGGCATCTTTTTCCTTTTAACATGAACACAAAAATAAACACATATCTTTTGTCTCGAGCTATTTTAATGTGAGAGTAAGCCCCTTGTGACACTCACTTATTAGCTACTCTAGGTCTGCCCTTACTAGTATGTCACTTGATCATTTGTTTGGAAGATGTGAGTCCCACACTTTCTTCCCTGACCATTGAAACCAATGAGCGCCTTGTTAGTATGGTAGATTTCACGCCTAAAGAACTACCTCATGATGATTTTTTTAAGAAGATGTGAGTCCCCGAGCTTTCTTCTTGATCTAATCATCATGATCTAACTAGGTCGAGTATATTTGAGATTTAGGGTAAGTCCCCCAGAGGCTTCTTTCCTATTGACTACTCTTGAGTTGATATTAGTCCTTTAGTGGCATTCTCAAGAGTAAGCCTATGGCATGCGAGATAAGATAGACTATCTCAAAGAATCGCACGCTAGGGAAGCTGTGAGTCCCCGAGCTTTCTTCCTAGATTGATTGTTGCAAACCGACAGGCATCTTGGGTTGGTTAATGTTTTTTATGATGACAGTGACTCACCAGGTGGATACACCACTCTTGGCAGATGTGAGTCCCTGAGCTTTCTCCTTGAGTTGGACACAGTTGATCTTATTTTTAGAATGAGCTCTCAACACCTCCATCTTAGACATAGGATTCCTCTTAGACTTTAAGAGTTTCTTAGTCTTAAGACACATCTAGTGATTAGGTGGACACTCAACCTAGCCCTAGAAGAGTTAGAAGGGTTAGCCATAAGAATATGTCATGCCTTAGGAGTGTTAGGAGTTTTCCTACCCTTAGCTTGAACCACTCCTCACCTTCCTTCCTTCAAGTCAAACTCCAAATCAATCTTATTTGATTTTCTCCAAACTTAAATCAACTCCATATGATTGAAATCTATGATTGAAACTGTGATAAAAATCCATCATAATTCCTAAGTCCTTAATCCTCTCTTAAGGACTTAGCCAAAATCATGATCAAAACCAAATCAAATCTTTGAGATTGTTCTCATAATTCATTTATATCCTCATTTATATTCACATATATAAATGAAATATAAATTCGAACAAATTAATTCTAAACTCAAAAATCCAAACTCAATTCATGAAATTTCTTTTAGTCTCTTTAATTTTCCATTAATGGACTTAGCCAAAATCAACTCCAAACCATTTCAAACTCATGGGATTTTCTCAAAACTTATTTATATTCTTATTTATATTCACATATATAAATGAAATATAAATATAAATCAATCAAACCAAATCAAAAAAATTCAAACTTCAAAACTCCAAAATTTTCTTAAGTCCTTTAAATCCTTCTTCCCAAACCATGATCAAATCAAGCCAAACTCTTGATTTTCTCTCATGATTCAATCAACCCTACAACCATGAATTCATCTATAAACATAAACTTCAATCAAACAATCAAAACCTATTTCCAAAAATCAAACTCAAATCAACTCAAAATTCAACCTAAGCCTTTCAAGTCAAAATTTTGAACTTAGCCAAATCAACTCTAAATCAAGCCAAAATCTTGATTTTCTCTCATGATTCCATCAAACCTACAATCATGGACTCATATATAAATTCAAACTTCAATCAAACAATCAAAACCCAAGTAAAAAGTCAAACCCTAAATCCTTTCATATTCTTCCTTTGAATATGAAATTGTCAAATGAATCAAAACCCATTTGGCTTCAAACCTCTTACAAATGGATTTATATTTCAATCATAAATCCATAAACAAGTTCAATCAACTTCAAATCAAGCTTTGACCAAGCCATTTGACCCGCTTAGGCTCACTTGACCCAAAGTGATCTAAAGCACCCTTATGAGCCAAATTCTAATCCTAACCAAATTGGATTGAACCAAACTTATATTTGCCTATCATCATGATCAACAATCATCATGGGATGATCAAACAATCAAATTGGGTCAAACCAAGTCAAACCTAAGGGTTGACCAAATCAACACTTAGCCCAAATTGAAACCTAACATAGCCAAATTCCACCATAGGCCAAATCGACTGAAACCGTTGATCTAAGTTCACTCATGACCTATGTTTGAACTTGACCAAGGCAACACTTGAGCCTAACCTAGCCCAATTGGTCACTTGACCCAAGTTGACCCAACTTGACCTAAAAAGTCAAAATGGGTCAAAATTTGATCTAAGCTAAATTGATCCAAACCAATGGGTCAAGTTCCTTGTTGAACTTGACCAAAGCCTCAATTAGCCAACAAGACTCAACCTAGCCTAATTGACTTTAGACCTAACTTGACCTAAAGGGGTCATGTTGAGCCAAATTTGAACTTAATCAAAATTGATTGGAAACAAAGATACCAATCCACTCCATATGGCAAACCAAACCTAAACCTACCCTTGACCTACCTCAAATAGGTCAAATGGGTCAAATGGGTCAACTTGACCCATTTAACCTAAATGAAGTCATATGAGCCAAATTCAAACTATACCAAACTGAACCAAACCAAAGCCACCAAAACATTTCAAATGATCATATGAACTTGACCCAACCCTTGACTTGACCTAATTTGACCAATTGGTCAACTTGACCCAAATTGACCCATTTTGACCTAAATGGGTCAACATGAGCCAAACCCTATCAAATGAATTCTAAATCTCATGAAACTTGGCCAAACCTAGTTTCCTCACATACCCAACATACCTGAAGTAAAAAAAAATCAGAAAAATGACCATCCTACCCTTAGGCCATAGAATAATTTTTGGCTTAATCCATGGGTAATTTGGTCATACCCTCTTAACATTCACTTGAGTCTTTCCTAAAACCTCAAGGGGACCTAGTGAAGAGTGGTGCGCCCAACCCAATGGTGTGGGTATACCCAATTGGTCCCTAGACAAAACCCGGCCCCATGGGTCAAAACTAAAAATTCAAACTCCCTCTCCCACTCAAATTCAAGCACATGGGAGGTTGGCAATCCACTCCTTGGCTCAAACCGACCATGTGCACACTCAAAATAGCCAAAAAAAAGCTCCCCAATATGATCAATTGGATGAAAATGGTACACAAGCTTGCAGCTGTCCGATCCTTCAAGGGAGAGATATATTCCCTTAAATAAACTCAAATCAATGATTCCTCAATTCTATTGAGTACTAGTGAGACTTAAGAGCCATCAGAGATGGATCCATAGCCTCCTAGAGCTCCTACCATTTCCCCATTTCTCAGTTTTTGAACAATGAAAATAGGGGAGCTCAATCCATTCTTGAACTTCCTCTTCACTCAATTTCCATCGAATTGCTCTTGCTTACTTCATCAAGGAGCTAAGTTGAGTGCACCCAAGCTTCCTTTGGAGTTCCCACAACAAGGAAGAGCTAAATTTGATCGAGGTCGCAAGCTAGCTAAAGGTGAGTTGGTCCATACATCAATCCACTCAACCTCAAGTGCTCATACTCTCAACATAACTTCGTCTCAACTAGATGAAGCTTCTCCAAGGGAATCGAGCACTGGTGATCACCTCCGCCGAGGTATGGGTTTTTTTGACCATTAAACTCAATGTGGTGTGGAGATTTGTGGAAGAAAATTTCATCCCATGGATTTTTGACCATTGGATTTGACGCTCTTTAGCTTTAGATGGTGTTGGTTGAATTTAGTTTGAATCTGAGCTAGATCGAGGTTGGATCTTCCCCTAAATCATGGACGGTCTCTGTTGATCAAGAAGAAGAACTTGGGAGATCTCAATCTTCCATCCGCGCATTTTGGATGGACGAATGAGATAATTCCACACATTTAGATATCCGTTATCTATTTTTAAAATCGCAGGGAGATCTCTAGCTGTCCGATCTTTGATCGGACGATAGAGATCAAACCGCGTGCACTGCTAGCCACCGTTTGGGATTTAATAACTTAAAGTAAGCCCCTTAGAGTGCGACACATGTAAAGCGCACTGACCTCCGCAGCCACGCATCACGTTGTGAGCTAGGGGATTACTTAAATTATTTTAATTAATCCTAATTAACCTAGGAATCTTCTAAAATTCATAACTATCTCTAAAAAATTCAAACAATTATGAAATAAAATCCAATGGAAAGACAATTCAACCTAGAATATTTTAAAATTAATTTCAATGGGTTTTGAATTATATTTTTTTTTGAATTTGGGTTTTGTTGGAAACTTCATTTTGCTAATTACTTTTTAATTAAGCCTTTGATTAATCCCACATTTCTTGCATATATTTTAGGGGATAGCCTCTGCCTCCCCTAATTTTCTTGGGATTTATTGAAGGCTTAATTAGAAGAATTGCTTATGCATTTTGCAATTACCCTTCTTATGTAATTAAGCATAATTAGCATATGATTAGTGATTTCAATCCATGATTAGGGTTGATTAAGGTCAAATCCAATAAGTAGGAGGTTTATGAAATATATTTAGGGCATTTCCCCTAAGCTATTCCCTAAACCCCCTTTTTATCTCCTTAATCTCCTCTTAATTAAGGGTTAATTTATTAATTATCCCATTAATTACTTTCTAAAAATTCTAAAAAGTTCCAGAACTGAATTAATCTACTTTGGGTAGATGCTTAGGTGTTTAATAGCTTAAGTTTAATTAAGGAAATCAAAACCCAATTCATATGTATGAAAGGGTGTTTTGAAATTACTTAAACTAAACCCCTTAGCTTAATTAACCTTTAATTGTGAGCCAAATTGCATTAGGCTTTCTCTTATTAGGTGCATTACAAATTTAAATTCCTTATGAGTTTTTATGTCATCTCATTGGCTCATAATTATTTGGTTGATTATTCTAAGGTGGTGTAGGAAAGGGTTAATTAAGTTGCTTAATTCATACCTTAAACTAATCACTGCTTAAAAAATAGATCTAATTATCTAAAAATTAAACAAAAATATTAAACACATGTGGGAATGGGTTAAGAATAGCAAACTTATCTCACCTTTTTAAAATTAAATCAAACTTAAACCTAAACAAAAATCACATTGAATTGACATTGATTAATTTTAAACTTTCTTATTCTATAAGAATGTCTTTAGGATTTAGTTAAAGTGAGTTTGTTTACATTTTTTCATTACTTTGAATCATTCCCTAACATGTTAAATTTGTTCGTCATGTGGTTTCATGCATTCATATTTTTCAAATTCAAGTTTAAATGAAATTGTTTACTTTATGTCAAATTTGCATGTGTTGGCTAAAGTAGAAAAATGAATAGCTATTATCACTACTAAATTCATGTTATTTTCAAAACATATAAATCAAATATCAAATTTGAAAGTATGATACGTATACTTTAATTATAAGCTTGCATGATGTTGGTATAGTTTTGAATAGGAATTTGGTAAGATATATGGTCCATTTGAAAAGGACCTAATACTCACCTAACTCCATATACTATTCATCCCTATGCTATCACCTAAGAAGGGTCACCTATACTTGCATACATAAATTGCATAAACAAAATGAATCCACTAATGCAACTTTTGCATTCTTCTTTTCCATTTAATTTCTTTTATACATATGTTTGTATTTAAGGAAAGTGGTATATTAGTCTTGACCCCAAGGTTGTGAGGCTTTAAGTAGCCCTAAGTAGATTTTATACCTTACACCTCTGGCTAACAATGGCGCTGTACTCACTTATGCCTTTCTTACTTTCATCTGTGTATGTGAAAAATTGGATAAAGAAACCCTTTTCTACTTAAGAAAAATCATGCATATTCAACTTCCAAATTTTCTTAAATGGATTACTTATCATGCATCATAGAGTGTGTTAAATACTCTCATTTGCATGTATATATATGCTTAGGGTCCATCCATATGCATGTTATATATGTTGGGAAAGAAATGAAGTAATGCGTGTTATGTGAATTTTGATTCATTTTATTTAATCTTAAAATGCCTTTCTTTTTGAATAGGTTTGTTTAGAGTTCTTCTAAACTTAGGATTAATTAAAAGATTTAATCAAAGCATTCACTTAAACAAAACTAAAATGTGAACCTACTTTAGAAATTACTTAGGTTAGGGAAGAAAAGAGAAGTCTCTTCTCTTTCCCTCTCTTCATAACTTAATAATTAATTGTAGGATTCACTTGAACCCAATCAAAGCATGAAATAAAATCAACCCAAAATAATTAAACAACTTAAATAAAATTCTCGTCTAAGTTGAACATGTTTTCACACTTAGAAAATCCTAACTTAAAGCCATAGCTAAGCATACCACACAAGCCTTCAAAGCACACACATTAGCCTAAGTCACCACTTCTTATCTTAGGTTAGGTCGGTGCATGGTTTGATGCTTTATTTTATTTTGTGATATATGTTTTAGACTGGATGTTAGGGTGTATGCTCATAGAATGAATGGTAGGATGCTCTTAGTCTAACTATTCTTTTCTATAGGGGATTGTGCTTAAGGTGCGCTATCATAAATAATAAAATATAAATGATTTTGCTTGCAGGTGCTTTATACCCCTAAGTATAATCTATAGGCCAGGTGGACTTAGTCACCCATGTGTAGGGTGATAAGTCCAATATACATGCTTTGAATTTGTGTGGTTTGTTTTAGCTAACCTTTGTTTTGCAGGTGTTAGCTAGATTTATCTTTTCTTTTCCATGTAAATTTGTACAATTAGAATTTTGGAATGATTGTTATGAGGATTAGGATGAGCATTGGTCATAAGATCCTATCTTATGTACCATGTGAAGCCTTGGAGCATCCACCTTCCAAAGAACCAAAAGAATAAAGAAGAAAAGAAGAAGAAAGGAGAAAAGAAGAAACAAGAAATAAAGCTCGAAGACCCTCATAACAATGACTTCCTTGCTTAATTGTAATGTAATTCATTTGTAATCCGGGTTGTATAAAGGGTAGAGCTTGGATACCCAATTTGATATTTTTTGGGTTTATGCGATGGTTCCTGACCACAATGGTCTTTTATTCTTTTTGCGCTTAGCTTTATAAATTGATTGATGATTTGTTTAGCTTATGCATTAAGTGGCATACTTTTCCTAGTTTCTTCCTTACTTTATGTATGGCCTAGAGTGGATTAGGCTCTTTAGGAAAAAATAAATATTTTACCCAACTTAATAACTCAAAATAAAATTAAACAACTCATAACCTCACCTAAAACTTAGGTTTAAAATCAAGATAAAAGAATTAGCAACCCCAAATTTTTTTATAATATCATGCACAAATGCATCTTATATCACTCTTGATTAGAGGGCTTCCACCTTTGCCAGAGAAACTTGGCTTGACCTGTGAGAGCCATGGTGGAAACTCAACTCCTCCCTTCTCGCTGATTTTGGCCAATAACTCTATTTCTCATGCATTAGGCATATGAATCCTATTAGCCCGAGTCAAAATAATTGTCCAAAATAAAAATAAAATAAAATTTGAATTGCATTAGATTTAGGTCATTTGAAGCATGTCCTTTATATGATCTAGTCTCTTTAGGGAGTGAGTTTAAGGACTTAGTCTCTTTCTAAATAATAACATCCTAACTATCTTGCATTAAGCATAAAGACTTGCCTACATGTATTTAAAATCATAGGAGGAGTTAGTTGGCGGCCACCCCCAGGCGGTTGTAAGTCTAAGCTGCCGGGTGGTTTGTCCTCTCTTGTGGAGGAAAACTAATTTCCCATTTTTTGTCTTAGATTTAGGTTGTGCTTTCGACCCTCGCCAAAGCTCCCTAGATTTAGGTTCTGAGGTTGCCTTTTCCCTTTGTTGGCCATAAGCATAAATCCTCACTTCTTAGGCATTTTCATAATCTTATGTTATGAAATTATGAGTCCTAGTATTCTAATGAAAAATTCAACTCAAACAAACTAAATTAATTTCAAAAATATAAAGCCCAATCATAGGATAGTTTGAGATGTTCGCTAGATTTCCTAGCATTGTGAACATCTCCTAATCATTCCCGTTTGGCTTCGATAATAAATCTCTCTTTGATCAATCACATTTGATCCTCAAAATAAACAATCAATCCTAGTCCTATTGAAATCTTTAGACAACGCCATTTACCTTCGAGAGTTTTCCAGAATTTTCTTAAGATGTATTAACTATGAAGGCTTGCCAGAGGGGAATGAACGAACCTAGTTTAAAATAAACCATGCTTTACTTTTCTATATAAAGTAGGGGAAGAATCTTTGGTACACTTCAAAGACCCAATGTCCTTAGGAGTCCTTATTGAGGTGATTAGGTCCATTAAAGGGTAGTGAATTCTATATTTTGAGATAGTACACTATTCTTTGATGACGTGCTCGATCACCTGAATAAGTACATCTACAGATCTACGTGGCATCCTAAAAAGATGAATTTCTATATGCTCCTCTTTCTTTTCTCACCACAGATTTGAAAGGCAACTTCTATATTGAAAATTGTTAACCAGCAAACACCAAATACCAATTTGATATATGACTAGCCATGACATCTTCTCCAGGGTTTTGGATTAAGCCTTTAGGGCCCCATCCCCTGTGGGCATTCTATTTGGACCACATCCTTTACGACCCCACTTAAACACTACCCAGGTTACTTTTAGATTAGACAGTTCCCCTTTCCTAGTAGCCACCCCTGTGGTTGGAGAATTTGTTCAACGGATGCACAAATTCTCCATTGGTTCAGTAAATCTGAGATAGGTTTAGGTTGATATAAGCTCCTTTTCAGTTTGATCTCTCACAAACCAACAGGGTCCACGTTAGAACAAACTAAGCAAAACAAATAAATTAATTTGCTTGTGGATTAGGAATTCAAGCCCCCAAAGAAGCCCTTTTCCCAAGCATGCATCCTATTTTTAGGGCAGTGTCAGTAAAACTCTCTATAGGAATTGCCTGACTACCTGAGTTGTGATAAATCCCTGGGTCGGCACTCACTCTGTAGTCACCCTTAGGATGGGTTCAATCTATTTTTCCACAAGCAGGTTACCCCGGCAATCATTCTGCTTTGGAAGATGTAAGACTATGACACATTCTTTCTAGCACGACTGTCGTAAACCGACGGGTAGCCTTAGGACGGGTTTGATTTATTACCAAAAGTAACCGATCACCCCAGTGGTCTTTTGTAGTGGAAGATGTGAGTCCCTGGGCTTTCTTCACTTGAATTGATCATTGCAAACCAAAAGACACTCCTTTGGTTGGATAGTTCTCCCATCAGCCGGAAGTTACTCCCTTTGGTTCAATAAATCTGAGATAGGTCTAGGCTGATATAAGCTCCTTCTCAGTGTGATCCATCGCAAACCAACGAAATCCATCAAAATAAACTAAAAAAGTGAAATTAATCTTGACTATCTTTGGAATGATTTAAGTCCCCCAGCAGCTTTCACTCAATAGTCATCCCTAGGTCGGGTTCGATTTGTTGCCCAAAGCAGTCGATCACCCCAGTGGTTCCTTATTTTGGAAGATGTGAGTCCCCATGCTTTCTTCTTAAGATTTGACCATTGCAAACCCAAAGGAACCCATTTGGTTGGATAGTCCTACCTTGCGGTTGGTAGACTACTCCCATTGGATTAGTAAATCTGAGATAGGTCCAGGCTGATATAAGCTCCTTCTCAGTGTGATCCATCACAAACCAACAGAATCCATCAAAATAAACTAAAAAAATGAAATTAATCTTAGATTATCCTTGAGTTGATTTAAGTCTCCCAGCGGCATTCACTCAATAGTTAGCCCTAGGTTGGGTCCAATCTGTTTCCTTGCCAATAGATCATCTCAGCAACTGGTCCCTACTTTGGAGGATGTAAGTTTACTATACTTTCTTCTTAGTATAGCTGCTGCATACCGAAAGGCATCCTCTTTGATTGGCTAGTCCTACTATGTGTTTAGTAGACTACTCATTTGGATTGGTAAATCTGAGTTAGTTCTAGGCCACCATGGCTCCTACTTAGTGCGATCTATCGCAAACCAACAAGGCCCATCTCAAAATCCAAAATCTAAAAATCTGAAATAAATTTAACAAAACAAATCCAATGAAACAAACAATCAATCCAAATCAAATTTTGCTTCATGCAAATCTTCTCTCTGGGGTTCTAATTCAACCTTCCTCTCTTATGGATGACTTGAACTTGCCTCTATAGTGGAGAGTTCACTTGTCTATCCTCGGTGGAATCAAAACAAACTTAATTAAACAAATAAGAAATTGAAACAAATTAAACCCTCTTCCTTAGAAAAACTTAATTAAATAAATCAAATTTCTATCCTCAGCAAGACTCAACTCAAATCAAACCTGTCATCTCCTTATGGATGACTTGAACCTGTTGCCCTAGTGAAAGGTTCACATACTCTATCCCTAGTGGATTCCTCCTTCTCTCTTATGCCTTTGACATAAGTAGAATCAAATTGCACTAAGTTCTAGATTCCCTCTACACCTTGGGTCATGAGTAGATCATCTCTATTAGTGCTTGTGATCATTTTATGTTGTTGATCATTTCTGTCAACACCAACACGTGCGGTATTCTTTGTTAGTCACACCACACCTATTGGGCGCCCTTTGTTGACCTCATTTTTAGAATGAGCTCTCAACCTCTCCATCTTAGACATAAGACTTTTCTTTGACTATAAGAGTTTCTTAGTCTTAAGACACAACTAGTGATTAGATGGACACTCAACTTAGCCTTAGAGACTTAGAAGAGTTAGCCATATGAATAGGTCATGCCATAGGGGTGTTAGGAAAATTTGCCTACCCTATAGCTTGAACCACATTCCTCACTTCCTTCCTTCAAGTCAAACTCTAAATCAAATCAACATCAAACCTAAATCAATTCTAGCCTAATTGAATTTCTCCAAACTCAAATCAATTCCATATGATTGAAATCCATGATTGAAACCCATGATTGAAATTCCAAGTTTGAAATATTTCCTAAGTTCTTTGATTTCCCCCTTAAGAACTTAGCCTAATTCTAATCCAAATCAATTCAAACTCATAAAATTTTCTCACAACTCATTTATATTCTCATTTATATTCACATATATAAATGAAATATAAATTCAAATCAATCAAAATAAACTCAAAAATCAAATCCAAATTCTCAAACTCTTTCCTAAGTCCTTTGATTCCCTCTTATGGACTTAGCCCAAATCAAGTTAAAATCACTTCAAATTCATGAAATTTGAAGCATAACCTATTTATATTCTCATTTATATTCACATATATAAATGAAATATAAATTCAAACAACCAAAACCAATTCCAAAAATCAAACTCAAATTCATTCAAAATTCAACCTAAGCCTTTCAAGTCAAAATCTTGAAGTTAGCCAAATCAATTTCAAATCAAGCCAAACTCTTGATTTTTATTCATGATTCAATCAACCCTAAAATCATGAATCCAAATATAAATACAAACTTTAATCACTTAATCAAAACTCAATCCAAAAATCAAAACCCAAGTCAAACTCATGTTCACCCTTTGAACTTGAAATTATCAAATGAATCAAAACCCATTTGACTTTAAACCACTTGCAAATGGATTTATATTTCAATCATAAGTCCATATGTGAGTTCAATCAAACTCAATCAAGCCATTTTATTATTGACCCAAAGTGACCTTCCAAATTCTAATCCTAAACAAATTGGATTGAACTATACCCATCTAAACCTCTCATCATGATCAACAATCATCATGAGATGATCAATCACTCAAATTGGGTCAAACCAAGTCAAACCTAAGGGTTGACCAAGTCAACACTTAGCTAAAATGAAACCCAATATAACCAAAATCCACCATAGGCCAAATTGATTGAAACCATTGATCTAAGTTCATTCATGACCAATGTTTGAACTTTACCATATCAACATTTGAGCCTAACCTAGCCCAATTGGTGACTTAACCTAAGTTGACCCAACTTGACCTAAAAAGTCAAAATGTGTCAAAACTTGATCTAAGCCAAGTTGATTGAAACCATTGGGTCAAGTTCATTCCAAAATGATTATTGAACTTGACCAAAGCCTCAATTGGCCAACTAGACCTAACCTAGCCCAATTGACCTTGAACCCCTTAAAAAAATCATATTGAGCCAAACTCAAACTTAACCAAAATTGATTGGAAATAAAGATACCAATCCATTTCATATGACCAACTAAACATGAACCTACCCATGAACTAAGCCAATTAGCTCAAATGGGTCAAATTGGTTAACTTGACCCATTTGACCTAAATGAATTCAAATGAGCCAAATCTAAATATAAATCAAATTGATTGGAAACAAAGATACCAGATCAATTCATATGATCATATAAACATGGTTTGACCATTTGGTTTGACCAATTGACCAATTTGACCCAACTAAATGGGTCAACATGAGCCAAATCATATCAAACCAACTCCAAATTCAATGAAACTTGACCAAACCTATTTTCTCATCATACCAAACATGCCCAAGCTAAAATAAAGGTCAAATAACCATTTTACCCTTAGAACATAGGGTAACCCAAAATCAAAACCACTTGGAATTTGGTCAATTCCTTTTCATGGACACTTGGCATCCTCTTAGTTGACCAAATGGTCACTAATGGACCTAGTGCACATGAACCAATGGGTTTAGGTCAGCCAAACCCAACCCAAACCCAAAACTGACCACCTCCTTTGAAATTGGCCATATGGAATCCTCCCTTAACTTGATTTAAGCACATGGCCTCCTCATCCACTCCTCTGGCCAAAATTGAATTCAAGGACACCTCTAACAGCCTAACAAACCCACTCAAGGAGCTCAATTGGATCAAAATGGCATCTCCTTGCCCAGCCATCCAATTGCCCTTGGGGGAAATATACTCCCCCTAATTTCATTCAATCTTCACAGCCTCATCCGCGATTGAACCAAGGGAAGCCAGAGGAGCCTTTGCCAAGTGATTCCAAGCTTCATAGAGTGAAATGAATTTTCCCATTCTTGATTTTCATAGCTTGAAAGTAGGGGAGCTCCACCAAAAATTCAACTTACTCCACACTCAACATCAACCCAATTCCTTCTTCAAGCTTGGACCATGTGAGTTCACTAGCTTTTCCCAAGCTCCAAAGGCAAGGGAGGATCAAATTTGATCAAGACTGAGCTCAAGTGCAAGAGGAGTTGGCCCATAGGAGGATCTACCTAATCTTAGAGCCTCCAAACTTCAACAAAGCTTCATCTCCTTTAGACGAAGCTTCTCCAAGGGAATCGAGCACCGGTGATCACCTTCGATGAGGTTAGCTATTAAACCAGGCTTAATTTCAATGTGGTTTGGAGCTTTGTGAAGTGAATTTTAATCCCATGGAATTCAAGCCATTAGATGTGATTGTGTTTGTGCTTAGATGGTGTGGGTTGAGTTTCAATCAATGAGCTCAATCGGGTGGATCATCCCCAAAAGATAGGCTGTCCATTCTTCCATCTGATAGATATATCTTATCCATCCATGGATTTTGGATGGACAGCCATGATTAAAACACATAGCATCCACATTTTATCCTTATAGAACCGTGGCTTTAATCTCAACCGTCCAATCCTTGATTGAATGGGTGAGGAGAAAGCACGTAGCACCGTCGTTGATGTGGCTCTACGATGTGACAAGTTAAATATCAAATCCCACACCACGTGGAAAGCGCATGTCGCGTCAGTGGCCCATGTGGCATCGATGGGATTAAATATTTAATTAAGGGTATTAAATCATCAATTGATAATGGAAACTTCCTAAATTCATATCTAATCCTAGAAAAATAAAAAAAATAAAAAAAATTGCATTGGATAGATAATTGAACATAGAATATTCTAAAAATGATTTGAATGGATTTTGAATGTTATTTGCTTTACCTTTGGGTTTTTTGGATGTTATTTTCTGGCTTAATTAGAATTTTAGTTCATTCTTTAATCACCCCTTAATGTAATTAAGCTTAATTAAGGGTATAATTAGTAGTTTAACCCTCTAATTGAGTCAATTAAGTTTTTCTTAAGTGAATATGAGATTTAGGGAATAATTTAGGGAATAATTCCCTTGAGATACTCCTTAAACCCCTTTCTCCCTTAATCTGACCTTAATTAAGGGTTAATTCACTAATTACCCTCTTAATTAATTTCATAAAATTCTAAAAATTTCCAGAACTCAATTAATCTATCTTGGGTAGATGCTTAAGTGTTCAAAAGCCTAAGTACAATTAAGAAAATCAAAACCCACCTCACATGTGTGAGAGGGGTTATGAAAGTACTTAAGCTAAACCCCTTAGTTTAATTAATCATTAATTATGAGCCAAATGCATTAGGCCCATTTTATTACTAGGTGCATTGCTGATTTAAATTTCTTGTATGGTTTTATGTCATGTCATTGGTTTATAATTATTTGATTAAGCATGCTAAGGTGGTATAGGTAAGGGATAATTAACACACTTAATTCATACCTTAACCTAAGTAACATATAAAATTGATCTAATCACCTAAAAATTAAAATAAAATAACAAATATATGTGGGAATGAGTTAAGAATAACAAACTCACCTCACATTTTTCAAATTAAATCAAACTCAAAACAAAATCAAACTTTCTTTAAAAATAATTTGATTTACTTTAAGCTTTCTTATTTCATAAGATTATCTTTAGGAATTAATTAGGGTGAATGTGTTTACATGCTTTCATTACTTTAGTACTTTCCTAACATGCTAAATGTGTATGTCATATGAATTTCATGCATTCATGCTTTTCAAAAATCAAATTGAAAATGAAATATTTTCTTTATGCCAAATTGCATGTTTTGGCTAAAGTAAAAATATGAATGGCTATTATCACTATTAAATCCAAAATAATTTTCAAAATCTATAAATCAAACACCTAAAATTGAAAGTGTGCTACTTATAATTATTTATAAGCTTGCATGTGGATATAAATTTGAAGATGTGCATAGTGTACTTTTCCTTCTCTTTTACATTTTTTGAATATTTTTGGATTCAAAGTGTATAGTTCACTTGAAAAGAACATAACACTTGCCTAATCTCATTCCTATTCATCCCTATGCTATTAGTCAAGAAGGACATCCACACTTGTGCATATAAATTACCAAATAAATAAATAAATCAAACTCTTCATCCTTTTCATTTTTTGTACATTGTATGGTATATTAGTCAGGACAAACCTGGGGTTGTGAGAATTTAAGTAGCCTTAAGTAGGTACCTTACACCCTTGGTGTTAACAATGACACCACACTCACTTATGCTTTTTATACATACATGTGTGTATGTGAAAAATGGATATGAAAACCTCTTTTCTACTTAATGAAAATCATGCATCATAAAGAATTCAAATTTTTTTAAGTAACTCACTTAGCATTCATTATAAAGTATGCTAAACATTTTCATTTGTATGTATAGATATGCTTATGATTCATTCATATGCATGTTATACATGTTGGAAAAGAAATGATGTGATGTGTGTTTTGTGAATTTAGTTCACTTTACTTAATATTAAAATGCCTTTCTCTTTGAATAGGTTTGTTTAGAGAAAATATAAACTTAGGATTAATTAAAACACATAATAAAGTATTCACTAAACAAAATCTAACATGAATCCACTTTAGAAATTACTTAAGGTAGGGAAGGAAAGAGAAGTTCTCTTCTCTTTTTTCCTCTCTTTATATCACTTAGTAATTAATTGTAGGATTCATTTAAATTAAATCAAAATACAAAATAAAATCAACCCAAATCAACTAAACACTTAAATGAAACCACCCATCTAAGTTGAGCATCTTCACACTTAGAAAATCCCAACCTTAAAGCCATAGCTAAGCATACCATACAAACCTCCAAAAGCACACACATTAGACTAAGTCACAACTTCTAGCTTTAGGTTAGCGCGATGCATGGTTTGATGTTTGCTTTTATTTTATGATATTTTATTTTAGTCTGGATGTTAGGGTAAATGTGCGTAGAATGAATGGTAGGATGATTTGGTCTAATCATTATTTTCTGTAGGGGATTGTACTTAAGGGGCGATGTAATAAAAATATAAATGCTTTTATTGTGTAGGTGCTTATACCCCTAAGCATAATCCAATAGGCCAGGTGGACTTGGTTACCCATATGTGGGGTGCTAAGTCCAATATACATGCTTGGGATTTGTATGATTTGTTTAGCTAATCCTTATTTTGCAGGTGTTAGTAAGATTTACTTTTCTTTTTCATGTAATTTTTATAATTAGGATTTTGGAATGATTGTTATGGGGGATTAGGATAAGTATTGGTCATAAGATCTCATCTTATGTATCATGTGAAGCCTTTGGAGCATCCACCTACCAACCATCCAAAAGGAAGAAGAAAGAAGAAAGGAAGAAAGAAGAATAAAGAATTGAAGAATGAAGACCTCCATAACATGAATTTTCTTACTTGATTGTAAATTAATTCATTTGTAATCTGGGTTGTATAAGGGTAGAGCTCGACTACCCAATTTGTTTTCAGATTTATGCAGCGGTGCCCGACCACAAAAGGCCTTTTATTCTTTTGCGTTAGCTTTATAATATGTGTGATGTTTTGTTTAGCTTGTGCATTAAGATGACATCCTTTTCTTAATTTTTTCATTGCTTGATGTATGGCCTGGATGACGATTAGGATCTTAGGAGAAAATAAATCTTCTAACAAATTAATTAACTCAAAATTAAAAATAAAAAACTCATAACCTCACTTAAAGCCTAAGTTAAAAATTAAGATAAAAGAATTAGCAACCCCTTAGCTGGATAAGTATTTATTTTATAATATCATGCATAAAATCATATTGTTTCACTATGAATTGGAGGGCTTCCACCTTTTCCAGAGAACTTAGCTTGACCTGTGAGAGCCATGGTGGAAACACACCTCCCCGTTCTCGGTGATTTTGACCTATAATCTTACTTCTCATGCATTAGACATATGAATCCTATAAGCTTGAGTCAAATGATTGTCCAAAAATAAAAATAAAATGTAATAGGATTTGCATTAGATCTAGGCCATTTTTCATGCCCTTACATGATCTAGTCTCTTAGGGAGTGAGTTTAAGGACTTAGTCTCTTTCTAAATAAATAACAGCCTAACTATCTTGCATAAAGCATATGACTTGCCTACATGAATTTAAAATCGTAAGATGAGTTAGTTAGTGGCCATCCCTAGGCGGTTGTAAGTCGGGTGATTTGTCCTATCTTGTGGAGGTAACCAAATACCCATTTTCTCCTTAGATTTAGGTTGCACTTTTGGCCCTCATTAAAGCTCTCTACATTTAGGTTATGAGGTTGCTTCTTTTCTTTGTGGGCCATAAGTATAAATCCTCACCTCTTAGGCATTTCCATAATCTTGTGTTGTGGAATCATAAGTCATAAATTTCTAATGAAAAATTCAACTCAAATAAATTAAATCAATTTCAAAAATGTAAAGCCCAACCATAGGATAGTTTGAGATGCTCATTAGGTTTCCTAGCATCTTGAGTATCTCCCACTTATTTTCCTTTGGCTTTGATAATAACTCTTTCTTTGATCAATCCCATTTGATCTTCAAATGTTGTCGATTGATGAGTCTACTTTATTGAAATCTTTGGAGACAATGATCATTTACCTTAATCGAGAGTATTTCTAAGGAATCCCCTTCCATAGGATGTAATTAATTATGGAGGCTTACCTCTGCAGGGAACTTAATGAACCCGATTTAAAATAAATCCTGCTTTACTTTTACATGTAAAGTAGGGGGAGAATCTCTGGTACAAATGCAGACCCATTGTCCTTAGGAGTCCTTATTAAGGTGATTAGGTCCATTGTAGGGTAGTGACTTCTATCTTTCGAGATAGTACACTTCTCCTTAATGTCATACCCGATCACCTTAATAAGAACATCTGCAGATCTACGTGGTGTCTAAATACATAAAAGAAGTATATTTCTATCTTCATTTCTATTCCACATAGATTTGAAGATGGAAGTATACATTCTTAAAAAATTCTAAATAAAATTTTCACCATAATTCTACATTGTCCGAGCCTTCTCCCCAAATCCCTAGTGCACTCCATCACCAGCAAGACCAACCACCAAGCAAAATTGAGAGCCCCGTCCATCCAACCTCACCAAAAATCCACCAAACTAAAATTAACTCTTTCCACACCTTCACCACACCCCAGTGAGTAAAAATGATTCGATCACCTGAAGGCATCCCTAGACCAACTCCGGTGAGCTTCACGGTGACATTCAGTTCATAGAGGAATTGGCGAGGAGGCAGCTCGAGATCTTCTGAACAGGGCTTCATCTCTTCAAGACTAAGGTATCTTAGTCGATGGATGGCCGGTCTTTAGCTTCGGTGAGGTAAAAATCTGACAACCATAGATTTTCCCCCTAGGTGTTGGTCTTTTTCTAAAAGAAATGTGATTTCATGCGATTTCCACCGTAGGATCCTTTTAGATCTTCCCTTTGAACATTTTGGAGTTGATTTCTCCATCAAATAAGCTCTGGTGAGATCAGATCGAGCAGCGGAAGGTGGACGGTGTCCGTCTTCTGGTGCTTAGGGGAGGACGGATCATTGACTTTCCATTCTGTGTGATTAGAATGAATGACCGTGATTTAATCCACTAGATTTTTTATTTTATCCCTTTGAAACCACGGGATTAATTACGATCATCTGACCCAAGATTGGATGGTCTGGACTAAACCACATCCACCGCCGCTGAGTCAACTATCGCGTCTAACATTTTAAGTACCAAATCTCACTATGTCATGTGGAAAGCACTGCCGCATCTGCATCTGCGTGGTGCCGACGATTTAATTAATTTATTTGGCCTTAAAAATGTAATTGAATAGCTAGAACTTCAAAATATTATAACTAATTATAGAAAAATCTAAAAAATACAAGTAAGCCTATTTTGGAAATGTTAGATATAGGAGAATTTAAAAAAAAAATTTCCTAAGTTTTCTCTAGTGAACAATGCTTAATTAGGGTTTAAAGTTTAAGTTAAATACTTTAATTAAGGTTTAACTGCTTGGCTAATTAATCTCAAACTTGGTGGAATACTTCTATAGGATGTCCTCTATCTCCCATAGTTTTCTTGGGATTATTAGCCATGTAATTCTAATAATGTGCAATTTTTAACTTTAATTATCCTCCTTAATTAATTTAATATTTATTAAATGGTTAAACAACAAAAATTAAATAATTTATAATGATTAATCACTATGAACAGTGGGAATGGTGAGGGGAATAAATTAGGACCCCTTTTCTAATTATTTTTTTAAATGCATTTCATTAGGAGGGTTAATTAATACATGGAATAATTAGACATTAATCAAGGAGAATTAATGATAAGATGATGAATCAATTTAAATTAATAATGGGTTCAAATAATTCAAATGTAATTTATTAATTTTCCTTTTATGTGTTTAATAGCATAAAGTTATATTATTGGAGGCTCATGATTAAATAGTTAATTAAATTAATGAAGCTTAAGAAAGAGTAATTGATTTGGTTGCTTAATGAATTGAACCTAATCAGTATATGAAATTCACTTAATTATTTTCCTTAAACACACTAAGTCACCCATGTGGGATGGGATAAATACTAAGTGTCTTTTCTCCTCTTTAGGTTTTAATAATGCAAACACCAAAAATCAAATTTTGTAAACATGTTTCATTAATCTTAAGGAATGTTTATTTGATTTGATTGTCCATAGGAATTAATGTGATTGAACATATTATATGGCAATGTTTAGTCATTCCTTTTCAATCATTATATATTTGCATGCCATTTGTATTATGTATTCATGTTTTCAAATAAAGAATCAAATGAATAATATATATATATATATATATATATATATATATATATATATATATATATATATATATATATATATATATATATATATATATATATATATATATATATATTGCATGTGTTGAATTAATCATATTATATGGTATGGCTATTATCATTAATAAATCTCAAATTACTTTCAAAATTATAAGTCAATGATAAAAATTAAAGTTAATGTTGGCAATAAATATTCCATGAAATTTACATGTACTTATAGTTTAAACATGTTAAACGATTATTTTATTTTCATAACTCATGTGTATGTTTACTTGTGTTTGAATGTTAGTAAGTATATAGTCTGGACATCTCGGGAATATGAGGTTTTAAGTAGCCCCAATAAGATCATAGATAATCTAACTTCTTTGGTTTAACAATGACATGTACTTGCTTAATTTCATTCACATGTGTACTTGTATTAAAATATGGATAGAACTTTACTTTACATGAATAACTAATTTGTTATAATATAATATTTGCATGATTTTCATTCACATACTTGTGTATAGATTCATATGTATTTATGACAATAAATATATAATCTGGACATCACGGAACACGAGTCTTTAAGTAGTCCCAATGATGTCATAGATAATCTCACTTTCCTGGTTTAACAATGGCATGTACTTGTTTAAATCTCTAATACATGTGTATGCATACTTAGTTAAGGAATGAAATCTCTTTTCTACCAAACTATATGCATTAACAATCATTCAAGTGTGCCAAGAATATATATATATATATATATATATATATATATATATATATATATATATATATATATATATATATATATATATATATATATATATATATATATATATATGTATTAAACCAAATATCATGAATAAAAAAATGATAACATATGTATATTATTAATGATGAAAAGGAATGATGGAATGTTATCCATGTAATAGTGATGAATCTCATTAATCCTAAGATGCCTTTCATGTTTGGATAAAATTCCTTAAGACTAACCAAAACTTAGGTTTAATAAAGTGGTTAATAAGTTATTCACTAAAGAAACTAAAACCATAATAATATACCTTTAGAAAATAACGTAGGATAGGGATGAAGGAGGTCAAAGCTCTTTCCTCTCTTTATTATAATTAGATATTAAATATGTATCAAATGAAACAAAGAAAATACAAATTAAATTAACCAATCCTTTTAATAACTTGAAGTGGAACATCCCTCAATGTTTAACTTAAATAATTCCAAACTTTAGATAATCATAACTCTAAAGGCTAACTAAGACATACCCCACCAAACCTTATCACACACATTAGAATACTAAGTCACCAATTCTAGCCTTAGGTTATGTCGATGTATGTGGTGGTGTTATATTTTGTTTTATGATATAATATTTTAGACTAGATGTTAGGTCGTTAGTAGTCTAATGATATTTTCTACAGGGGATTATGCTAAGGGGCCGCTAAAATGATAAATAAATATAAAAAATATTCTTTCTTTCAGGTTGCTTATATTCCTAAGCATAATCCAATTAGGATAGGTGAGTTTGGTTACCCATCTGTAGGGTGTTAAGCCCAGATATATGAAATATAACTACTTGGTTTGTATGTTTGTTTAGCTAATATGTATTTTATATGTGTAGTTAGATTTCATTTTCTCTACATATGTAATTTTTGTAAATAGGATTAGGATTAATGTTATGAGGTTTAGGATGAATAGTGGCTAGAAGGAAAAGACTTGGGAGGCCCTATGAAGCTTGGAGAAAGCACCAACTTTGGAGTAGCTGTATGTTATGACAAGTGAAGCACCTCATAGGTATAGGATTTATCTCATTGTAATTGTAAAATTATATTGTAATCTGGGTTGAATAAAGGTAGAGCTCAGCTACCCAACTTCTTTTTTTTTCTAGGGTGTACGGCGGTACCCGGCCGCATAGGTCTTTTATTCTTTTATGAAATATATGTGATTGATTATTGTGTTTAAATTGTGCAATAGAAATGACATGCTTTTTGTAGATTTATTAAAGTGTGATGTTTTGATGTGTGACATAGATATGGTAGGCTCTTTAGGATAAAATTAAATTTTCTACCCTCACTAACAACTCATAACCTCACCTTAAAGCTTAGATTTATAATCAAAATAAATAAAAAATTTAACAACCCTTTAGTTGAACGATGTGTGTTATAACAATCATGCATATCATTTTATTTCACTTTTGAATAGGGAAGGTCTCCATTCTTGCACGATAGGGGATATGCTTGACCTCTGAGGGCATCCCTTATAGTGGAGAACACCTTCTCCCATTGATTTAGCCCATAACCTTATTTCATCATGCATATAGACATAATTGTCCCAAGTATTTGTCCAAAATAAATATGTCAAAATGGTATAAGAATATTGTAAAATTTTGCATTAGTCTAAGTCATGTTTTTCATGCCAGTCATGATCTAGTATCTTAGTAAGTGAGTTTAGGACTCTAGTTTCCTTCCTAATTAAATAAAAGCATAGCTATATTACATTTACATAAGATCGGCCTACATGATTTTAAAATGTATGAGGTGTTAGCTGGCAGCCACTCCAAGCGATTGTAAGTCCATAAGAGTGTTGACCTCACTTTCAGAGTGAGTTCTCATCCCCCTCATCATAAACCTAGGAGTCTTCTAGACAATAAGACTTCCCTAGTCATAAGACACTTCTAGCAATTAGGTAAATACTTTACCTAAGCCTAGAGACTTAGAAGGGTTAACCATAGGATTAGGCCATGCCTTAGGACTTGGGAAATACACCTATACTTTCAATCCATGTAGCAATACGTAACTGAACGAAGTACACAAAATTCAATTCAAATACCAAATCCAAATCCAATTCCAAACTCCAAACTGAATGATTGTAGCCCATGATCAAATCCAAATTCAAAACCAACCTAAGCCCTATGATTTCATCTTATGGGCTTAGCCTTAGCCAAAGTCAAATTGTCCAAACTCAAGTAATTTTCTCACATATCAATTCAATTTTTCAATCAATCTATCAAACTTACAATCAAACCCAATTCCAAATTCAATTTTCCAAAATCTACAATCAAATCAAGATCCTTCCTAAGCCATATGAATCAACCTTCATGAGCTTAGTCAATATCTAATTCAAATCAATCCAAAATCAATTTATTTTTTCATAAACAATTTATATCTTCAATTACCTTCTCCAATATAAATCAAATCTACATTCAAATGATCAAAACTAAATCAAACTAAATCAAAACCCTTCCTAAGCTATATGAACCAACCTTCATGAGCTTTGCCAAATCTTAATCCAAATCACTTCCAATTCAATTGATCTTCTCATGAATCAACCATATCTTCAATCATCTTCACAAATATGAATAAAATATACATTTAAATCATCAAAACTAAATCAAACTAAATCAAAATCCAAATCTAAACCCTTTAAGCCAATTTCATGGATTTAGCTAAATTACATTCAGATTCAAACCAAATTCAATTGATTTTCTCATAAATCAATTATACCTTCAATCACCATCCCAAATATAAATGAAATCTACAATCATTAAGCCAAATCAAAATCAACCCAAGTCAAACCCAACTTAGCCCATTTGACTTGAAATATTCAAATGAACCCAAACCAATTGCAATTGAAGCTATATATCAATCCCAAATCCATATATAAACTCAACTAAATCAAACTCAACCCAAAACCAAGCCAATTAAACCTAATTGGCTCATTTAACCCAAAGTAACCAATTTGACCTATTTGAACCAAAATCTAATTCAAGCCAAACCAAACTTCATGACATGATTGTTAGGTTGATCAATTATGATAAATTGGGTCAAACCAAGTCAACCTATCCCTTTGACCAAGTCAACCTTCTTAACCCATATGAACCAAAACTAGCCAAATTGTAACCTAAGCCAAATCCATTCAAACCAATGATTCATACCAACTCAAAATCAATACTTGAACATGACTTGACCTTCAATTGAGCCAAACGTAACCCAATTGGCCCTCTTGACCCATGTTGATCCAATTTAACTTAAATGGCCAATATGGGTCAAATCAAAGTCTAAATCAAATTGATTACAACCAATGGCTCAAGTTCACTCCAAATTGACTATTGAACTTAACCAAAGCCTCAATTGAGCCCAATTGGCTCACTATACCCAAATGACCTATTGAACACAACTTGACCTAAAGGGTCAAACCAACTTAAAACCCAATCAAATCCAAATTAAACTCAACCAAAGCAGACAACATATTCTAAATAATGAACCAAACCCAAACTAAGCCATGACCTAAGCTAATTTGGTAAATTGGGTCAAATTGGTCAACTTGACCCA
Organism: Cymbidium sinense; assembly: GCA_021442155.1. Taxonomy (NCBI): domain Eukaryota; kingdom Viridiplantae; phylum Streptophyta; class Magnoliopsida; order Asparagales; family Orchidaceae; genus Cymbidium; species Cymbidium sinense. The sequence continues at coordinate 136,978,136 of CM038222.1, forward strand.
TTTGACCCAAATGAACTCAAATGAACTAAAACCAAATCCAAACCAAATTGAGCCAAACTAATGACACCAATACACTCCAATTGATCATATAAACTTGACCCAACCCTTGGTTTTACTCAATTTGACTAATTAGTCAACCTAATTTGACCTAAATGGGTCAAATTGAGCCAAATTGAACCTAATGAACTCCAAATGACATAAAATTTGGCCCAACCCACGTTTAACTCATTTAAAATTTGCCCAAATCAAATCCAATGCTAAATGACCATCCTACCCTTATGATAAGAGTATCACATGAGGAAAATCACTCATGTAAGTGGTCATTTCCATTCCTTGACCACTTGACACTCTCCCATTAGTCCACCCCAGGCTCCAGGACACTACCACACTTGGGGTGGTTGGGTCGTATGACCCATGGGAGGTGAAAAATCACCACCTCCCCTATTGAGCATTTGAAACCACCAAGGACATCCGCCCTCCTTGGCAGCCACCTCCACCCTCAGCCACCTCATCCACTCAAGGACCTCCTCAACCCTCAGGTGGCGATAATCACATAGAGCCAAATGATCTCTGATCAAGGGGGGGGGTATATACCCCCTCATTTCCACTCAAGATCACACACTTGCATTCCTCCGAGCCCTAGCTACCCAAGATGAGCTGCCACTGGCCTTCCCCAAGCTCCTAAGCTCATTCCACAATCCCCATTCTTGATTTTCCTTCAAGCCAAAATAGGGCACTCTTCCATTGATCCCCATTTTCACACACCATCCTTGGAGGTAGTTAAGCAAGAACAAATCACCTCCCAAGCTTCCCGATGATCGGAGGGTGGATTTTGATCAATGTGGATCACCTACGCTTTGGGTATTGGCCTTCCGAGCTATCGACCTTAAATTGGAGTTTGTGCTGATCAGTAGGCCTCATCTCTACTAGATGAAGCTTCCTCAATTGAATTTGACACTGGTCTTGAGCTTCGGTGAGGTATGCCATTGAAACTGACCTTGAAGTAAAAATTTGTTGGAGCTTTTGAAGAAAACTTGCCTCTTGCAGGATCTGGGCCAATTGGATCCCTTTGGATCCTCCTTACGAAGGCGTGGGATCGATTTGAGATCGATCCAAGCTCGGGTGAGCTTAAATCGATCAAAGAAAGGCATACAATGTCCATCTTTTATTGATCGATGGATGAGGAATCATGCACCATCCATTTTGTGTGATTGGAATGGACGGTCGTGATTAAATCTATTAGAATTATTTCATTTTATACTTTAGTACCGTAGGTTTAATCATGGCCATCCGATCTTAGATCAGACGGCGCATGAGAAAGCACATTACGCCATTGCCACACAAGCGCTGACTCAGATTATTTTTTATAACCAATCTCGCAGTGTCACATGAAAAGCACGCCATGTCAGTGCACCACATGACGTAGACGGGATTTAGACTTAATTAGGCTTAATTAATGTGTTTTAATGGCTGAAGCTTCCAAAAATTATAACTAATGGTAGAAAAATCATAAAATACAAGTAAATACTCATTTTAAAGGTATTTCAGAAGAGAATTTATTAAAAATAGTCTTAATTAATTTTGAACAGTAATTAGAGCTTAATTAAAGTTTAATTAAAAAATTAATTAGCTTAATTACTTTTTAATTACTTAAGTAATTAATCATAAACTTTGTGGTTTAATTCAATGGGATGACCTCTACCTCCCATAATTTTTTGGGGATTTATTTCTTTATTAATTAGGAAAATGATTAATTAAGCTTTAATTACCCTCCTAAGTTAATTAATCATTAATTAATCATTAATTAATCACATGAACAATAAAATGTCAGTTAATTAAGTGGTTAATCACTATCCAATAGTGAATGGACTAATGGAATGGGATTGAGGCCTCCTCCTTAATCTATTTCTCTAAGTTCATTTCATGAATCAAACTAATTAAAGCTTAATTAACTAAGTAGGTTACCTAATTAATTAAATTGAAAGCACAATCATATGAGAACTTAATTGATGAGATCTTGGGTAGACCCTTTGGTGTTCAACAACCTAAGGAAATCCCATGGAAATTATAGTTAGCCCACATTATGGGAGAATTATAAGAGTACTTAATTAAGTTCCTTAACTTAATTAACCATTAATTGTGAGCCAATTGCATTAGACCCTTTCATTTCTTAGGATCATTGCTGATTTAATTTTCAATATAAGTGCATATCATGTTAGCTCATAATTATTTGGTTAATTACTTTAAGGTAACATATCTATGGGTTAATTAATGGATTTTATGCATATTACAACTCAATTAATCCATAAAATAAAATTTGTCACATTTTATTAGACCAAATTATTTAACAAACATGGGAATGGGTTAGGAGCAACAAATTTTTTCTCACATCCTTAAATCAAATCAAAACATGGAATTAAAAATGACATTAAAGAAACTTTGATTTACTTTAAATGGTTCTATTTGTTATGATTGTCCTTAAGAATTAATTTGATTGAATGAAATCATGTGTTTATGTTCATTTATTCCTTTCCAATCATGTTAAATGTTGTATGTCATTTGAAATCATGCATTCATCTTTTTAAAGCTAATTGAATCAAATCATTTTCCTTTATGTAAGCTTGCATGTGTTGGAATAATTTACAATATGTGTGGCTATTATCATTAATAAATTCAAATTATTTTTCTAAAGTTTATGAATCAATTACATTGATTAGAGTGATAAGTAGTTATGAACATATATAGGTTTGCATGTGCTTATAGCTTAGACATGTGAAGTAAAGCTTTCTTTTCCTTAATTCATATGTAGTTTTACATGTATTTAAATGTTAATAAGTATATAGTTCGGACATCCTGGGAACACGATGCTTTAGCTAGCCCCAAGGAGGTCATTTGATTACCTCACTTCCCTGGTTAATAGCGACACATACTTATTTGATTTCATTTACATGTGTTCGTACATTAGGATTTGGATAAAACTTTAATCCACATGCATAAATGCTTCAATAAAAAAAAATACAATCTTTACATAGTTTTCTTTCTATTATTTATGTATACATCCATATGTATTTGGGAAAAGCAAGTGTTTAGTCTGGACATCCCGAGAATATGAGACTTTAAGTATCCCCAAGGAGGTCATTTGATCACCTCACTTCCCTAGTTAATAATAACATGTACTAGCTTATGTCTTTTATACATATGTATGTGTAAATAATTATGGATTTAGAACCCCTTTTCTTTTATCTAGGATACATGCATTCATTATTGGCTAGATGATTGAATCAATTAACCATATGGTTTGAAGCTTCCTTTCTTATGTTCATGCATACAAATTTACATATGTTTGAATGCAAATGGGTATATAGTTTAGACATTTCGGGAATACAATACTTTAGTTAGCCCCAAAGAGGTCATTTGATTACCTCACTTCCCTGGTTAATAATGACACGTACCTATTTAATTTTGTCCCTATGTATTTTTGTATAAAAATTTAGATAGAGCTTTAAACTAATATGATTAAATAATTAAATCACATAAAATGATAGAAACTTTAAATACATGTATGCATTCATCATAGAAGTGTGCCAACACATATTGCATATATAGATACACTTAGGATTAAATCATATCATGTTAAATGTGATGAAAAGGAATGATTTAGCATGTATTATGTGACAGTAATTCAATTAAATTAATCTTACGATGCCTTTCACACTGCATAGGATTATTTAAAGTAAACCTAAACTTAGGATTAATTTAAAATGTGTAATAAGCCATTTACTAATGAGAACTAAATCATATCAATGTATTTTGAAGGTGGCTTAAGGTAGGGATAAAAGAGGGCAATCATCTTTCTTTTCTTTATAACACTTAGTTAATAAGTGTAATCATATGAAACAAAAGAAAACACAAATTAAAATTCTCAAATTAGTTAAACAACTTCAAGTGAAATCAACTTTTCATCTTAAATTGAATCTTCCACACTTAGAAAAATATAACTTTAATTATTAGTAAGACATACCACACATAATCTTAACACACACAATAGAATTAAGTCACCACTTCTAGTTCTATGTTAGGATGGTGCATAATGTGATGTATATTTTATTTTATGGTGTATTATTTTAGACCGGATGTTAGGGTGTATGTTTCGTAGACTGGATGATAAGCCATTCTTAGCTTAATCATATTTTTTACAGGGGATTGTGCTTAAAGGGATGCTTAAAAATAAATGTAAATGCTATCTTTACAGGTTGCTTAAACTCCTAAGCATAATCCAAGTCAGGATATGCGGGCATGGTTACCCATGTGCAGGGTGCTAAGTCCAAAAAATATATATAACTGCTTGGGATTGTATGTGTGTTTAGCTAACATCTATTTTGCAGGTGTAGTTAGATTTACTTTTTCTATTTTTAATGTTATTTGGCATTAGGAATTAGGATTAGTGCTATGGGTGATTACGATGAGCAGTGGCTAAAAGGCTTAGTCTTAGGAGGCCCTGTGATGCCTTGGAGTACAAACCAAATCAAAGAAGCAAAGAGGAAAGAAATGAAAATATGAAGAATGAAGACCCCCACTCCTTCCCCCCATAACATTCATTCATTATAAATTGTAATTATTATTTAGTAATTCTAGGTTGTATAAGGGTAGAGCTCAGCTACCCATCTTTTCTTTTCGAGTTATACTACGGTACCCGACCGCACCGGCCTCTTATTATTTTACGTTATTTTATAAAAATATTTGATGATTTTTTTAATTTGCGCACTAGAAATAGCATACTTTTCATAGTTTCTTATGGTTAGTGTGGCCTAAATACGATTAGGCTCTTAGAATAAAATAAACTTATTACCCCAATTAATCACTCAGAACTAAATTTTAAATAACTCATAACCTGACAATAAATCCTCGGCATTAAATAAGATAATTAAAAGATTTAGCAATCCCTTAGCTGAATGTTGTATGTCTCACATCATGCATGCATATTCCTTCTTCCTTGAAATTGGGGGATCTCCATCCTTGCACGATAGGGGAATGCTTGACCTATGAGGGCATCCCTTGGGGTGGTAAACACCCTCTTCTTATTGATTTAGCTAATAATATAGTTTCATCATGCATATAGGCATCAAAATCCAAATGCCTTTGTCAAAATGAAGTGTCAAAATTGAAATAAAATTTGAAAAGATTTTACATTAGATTAAGTAATTATTCATACCACTCATGCTCTAGTCTTTTAGAGAGTGGGTTTAAAGACTTTAGTCTCTTTCTAAATTAATAATAGCCTAACTATCTTGCAAATTCATAAGACTTGCCTACATTGATTTAAAATCATAGGAGGATTTACCTGGCAACCACTTTAGGAGGTTGTAAGCCCAATAGTCGGGAGGTTTATCCTCTCTTGTGGAGGTAAACCTTATGCCCATCTTTGCTTAGATTTAGGTCATGCTTTACCTTATGCTAAATCTCCCTAGATTTAGGATTCGAGGTAGTTGTTTTCTTCAGGCTACAAGCATAAATCCTCACCTCTTAGGTATTTTCGCAATCTTGTGCTGTTGGATTATAAGCCCTAATAATTTAATAAAATTTCAACTCAAAACATATAAATCTCTTCAATTTCAAATACATAAAGCCCAATCATAGAATAGATTAAAATGCTCACTAGGCTTCCTAGTATCATGAGCATTTCCTACTCATTCTCTTTGGCTTCCAAAATAAGTTTCTCCTTGAACTTTCCCAATTGATTTTCCAAATATAACCAATCCTTTGATAGTCTAACCTTAAAATCTTTGGAGATGACAATTGTCTACTTTAATCGAGAGTATTCTTAGGGAATCTCATTCCCTAAGATGTAATTAACTATGGAGGTTTGCCTCCATAGGGAACTTAATGAATCTAGCTTAATATAAATTATGCTTTACTTTTTCATATAAAGCAGGAGAAAAATCTCTATTATATTCGAAGACCCATGTTGACCTCATTTTTGGAATAGGCTCTCAACTTCCCCATTATAGATCTAGGACTCTTGCAGGCACTGAGAGTTCCTTAGTCTTAAGACACTTCTAGTGATTAGGTGAACACTTGACCTAACCCTAGAGACTTAGAATGATTTATCATAGGATTAGGCTATGCATTGGGGACTTAAGCCAACCACATACCTTATAACCCAAATCTAGCCCATGTACACTCCTTCAAACCAATCCAAATCAAATCTCAAATCAATTTCAACTCAATTGATTTTCTCAAATCTCAAATCAATCCCAACTTAATTGAGTTTTTCAAATCCAAAATCAACTCCAAATTCAATTCCAATCCCAAATGATTCAAATTCAAAATCAATTTTAAATCTAACTCCAATCCCAGATGATTGAAACCCATAATTAATTCAAAATCCAAAACATTCCTATGCCTTATGAACCACATCCATAAGCTTAACCAAATCCTTCAAATCGACCCAAAGCCAAGTGATTTCTTTATAAATCACTTATTCCATCATTTATATTCACAATTATAAATGAAATTGGCATCCAAATCATCCAAATCAAATGAATATAAATCAAACTAAATCAAAACCTCTTCTTCAAATTTTTGACCTACCATAGCCAAATTCAACATCAAATCACTCCTATTTCACATGATTCTCTCATGGATCATTTATATTCTCATTTATCTTCACAAATATAAATCAAATATAAATTCAAATGGCCAAAATCAAATCAATATAAATTCAAAACTCAAATCCAAACCCAATTTATATCCTTTAAGCCAATTTCTTGGATTTAGCCAAATCATTCTCAAATCAATTAAAACCCTTGGATTTTCTCTTCAAACAATCACTCCTTCAATCACATGCCCAAATATAAACATAAACTACAATCACCAAGCCAAAATCAAACTAACCTAAGTCAAACCCATGATTATCCTTTCAACTTGAAATTATCAAATGAACCAAAACCCATTTGACTCCAAACCACTTGCAATTGGATTTATAGTTCTATCATAAGTCCATATGTGAGTTTAACTAAACTTGAATCAAGCCTTGATCAAGCCGATTGACCCACTTTGGCTCACTTGACCCAAAGTGACCTAAAGGACCTTTTTGAGCCAAGTACTAATCCAACCTAAATTGGATTGAACTAAGCCCATCTAAACTTCAATCATGATCAACAATCATCATAGGGTGACCAATTGTATTAAATTGGGTCAAATCAAGTCAAACATAGCCTTTGACCACTCAACATTTAACCCGAATGAAACCCAAACTAGCCAAAATCCACTATATGCCAAATTGATTAAAACCATTTACTCAAACCCATTCATAATCAATGATTGAATATGACCAAATCATCAATTAAGCCAAACCAAGCCCAATTGGCTATTTGACCTAAGTTGACCCAAATTGGCCTAAAAAGCCAAAATGGGTCAAATCTTGATCTAAGCCAAATTAATTGCAACCAATGGGTCAAATTCATTCCAAATTGATTATTGAACTTGACCAAAGCTTCAATTGACCAATTAGACCCAACCTAGCCCAATTGACCATGAACCCAACTTGACCCAAAAGGTCAAATCAACTTGAAATCAAACCAAATCAGAATTGATTGAAACCAAAGCTTATAATATATTTTAAATGATCAACAAAGCCTAAACCAACCCATGACCTAACCCAATAGGGTCAAATGGGTCAAATTGGTCAACTTGACCCATTTGACCTAATTAAACCTAAATGAACCAAAACAAAATCTAAACCAAATTAAATCAAACCAATGATACCCATATACTCCAAATGATCATTTGAACTTGACATAACCCATGGTTTGACCCAATTTGACCAATTGGTCAACTAACTTTGACCCAAAAATGGGTCAAATTGAGCCAAATCAAATCAAATGAACTCCAAATCACTTGAAATTTAGCCCAACCCACTTTTAAATCATTTCAAATCTGCCCAAATCAAACTCATAATCAAATGACCACTTTTTCCTTGGGTCAAAGGATATCCCATGAGCAAATTCACTTGGAATTTGGTCATTTCTTTCCCAAGGCCACTTGACACCCTTCTATTGGTCCCACATGGGCACCAAGGTGGGTGGTGAACATGACCCAATGAGCTTGGGTCAGCTATGACCTAAAGGAAGGCTGAACCGGCCTCCCCAATCTCCCTTAGACACTTGGCTCATCAGATTCTCACCAATCACATGGGCAACCACTCTCCCTCACTCCTCCACCAAAAATGACCCATGTGGGACATTTTCCAACTCAAATCAGCAAATCAACCATCCACCATCCGATCCAAGGAGGCGATATCCCCCCCCCCCCCCTCCTTCATTCTCACTCAAACAAATAGACATTCATTCCTCAGAGCTCTAGGAGTCGAATTGAAGCCTCCTAAAGCTTTCCCTAGCCATTCCTGAGCTCCCTCACTTCCTATTTCTCAATTTTACTCAAAATTGAAATAGGGGAGATCAATCCTGAGCTCAACTCACTCAATTCTCAACCAAAGTGCAGTTAACCTTGCACACACCATCCTTAGACCTCATTGAGCTCAATCAAACCATTTCCCAAGTCTCTAAGCAACGGGAAGTGCCACTTCAATCAAGACCGATCGCCATTGAAGAGGAGCTTGGTCGACCGAGCAAACCACTTTAAATTAAGATTAGATTTCTTCAACAGGGGTTCGTCTCTACTAGGCGAAGCTACCTTAATCATTGGAATAGCTAGTGATAGCCTCTGGCAAGGTATGCCATTGAAATTAACCTTAGAGTAATAATTACTTGGTCTTTTATGAAGGAAATCATTATGTCACACGATCTCCACTATTAGATATGTTGTTTGTACTTCCCCAAAGGTGTGGGATGAATTTAAGCTCCATCCGAGCTCGGGTGAGCTCGGATTGAGCAACGATCGATGGACAACATCCGTATCTCACCGCTCGAGAGGAGACATATCATGGAATGTCTGTTCTGCGTGATTGGATAGGACGATCCTGATTAAATTATGCTTTAGATCTCTTTGATTTCCTCCTAAACTGTGGGATTAATCTCGGTCATCCGATCTTAGATTAGACATCTTGTAAAGAAAGTGTGTCTACCGCCAACTGACTCAGTTGATGGATGTGACAACTTAAATAACCAATTCTGTTGCGCTAGGTGGAATGTGTGCCGCATCAGCCGCCACATGGCCCGACAAGATTAGGAGTTTAATTAGGCTTAATTAATCTGATTTTAATGGTGAAACTTCCTAAAATCATAACTAATTATAGAAAAATCCAAAAAAAAAAAAAATGCAAACTCAGGCTCATTTTGAAGATATTTCAGAGGAAAATCTAGAAAAATTATAATTAATTGACTTTTTATAGTGACTTTGGCTTAATTAAGGTTTTATCAAAAATCTAATTAGCTTAATTACACCTTAATTTAGCATTCAATTAATCTCAAATTTTTTGTGGATGTTTGAGGGGATGACCTCTGCCTCCCCTATTTTTCTAGGATTTTATTGTTTGCTTAATTAGGGAAATCATTTGAGTAACCCCTAATCACTCTCTTAATCAAATTAATTGTAATTAAGGGATGAACAACAGCTTGATTAATCACTTGAACATAATTATCCCTGTTAAATAGTAAGATCATTTAGGGAATATGGTTGGGGATATTTTTCTTAATTTATTTCCTAAGTATCCTTTACCTTTGAAAATTAAATTAATTAATGGGTTAATGGAATGTTTAGTTGATCAATCAAGTGACTAGATGTTCAAAATGAGGGAATCAAAACCTAGTGGAATGATTAAATGATTTAGGGATTAAGATTGAGGCCTTGCCCTTGATCCTTTCTCCTAAGTTAATTTCATCATTCAAATCAAAGAATAACTAAAGCATTTAATCAAATCATTAATGGCCTAATGAAATCAAAATAAAAATTAATTCACCCAATCTAAACAACCTTTAATTGATCTTGGGTAGCTCCTTAGGTATTCAACAACCCAAGGTGAGAGATAATGAAATTATGATTGGCTCACATGTGTGCAAAAATCATAAGAGTAATTAAGTAATATCCCTTAAGTTTAATTAACTATTAATCATAAGCCAATTGCATTAGGCCCCTTTCATTTCTTAAGAGCATTGCAAATTTACTTTTCATGTGGTTGAATATCATATTGGCTTAGTTAATTAACTTAATGTGATATAGGTAAGGGATAATTAATGAATTTAATTCACACCTTAACTTAATCAAAAATTAAAATCAACCTAATTAATATAAATTAAGCCAAACCAATTCACATGTGGAGGGAATGGGTTAGGACTAGCAAACCCTTCTCATATTTCCTAAATCAGATCAAATTCAAAGATAAAAATCTCCTTAAAGAATTTTGATTCATTTTAAATGACCTTATTTTATATGATTGTCCTTAGGAATTAATTAGGTTGAATGAAGTCATATGATTACATTCCTTTATTTCTTTCCAATCATGCTAAATATTATTTGCCATGTGAAATCATGCATTCATTTATTTTAAAAATTAATAAAATATTTTCTTTTATGTCAAATTGCATGTGTTGGCTAAAATTAAGAATATGAGTGATTACTATCACTATTAAACCAAAAAATTATTTTCAAAACTAATAAATCAAAGATTATAAATGAAGTGTTGCTAGTTATAAATATTTCTAAGCTTGCATGTGATGATAGCATAAGATGTGTATTATGAAATTCTCTTTCCTTCTCTTAACATGGATTCACATAGGATTTGCAAGTGTATAGTTCATTTGAAAAGAACACAACACTTGCCTAAATCTATTCCTATGCATCTCTATATTAAGGCTTAGGAAGGATCTTCATATTACATATGCAAATCATACAACTAAATCAAACATAATCTCTTGCATGATACCTTATCCATTTGGTTCTTTTTGTACATCTACATGTATCTAAGAAAAGTGGTATATCAGTCTGGATATCCCGGGGATGCAAGACTTTAAATAGCCCTAAGTAGGTCTTGTAACTTACACCCCTAGTGTAGAAAAGAATGGCACCGTACTCACTTATAACTTTTATACATGTGGATGTGCATTTAGCTAATGGGTGAAAAATCCCTCTTTTCTACATAACAAAGACATGCATTAATGATCTAATCAACAAATGGAATATCCAAAATTTTAAATCACATCTCTTTGCATTCATCATCAAAGTGTGCTAAGATTTGCATTGCATGTATATGTATGCTTAGCATTATTCATATGCATGGTAAACATGGTGGAAAGAAATGAATGGGTGTGTGTTACGTGATAGTAATCTATCCTAACTAATCCTAAGATGCATTTCTTATTGAATAGGGCTATTTAGAATGAATCTAAACTTAGGGTTAATTAAAATACATAATAAACCATTCACCAAAGGAAATTCATTGACCAATTTATCTTAGAAATCACTTAAGGTAGGAATAAAAGAGGTACTCTCCCTTTCGTACTTCTCTTTATAACACTTAGTTGCTAAGTTTAGGTTACATGAAATAAGAAAAAATATTAAATAAAATTTCCCAAATCAACTAAACTACTTAAAGAGAAATCAACCCTTTGTAAATTAAACCTCTCACACTTAGCAAATCATAACCCTAAAGCCTAGCTAAGACATACCACACAAGCTCTAACACATGCATATTAGACTAAGTCACCATTTCCAGCTTTAGGTTAGGGCAATACATGGTTTGATGAATGTTTAGTTCTATGATGTATTATTTTTAGACTGAATGATAGGGTGTGTGTGCGTAGTCTAGATGTTAGGCCGATATTAGCCTAATCATGCTTTTTGTAGGGGGTTGTGCCTAAGGGCCATTGTAATAAAAATATAAATGCTTTTTGCTATGCAGGTTTTTTATACCCCTAAGCACAACCCAAATTAAGATAGGTGGGCTTAGTTACCCATTTGTGGGGTACTAAGTCCAAATTATTCTTATAATTGCTTGGGTTGTATGGTGTGTTTAGCTAACATTTATTTTGCAGGTGTAGCTAGATTTACTTTTCTTCCTTTTAATGTAACTTTTACATTAGGATTAGGATAAGTGTTATGGGGACTAAGGTGAACATTAGTTATGAGATTAGGTCTTATATACCATGTGAGGCCTTGGAGCAAACTACATCCCAAGTCAAAACAAAAGAAAGAAGGAAATGAGGCAAATCAAGATGAAGGAATGAAGGACAAGGAATGAAGAATGGAGGACCAAGAATGAAGACCCCCATAACACTTATCACTTCATTATTGTAATTTATTCTTTCATTATATCGGGATGTATAAGGGTAGAGCTCGACTACCCACATTTCATTTTGGGTTGTACGACCGTACCCGACCACATCAGCTTCTTATTCTTTTGTGATAGCTTTATAAAATTATTTGATATTTTGTTTAGCTTGTGCATTAGAAATAACATGCCTTTTCATAGTTTTTTTTTATGATTGTTGATTGTTGTGTGGCCTGGATATGATTAGGCTCTTAGAAAAAAATAAATTTTCTATCCAATTAATCAATTCAAAATTAAACTAAATAATTCATAACCTCACCTAAAGCCTAAGAATTAAATCAAGATAATAAAAGATTTAGCAAACTCTTAGCTAGATGTTGTATATCTCATATCATGCATAAATCATGTTGTCTCACTCTTGCCAATGGAGGGCTTCTACTTTTGCCAGAGAAAATGACTTGACCTTTGAGAGCCATGGTGAAAACACACCTCCTTCTTTCTGATTTTGGCCCATAACTGATTTTCTCATGCATTAGTCATATAAAATCCTAAAGCCCGTGTCAAATAAAAATGTCAAAAAATCAAAATAAAACTTGACAAAATTTGCATTAGATTTAGGTCATTATTCATGCCCTTCATGATCTAGTCTCTTGAGGAGTGAGTTTAAGGAATTAGTTTCACTTCTAAGTAAGTAACGTCCTAACCATCTTGCAAAACATATGAATTGCCTACATGCATTTAAAATCATAGGAGGAGTTAGTTGGCAGCCACCCCAGGCGGTTATGAGTCCAATAGTCGGGGGGTTTACTCTTTCTTGTGGAGGTAAACTATACATCAATTGTAAGCCCTAAATTTCTAATAAAAATTTAACTCAAACATATAATTCTCCTCAATTTCAAAAATATAAAGCCTAACCGTAGGATAATTTGGATGCTCACTAGATTTCCTAGTATCATAAGCATCCCCTACTCATATCCCTTTGGTTTCGATAATAACTCTCTCCTTTTGATCAATCCCACTTGATTTTTCTAAAAATAATCAATTAATTGATAGTCCTATCTTTAAAATCTTTGGAGACAATGATCATTTACCTTAATCGAGAGTATTCCTAAGGAACCTCATTCCTTAGGATGTAATTAATTATGAAGGCTTACCTTCATAAGAAACTTAATGAACCTGGCTTAAAATAAACCCTACTTTATTTTTTTATGTAAAGTAGGGGAAAGATCTCTAGTACATTCGAAGACCTATCATGCCTTAGGAGTCCTCATTAGGTGATTAGGTCCATTATAGGATAGTGACTTCTATCTCTCGAGATAGTACACTATTCCTTAATGTCATACCCAATCACCCTAATGAGTACATCTGCGAATCTGCGTAATGTCCCCTCACATAAGCACACACGAAACTCTCAACAAAAATAAAACACCATAGATACCAACATCAAAGAGAAACCAGCCAAAAATATAGGAAAATGTGATAAAACTGTCACCTGAAATTTGAGGGAACCAACTAACCAACAAGCTAGCCACAGGAAACCAGCCAAACAACCATCTAGCAGCCACAAGCCCATAAAATAAAAGCCCCAAATAGTCAGTTATACCCATCCACACAACAGGAAATAAATGCATTTATATCCCATTTACTGAGGGAATAAAAAAAATGTATATGACATCACAAAAGAAAGTAAAGCATAGAAGTACAGAACCCATAAATTGAAAAAAATATGACTATATCATAAATGCTTCAATCATTTGTATGACTATATCATTCCAATACTTTACCCAACATGTTGGATCATCTGTAAACTTTGATAGATCTGAAAAAGTATTAATGCATAATTAGGTATGGTAATAATATATGTATGAAAAAATAAAGTGCTATAATTAATCATAAAAGATATTACTATACCTTCATTAAATTTATCAATATCACAAATGTTCTCCTCAACATTGACTGGCTCACTTGTCCACTTTGCTCTCATCCAATCTTGGGCACATATAAGAGCTTGTACTATTTTTGGAGATAAGGAACTTCTAAAAGCATCCAAAATATGACCACTAGTATTAAAAGTAGACTCAAAAGCTACAGTTGATATAGGAACAGCTAAAATATCTCTAGCCATCTGTGATAAGATAGGAAACCTCAGAGCACTAACCTTCCACCATGTTAAAATTTTAAATTCTTCTTGCATAACTTCAGAGTCTTTAGCCAAGTATTTTTCTAAATCTATTTTACTCTCAAGATCATCTCTCCAATAGTTATGCCTCTTGAACTTCTCAACCATCATGTATTTTCTCCCACCATCCCTTGGATCATGCTGACACTCAACAATTTTTTATTGTATCTCACAAGTAATTTTATCTCTATTTTTATCAACCACATTCATCTTATAATCATAGAGCATATCATAACAGCTAGACTTTGTTGTCCGTGCCAAATTAGCCCCCTCCAAACCAAGATATATATCCATTACAACAAATTCAATATATTTTAGTTTGAACCGAGGATCAAGTACAACTACAAGGTAAATATTTATATTCATTTTCTCAACACATCCCCAATAGTTATCAAACTTTAATTATTTTTTTTAGCCATGGTGCTAACTTCAGGATCATTATGAGATTCCCAACTTTAAAGCACACATTAGACCTCCACAATCTCATAAAAGAATGTATTTGAAGTGACATATAAGGAACTTGAAATGCGTAGAGTCAGTTCATAAAATCTTTCTAAGAAAGCAACAAGTCTTCTCGCATTATCCCAATCATTATCACATGAAACTCCACCCTGATTTGCATCCACTTCCTTCTCCAACTTAACTCTAAATTGAGGATCAACCTTTCATATCTCTCAAAAGCTTTTTGAAATTGAAGTGTAGAGTTTAACATCAGATATGTAGAATTCTATTTTGTAGGTACATCCAAACACAATAAGCTTTTGCTTTATATTTTTTCAATTTCAATGTATTCTTTGAATTTTTTAAGTCTTGATGGTGATTGTCTAATGTACCTCACTGCCATTCTTACACATTGTATAGATTTACCAACCTCCTTAATTCCATCTTGAATAATAAGATTTATAATATGCGCAACACATCTCATATGTAATAACTTACAATCCAGAGCACTTCCCTCTCATTTGGAAAATTTCTTCTGCAAATGATTGATAATACCATTATTAGAGCTAGCATTATCAATTGTGATTGTAAATACTACATTAATACTCCAATCAATTAAACATCTCTCCACCTCTTGCCCAATAATCTCACCTCTATGGCTATATATAGGACAAAAATTAATGACTCTCTTATTCAACTTTCAATCTTCATCAATATAGTGCAGGACAAAATATATATAATTAATTCTCTGAATTGATGTCCATGTGTCAGTTGTCAAGCAAACCCTTCTAGTTGAATCTTGTAATATTTTTTTAAAGCATTCTTCTCATATAAGTAAAATTGAAAGCAATCATGAGTGAGTGTCTAATGGGAAGGCATTTTAAACATTGGGCAACATTGAGACATAAAGTATTTGAACCCATATCCTTCAACATGTTTAAATGGAAATTCATCCATAATTACAATGGCTGCTAAAGCTTTTCTGATAGCTTCTTGATCAAACCTCCAAGCTTTGAGACCTCTAGTATTTTATTCACCTTTGCCACTAGGTTGTAATACTAGTAGAGTTTGGCTTTTTTTCCATGTTATGAGGATTCTTTTGACATATAAAAAGATGTGTCCGTAAAGTTATAGTACCATTAAGCTTTGTATCACTATGATAAGTCTTCCCATAGTAGTTACATTTACGCATCTTTTATCCATCAGAACTATTAAATTTAGTAAAATGATCCCAAACATCAGATCTTGGTCGGACTACCTTTCTTATTTTCTTTTTAATAGCTGACTTGCTACTTGAAGCACTTGTAACACAATGGGCATTATCTTTGTTGATATATATTTGATTTTGGGAAGAACCAATCATATTTGATCAATCTCCACAATGAGACATCTAATCAAACTATAATGAGATCACGAAAGAATAAGCTAAATGGGATTAGAAAAAAATAAATTTGAATTATTTTTGATCAAACTTCAATGAAAACTATTGATAAGATGAATATAGGCATATAACCTACTTATTTTTAGCAAATCATATACATAAATGGAAAAAAATATGCTTGCATCACTAGTAAAGCAAAATGCATCAAGCATTTTAAAGATACCAATTATCAAATTCCCACTTTCAGTTAGAGAACCATTACCTTTTTGAGAAGAAGAGGCAACTTTTCTCTTGTGAGAGTTATTGATTACAGAGAATGAAAATTTTCCTTTAGAAACATAACTTACGCAACTAAGATTTATCGTTTGAAGGACTCAAAAATCAAAATGAGAAACAAGTTCTGAGCCTAAAAAATGCATACAAGTCTAGAAAAAGAGACTAAAAGCAACCACATTTACATTCTCACCGTTTTATCTAAAGCTATGAAAAGCACAATGGCCTTACAAAATCCAGGCAAACAACTACTAGAAGAAACCTTTCAGAAATCTCTCTGCTTATCGGGCCAAAAATACTAAAGATCTAGATCAAACCTTTTTAAACATCAAACTCATGAAAATCAATTTGCCACCAAAGAGGACAATGCAAGGTCCCGAGATGGCTTCAAGAAAACTTGAATTTTCTATCTTGATCGTACCATCTACTGAAAACTTTAATTACAATTTTTAGTCACTTTCTTAAGACATTATTGATATGTGAGAGATAAGATAGCTATTAACAATAAACTATAAGCACAAATCTAATGCAAATCCAATTGCTGTATTATGGAAGTTGGTGATGTGTTCCAAAACAACACATCAAGAGAAACATGAGCCTTTGCAAGCAAGATCCTACCTCAACTTTAAGCAACTTGAGGTGTTTGTTTTGATTGCACTACATGAAAATACAACAATACAAGGATCTGCGAGTTCATTTTAAATGCTTTATCATTACTGCTACAAACAAAAAAAGATTCTAGTGGCACCTGAAATACATTTCATCTTCTCAGAAACATAACTGCTTATAAAAACAAAAATGCAAGCAGCAAAATCCCAACCAAAATGACTTCATTTTCTTATGGGGATTGCCCCAAAGAATTCAACATCAGTTTGGAACCATTGATTTGCACAAAATGAAGTTAGAAGTGACAAGTAATTAGATCTTATTGACTATTATCCCACACAAAAGTAAAGATGAAACAATCTTCCAACAAAAAAGCATTAAGCATATGATATTATCATTTTCAATGAAAACTACTGTCTACTACATGAAATAAATCACCCACAGCCAAGAGAAGAGAATAGGGCCTTAGCCCTTACGTCAGAATCACCGAAGTGGGGATTTGCATCAGGAAAAGCTGAGAAGTCAAGGAATCCAAAAGACGATTAGACAAGAGGTAAGGAAAGAACTTAGAGAATAAAAAGAAGAGATTCAGAGAATAGGGATTATCGGATTAGGGCGGGCCTGGGGATTGGCAGAGAGCTTCACGTAATCATGAGAACAGAACAAAAATGAAGAGTTGAAGAAAAGAAAATACTCAAAATTTAGAATAGGGCAAGGGGACAAGGGCTAGTGGCTCTACGGGCGGGGAATGAAGATTAATTAGGGATTGCTTTGGTATTACACCATCATGCGTGTAACGGGCTCGACTTGAGTTCGACGGATCACGGGCATGGTCAACTCAGAGAATTTGGCTTAAACTGATTTTTTAGTTCGGTTCAATTGGTTTGTTTGGATTAAAAAATTTTAGAACTGTTCCATAATCCAAAAACTAAAATTGGGTAAAATTAAAACTAAAATCCAAAATAAAAATATTATACTGATCCAAATTAAAAATTTTGATTCAATTTTATTTGGATTTTCAGTTTAAACTGAAGTATGCACACTCCTAAGCCCTAGTATTCTAATAAAGATTCCAACTTGAACTAAAATAAATCCTCTTTTTCAATTATGTAAAGCCTCACTATAGGGTAGACATGAGCACTCACTAGGCTTCCTAGTATCATGAGTGCTCCGTACTTATCCTTCTTTGAAAATCTACAAATAAGTCTTTCTACTTGAACACTCTCACTTGACTTTTATAAATACCCAATCATTTGATAGTCTAGCTTTGAAATATTTGGGAATATTTATTGACTACTTTAATCAAGAGTCTTATTAAAAAATTTTGATTTTCTAAGATGTAATTAACTATGAAATCTTGCTTCCATAGGGAACTAAGGAACCCGTCATAAAATAAACCTTTTTTTACTCTACCATGTAAAATAGGGGAAATATATCTGGTATATACGAAGACCCATCTACCTTAGGAGTCTTTATTAGGCGATTAGGTCCATTGTAGGGTGATATTTCCATCTTTCAAGATGATGCATCATATCTTAATATCGTATCTAATTACTTCAATAAGTATCCCCTAAGATCTATGTGGTGTCCCTACGACTACAAATTAAAACACCACACCTATTTGACCTAAGTGGTTCAAATTGAGTCTCTTAACCTCTTTGGATATTTTAAGATTTATATTTGGGTTCTTTTATGTTTGTGCATTGATTTTATTCATTTGATTTGATTTAATTTTTATTTGTTTTGATTTTAATTGATTTTTCTTAAATTTAAGTGATTTTGAGCTTAAATGAGCTAATTGGGTTAATCAAACCTAATCACCTCAATTCGGGCTCATTTGAATTTAGATTTCAGTTTATACATATTTGGTTTTAGTTTTGTCCAATTTTATTAGGTTTGAACTTGACTTAGATTTTCCTAATTCTAATCGGATTAGGTTAAGTCATAGAAGAGTTTATTAGGATGACTTGAGCTTTCACTTTAGAGTATTTGGGTTTGATTTAGTTTTATGTTTAACTTTAATTTCAAATTTAATTTTAGTTTTAAATTTAATGTTTGATTTGATTTTTATTTTATTTTGATTTGTTTACCTAACCATTAAGCATAATATCCTAAGTGTCTAATTAGGGAACTCTTAATCTAAGATTAAGAGACCTAATTACTAGGATTATGAATGATGTTAACCTCATCCAAAAATGAGGTCAACAATTACAATCACAAGATGTGCTCATACATATGTAATATACTATAACAAGCTCCAGTTCTTCTTAAACTTCTAAATTACTATATAATAATGAATACTCATATACTTGTAGAAGAATCACATCAAAGAACTATCGACATGACATGAACTCTTCAAAAACATATATTCAATAGCTTTTTTTGCAAAATTACTTCTTTTCTTTGTTGAGACAAAATATCCACTTAGAAATCAAAAAAGAATTTTTTTGTCAATTTGTCAAAACCCTTGGCACATATAATGCTAGTGATAATCCACTTGAGATTAGCTTCATTATTTTCTTACACAATTTTGGTAATTCATCCTCTACTTCAACTTTTTTTAATAAAATATTACCGTCTATTCATTACTCTTAAGTAATTATTATAATAGATGGGTTATCATTTACATATTTACAATAATAATAACACTATCTACTATATATTGACAAATTGTAAGTCTCTTTATCACTAAAAATTGTTGAATAAAATTATTGTATCCTCACAAAAGTAGAAGATATTTATGCACTTCTTTTAATACCATCTTTAGTGCATATTGAGCAAGAGCAATGAACTTGACTTCATATTAAACCACAATCATTTACCCAACCTAAATCATATTCCATTTGATAATGACCAATAATAAGCATATATATATGGATTAAAAGACCTCTTTGAATTCTCTATAAGAAATCTTATAATTTATTTATCTTTTAATGTAGAATGTTTTAATGTCATTTTTTGATGATTAGCAATACCTTTCAACAAAATAATATATAAGATTATTTTCTTCTTAGGCGAGTAATCCATGCCATTAAACAAGTTCCTTTCTCGTGGAAATCAATTCTCAGCCTATAGCATATCAACTGTCTCCATAAAATTTTACAGTTAAAACATCATGAAGCCATAAGTAATCACCTCTTAAGTTAGTTTAGATGATTTGATTTGGGTTCTATTTTCTTATTTGAATAGAGTAAATGGATTTTCCATAAACTATGGTGTCAATCTCATTATATGTGCTAAACTACATACCTAAGGAGTTTCTAATTCAAGAGTAAAGTCATATTTACCTTATCCATCAAATATTAATATAAAGTTAAATATTGGATAACTTTATGACTTACAGATGCCATCGATTTATCAGTATGAAGAGAGTTCACTATCTTGTTTTTGCATATTTATTATTATTTATAAAATAAAATAAATAGATCATACCAGTCTATGATATTTTAATTAATTATTCTATGTCAAATTAGTGACCCTAAAATTGTCCATATTCTTCAAGCAAGTCACCACATAAATAATAAAAGACAATATATGTTGTCAAGGAAAAGAGAAAGCTCCTAATCATAGCGCTCAGTTAGTTTCATGAGCTTCAATGGTTTTTTCTTATATTGAGAAATTTGGCTAATTATTAATTATTTTTATACATTTAGCATTCTAATTCATTCATTTACATTTTCATATCACAATTAATAATGAAAAACTTATAAATGCATAATGATCTAAAAATAACATCATATTAATATGCTAAATAATAACTGAGTTAATGAGTTAGAAAGCTCTATCTTAGAAGAGTTTTGAAGAACATTAAAACCTTACCTTCACACTTTTGATCCAATCTTTAGTAAATTTGGAACATGACTCACATTTTAAAGGAAGAGTAAACAAATAGGCATTCACTTCACTAAAAATGTCAAATGAAGCTTATATTTATATTTTAATAGTGAAGAATGGGGGCACCTAGTATTTTCTTGTAAGTCCATTAAATTCCATGCCATAACTCCTATTTGATTCATACATATACCTCTATTAGATTTAGCTCATAACTTAGTCCATGATGGGTACCTTTCACCTTAATAGATACACTTGTAGGAATCATTACCAAAATGCTCGATCATTGAATATTTTGCTCCAGACCTTAACTACTCCACCATAAATATGCTCAAAACTCTAAAAATTATCTGACAACTAAACAACTCAATAAAAAGATAATTTTAATAAAATGTCTAATACGCTCCATATTACTTCAAAGTGAATTTATACACGTCCAAATTATCTCAACACTTAACTATAAAGAAATAAATAGCAATAAATTGGATATTGCCTCTTAATTATACAAATTGCATAAGAAATAATGAATAGTTGTATTCAAAGTGGAAGGACATATTGAAATATAAAATTATAATATTTTCATCTCATCACAATCTATTAAAATATTTTAAAATATTTAACAAAATATCTTAAATGATGAAAATTTACTTCTCCTATTCGAATAAAATAGAGTCAATGGACTATTTTCATTAATAAAATTGAATAATTAGATCACTCAAAATTTTCATTAGTAATTTTAATAAACATTGCATTAGCTGATCATCAACATATCATAAACTTATATTATCAACTTTATTAGTCATAGTATTTTATTATATGATTTATGTTTGATTTATTAGATGATAATTTGATGAATGAAAATATGAGAACTACTTTATAAATAGATAAAATCTATATATAGAAAAAAAATCTGAATTACAATATTTTATTCAAATTCTGATCAAGTTTGACTTCAATATTATTTGATGTATTTAAAGTTAAATATAATATATAAAAAAACTAATTTTGAAAGTCATTCAAATTCAAGTTTTATTTATTTATTTTTTCAAAAATTGAATGTGATGGTAGCTTCGTGACCACACATATTCCCCTTCTCCTCTCCAACAAACAGTTTCCCGCCTTACAACCGCTTCCTGCGCGCCGCCTCTCTCGGCCAACCGCCACCCGCTACTTCGCCGGGCAAACCACTTACCTTTTCACAACCCCTCTCTCGTCTGCAAATCTAAAACCTATAAAAATCCTTTCCCCATCTCCCATCTCCCATCTCCAAACCGTCCCAAGCCCATACTCGATAAATAAATCGAGTAGACGGATAAACCAGCAACGTCTTCGCCTCGTTCACGTCTCCAGAACTCAAAAATGTATCGCGCCGTGGTCCTCGCCTTCCTCCTCGTGGCTTTAGCCACCCTCGGAGAAGCCCAGGCCCCCGCGGCTTCCCCCAAGTCCTCCAATGCCGCCGCTCCCGCCCCCGAGAAAGCCGATTCCCTCACCACTGCCGCCCCGGTTGAACCCCCCTCCGCATCCGCCACGCCTCCTGTTGTTCCCGCCCCAAAAGCCAAGTCCCCGCCCGTCTCAACCGGTCCCTCCGCCTCTACCGCAGCTTCCCCATCCGACACTCCCGCCGCCGCAGACGCTCCCGTGGCCTCCAGCCCGATTGCAGTTGTGCCAGTCGCTCCTTCGCCGGGTCCTGATGCCGCCGCAGTCGCAGACCAGAACTCTGGGGCTGTACGGACTGGAGCTTTCATTGGTGGAGCTGTAGCTACCTGGATCGCCATTTCTGCTTTCTAAGCTAAAAAACAGATCAGAGCGAACACAATACCTTAACTACCTAAACTGTGAAGAACAGAAACTGATGGGTAGCGGTGTTCTTAACCTAATCGTTTCGTTAAATTCTTTCTTTTTCTCTTTTGTTTTTCTATTATTTTGGATTGGATTACTCGTTTTGATTGAATGTGTGCGTTGTTTCTTCATTCGTAGGGTTCATGCCGTGATATGACTACTGATTATTTTTTATAATTTAAGTGTTTCATCGCTGTTCGCTGACTCTATAGCTTTTCCTTGAGAAGTTGGTGAGCTCAGTGGAGTCGAGTCAAGTGTGGTGAGATCAGTGAAGAAGCCTCGTTTGATTGGGTGTTTTATTCTCTTCTTGCAGCAACAACAATTGGATCAAAATTTGCATTCGAATTTTTTTAATGTAATTTTTTTAATATATAAATCAGCCTTCAAATAATTGTTGTATGACATATTCTGTAACAAAGAGTAAACATAAATAAAAATGTCCCTATTAACAAAAATAAAGGAAAAAAAAATTTTACTTTTGAGATTTTTAAGTTGGTTGCGTATTAGAAGATTTTGTGATGATATATGGTTAGTGTTTTTTTTTTATCTATTTGGGATAATTATAATTTTTTGAAAAATTAATTGTAAAGTTATTTTGGAAAATTTAGCTTTTTGAAAAGTTATAATATGTGTTATAAATATTTTTCTTAAAAAAAATAAAATTAAGCAATAGTTTTTTTGACAACCACCTCTAGTGTTTATTTTAATTTATATGTATATATTGGGAGACACCATGCAGATCTGAGAGTGTATTTATCGAGGTGATTAAGTACGATATCAAGGAATAGTGCACTATCTCGAAAGATAGAAATCATTATCCTATAATGAACCTAATCACCTAATAAGGACTCCTAAGACATGACAGGTTTCGAATATATCAGAGATTTTTCTCCTATTTTACATAGATGAATAAAGTAAGGTTTATTCAAACTGGGTTCTAAAATTTTCTATGGGGGAAAGCTCTCATAGTTAATTACAATTAAGGAAGGTGAGTTCCTGAGGAATACTCTCAATTAAAATAGGCAATTATTTTCTCCAAAGATTTCAAAAATATGACTATTAATAAGTTTGTTATGTTTGGAAAATCAAGTGAGATAGATCAAAAGGAGAGACTTATTATTGAAGCTAAAAAGAGATGAGTAGGGAATATTAATCATACTAGGAAACCTAGTGAGCATTTCAAACTATCATATGATCGAACTTTATATATTTGAAATTGAGAAGAATTATATATTTGAGTTGAAATTTATCAGAAAATTAGGACTTATGATTCCACAATACAAGATTGTAGAAATGTCTAAGAGGCAAGGATTTATGCTTGTAACCCGAGGGGAAACAACAACCTCATATTCTAAATCTAGGAGGCTTTAGCAAGGGCCAAATCACAACCTAAATCTAAGCGAAGATGGGTATATTGTTTACCTCCATAAGAGAGAGTAAAACCACCCGATTGCTGGACTTATAACTACTTGGAGTGGCAGCCAGTTAACTCCTCATATGTTTTAAAATCATGTGGTCAAGTCATATGTTTTACAAGATGGTTAGATTGTTATTATTTAGAAAAAACTGATGTCTTTAAATCCACTCCCTAAGAGACTATAGCATGAGTGGTATGAATAATGACTCGGTCTAATGCAAATTTTATCAAATTTTATTTGATTTTGGGCTCTTCATTTTGACAAAGGCTATGAAATTTTATATGCCTAAATGCATGATGAAATAGAGTTATTGGTTAAATCAGAGAGAATGAGGTATTTTTCACCACAAGGAAGGCCCTCAAAGATCAAGTCTTCCCATATCGTGTAAGGATGGAAACCCTCTTCTAGCAAGAGTGAAATAATATGATATGCATGATGTTAAGTATACAACATTCAACTAAGGGGTTGCTAAATCTTTTAACTATCTTGATTTAATACCTAGGCTTTAAATGAGATTATGAGTTACTTAAAAAATTAGATTACGAGTTGTGATTGAGGTAAAAAGTTTATTTTTCCCTAAGAGTCTAATCGAATCCAGGCCACACATTAAATCATTATACATGAAGAAACTAGAAAAATACATGCCATTTTTATTACACAATTGTAAACAAATTATAAAACAATTTATAAATCCAATGTAAAAGAATAATAGGGCGGTGCGGTCGGGGTACGGCTGTATAACCCAAAAAGAGAAGTGGGTAGCCGAGCTCTACCCTTATACATCCCAATATATGAAAGAATAATTACAATTACAAATGAATAAATGTTATGGGGGTCTTCATTCTTCATATCTTCATATCTCATTCATTTCTTCATTTGAATTTGCTTGCTTCAAAGGCATCATGGGGCCTCCCAGGACAAAACTTTCTAGCCTCTGCTCATCCCAATCCCCCATAACACTAATCCTAATTTCTAATGCAAAATTACATCCAAAATAGGAAAAATAAATCTAACTATACATACAAAATAAGTGTTAGCTAAACACACCATACAACCCAAGCAGTTATATGTATAATTTAGACTTAGCACCCTACACATGGGTAACCAAGCCCATATGTCCTAACTTGGATTATGCTTAAGGGTATAAGCAAATCTGCAACCAAAGCATATATATATATATATATATATATATATATATATATATATATATATATATATATATATATATATATATATATATAATAACACTTTAAGCACCCCTTGCTGAAAATAATGTTAGACTATCAATGGCCTAACATCCAGTCTACGATCCATACACCCTAACATCCAATCTATAACAATGCATCACAAAATAAACATATATCAAACCATGCACCGCTCTAACATAAAGCTAGAAGTGGTGATTTAATATAATGTGTGTGTATTAAGGCTTATTTGATATATTCTAACTAGGCTTTAGAGTTGTCATTCTCTAAGTATGAAGGACATTTAATTATAAATGGTGATTTCAATTTAAAGTATTTAATTGATTTATAAATTTTACTTAATGTTTTCTTTTGTTTCATTTGACCTATACAAAATAATTAAGTGTTATAAAGAGAAATAAAGAGAGGACCGCTCTCTTTTATCCCCACCTTAAGTCACATCTAAAGCAAATTAATTAATCAATTCTCTTTAGTGAATGATTTATGACATATTTTAACTAATCCTAAGTTTAGATTTATTTTAAATAAACTCATTCAATAAGAAAGATATCTTAAGATTAATTGGAATGAACAACTATCACATGATACAAGTTTGTTCATTTCTTTCCATTATATATAGCATGCATATGATTAAGTTCTAAACATACATATACATGAAATTTATATCTTAGCACATTTAAATGATGAATGTAAGCACATATACTTGGAATTGATGTTTTATTTGGTTGAATTATTTTATAATATTAATTTAAAGCTCTATCTAAATTCTTATATAAAAGCATAAGAAAAGAGCCCTAAGTCATGATTAATTAATCCAATCACTTGAATAAGATATGAATGCATGTCTTTTTTTAATAGAGAAAATGAGTTTTCATTCATTAGCTAAACACACATTCAAATGTATGAAAGTTTTAAGCAAGTACGATGCCATTATTTTGCACCAGGGGAGTGAGGTAGGAACCTCTTTGGAGCTACTTAAAGCATTGTTTCTTCGGAATGTCTAGAATAATATACCCTCTATTCTTAAATACATATAGATGTATATGCAACTATAAGAATGGAAAAACCATGCAAAAGTAGAGTTTGATTTATTTGATTTATTTGTGTAGATGAATCAAAGCTCCATCCCAATTTTAATGTCAAAATGCATAAGGATGAAATCAAATAGGCATGTCACCATTATTTCGCACTAGAGGAGTGAGGTAGGAACCTCCTTGGAGCTACTTAAAGCTGTGCGTCCCTGAGATGTCCAGACTAATATACCCATTAATATTCAAACTTATGCAAATCAACATATGAACGTAAAAAAGACACTTCACTTCATACACTAAGCTTATACTCACATGCACCCCTATGTATATACAACTAAAGTCACAATATATTTTATCATTCATTAATAAGCTTTTGAAAATATATTTGAGATTTAATAGTGATAATAGCCACACATATTTATAATTAAGTTAACACATGCAAATTTGACATAAAGAAAATCATTTTATTTAATTAATTTTTTGAAAGAGATGAATGCATGGATCAAGTGACATACAATATGCTAACCTGATTAGAAAGAAATAAAGCAACACAAGCATGCGATTTCATTCAACCCAACTATCTAAAAATAATCACATTAAATAAGCTTCTTTAAAATAAACCAAAGTTTCTTAAAGCCATTTTTGATCTCATGTTTGATTTGATTTAAGAGATGTGAAAGGGGTTTTCTAATCCTAATCCCAATCCCATTCCTCATGTGTGAGATAATTTGATTTAATTGAAAGCAATTAAATTGATTTTATGGATTAATTAGGTTGAGGTATGAATTAAATCAATTAATTAAACCCTTACCTACATCACCTTAGGCTAATTAACTAAATAATGATGAGCCAATATGAGATGCAATCATATGAAAAGTAACTTAGCAATACTCCTAAGAAATGAAAGGGGCCTAATGCAATTGGCTCATAATTAATAGTTAAATAAGCTTAAGGGAGTCACTTAATTACTTTTATGGTTTTCTCACACATGTGAGTTAACCATAATTTCATTAGCTCTCTTTTTAGATTATTGAAAAAAAAGAGCTACCCAAGAGTTAATTAAGGTAGGTTTAATCAAGTTAATTAAGTTCATTAATTATCTAATTAAATCCTAATTATCCTTAATCAATAATATGAAATGGACTTAAAGGAAGAGACAAAGAAAGAAGCATAAGTCTCAATCCATAAATCTTTTCAATTAGTTAATTAAAGTTTAGATATAATTTGGGTTTTGATTGATTTGATTAATTAATCTTAATTAATTAATTTTAAAGAAGGAATGAAGAAGACTTAAGGAAAAGATTGGGAAAAGGGTCCCAACCCATTTCCCTAAATTTTTCCACTGTTAACAGAGGCTAATGAACTTAATTGATGAATCAATTTACTGTTCATTTGATTAATTATCACTAATTAAGCTAAGAGAGTAATTATGGCTTAGTCAATCAATTTCCTTAATTAATTATCCAATAAATTCCAAAAAAAATAGGAGAGGTAGAGGTCATCCCCTTAAACATCTTTAAAAAGTTTGAAATTAATTGGATAATTAATCAGAGAGTAATTAGGGTAATTAAAATTTTAATTAGACTTTAATTTAGTAAAAATTATTGTTAAAAATAATTAATAATAATTTTTTTTAATTCTCCTCTAAATTACCTTTAAAATGAGTCATCATTTATATTTTTGGATTTTCTAGGATTAGTTATGATTTTAGGAAGTTTCTGCTTTAAAAAAGAATTAAAACAACCCTACTTAACCCTCAATTCCGTCGTCGCCACATGGCTGCTGACGCGACGCGCGCTTTCCATGTGGCACGATGGGATATGCTATTTAAGTTGTCAAATCAAGAAGCTGACTCGGATTGCTGTGGATGCACTTTCTTGTGGACCATCCGATCTAAGATTAGATGATTATGATCAGATCCAACGGTTAAGGAGGAAACAGAGGCAAATCTAACTTGATCAGATTAGGACCATCCATTCCGATCACACTTAATGAACGAACTGTGATCTATCTCTTTCGTGAATGGTGAAAGATGGATACCGTCCATCTTTCTCCATTCGATCTGAGCTCACCAGAGCTCGGATTGAGATCAAATTGATCCCACACTATCAGGAGAAGAAGGCAAACACATCCAACGGTCAAAATTGCATGACATACAAATTTTTTTCAAAATGGACCAACCACTTTTTTCTAAACTGATGATTTTGAGTAATTACCTCACAGAGTTGATGCCCGGTGGTGGGATCAACCAAGTTAGCTTTGCCTAGTTGAGGCAAAGCTCTGTTCAGAAGCTTGGACCTCAATTTGAAGTGAGCCGCTCGGACGACCAATCCAGGCACGTAGGTGCCTCAGCTTCGATCGAACTTGGACCTCTGATAGCTTGGAAGCTTGGGAAATGACTTGGTATTGCTCGAAAAGGTATGGTGATGGTGTGTGTAAGGTTGCTGAGGTTTGATGGAGATTTGAGCAAATGGGACTTCAGATTGGGCTCCCCAATTTTGGCTACACATGGGAGAAAGAAATGTGAGCTCAGGAGGCTTTTGAAATGCTCTGGGAAACTCTCTGGGATTTCAAAATTACTCAAGAGGCTCTCCTAGTGTAAATTGTGATAATTGCCACTCGAATTAAGGGAGTATACCCCGAAATTGAGTGTGATGGATGTATGGGATCCATCCCTAAATTTTCACTGATTCGCCATCATCGAGGCATCAGAGGGGTCGATGACAGCTCCACGTGGCTCACGAAGAGTGGAGGAAGCTATGGCAGGGAGCTCAAGGCAAGATATGGGATGATTGAGTTGGGTTAGTCCTTTAGGTGCTAGGGTATGAAGGGAGGTGACTTGGTTCACCTCCCTTTGGTCTATGGCCGATCCTAGTGGTTCTAGGGTGGGCTAGGTAAGCTAGGCATACCCCATTTGGCAATGGGATGGCTATCATGGTAATGGAAGAGTGGACCTTGCCTCTTATGGTAAGATTCCAATGCAAATGAGCTTGTCTAATGGTTAATTCCTTTAGGTTGGGTCCCACTTAGATTTGGGTTGGTTTGGGGATGATCAAGGGCTAGTTTGGGTCAGGTTTGGCCAGCTCTTAGGGTCCCATGAGTTGGTTTTTGGTGGTTTGGCTTCATATGGTCAAATGGGTTAAGTTAGCTTGGGTTGGCCAATTAGACAAATTGGGTCAAACCAAAGCTTGGGTTAGGTTCAAATGATGTTTTGAAAAGTTTTTGTTCAAGTGATTTTGATTAATTTGGCTTAGGTTTAACTTTGGCTCATTTGGATTCAAATAGGTCAAATGGGCTAAGTTGACCAATTTGACCAATTTGACCAAATTGGGTTGGATTGGGTTAGATGTTGGTTCATGTTCAATTAGTTAATTGAAAATGATTGTAGGCTTTAGTTTGGTTTGATTTGGGTTTAATTTGGATTTTGGCCAATTTGACCTTTTAGGTCAATTTGGGCTAGGTTGGGTCAAGTTGACCAATTGGTCAAATTGGGCTCAATCATGGCTTTGGTCAAGTTCAATAAATGAATTGGACTGAACTTGAGCCATTGATAGCAATCAAATTGGATCAAATCAAGATTTGATCTATTTTGACTTTTTACGAGAATTTGGTTCAACTTAGGTCAAATGACCAATGGACTTGGTTTGACTCAATAAAAAGTTTGGTCATGTTCAATCATTGATTATGAATTAGTTTCAATAAATTTGGTATATGGTGGGTTTTGGCTAGTTTGGGTTTCATTTGGGCTATAAGTTGACTTGGTCAAAGGACCAAGTTAACTTGATTTGACCCAATTCAAGGTAGTTGATCATCCTAGGATGATTGTTGATCATGATATGAGATTTAGATGGGCTTAGTTTAATCCAATTTGGGTTGGATTAGAACTTGGCTCAAAAGGGCCTTTAGGTTACTTTGGGTCAAGTGGACCTAAATGGGTCAATTGGTTTTATTTTGGCTTGATTCAAGTTAGTTGAACTCAAATATGAGCCGAGGATTGAAATATAAATCCAATTGCAATTGGTTTGAAGTCAAATGGATTTTTGTTCATATGATAATTTCAAGTCAAAATGGGTCAACATGGGCTTGACTTGGATTTGGTTTGATAATTATAGTTTATGTTTATATTTGGGTAAGTTATTGAAGGAATGATTGAATCATGAAGAAATCGATGGGGTTTGAGTTGATTTGGATATATCATTTAGTCAAGTTCAAGAAATTGGCTAAAAAGACTAAAATTGGAAATTTGATTTGATTTGGGTTTGGTTTTGGCCATTTGGATTTATATTTAATTTATACTTATGAATATAAATGAAGATATAATTGATTCATGATAAAATCACTTGAGTTCGGAGTAATTAGGAAGCAAATTTGACCAAGTCTAAGGATGTAGGTCAAAAGGGTTTAAGTAGGGAATTGATTTAGTTTTATTTATTTTTGATCATTGGAGGGCATGTTTCATTTATATTTATAAATATAAATGAAGGAATAATTGATTTATAAAGAAATTAATTGAGTTTGGGTTGATTTGAGTTGAGATTTGATCAAGCTTATGGGGGTAGGTCCATATAGCTTAAGAAAGGTCATGATTTGGTTTGATTTAGTTTGATTTGATTTTTGCTATTTGAATTTAGATTTTATTTATATTTGTAAATATAAATTAAGGAATGATTGATTTATAAAGAAATCAATTAAGTTTTATTTGGTTTAAAGGGGGTTTTGGCTAAGCATATGAAGGTAGCTCATATATCATAGGAAGAGATTTTGAAATTTGAGTTTGATTTTGGGCTTCAATCATTTGATTTGGAATTTGGGTTGGGATTTGATTTGATATTGAATTGGTATTTGAGAAAATCAATTGAGTTGAGGTTGATTTGGATTTAGTTAAGGTTAAGTCCATAAGATAAACTCAAAGGGGCTTAGGAAGGGTTTCTTTGGAATTTGAATTTAATCATGGGATTTAATCATTTGATTTGGAATTGGATTTATGATTTGGGTTTAAATTTGATGTTTGGTTTGAGGAAGGAAACAAGGATTAGGTTTAAGGCTATAGGGTAGGCAATTCTTCCTAAATCCCTAAGGCATAACTTATTCCTATGGCTAACTCTTCTAAGTCTCTAGGCTTAGGTTAAGTGTTCACCTAATCACTAGAAATGTCTTAAGACTAAGAAGCTCTTAGTGTCTATAAGAGTCCTAAATCTATGATGAGAAAGTTGAGAACTCACTCGAAACGTGAGGTCAACACCACCATGCTCTATCAGCTATGGTTCTCAAAAGTAAATTTTCACCATAAAATTTTCTAAAAAGCAGTCAAAAAACTGATAGACAAACACAATTGTGATTACTTTCTAGATGCTTTCTAAGAAAATAATATAAATTGGTGGTTATAAAAAAATTCTGTAATAGAGTTTAAATTTGATAAGAGAATAATATAGAGTGGTGGGCGTCGACATCAACCAATTGTCGATGATGGTGAGCGTTAAGAAACGTTAATGTTAATTAATAGTCAAGAATGAAGGTTAATGGATGATGGATGCTAACATTCAATAAAGTTTTGTTGACCTCCATATATGTGTCATAAGTCGAGTTAAGCCCACATGGCGAATTCGACGGACTTCAGAAGTGACATTGTGTAAATCGGGGCTCAAAATGTACCAAACATCATCAAAATCAATCCAAAAGATCTCTAATCGATGACTAGACTTCTCCATCGTGTTCAAAATATCAAAATTGGTCAAAATATAAATATTGCATAATATAAAGATCAACCGATCGAGCTATGAATGTGTTGATGCTCATATCGAGGAAGGAAAGCTGTGATGATGTCCAAACAATATATGCTCATGAAATTAATGCACCGTTAGCTTAAAAATGTTGAAAACTATCAAATGAGACTATTCACACTCAATTTGGACGAGTCTGTGTAAATATCGAATAATCAGAAGTGATAGCGCACAAATCAAAGTTGAAATGCACTAGACGTCACCAAAATTAACCCAAATGACCTCCGATCGATGAATGGACTTCACCATTGTATTCAAAATATTGAAACTGGTCATAATATAAATATAACACAACTTGATCGATGAATGGACTTCTCCATCTTGTCATCAATCCACTTGCATGTATATCGAGGACAGAAGACACTAACGTAAATTAAATGACCTTCATTCATAAAATTAATTACGATGTTAGCTTCAAAATATCAAAATCTATAAAGTAAGACTATTCACACTCAATTCGGACAAGTTTGCATGAAAATTGAGCGATCAAAAATGATAACACATATTTTGAGCTGAAATTGACTCAATTTGACGCCGACTTGAACAAAACAGCCTATAATTCTGAAACAAACTCTACCGTTGAGTACGGAATATCAAAATAATCTTAAATTGATATATATATTAATTATCTAATCATGTTAGCATGAAATTCATATTAAAGCTGATCAAGCAATAAAAAATATATTTAAAAACTCTAAATCCCTCATCTCACTTTCATAATGTGTGATTACGGATCTCTCCACATGCAGTTCTCCCTCACACTATCGCATGAAGCCTTCGACCTGAGCCCAATCACTCGTTTGATCTTCCTCAGCTCCGTCTTGCACGCCCAACCGAGCACTTGGCTCCTCCTCCTTCTTCATGCGCATGGTGAGCAACCGTTCTCGCTTCACCTCTCCAACCACCCCCTCCCACTTTCTTTTTCCCTCCAAAATGAATGACAAGCACAAAACTGCAAGCCCTCCTTTCTCCAAATGGCATGCAAGTCTCTCCTATTTCACTCTCTCATCCAAACATAAAAGGGATCTTCCTCTCTTGATTTTCCTCCTCTCCTCTCCAACCACAAGAAAAACAGTAAGCAATTTCTTTCTTCCCCATTTTCTCCTTCTTCTTTCCTCTTCTTCTCTTCTTCATCTTCTCTCTTTCCCTCTCAAAAACCAAAATTGAAAATTACTTCTCTCCTTCTTCTTCCCTTTTTCTTCTTCTCTTCTTCACATTCTCAATTTCTCCTTTTTACCATACACTTAATCCGAAATTCCTTTGTTTTTCTCTCATTTTCACCAAAATCGAAAATCCACTTTAAAATTCCCTCATTTCCTCAATCCAAAAATTCCACCATTTTTTTAATCCAAAATTCCCATTTTTCTTTTGCCGTAATCGGAGAGGAACACCGTCATTAGGCGGGTTCTTCTCTTGATTTCTGGCATCACCATGTCCATATCCTTCCAACAATTCCTTTTGTCATAGCTGAGGAAGAACATCATGGTTCTTCTCAGCATTCTGTCATTCGTCTTTCTATAATTCCGTGGTAAGAACAATCATCATAGTTCTTCTTTAAGCTTCCAATATTTTCGTCCCCTTTCTACCTTTCCTCTTGCCACAGCCAAAGAGGAACATCGTCATTAAGTAAGTTCCTCTCTTGGTCTCCGGCATCTTCAACTCCATCTCTTTGCTGATCATTGCAACGCGCAGAAGAAATGAGTCAGAATATGTGGGATCAATATGTGATTGTATATATTATGCTTGTGTTTCTTTACAGGTTCGAAAGCCTCATCGTGCTCATTAGGGTGCAACGTTATAAAAAATTTGTTGCGGTGTCGCAAGACACTGCTCGCTATGCTCATTAGGGTGTACCGAGATCGAGTAAGCCAACATCTGTTAGATGTCGCTCCCCCTAGCTGAAATGCTATCAAAATTTCATCAAATTTTTGGACTTAGAAAAAAAGAAATGAATATATATATATATATATATATATATATATATATATATATATATATATATATATATATATATATATATATATATATATATATATATTATTACATTTATCTTCTTTCAAGTTTAAAGGTCTCGTCATGCTCATTAGGGTGTACTGGGAAAGCCAAAATACTCCCGATGCGCACCCTACGTGGGAATGATGCCAGGAGGCTGCCAAAATTTCATCAAATTTTTGAGACTTAAATTTAAAATTAATTGGATATTAAATTAATGGTGAAACATAAAGTCTTAAAGCAAAATAAAATTAAAAGGGAATGTGGAGTCACATGTAACTTAAAGTAATAATAGAGGGTGGTGTGCTCAATAAATATTATTACACTATGAAAATGTACTAAGTGAAGGTGAATTTAGTCACTTAATTTATTGCTAAATGAATGATTAACCCGTTGTTTAATATGTTCAAACAAATGAGGATACTCAAGTTAAATGTATGTGAAATTTGATGTGAAAAATGCCAAACTCATAAGAGACTTACAATAAATTTGAAATCTAGTTTTCAAATAAATATGAAGCTTGATGTGGAGTTAAGGACGAATCGAGATTAGGTTTAATAGCTCTTATATGAATAGGGATGTTACTACAATTCTAGCCAATAAACATGAATATGACTAAAGTAGTAGACACTAAAGTTATTATAACTTATTCCAAGTGAATTAAAAGTGATTTAAATTGAACACAATCGAGCTTGGAGAATGACGTCGAAGCTTGATAATTCATTTACATTCTATAGCGAACTATAAGGTTTAATGGTTAATTAGTTGAGAAAAACTAATTGAATCTTGTGGCTTATGTTCTATCATGTGTGAAAATAATTGAAATAGAATAAGCCGAATGCAAATATAACTTTGAATTCATATTATACTTATGAGAAGGTTATATGAAGCTAGAAGGTTAATTTTCAAATGAGATAGAGCTCAATTCAAACTCTGAAGTGAGATTCATAAAGAACAAGTCTTCTTATGTAATCCATGTTTTGGAATGTATAATTTAAAATGGATTCTAAAGAAAGCTTTCATTGAACATAAAATTGGCACATATGAAATTTGTTGAGTGCTATCTTCAGGTTAAGGTGAAAATCAAATGAATTTTAAAAGAGATTTTCACTAAAGATGAGCAACCTTTTGGCAAGTTTAACTAAAGCTCATAAAAGACTACAAGCCAAATAATATCTACGAATTAGAAAATTCAATAATACATTTTGCTACCAGATTTGTAATTCTTTGTATAAGCAGACAGAAGGCGACACTAAATTAAATGCTGCACGAATGAATGAACTTTCCTTCAATCTAAAAATAAATGAAATTTCATTCTAATTATGATTTTTAATGTCAATAATTTCATTAATTAGATGAAATTATCTATGCTATAAATACTTGCATGTACTCAGACATAGAGATTTAAAGTACAGATTTTAATGTCTGAAAAGATTGTGCGGCCTAAATTGGAATCAATTAAATATTAATTTAACAAATTTAATAAGATATTAGATCAATTTATAATGCCTTCTACGCCACTAGATTCGTAACACTTTATATAAGCAAATAGAAGGCATTAATTAAGGCATTCTCAAATACACCTGGAAGGGCCCCGACACTATGCTTAAATTCAAGTGTCTAAGGATGTTGCGTGAGTTGCTTCCCGATTTAGTCTTAGGACTAGGTCTGGGATAACAAAATCTAAAAATCTATTATAAGAAGTTTAACTTAGTGAAATATCTGAGAGATTAATTCTATCATATGACAGTAGGTCTGATCATCTGTTAAAAGCTAAACAGAGTTGATAGGATCTAAAGTTCTCAAGTATATTCAATTCAATTAGTTAACTACCCCGATGATGGCTATGTTGAATGTTGATTTCAACAAGAGGGGATACTTCCATCAAAATGTGATTCTAATCTCAAATCAAATTAACTCAAATTGAGTGTCAATCTAAAAATTATTTAAATAAAACTCAACCATTAAAAGCTTAAAGAAAAACTCAATCTATCCACCTTCCGCAATTATTTATCGGGGGTGAAAAAATAAGAAAACTCTAGCTCACAAAGGAGCCAATTTCAAATCAAGTGTTCTACTATGTTAACTCTCAACCAATCTCATGTCAGTAAGGACATGGATTATATCCTCTGACTGCATGGCTTGGCCGGTAAGCTCCACAGATGAAGCATTTATGACTAGAGTCCTATGATCCGGTGGTTTGGCCAGTAAGGCTCCATTATATTATGATCATGACTGTAGCCTGTATGCTCCCTAATGGCTTTGCCCTTTGAGTTGTGAATCATAGGGTACACCTGATAGGGCAAAAAGCCCTCTGTCAGCTAAGGTGGACTTAAGCATGTCTCCTTAAATAAACATCACCCCAAGTCTATAAGGATTTCTTGGATGACGTAATCCATGTGTTGCTGATAAGAATCCTTCGATCAGGTTGGGTCAACTACCTCCTCTGACTAAGTAGACTAAGGGCCACGATGGCCTGAGATGACAGAACCATGGGATTTAGATCAGGCACATCATCATTCCCCCCAGCCATCTAGTTTAAGCTGAAATGATGAATTTCATAATCTTAAATTCTAAAACTTCATATGCTGCTATTATATGGTACGCATTAAGAGACCTAACTATTAGCCTTAATCAACAATTCTCTCTCACTTATTGGGAGGGGTAATTAACTATAGGGGCTTGCACCTATTGAAAACCTGGAACCAGATTTAAAGTCCTTGCAAAATAAGGGCAAAATCTCTAGGTAGTGTCTTATCTACTATTCCACCTGCCTTTTAAAAATTACACTGACATTTTAAAATGAAACTCTCTTCAATTCAATATTGTCGTGAGGTCGGTGGTGAATTTTTGGAACCCACAGATTTCTGGCGACTTCGCTGGGGACATGATTCTCTTTCCATCTTTGGCTAGTCATATACATGTTATAGTAGCAATAAAATATTTGAAAATTCAAAACAAAAATTATGATTTAAATGTGTAATAAATTCAAATTACTAATGTATGAGGCTCTATGTCGAATGACTTATTCTATAGAGCATATCTTTATTACACTATTATTTTATTATGTAGTACCTCAGCATTTTAAAAGTGTGGGGTGAAATAATAATTACTGATTACTAATCCCCATCTTTCAGTTTTGCAGAATGGATCTATAGAGCACTCCATTCACTATCCAACTAAAGCGTGGTGCGAACATCGGCCTAGCCAATGTCGTGATCAACACAGGAGATGTTGGAGCTACCATTCAATTTGGTAGCTTGGATGATTATCGAAATGAACTCTACCCACCCATGATACACTCATCAGGCCACGCTAAGGAAGTTACTAAAGCTCCTACTACCACATTCACAATCGTCAGACCAACAATCAAGTTAAGGAGTTCTCCTGACAAAGAACTTCAATTTTTAAAAGGCTAGGTCAATCTGAAGCCCCTATGATGAAAAGAACCATCAATGGAAAAACTATGTCTTTCATGCCTCGTGGTACAACTGCTCCGCTGATTGAACCTTTGTACCTGGAAAGCATGATCATGAAGCTTCCTCATTAGAAAGAAAATTAATAAGAAGGAAGTGAAGAAGAAGAAATGCTGAGTTGAGGGCTCAGCAGGTCCCCTTTAAATGACCTAGTGAACAAAAAATATTGCTGCCAGAAGCGAGTATTCTTACCCACAATAACTTTGATAATCTAAAGTGGTAAAAGGAATAAATTTTAAGTAAAGCCCTTCTAGAACCAACAATGTCAAGCTCCACCACCACAGAGGAGACAACCTGAAACATTGTCCGCTAGAATATACAAAATTCTAAAAGTAACCAAAGACAGAGGCTTAATGAAAAGAAGATTTGAGGCCTGCAGTAACTTAAAATACTGAAGCTATACCAAGGAGGTTGTCATCTCTTATGGTAACCAACCATCGAGCAAGTATGCTTTGCATGGTGAGCATTGGAGCATGACACTCAGACCATGTATCCAAGAATTCACTGCCGAAAGGTCCCGACAAAAGGATAAGCAGATATGGAGGCCAAGGCCCCGTGATGAAATCCTGAAGAATGGAAGAGGTGTAACATCTGATACATATACTCAAAAATCTACCTCAAAAATAACCCATCAGAAGTGGATACCTAAAAGAATGGATATCACTGATAAAAGATATGATGGTTGACATCCTGGAGAATGCTCTAGAGGATCCCATTACTGATCAGATTCATCCCCACAATAAAAGGTTGATTTTGATCGTAGTCTTTTAATGAAAGAAGTATTTATTACGCACATTGAACTAGAGATCCACTGGAAACATCGATCAGAAATTCATGTGCAAAAAGAAGGTGATGAAGAGGATCATGGAAGTCGCCTATATATGAGATATAGATGAACTTTCTGCTCAACACCATCAGTAGCAACATGAATCCAAGGAACTTGAACCTCAATTCAACATTTACGAAGAAGAGTCTTCACAGAAGTAAGTAGAAGATGGATCTTCAATCTCTACTGAAGATGAATAAGAAGAAGGTTAAAATGAGAAAGAGATCATGTCTGTTGAAGCTGTTTATATGGTTGAACCAGGAAATGATCTCTGCACAGCTTTTATACTTCCGATTCATTTCAAAGTATGCCCCTACAAATGTACAAGGAGAAGGACAATCAAGTTCTTCCCTTGAAGATGAGCAATGAGCATAACAATAATAAGAAATAGAAGAAAAAGAGCTTGTACTTGTTGATGTCGTGGTGCTAGCTAGAGAGCAAAGAGAAATGCAGCGTTAAATGGAAGAAATTGCACGGCTTGGTACCAAGATGAATGATATGATGGAATAAATGAATATCATGATGGAGATATTGTAGAATAATATCATATCAAATGTAGCTCCTATTTTGTATACTAATCAACAAGTAGCTAATAATACAACTTCTATACCACCAGTCGCTCTAGTATCTCAAACTCCTACAGTGCATGCTACACATGAAGCAAGGAATAAAGTTAACCAACTACCTCTTCAGCCAATAATTCAAAATATAGCTAGCACATCTGGAACAGTAATAGCTGCTTAGCTAGAAATAATAATCAATGAAAAGATAAAGGCAGTTATAGTTTCAAAGCAATTTGAAAAGTTGGTGAGTAAGGGTCGCCCTTACCCAGCTGGATATGACCAAGTATAAAGGTTACTCCAAGGCAAAATTTAATACTTTCATTGGGCTTGGTAACCCAAAGCAATATCAGCAATTCTTTGTGGTAACACAAGAGGGAATGTTGCGCTACTTTTCGAAAGTAATTTCACCTCTTTCGAGTGGTATGCAGAATTGTCAAATTATTCGGTTAAAACTTTTGTTGAATTAGAGACAATATTCGTGAAGAGGTTCACTAGTGCAATCGAGAAAATAACAATCGCTAACCTTGCCTTGCTGAAAAGAGAAAAGATGAGTCAGTGACAAAATTTATAAGTCGTTGAGTAACCTAAGTATGAAATGTTAGCAAGAATTGGAAGAAGAACATGCGATCCAATTACTAATGGGAAATATGGATGATAAAATGACATCTTTTTTATGTATGACGTCAATTATAACATTCCAAGACTTGCTCGATAGGGTGGCCAAATTTGAAAAGTTGAATCGCCCTAAGTCTGAAATCTATGCAGATAAAGCAAAGGGGAATAAACCTTTATACTCAAGAAGAAATAAAACTCATGACACTTCCTATAGATCAAATGGTGAAAAGTAGGTGATATAAAATGTGGATAAAAGGAAAATAGCCAATGTATAATGATGATAAGGGCAAGAAGCCCATCTATTCTAATCCACAACCAAAATTGGTATTAAGAGGTAATGACAAGCCTCAGACTTTTCCAAGTGGTGGGGAGTGTCCAAAATAAGCAACAAGAGATGATGAGCGAATGTGATCATCTCTTAAGGAAATGATGAACAAAGATTATTCCTTTAGAAGAGATAGTGTGGCCAAATTATTTCGGCAAGCTGTCAAATATGGTCTACAATCACCATAAATTAAAAGCCTAAAGAAGCTGATCAAGTTAGTAATCAAAATTATTGTCCCTATCATCGGATGATCAATCATCCTATCGAAGATTGTTATGACTTTAAAGACTGGCTAGAAAGGAAGTATCGACGAGGTGAATTTACATTATTTGATAGTGTTCTAGTCAACCCAAAAAGAAAGTCTACAGGGATAATTACGTCCTCTTCCACATCATTCAGTAAAGACAAAAGAAGGAGAAATCAGTGCAGACTGAAAAATGAGAAACAGTAGTCTCCAAAAAACTGTGAAAATGCTGAAATAGCTAAATGATGTCCATAGTGTTAAGTGGAAATCACCACTTGAACCTATATTGGACTTAAAAGAGATGCCTAGACCAAGTATTTTGGTTTCTCGAGCATTCTGAGCTACTTCATCACAAAGACATGAGGAGCACTACCAAACAGCCTCATAAGTTAAAAAAGTTGGCTAAGAAAAAGAAGATCAAGAAGAGAACTACAACTCAAAAGATTATTAACAATTTAGAGGAGTATCACCAGCTGGCAAGAGAACCAATTAAGTTTGCAGACTTTATGCCTAAATTTCATATTGTTGAATTGGATGAAGAAGATAACGGTGAATCTTGTCCAGTAAAGACATGCCAAATCAACTATGTGATATCAGATGTTCATCAACATCAGTTACTCCAAAATGATAAGGGTAGTCAGACAGACTCGACCAACCCATCAAAATTCTTATCAGGAAAGCAAGAAGAGCCTGAGGAGTTAACATCTAAACTTTGTTTAATGACTCAATAAGAAGGTAACAATTTAGATGAATATTTATGTTTTTCCAATAGAGAAGAGTCAGGCTCATTGATATCATCGCGTATGAAAAATATGAAGTTGAAAAATGAGTTTAACTCTCTTGGTCAATCCTCTAGGATAATAAGTGAATTTGAAGAAACTACCTCTTCAGAGGAATCTGAGCAAGATAAGGTGACTCAAGTTCAGTTGAGAAGTGGTAAAGTCTTACCACCTTCATCAAAGAGGGGAAATGCAAATAAAGACAAAGGTAAACAAATCGAAGTCAACGAAGATATCATTCCCAAAAATATTATAATAAAGCATAAATCATGTGAAAGATAGATTATAATATTCTATAACATTTGAGAAAGATCCCTGCACAACTGAGTGTGTACGAGGCTCTCTTTATGTCAAAATACCTCCAAAAATTTTTTATACAAGTTCTCAAAGATCCAGAAAGTTACGAAGCTTACTTTGTTAAAAAATGCATGATTGAATCATTGCAAACTCAAGATCTCTCAGTAATCATATTTTCTAAAAAAGATCTAATATTGGGAACATTAGATCACTACCGTCCTTCATATGTTATTGCAGAGAGTGATGACATCTTGATCAGCCGAATATTGATTGATCTAGTTATTCTATCAATCTTATGAGTCTAAAAGTATTAAGAGGATTATCACTTGATATCCGACACCTTGGGAGAGAAAAGTTGATTGTTCATGGTTTCAATGAAAAAGGGTAGAAAATCTTGGGTTCTATTACTCTCCTGCTCAATTTTCAGGATTTATATACTGTTGACCTCATTTTTTGGATGAGCTCTCAACATCTCCATCTTAGACATAGGATTCCTCTTAGACTTTAAGAGTACCTTAGTCTTTAGACACATCTAGTGATTAGGTGGACACACTCACCTAGCCATAGAAGACTTAGAAGAGTTAGCCATAGAAATAGGTCATGCCTTAGGGGTGTTAGGAAAATCTCTTACCCTTTAGCTTAAACCATTCCTCACTTTTCTTCTTTCAAGTCAAACTCCAAATCAATTCTATTTGATTTTCTCAAATTCAAGTCAATTCCATAATTCAATTCCATGATTGAAATCCATGATAGAAACCCATGACCAAAATCCATCAAAAATTTTTAAGTTCAAATTTCCTAAGTCCTTAACCCTTTCTTAAGGACTTAGCCAAAATCATGATGAAAACCTATTCATATCTTTAAGATTTTCTCATGATCCATTTATGTTCTCATGTTTAAATGAAATATAAATTCAAACCCATCAGATCAAATTCAAAAATCTAAATCAATTCATGAAACTTTTCTTAGGTCCCTTTAACTTTTCATTAAAGGACTTAGCCAAAATTAACTCTAAACCTTGATCAAATCAATTCAAATCCTTGGGATTTTCTCAAAACTTATTTATATTCTCATTTATACTCTCATATATAAATAAAATATAAATAAAAATCATTTAAATCCAACTTAAAAATTAAATCCCAAATTTAAAATGCTTGAAATTCGCTTAAATCTCTTAATTTTCCATTAATGGATTTAACCTAAACTTTGATCAAAGTTATTCAAACTCATGAGATTTTCTCAAAACTTATTTGTATTCTCATTTATGTTCTCATATATATATGAAATATAAATATAAATCAATCAAATCCAAGTCAAAAATTAAATTTCAAATTAAAAATTCTCTTAAATCCTTTAAATTCCCTTTAATGGAATTAATCTAAATAATGATTAAACTCTTTCAAATTCTTAAAATTTTCTCATGATCAATTTATATTCTCATTTATATTCACATATATAAATGAAATATAAATTCAAACAATCAAAACCAACTCCAAAAATCAAACTCAAATACACTCAAAATCAAATCTAAGCCTTTCAAGCTAAAATCTTGAACTTAGCCAAAATCAATTCAAATCAAGCCAAACTCTTGATTTTCTCTCATGGTTCAATCAATATTACAATCATGAGCTCATATATAAATCCAAACCTCAATCAAACAATCAAAACCCAAATCAAAAATCAAACCCAAGACCCCTTCATATTCTTCCTTCGAATATGAAATTTTCAAATGGATCAAAACCCATTTGACTTCAAACCACTTGTAAATGGATTTATATTTCAATCATAAATCTATATACAAGATCAATCAACTTCAAATCAAGCTTTGACCATGCCATTTGACCCACTTAGGCTCACTTGACCCAAAGTGACCTAAAGTACCCTTATGAGCCAACTTTTGATCCAAACCAAATTGGATTAAATCAAACTCATATATCCCTCTCATCATGATCAATAATTATCATGAGATGATCAATCAATCAAATTGGGTCAAACCAAGTCAAACCTAAGGGTTGACCAAGTCAACACTTAACCTAAAATGAAACCTTACATAGCCAAAATCCACCATAGGCCAAATTGATTGAAACCATTGATCTAAGTTCACTCATGACCTATGTTTGAACTTGACCAAGCCAACATTTGAGCCTAACATAGCCCAATTGGCCCACTTGACCCAAGTTGACCCATTTTGACCTAAAGGGTAAAATATGTCAAAACTTGATCTAAGCCAAATTGATTGAAACCAATGGGTCAAGTCCATTCCAAATCACTTGTGGAACTTGACCAAAGCCTCAATTGGCCAACTAAACCCAACCTAGCCCAATTGACCTTAGACCCAACATGACCTAAAGGGGTCATGTTGAGCCAAAATTGAACTTAACCCAAATTGATTGGAAACAAAGATACCAATCCACTCCATATGACTAACCAAACCTAAACCTACCCTTGACCTAACCCAAATAGGTCAAATGGGTCAAATAGGTCAACTTGACCCATTTGACCTAAATGAGTCATATGAGCCAAAACTGAATCTATACCAAATTGAACCAAACCAAAGGCACCAACACATTTCAAATGGTCATATGAACTTGACCCAACCCTTAGTTTGACCCAATTTGACCTATTGGTCAACTTGACCAAAGTTGACCCATTTTGACCTAAATGGGTCAACATTAGCCAAACCCTATCAAATAGATTCCAAATCCAATGAAACTTATCCAAACCTATT
Organism: Cymbidium sinense; assembly: GCA_021442155.1. Lineage (NCBI taxonomy): Eukaryota > Viridiplantae > Streptophyta > Magnoliopsida > Asparagales > Orchidaceae > Cymbidium > Cymbidium sinense. Next base: position 137,022,191 of record CM038222.1, read on the forward strand.
TTCTCAACATACCAACATACCCAAAGTGAAAAAAAATAGAAAAATCACCATTTTACCCTTAGGCCATAGAACAAATTTTGGTCTAGCCCATGGGTATTTTGGTCATACCCCCATCACAATCACTTGAGGCTTTCCTAAAAGATTAAGGGGACTTAGTGATGAGTGGTGTGCCCAACCCAATGGGTTTTAGTCAACCCATTTGACCCATGGAGCAAACCCGACCCTTAGCCTTGAAATTCAATTTTTCAAATTCCCTCTTATGCTCAATCCAAGCACATGGGGAGTTGGCATTCCACTCCTCTGGACAAACCAACCATGTGCAATGATCTAACAGCCTAAACGGCTCACTCCATATGGTCAATTAGATCAAAATAGCAACTAATGGGTCGACCATCTGATTGCCATAGGGGGAGATATACTCCCCCCTAATTCACTGAAATCTCACTTCACTCTTGATCGATTGGAGCTTAGGAATCCTTAGCAACCACCTCAGAGCTTTCCCAAGGTCCCTAGAGAGGATTTGGATTCTTCATTCTTCAGTTTTAACTGTGCAAAATAGGGGAGGTCCATTGAAGAGCCAACTTTTTCTACAATTGATCCCATCCAAATTCCTTCTACACTCATCATCTAAGGACCAAGTTGAGCTTGCCCAAGCATCCATTTGAGTTCCCACAGCAAGGAGAGCCTCAATTGGATCAAAGCTATAAGGGAGATCAAGTGGTGTTGGTCCATAGGAAGATCCACTCAACCCCAAGGCTTTAAACTTTCAACAGGGCTTCGTCTCCACTAGACAAAGCTACCTCATCAATCTCGAGCACCGGTGATCACCTCCGACGAGGTATGTGATTTTTTGACCACTTAGCTTGATAGGTGTTGGTTCTTTGTGAAAATAATTTTCATTGCATGTGAAATCCACCATTGGATTGGCCGCACTATTCCTCTAGATGGTGTGGGTTGAGTCTTGAATGATTCTATGCTAGATCGAGCTCAAATCTCCCCTTGGATCATGGATGGTCTCCATTCATCCTCAGTGAATAACTTGGCCCATCTCAGCCGTCCATTTGTGCATTTTAGATGGGCGGCTAAAATTATTAGGCACGTTTTATAAATCATTTATCCGAAATGAGATCACCGTCCAACCTTGATCTTTACGATATTCGCCACCCCTGATGTGATATTTAAGTGGGTGGCTCATGACGTGACACATGTAAAGCACACTAACCTCCATCGCCATGCGTCACACCCTGAGCCGGTATTAAGTAGAGATTAGTTAGAGATTTTAATTAATTCATAATTAATTTAAAAATCTTCTAAAAATCATAACTCCTTTAATAAAATTTAGAAAAATAAAAGGAAAAATTTTATAGATATATAATTTTATATAAAATAGTTTAAAAATTATTTTAATGGATTTTAAATTCCCCTTTTCTCTGAATTTGAGTTTCTTTGGGAATTCTAATTAGCTAATTATTATTTTAGGGGATGACCTCTACCTCTACTAATTTTCTTGAGATTTATTGAGGTCTTAATTTGGGAAATTGCTATTTCATTCCCTAATTATCCCTTTTATGTAATTAAGAATAATTAAGATGTGATTGGTGGATTTAACCTTTGATTAAGTTTGATTAAGGTTAGATCTAGTGAGTAGGGGTTTTATAGAATAATTTTTGGGTATTTCCCTAAGCTATTCCCTAAACCCCTCCTTCTTTCCTTAATCCCCTCTTAATTAAGGGTTAATTTATTAATTATCCCTTTAAATAATTTTCAAAAATCCTAAAAAGTTTCAGAACTTAATTAATCTATCTCGGGTAGATGCTTAGGTGTTTAATATCCTAAGTCTAATTAAGGAAGTTAAAACACCTTTCATAAGAATGAAAGAGTGTTTTAAAAGTACTTAAAGTAAACCCCTTAGCTTAATTAACTTTTAATTATGAGTCAAATTGCATTAGGCCTTTTCATTATTAGGTGCATTGCAAATTTAAATACCTTGTGGGTTTTACGTCATCTCATTAGCTCATAATTACTTTGTTAATTTTTCTAAGGTGGAGTAGGTAAGGGTTAATTAAGCTACTTAATTCATACTCTAACCTAATCAATGCTTAAAAATGGATTTAATTATCTAAAAATTAAATGAAAAATACAAAAAACATGTGGGAATGGATTAGGGACAGCAAACTCATCTCACCTTTTCAAAATTAAATCAAACTCTAAATTAAACAAAAATTATTTTGAAATTCACTTTGATTTATTCTAAATTTTCTTATTCTTTAAGAATGTCTTTAAGATTTTAAGTAAAGTGAGTTTGTTTACATGCTTCCATTGCCTTAGATCTTTCCCAACATGTTAAGTTGTATGTCATGTGATTCATGCATTCATAATTTCATGTTTCAAAATTTTAAAATGAAATTATTTACTTTATGTCAAATGTGCATGTGTTGGCTAAAGTAAAATATGAGTGGCTATTATCACTACTAAATCCAAAGTATTTTCAAAACATATAAATGAAACATTAAATCTAAAAGTGTGCTATTCTTATACTTTAATTATAAGCTTGCATTTGATAGATTATAAAGTAATGTTTGGTGTAGCCTTGCCTTTCTTTCTTATGTTAGCATTATTTTGAATTGGAGTTGGTAAGATGTAGGGTTCATTTGAAAAGAACCCAAAACTTACTTAATTCCAAACCCTATTCATCCCTATGCTCTCACTTAAGAAGGGTTTCCTATACTTATATGATTAAATTGCTTAAACAAAAATGAAACTATTAAATAACTTTTGCATATTCCTTCTTCATTTCATTTCTTCTATATGCATATTTGTACTTAAGAAAAGCGGTATATTAATCTGGACAACCCCAAGATTGCGAGGCTTTAAGTAGCCATAAGTAGGTCTTGTACCTTACACCGTTAACAATCCAGACTCACTTATGCCTTTCTTACTTTCATGCATGTATGTGAAATTTTGGATAAGAAAATCTTTTCTACTTAAGAAAATCATGCATATTCAACTTCTAAATTTTCTTAAATGATTACTTAGCATGCATCATAAAGTGTGTTAACTATTCTCATTTGCATGTATAGATATGCTTAGGGTCCATCCATATGCATGTTATATATGTTGGGAAAGAAATGAAGTAATGTGTGTTATGTGAATTTTGATTCATTTTATTTAATCTTAAAATGCCTTTCTTTTTGAATAGGTTTGTTTAGAGTTTATCTAAACTTAGGATTGATTAAAATATGTAATCAAAACATTCACCTAAATGAAATTAAAATGTGAACTTACCTTAGAAATTACTTAGATTAGGAAGGAAAGAGAAGTTCCTTCTTTCCCTCTCTATATAACTTAGTAATTAATTGTAGGTTTCACTCAAATCAAATTAAAACATGAAATAAAAATAACCCAAAATACTTAAACAACTTAAATGAAACCCTCCTCTAAGTTGAACATGTTCGTCACACTTGCAAAACTTGAACCTAAAGTCCTAAGCTAAGCATACCACACAAACCTTCAAAGCACACACATTAGCCTAAGTCACCACTTCTAGCTTTAGGTTAGGTCGGTGCATGGTTTGATGTTATATTTTGTTTTGTGATAAATATTTTAGACTGGATGTTAGGGTGTATGCTCATAGAATGAATGGTAGGACATGCTTAGTCTAACTATTTTTTTCTATAAGGGATTGTACTAAAGGGGCGTTATCACAAATAAAAATATAAATGCTTCTTGCTTGTAGGTGCTTATATCCCTTCGCATAATCCATAGGCCAGGTGGACTTAGTCACCCAAGTGTGGGGTGATAAGTCCAATATACATGCTTGGAATTTGTGTGGTATGATTTGACTAACCTTTATTTTGCAGGTGTTAGTTAGATTTATACTTTTCCTTTTCATGTAAAAAATTTGTATATTTAGAATTTTGGAATGATTTATTATGGGGGATTAAGATGAGCATTGGTCATAAGATCCCATCTTATGCACCATGTGAAGCCTTGTAGCACCTACCATCCAACCATTCAAAGGAATAACCAAAAAAAGAAAGAAGAAAACAAGATGAAAGAAAGAAGAATAAAGCTTGAAGACCCCCCATAACAATGAATTCTTTTGCTTAAATTGTAATTTAATTCATTTGTAATCCTAGCTGTATAAGGGTAAAGCTCCACAACATTTGATTTTTTGGTTTGGGGTGGTGCCACACAACGACCATTTATTCTTTTTGCGATTAGCTTTATAAATTGATTGATGATTTATTTAGCTTTTGCATTAAGTGGCATACTTTTCCTAGTTTCTTCCTTGCTTTATGTATGGCTTGGATGTGGATTAGGCTCTTTAGAGAAAAATAAATCTTTTACCTAACTTAATAATTCAAACTAAAACTAAATAACTCATAACCTCATCTAAAGCTTAGGATTAAAATCAAGATAAAAGAATTAGCAACCCCTTAGCTGGATGAGCATTTATTTATAATATCATGCACAAATGCATCTTATTTCACTCTTGATTAGAGGGCTTCCACCTTTTCCATAGAACCCAGCTTGACCTTTGAGGACCATGATGGAAACTTACCTCCTTCCTTTTCATTAATTTTGGCCAATAATTTGATTTCTCATGCATTAGTCATAAAAATCCTATTAGCCTGAGTCAAAATTGATTGTCCAAAAATAAAAATAAAATGAAATTTGAAATGCATTAGATTTAGGTCATTTGAAGCATGTCCCTTTACATTATCTAATCTCTTTAGGGAGTGAGTCTAAGGACTCAGTCTCTTTCTTAAAAATAGCCTAGTTATCTTGCATAAGCATAAAGACTTGCCTATGTGTATTTAAAATCGTAGGAGGACTTAGTTGGCGGCCACCCCTAGGCAGTTGTAAGTCCAAGCTATTGGGTGGTTTGTCCTTTCTTGTGAAGGCAAACCAATTACCCATTTTCACCTTAGATTTAGGTTGTGCTTCCCACCCTCAAAGCTCCCCTAGATTTAGGTTCCAGGTCCTTTATGGGGCCATACATAATTCCCACCCTTAGGCCTCTTAGGTATTTCCTTAATCTTGTGTTAAGGAATCCTAAGTCCTAAAATTCTAATAAAAAATATAACTCAAACAAGCTAAATCAATTTCTAAAATGTGAAGCCTAATTTTAGGATAGTTTGAGATGCTCGCTTGGTTTCCTAGTAACGTGAGCATCTCCTGCTTATTTCTCATTTTTGCTTCGGTAATAACTCCCTCTTTTGATCAATCCCATTTGACCCCCTCAAACATAAACCAATTGATCGATAGTTCTTCCTATTGAAATATTCAAAGATAATGATCATTTACCTTAATCGAGAGTTTTCCTAAGGGATCCCATCCCTTAGGATGTAATTAATTATGGGGGCTTTCCCCTTTAGGGGACTTAATGAACCAGGTTTAAAATAAACCTTGCTTTACTTTTCCATATAAAACAGGGAAAGAATCTCTAGTACATATGCAAACCCATCATTCTTAGGAGTCCTTATTGAGGTGATTGGTTCCATTAAAGGGTAGTGACTTCTGTCTTTTGAGATTGTACACTATACCTTGTTGTCGCATCTGATCACCTGAATAAGTACATCTGTGAACTTGCATGGCATCTTACCAAGATGAATTTTTGTAAGGGTTCCTCTTTCTTTTCTCCCCATTGATTTGAAAGGTGACTCCCTCATAAAAATTTTTCACCACATATACAGAAGTCAAGTTTTATGTAATCGATGCTGATACATCATTTAGAGCTCTTTTGGGTCGACCATGGCTTCATTAGTATGACATGGTCTCATGAACTATGCATCAATGTATGAAGTACCTAAGAGATGGAGAAGAGTTCAAAATTCCAGACAACCTACAACCATTCTCCGTCCATGAAGCAAAGATTTGTGAAGATATAAAATACTTCATCCCTAAAGAGCCTAAGACAACTAAGCCTCTTGGAGTAGTAGCATCCACTTCAGGAACTAAAAAGCAACTTCACAAAGTGAAAGAGCAGAAGCAAAGATGAAGAAAGAAGGCAATGTCGAATCTCCCTAAATCACTTGATTCTACATCTAAATCAAGAAGATCAGTTCCTCATTTGGGAAGTGACGCATAAGAAGAAGATGATAATTTTGTTAAACCCAAGAGAATGTATAAGCTTTCAGGAAAGGCAAAGTATGAAATTAATGATTCTGATTTGGACTATGATTTTGAATCTACTAATGAAATAAGAGTTCAGATGGTCTTATCAAAAAGGATAGCTCACTTGGCAAAGTTAGATGACTCACTCAAAATTATACCCATCCCTCAGCGGTGCTTCAAAGAAATCACTCCGTTGGAGGTTCATAACATTGAAGAATTGATAACATTTTATGTGTCGCCGTTGACTGAGAGTGGTGTAACAGGAAATCTATTTTATAAATCTGAAGAGTCTCAGCCTCATAATTTTGATCAGCCTACTCAATATAAAAATTCTAATGAGATAGTGCCAACAACAATACCAATATACTATCCATAAAAATTATGAAGAATGATGCATAAGCTTAGAATTTATATTAGGACTACCAAATATACAACTCAAATCTTTTAAAAAATGTGGAGCCAAAGAAGTTCTCAAGCATCATGAAGAAGTGATAAGTTTATCATTAAAGGTCTTGGGTTTATCCATAAATCTCATCAAAATAATGTCGGTTATAATATAATAGAAGCTGAGATCGAGACTAATTATGATGAAGAAGATGATCTCTATAAAATTCTTCTCACAAATGATGAAGAAGTAGAAGCCAAGCCTGCACCTGAAGAACTCAAACATGGTGGACAAATAGCTACTATGGATGAACTCAAAGAAATCAACCTAGGAGCTCAAGATGATCCCCGTCCAACTTTCATCAGTGCCCTTCTACCTGATGAGAAAGTTGAAGAGCTAAACATGCTACTTTATGAATTCAAGGATTGCTTCGCTCAGACATATTTAGAAATTCCAGGCTTATCCCCTGATATAGTAGTTCACAAACTAGCTATTAAATCAGTTGTGATGCCTATTAAGCAAGCTCCTCGGCGAAGGAGATTAGAGATTGAAGAACAGATAATTGTAAAAACTAAGAAGCTGGTTGAAGCAGGCTTCCTCTGGGAGGAAAAGTATGCATATTGGATAGCCAACATTGTCCCAGTTAGGAAGAAGAGCAGCCAAATCTATCTCTGCATTGACTTTCGAGACCTAAATAAGGCATGTCCAAAAGATGACTTTTAGCTTCCAATATTCGAACTACTAGTAGAAAAATACTTCCAACTATGATATATTCTCATTTATGGATGAATCATCGAAATATAATCAAATCAAGATGACGTCTGAAGATGAAAGACATACATCATTTAGAACACCTATTGACATCTATTGCTACACAGTCATGCCTTTGGCTTGAAGAATGCTAGAGCTACATACCAAAGATCCATGATACGTATTTTTGATGAGTTGATTCACTAGAAGGTGAAATATTATGTTGATGATTTGGTGGTGAAGAGCTTAAATCGCAAAAATCACTTTGAAGACTTGAGAATTATATTGGAGAGAATCAGAAAATATGATCTCAAGATGAATCCTCTAAAATTTGCATTTGGGGTATCCTCCAAAAAATTCCTTAGGTATATTGTACGTCACAGAGGAATTGAAATTGATCTTGCTAAAATCAAGGCAATTATGGAGATGCCTCCACCAAAGAGTTTGCGTCAGCTTCATTCTTTACAAGGATAGCTTGCATTCATCCGTCGATTTATATCTAACCTATCAAGATGCTGTCAACCATTTGCAAGGTTAATGAAGAGGGATACTCCATTCAAGTGAGACAAGGAGTGCCAAGAAGCCTTCAATAGCATTAAAAGCTACCTGCTAAATCCACCAATCCTTGCCTACTCTCAAAGCCTCATTCTATACAAATGCATTAGAAAAGTCCCTTGGAGTATTATTGGCACAACACAATGAAGAAAGCAAAGAGAATGCTCTTTATTATATCAGTCAGAGATTAATATGAGCAAAAATGAGATACTCTCCGATAGAGAAGCACTGCTTGGTATTGATCTTTGCAGTCCAAAAGCTCCATCATTATATGTTATCTCACAAGATTACCCTTATCTCAAGGATCGATCCGCTGAAGTACTTGATGATAAGTCCAGCGTTGATAGGTTGCTTGGCAAGATGGGCAGTATTGCTTTTACAATTTGATATCACATATGTTCCATAGAAAGTAGTGAAGGGACAAGTCTTAATAAATTTTATAGTTACACATTCCATCCCTATGGACTCTTCTCTTAATGATGATTTGCCCGATGAGTAAATTATGCTCATTCATGATAGAGAAAAAAAATTACAAATTTGAGAAATGTACTTTGACGGAGCCTCATCGATCAAATAAGTCAAAACTCTAAATTTCCCAAGGGCAAGAGCAGGAATCAGCATCATCTTCATAACACCAGAAGGAGGGATAATGAGATGATCATATGGGTTGATCGAGCCAAGAACTAATAATGAAGCATTAATGGTAGGTCTTGAAGAAGCTATTTTCATAGGCATTCAAAACTTGCATATTTTCGGTGATTCTCAACTTATTATAAATCAAGTACTTGGCATCTACAAAATCAATAAGCTTGAGTTAGCTTTCTATCATAAGCGAGTTCTCGAACTCATGAAGTAGATACCAAATATCATATTAACTTTAGTCTCTCGATCCAAGAATAGTAAAGTCGATTGCTTAGCAAAATTAGCTAAGGAGATGACAAGTATGAATGATGATTATGTCATGATCGGCATATTTACTTGATGAGTTCTAAAGCTAACAAAGTATCAATCCCTACAAGTAGAGGGGTTATCAAATTTGACACAGCAGGATGAGACTTAGGTTGCTCCTCATACTCCCTAAAATCAATAAGGAGTTATACCAAGAAGAGCTAAGAATAATATTACCTCAAAAAAGTAGTGTGAAGCTTTTATTGTAGAAGAGACACATGATTAGTGGTAACCTTTCATTAATTACTTTAAAGAAGGTAAATTACCAAGTAATAAATCACTGACAGCTCAAATCAAAAAGAGAATGTTGCACTATGCTTTCATCAACAACACTTTTTATCATAGATCCTTTGAACAAATGTGGCTACAATATCTAAATACAGATGAAGGCACCAAAGTGATGGTTAAAGTTCATGAGGAGCAAATTGAAGTTCATGAGGAGAATGATATTACCTTAGAAAAGTAGTGTGAAGCTTTTATTATTGAAGAGACACATGATTAGTGGTAACCTTTCATTGATTATTTTAAAGAAGGTAAATTACCAAGTAATAAATCACTGACAGCTCAAATCGAGAAGAGAATGTTGCGCTATGCTTTCGTCAACAATACTTTTTATCATAGATCCTTTGAACAAATGTGGCTACGATATCTAAATATAGATGAAGGCACCAAAGTGATGGTTGAAGTTCATGAGGAACTTTGTGGTGCACATCCCAGTCCTGATGACAAGAAAGATCAAAAGGATGCTATTGGCCATCTATGGTGATCAGACAATCATGCTAAGAGGAGTCATGAATGTCAAGTACATGGGATATATAATCCAACAATCTCCAAATCCACTACACCTAACAATAGCATCTTAGCCATTCAAATGCTGGGGCATAGATGTAATTGGACCAATTGATCCACTGTCATCAGCTGGACACCGCTTCATCCCAGCATCGATTGATTATTTCTCTAAGTAAGCTGAAGCTACCCTCATTTAAAGAAGTTAATGCTGATCGAGTGATCAACTTCTTCACGCATAATATGGTTTATAGATTTGGAGTGTTGCGTCGAATAATTTATGATAATGGCACATCTTTCAAAGTACAAAGATTTATAAATTCATCAATCGACATAAAATTGATTGGAAATACTTTTCAATATACAATTCAAGAGCAAATGGTTTGGCAGAAGCCTTCAACAAGACATTGGTCAAACTGCTCAAGAAGATCCTTACTAAAATAGAAGAGAATGGTTTACCAAACTAATAGAGGCACTATGGACGTACCGAACCACCTACAAGATGCCAGCTAAAGCCACTCCTTTTTCATTGGTATTTAGAACTGAAGCAGTGCTGACCTCACTTTTGGAGTGAGCTCTCAATCTCCTCTTTTAAACTTAGGACTCTTCTAGACACTAAGAACTCCTTAGTCATAAGATAGTTCTAGTGATTAGGTGAAAGCTTAACCTAAGTCTAAAGACTTAGAAGAGTTAATCAGAGGATTAAGCGATATCTTAAGACTTAAGGAAATCAGCTATCCTATAGCCTAAACCCAATCTTGATATACTTTCTCAAATCAAACCCAGATTCAAATCTCAAACCAAACCTCAAATTCAAATCCAACTTCTAAATCCATCTACCAAATTTGACTCTAAATGATTGAAACCCAAAATCAAGTTCAAATCCCAAGACCCTTCCTAAGCCATATGAACCACATTCATAAGCTTAGCCAAAACTCCCTTTATATCAAATCAAACTCAATTGATTTCTTTATAAATCAATTGTTCCTTCATTTATATTCACAAATATAAATGAAATCCAAATTCAAATGAACAAAACTATATCCAAAATTAAATTCAAATCCAATCTAAGCCCTTTGAGCCAATTCTTTGGACTTAGCTAAATTTGACCCAGATCAAGTCAAAATCAATGGATTTTCTCTTGAATCAATCATTCATTTAATTATCTACCCAAATATAAATGAAACTTACAATCATCAAATCAAATTGAAGCCAACCCAAGTCAAACCCAACCTAGCCCTTTTGACTTGAAAATTTCAAATGAGCCAAAATCCCTTAGACTCTAAATTGATTGTCGTTGAATTTATATTTCAATCTAGAGCTCATATATAAGTTCAACTAATCAATAAAACCAAATTGACCCACTTAGGTCCACTTGACCTAAAGTGACCTAAAGGACCCATTTGAGCTAACTTCCAATCCAACCCAAGTTGGATTGAACCAAGCTCTCCAAAACCTTCAACCATGATTGTTGATCACCCTAGGATGATCAATTGCAATCAATTGGGTCAAACCAAGTCAACTTAGTCATTTGACCAAGTCAACCCTTAGCCCAAATGAACTAAAATTAGCCAAAACACATCCTACATCAAATTGATTGAAATCAATAATTTGAATCAACCCAAAAATAATATTTAAATATGACTTGACCACCAATTGAGCCAAACGAAGCCCAATTGGCCATTCGATCAAAGTTGACCCAAATTGGTCATTCAATCCAAGTTGACCCAAATTGGCCTAAAGAAACAAATTGGGTTAACTCATGATCTAACCCAAATTGATTACAACCAATGGCTCGCGTTCATTCCAAATTAATTATTGAACTTGACCAAAGCCATATTTAAACCCAATTTGATCAATCGAGCCCAATTGAGCCATTTAGCCCAAATTGGCTTAAAGGGTCAATTTGGTTTAAATCTAAATTAAATCCAAATTGATTTAAACTAAAGACTACATTCATCTTCAATTAGCCAATTGAACAAGAATCAACCCATAACCCAAGCTAATTTGGCCAATTTTGGTCAAATTGGTCTACTTGACCCATTTGACCCATTTGATTTCAAATGAGCCAAAATCAATTTTAAGCCAAATTAAATCAAATTGATCATACCAAAACTCTTCAAATTATTATTTGAACCTAACCTAAGCCTTGGTTTGACCCAATTTGATCAATTGGTCAACCTAACCTAATATGACCCAAATTAAGCAAAATTCCTTGAAACTAAGCAATGACCCATTGGGGACTGATCAAACCATACCCAAACCCATTTGGGATCAGTCCAAAATTAACCCAACTCAATTAAATCCCTCATGGATCCTCCCTCACATAGGATTTTGCCCAACTTCATTTAATTCTCCCCTTTACATGCATTTAACAACCTCCCCTCCCCCCCCTATGACATTTAATGGAGCTGAACATATGGCAGCAAGAGAGGACTTTGGAGAAAAAATCCAAAGTCATCAATCAATCCATCATCCATCCCAACCATCCCAAGAAAAAGGACAACACTTTGGAGCCAAAAAATTCAAAAAAGGTGGATTTTTGGCCACTATTAAATGAGGGGAAATGAGGTTTCATTCCTCTTCCTCCTATCACTATTCAGCCCCCAACAGCTCCCCAAAACAAACACCAAAATTGGGTTGATTTCAGAGAGAAAATGGCAAGCATCAGAGGATACATCATTCTGAAGTAAAGGCGAAGATCCAAGCTCATTCTAAGGCCTCTTCCCCCAGTCAACAGCGTGCTCGGGTCATCACCGCCACCGGAAATTATCCCTGGTGAGGTAACTTTCAAAAAAACCATAGCCAGCCTTAGGATCCTTCATTTGTGATGATTATTTGCATGATTTTAGGAATTTATCCTAGATAATCCAGCATTTTATATTTTATATCATTCCACTTAGAAAATATAAGGTTTTAGGTATGAATCAATGCAAAAAAGAGTCCATTTGCATAAGTTTTCATTAGATTTCTCATTTTTTCATAAATACCTTTGGTTTTCACTGTTCCCATGATCGGCTACCAACAGCTGTCCGATCTCATGGTTCATAGGATCAAACGGATCACATTGATTGCGATCCGGCCTTCGACACGGATGATTACCGGCCGACCGCAGCTTTGACGGCCGGATCATGATCGATCACGCACGATTCGATGATGGACGTCGATCATGCGTCCGGATCAAACCGTGTGTTGCGATCTCACTATGCACCGTGTTTTCCCGCTCACTATGCTGACGCGGCACCGCACGCCAATCGCCCGACACCACGTGGCATGAGAGTGCCATGCGGCGCTGCACGTCTAATCGCGTGGCGCCATTGGTGCCGCGTTGTCATGTCAGCATAAATAGAAAAAATCAATTTTTTCTGATTTTAAAAATTACTTAAATCATTTGAAACTTCAAAAATTCATAAAAAATAAAATTCCTAACCAAAAATTGCAAACAAGGGCTCGTTGGATTCATCTTTTCAAAAGGTATCCAACAAACCCAAAATCTCCAGATTTCACTAAATTGTTTGAGCTTAATTTAGGTTTTAGTAAGAATAAAGTTTCATTAATTACTCAAAAATATAAGTCGGATAGAGTTGAAATTTTTAGAGATCGAAATTAAAGTTAAAGCACACATATGATAAAAATCTCAAGTAAAAAAAGACTTATGGATTTGGACAAATTAAATTTTGAAGTTCAGATTGTCTATTTTAATAAAATAAATCAAAATGAAATTCATAATAATCTAAATAATAAATTAAAATCAAAAATGAAATAACACTTAAGCAATCATTAATCAAACCTCAAATCAGATAAATATCATATAATCCTCATAGAAAATTAAATTAAATTTGTTTAAACCTATTTAAATTAATAAAACTCAATTAAATGATTAAGTCTTTAATCAAACTTAAAATTAAACAAATCTTGGAAACTTTAACATGGGTTAGACTAGTATAACTAAACCTACACTAAGCATGAAATCTTAATCATGTGAAACTACTTAATAAATATAAATAAATTGAAACTAATTAATCATTAAGCGAACTAAAAAGTTAAATTAATTATAAATCCAATACATCATAATCGCTTAATATTAATCAAACCAAACCAAGCTAAATGAAGCTAAAGTGAACTTAATTAATTTAATAAATCCATTTGGAATAAGAGAGTTACTCAACCATTAAATATTTCAACCTAATAACTAAAACATGTTAATGAAATTAAATAAACAAAATAAATGAATCAAATCAAATAAAACTCTAATCATAAATAATCAAGCTTAATAAAATAAAATTCAATTAAAATTCAATTAATGGTAATAACAATAATCCTTTAATCAAATCAAACTTAAGTAAAAACACTTAACTAAATCAAAACTTACATGTGAGAAATTAAGTCATTAATTAAATAAATCTTGATTAATCCAATAAAATTTAATTATTTTAATCAAGCCAAATTAATCAAACATCTAATTAATGCAAACGTAATGAATTAATTTTTCATCTTAATGAATCAAATTAATTTAAATAAGTTACATTAAAGCTAACTCTTAAATTAAGCTTAAATCAAACAACTAATTAAATTTAATAATTAATCACACCCCTCAAGTAAACTAAGTTAATCAAATTGATCATATTAAATCTAAGCTTAATCAAACATAAATGTAATTAATTATCAATCAAATCCTAAAATAATAAATCATAAATTAATTACACATTAATCAAAATATAAAACCAAATTAAAAATTAAATAAATATTTATTTAATTTAATAATTAACTTAAATACACTTAATTAACAATTACTCTTAAGCTAATCAATAAACACCTAATTAATGCAAACTTAATGAATTAATCCATCATCTTAATAAACCAAATTATTTTTTTAAATCAATTTCAAATCTAACACTTAATTAATCTACTAATTAACTTGATCACACATCTTAAATAAGTTAATTAAGTCACTCAAATTAATCATATTAAACTTAAACTTAATCAAACATAAATGCAATTAAATACTAATCAAAATCTAAATTAAACCTAAATTATTAAGTCATTAATTACACCATTAATCTAAACAAATATGAAATCAAATTGAAAATTAAATAAATCTTTATAATTAATATAAATACACTTCTTAATTAAACTAATTATATAATCACATTGAACCTAAGCAAACCCATAGACTAATAAAGCTAATGAAATCAAATTAAATAAAATTGAATTAAATTAGAATGACTCTCATCAATTTAATATGTAATCAAATCAAATAACCTACTTAAAAAAGATAAGGTAACTAACTATCCAATGTATGAAATCAATTTACAAACCAAACTTTGATAAACATGACAAATGGATGAGATTAAAAATAAAATCCTAATTACAAAGAATCAAACTCAATTAAAATCAAAATAAAATCTCAATTAATCTAATCCAATCAAACTACAAATAAATGAACCATGATAAACATAAAATTAAATCACATAACTATAATCAAAGAAAATAATTAGATATTAATTTAAAAGGATATTGAATTATCAAGATTTAATTAAACCAAAACATCTAATCTAAAATTAATCAATAAAAACACATGAATTTAAACAAACTTAAACTTCATTAGAGGTTAAGGATATTGAATTATCAGGATTTAATTAAACAAAAATATCTAATCTAAAATTAATCAATCAAAAATACATGGATTTAAACAAACTTAAACTTCATTAGATATTAAGGATATTGAATTATCAAGATTTAATTAGACCAAAATATCTAATCCAAAATCAATCAATCAAATACTTAAACGAAGTCAAATTCTAAATTCTAAATCAAATCAAATGAACTTCACAAATTCAAATGGGCTAATTAAGATATTTAAGGACCTTAGTTAGACTCTATAGGAGTTAGGATGTAGGATAGGGTGAGTTCTCTCTACAAATAGAATTCATTCTACTCTTCATTCTTGAAAATATAAACATCATTTTAACCAAATAAAAGTGAATAAAAATAAAAAATAAATCATTAAATCATTTAAATTGAAATCACCCAAAGGTAAAATTTAAACAAATTCAAACTCCAAATTGAAACTTAAACTAAAGAAGCCTAGTAAAGTCTTATCACACAAGCCTTAAGCACACACATTAGAATACTAACTCACCACTTCTAGTGCTAAGTTAGGGCATTGTATTTATGATGTTGTGTTTTATTTTATGATGTAATGTTTTAGATTGGATGTTAGGATGTATGTTTCGTAGACTGGATGTTAGGCCGTTATTATCCTAATCATATTTTCTATAGGAGATTGTGCTTAAGGGGTCGGTGTAATAAAAATATAAATGCTTTTGCTGTGCAGGTTGCTTAACCTCTAAGCATAATCCACGTTAGGACAAGTGGGCTTGGTTACCCATGTGTGGGGTGTTAAGTCTAAATTATTCATATAACTGCTTGGGTTGTATGGTGTGTTTAGCTAACATTTATTTTGCAGGTATAGCTAGATTTACTTTTTCTACTTTTAATGTAATTTTATATTAGGAATTAGGATTGGTGTTATGGGAGATTAGGATGAGCAGTGGCTAGAAGGTTTAGTCCCTGGGATACCTTGTGATACCTTTGGAGTAAATCAAATCAAAAGGAAGAGAAGGTAGAAATGAAGAAAAGAAGACCCCCATAGTATGTATTATTTTTATAATCCAGGTTGTATAAAGGTAGAGCTCGGCTACCCATCTTTTTTTTTTCTTTTTGGGGTGTACAGTGGAACCCGACCGCACTGCCCTCTTATTCTTTTATGATAGTTTATAAATGTTGTTTGTTGTTGTGTTTAGATTGTGCACTAGAATTGCATACTTTTCCTAATTTCTTCATGTTTGATGTTTGAATGTGTGGCCTGGATGTGGTAGGCTCTTAGGATAAAATTAAATTTTCTATCCCACTAACAACTCATAACTAGAATTTTAAAATAACTCATAACCTCACATAAAAGCTAAGGAATTAAATGAAGATAATAAAATTTTCAGCAACCCCTTAGCTGGATGAATGAATGTATAATATCATGCATGTCATATTCTTCCACTCTTATTAAGAGGGGGCTTTTATCTGTGCCAGAGAATAAAGGCTTAACCCGTGAGAGCCTTTGATAGAAGAACACCCCTTTCTCTCTTGATTTGGTTCATAATCAAGTTACATTTAGGCATACAGAATCCCATAGCCTGTGTCAAAATAAAGAGTCCAAAAGAATTAAATAAATTTGATAAAATTTGCATTAGATTAAGTCATGAATTCATACCACTCATGCTCTAGTCTCTTAGGAAGTGAGTTTTAAGGACTTAGTTTCTAAAATAAAAAATGCAAAGCAAAGCATTGACATGTATTTAAAGCATAGGAGAGTTAGTGCCACCCAGCATTATAAGTCCAAAAATCGTGGTTTATTCTCTCTTATGGAGGTAAACCATATACCCATTTTTTACCTTAGATTTAAGTGTATTTTAGCCCTCGTTAAAGCTCCCTAGATTCAATATGTGAGGTTGTTATTTTCCTTTGGGGCTACAAACATAAATCCTCATATTTTAGGCATTTCCAGAATCTTATATTATGGGATTATAAGTCCTAGTATTCTAATAAAATGTCAACTCAAATAATTAACTCTCTTCAATTTCAAAAATATAAAGCCCAATCATGTGATAGATTGGAATGCTCACTATGCTTCCTAGTATCATAAGCATTCCTTACTCATCTCCTTTGGCTTCCAAAATAAGTCTCTCCTTTTGATCTATCCCATTTGATTTTCTAAAATAGCCAATCCTCTCATAGTCTTAACCTTGAAATCTTTGGAGACCCTAATTGTCTACTTTAATCAAGAGTATTCTTAAGGAATTCTCATTCCTTAGGATGTAATTAACTATGGGGACTTACCTCCATAGAAAACTTAACAAACTCGGCTTAAAAAATAAACCCTACTTTACTTTTCCATGTAAAGTAGGAGAAAGATCTCTAGTATATTCAAAGACTCATCATGCCTTAGGAGTTCTTATTAGGCGATTAATTCCATTATAGGGTGGTGATTTCTATCTTTCAAGATAGTACATCATTCTTTAATATCGTACTCGATCACTTCAATAAGTACCCTCTAAGATCTATATAGTGTCCCACACACTCAAAAATAAACACCACAAGCAGTTCTTCCACTCGAAGTTGAGTTTCCTTCACTTTGAGTAGCCATCCAATACAATTTAACTGAAGATCAAAATGCTCGTCTGAGGATGGAGGAACTCTACGCGCTTGATGAAGTTAGATTGCAATCTCATCAAAATTTAGAGGTTTGTCGAGCGAAGATGTCCAGGGCTTTTGACCATACGGTGCAGCCTCGAACATTCTAGAAAGGAGAATTGGTCCCGGGTGAAGAAGACCATTATCCCCAATAAAATTTGGTGGAAAATTTGAGCCTAGTTGGGAGGGCCCTTTATTTTAGGTAAATATCATAATAAAGTACACATGACAAATATTATTACAATAGAAATTACAATACAGGGGATATTTTTTAGTATATCTATTTAGTTGGCATCATTTCTTAGATCCCTAAATAAATATACTACCTGATGAAAAAACTTTTGTGAAAATTCTTCTGTTACATAGGGGTCATTTTTATATATAGATGAAATCAATGTTACATGTCAAAACCTTCTTAAGAGCATATCAATTCAAATATTGATGTATTTTCTTAATTTATATCTTAAAAGTTCTTCTAAAAGCGCTTTAGAATTTCCCTACAAGATGGGGGCATTTTTTTAGTTTATGTCAAATTTATTCGAGTTGACGTCGTGTTATAAGACGAGATCCTTTGAATATATTCTGATTCAGGTTGACATCGAGCTTTACGTTGAAATCCCTGAATATACCCATAATTGTTACTGTTAAGTTATAGGTTCTTAAAAAGAATAAAATGAATACATTGGTATGCAGGAAGAGATAACCCTAAATGTCAAAAAAAAAATTCTCTCTAAGATTCGTCAAATGTCATAGATCAAGTCAGAAGGACTCCCAATTTTGGAAGCTTCAATCAACTGAGTTGGAAAAATATCAATATCTACATCCTAAAGTTTAGGACACGGATGGGTTCTAAAGGTCAAACTCAACAAGCCCACAAATGGCCGAGTTACTAAAGCTCTCCTCACTCAACAGGCTGCAAGAAAAGGCTGCAGTGAAAGAGCCCTCATTCGTTAGTCTGATGATAGAACCACCAACCCACTACAGCTTAAGTCGAAGACTCAAGTAGGTTCTAAAGGCCAAACTCAACAAGCCCAAATGTGGTTGAGTTGCTGACGCTCTCCTCACTCAACAAACCGTAAGAAAAGGCCATAGTGAAAGAGTATCTGCTCGTCAATCTAATGATGATAGATGTTCAACCTCAAACTGAATCTAGCTTAGTGTTTACAAACAACCAGAATCCAAGAGGTATTTCTACTTGATCGATAGACTAATATAATCTAAGAAAACTCTTAATTCAGAGCTGCCTCAAGTCAATCTTTATATTGCCTACAGAGTGATATTTCAATATATTCTCAAATGCTCTGATCAAGCTCAAAGCACAAATCAAAGCCAATCTCCTCATCAAGTCCGTCAAAGCTGAAAGCATAGGACTGAGGGAATAATTCCATGTTCACATAAAGCTGATGGCTGAACTAAATAAATTTTGTAGTTATTCAGTCTGTTAAAATACACATTGCTAGACTGATAATTCAACATAGACCTAATATAAGTCGGAAGGCCAGGTCATCTATATGTACCCTTCAATAGGTCTGTCAAGGCTGCAAGCATAGGACTTAGGATTTATATACACTTCCTGACAAGTCAATGTGGACAAATCAGGTCAATCCTTCATCAAGTCCGTCAAGCTTAAAGCTAGGACAAAAGGAATTTCAAATCCGACGAAGCACGGATAAACCAATTCCCCAGCAGAGCCTTTCATCAAAGCAAATAAACCAATTCTTCCATCAAACTTAACCAAGCACGAAGCTAAGGTTGGAGAAAACTCAAATCTATAATGACATAAAAGAAAGAGATCTTCAGTAAAGCCATTGAAGCAAAGAGTAGATAGTGTAAAAACTCTTATCTATCTGACAAGTCAATTCTAATAAATCAGTCAATCCCATCATTTAGCATGTCCTAAATAAGGCAGTATACTAATGATAAATCCTATCAAAGCTCCATAAGCTATTGCAATTGAAGCTGAAATGATCCAAGTTCTATGGCCAGGCCAAAAGGTCAAGCCAACAAATGTCACCATGCAATCACATTTGTTAGGGCATTTTGACTCTATATGTGTCATAAGTCGAAAGTCGAAGGCTAACGACTGAAAGTGATAAAATCTCTCAAAATGCACCAAATATCACTAAAATTAGTCAAAATGACCTCCAATTGATGAACGGACTTTGCCATCACATTCAGATCATCGAAATTGGTCAAAATACAAATATTGCATAATCTAAAGATCAACCATCAATCAAATAGCGGAAGGAAAATACAATGTCCAAATGACCTTCATTCATAAAATTGAGCATGTTATTAGCTTTGAAACATCAAAAACTATCAAATGAGACTATCCACGCTCAATTTGGATGAGTCTATGTAAATGTCGAATGATCAAAAGTGATAGCACACAAATCAATGTTGAAATGCACTAGACGTCACCAAAATCAACCCAAATGACCTCCGATCAATGAACGAATTTTTCCATTGCATTTAGAACATCAAAACTGGTCAAAATATAAATATAGCATAACTTGATGATCAACTGATCAAGCGATCGAGTCATCAACGCCCCAACATGCATATCGAGGTTAGGAGGCTTCGACGTAAACTAAACGATCTCCGTTCATGAAATTAATTGCGCCGTCAGCTTCAAAACATCAAAATCTATCAAGTATGACTGTTTGCACTCAATTCAGACAAGTCTACAAGAAAGTCAAGCTGTCGAAAATGATAATGCGCATTTTGAGATGAAATTGACCCAATTTGACACAAACTTGAACCAAATGACCTCTAAAATGTAAAGCATTATTAAATTAATAACCTTAAATGATATATATATATATATATATATATATATATATATATATATATATATATATATATATATATATATATATATATATATACATATATATAAAATTATCTAAATAAAATTTATATTAAAGTCAATTAAGCAATAAAAAAATATATTTAAAAGCCATAACCTAACCTAAATCTCCTCATCTTGAAATGATCAATGCCTTCTCCTCACGCTGTCTCCCTCACATGGCATGAACCCTTACCTGAGCCCAATCGCCCGCTCGATCTCCTTCTCATCAGAATAAGAGCATTCTTCCTTCTATGTATGAGTCTCCTCCAACTGATCCCTCCCACTTTCTTCCCTCCATTGAATAAAGCACAAACCTCAAACCCTCCTTTTCTCCAACATGTAAGTCTTTATTTCCTCTCTCATCCAATGAAGGGATCTTCTCTTGATTTTCCATTATCCTCCAACCACAAGCAAGAAGTAAGCCTTCTTCTTTTCTCCTTCTTATCTATTTTCCAAACTAAAAATTATTATCTCTTTTCTTCCTTCTTATTCTCACCAAACAGAAAATTCTTTATTTTTCCCTCATTTTCACCAAAATCAAATTTTTCCTCATTTCAATCCAAAATTCCACCATTTCTTCAATCTAGAATTTCCATTTTTCCTTTGTCACAACTAGAGAAACATCATTAGGTTCTTCTTTCAATTGATCACCATTTTGTACCCTTTAATTTTTTTGTCGAATAAGAAAAAACATCACATCAAGGTTCTTCTCTAGCTGCATTTCAGACCTTCCACTAATTCCTTTCAGAAAAAAAGAACACATGTGAGTTCAACTCTAGGCTTCTCACATTTTTGTCCCCTTTCAAGCTTTTCTCTTACCGCAACCAAAGAGTAACATCATCATTAGGCGGGTTCTTCTCTTGATCTCTGGCATCTTCAACTCCATCTCTTTGCCGTTCATTGCAACGCGCAGAAAAAATGAGTTAAAATATGTGTGATCAATATGTGATTGTGTATATTATGCTTGTATTTTTTTGCAGGTTCAAAGGCCTCATCGTACTCATTCAATAGATGAAAAATCAGTATGGTCACACACCACTCGATAAAGGAGAGTAATATTAGATGTCGCTCCCCTAGCCAAAAAAATACTATCGAAATTTAATTTCTTAATTTAGAAAAAGAAATGAATATATATATATATATATATATATATATATATATATATATATATATATATATATATATATATATATATATATATATATATATATATATATATATATATTGCATTGAATTTGTTTTCTTCGGTTTAACCCCATCATCATTGCATGATAATTTGTGGTGTCATAAGACACCACTCATTTCAAGGTGAAAGCCAAAACACTCCTAATGCCTCAATGAGATGATGATAGGATTTCATCAAATTTTTGAGACTTAAATTTAAAATTAATTGGATATTAAATTAATGGTGAAACATATAAGTCTTAAAATAAAATAAAATGAAAAGAGAATGAGTTCACATATAACTTAAAGCAATAATAGAGCATGGCGTGCTCAATAAACATTGTTACCCTATAAAAATAAAAATATACTAAGTGAAGGTGAATTTAGTCACTTAATTTATTGTTAAATGAATGCTTGACCTGTTGTTTAATATGTTCAAATAAATGAGGATACTCAAGTTAAATGCAAGTGAAACTTGATGTGGCAAATGCCAAGCTCATAAGAGACTTACAATAAATTTAAAATCTAGTTTTCAAATAAATATGGAGCTTGATGTGGAGTTAAGGAGGAATCTAGATTGGGTTTAATAGCTCTTATATGAATAGGGATGTGACTACGATGCTAGCCAATAAACATGAATATGACTAAAGCGGTAGACACTAAAGTTATTATAACTTATTCCAAGTGAATTAAAAATGATTTAAATTGAACACAATCAAGCTTGGAGAATGACGATGAAGCTTGATAATTTATTTACATTCTATAGTGAACTATAAGGGTTAATGGTTAATTAGTTAAGAAAAACTAATTGAATCTTATGGCTTATGTTCTATCATGTGTGAAAATGATTGAAATAGAATAAGCCAAATGCAAATATAACTTTGAATTCATGTTATACTTATGAGGAGGTTACATGAAGCTAAAATGTTAATTTTCAAATGAGATAGAGCTCAATTCAAACCCTAAAGTGAGATTCATAAAGAACGAGTCTTCTTATGTAATCCATATTTTGCAATGTCTAATTTAAAACAGATTTCTAAAGAAAGCTTCCATTGAACATAAAATTAGCACATATAAAATTTATTGAGTGCTATCTTCAGGTTAAGGTGAAAATCAAATGAATTTCAAAAGAGATTTTCACTAAAGATGAGCAACCTGTTAGCAAGTATAATTAATGCTCATAAAAGACTACAAGCCAAATAATAACTAAGAATTAGAAAATTTAATAATACATTTCACCACCGGATCTACAATTCTTTGTATAAGCAGACAAAATGTGACACTGAATTAAATAATGCACGAATGAAGGAATTTTCCTTCGATCCAAAAATAAAAGAAATTTCATTCTAATTATAATTTTTAATATCAATGATTTTATTAATTAGATGAAATTATCTAAGCTATAAATGCATGCATGTGCTCAGACATAGAGATTTAAAGTACAAATTTTAATATCTAAAAATACTGCACAGGCTAAATTGGAATCAATTAAATATTAATCTAAAAAATCTAATAAGATATTAGATCAATTTACAATGCCTTCTATGCCACCAGATTCACAACACTTTGTACAAGTGAATAGAAGACGTTAATTAAGACATTCTCAAATACACCCGCATGGGCCCTGACACTATGTTAAATGCTTAAATTTAAGTGTTTGAGTATGTATGGGTCGCTTAGTCTTAGACTGTAGTTAACAAAATCTAAAATCTATTATAAGAATTTCAACTTAGTGAAATATAGAGGCTAATTACATGTGATAGATAGATCCTGTTAGAGCTAAATAGAGTTGACAAGATCTAAAGTTCTTAAGTATATTCAATTCAATCAATTAACTATCTCGATAATGGCTGTGTTAAATGGTGATTTCAACCGGAGAGGATACATCCATCAAAATGCAATTCTAATTTTAAATCAAATTAACTCAAATTGAGTGGCAATATAAAAATTGTTTAAATAAAATTCAATCATTAAAAGCTTAAAGCAAAACTCAATATATCCGTCTTCCACAATTATTTATCGGGGGTGATACATTAAGAAAACTCTAGCTCACAAAAGAGCCAATGTCAAATTAAGTGTTCTTATATATTCACTCATAACTAATCTCATGCAAAGGATGTGATGTGTCCTCCGATCATTTTGGCCAGGCATAGATGAAACAGCTAATAGAGTCTCCTGACGGTGGTTAGCAAGAAGGCTCTATTATATTATGATCAGATCGTGATGTTCCCCAATGGCTTTACTTTGAGTTGTGAATCATAGGGTGCACTTGATAGGCAAAATCTCTATCAAAGGTAGACAAACCGCCTCCTTAGACAAACACCACCATAAGGATTTTGCAATAACTCATTGATAAGAATTATTCATGTTTGACTACCTCCTCAACTAAGTACTCAGGACCATGACACCGAGATGATGTTACCATGGGATCTAGATCGGACACGTCATCATTCTTCCCCAACCATCCGGTTTAAGCTAAAATGATGAATTTTATAATCTTAAATTCTAAAACTCTATATAATGCTATTATATGCTATGCATTAAACGACTTAACAACTAGCTTTAATCGAAAGTTCTCTCTCACTTATTGGGAGGGATAATTAACTATAGGGGCTTGCGCCTATAGGAAACATGAAACCAGATCTAAAGCCCTCTCAAAATGAGGGTGAAATCTCTGGGTAGTGTCTTATCTAATATTTCATCTACCTTCTGAAAATTACACTGACATTCTAAAATCAAACTCTCTTCAATTCAATATTGTCGAGAAGTCAGTGGCGAATTTTTGAAGCCCACATATTTCTTTATGATGAGACATTGGAAGCTTTCAATTCACTTCATGTGTTCAAGAGGCAAAGCTTATTAGTTAATTAAAACTTACACTATATTTTTTTTAAAATAATTTTATGAATTATATAATTAATGCTTATTAAATTTAACTTAGATTATTTAAACAAAATTGTTCCCAAATTTTTTTTATTATACACCTAAAAAGCGATTCTCAACTACACTAATTAGATAACATTATTTTGACACTCTATTGATGCTATTTAGTTGATTTTTTTTTTACTTAAACTTGCACACAATTTGCTCTATTTTTTAATTTTGCAAAAAATTCTTGAGTTAGTTTATTATTATTGTTTTTTTCAATACTTTTAGGTAGAACTCAAAGTTTTAATTTACTTAATAAACTCTTAAATGTCTTTTTCCAATTCTAATAAATATATTAGAATTATGTCAAATGATTGTCAAAGATTGCAAAATAATATGTAAAAAAATAAGATTGCATAGAAAATAAACCATATGGTTGCAAAATAATATGTAAAAAAAGATACAATCAATGAAAATGTATCATAACAATAAAATATTAAAAATTGCATGATTAAAGTTATCAATCAAATCAAAATATTTCTTAAATAAAAATTGAAAAAAAATATATATACGAGGAATAACATCACAAAAATTAGAGATATGGTACTTAAAAACCTAATAAAAGTAAAATTAGTTTTTCCCTATAACTCAAAATATCAAAAATATTCAAAAATGTACTTCTCTCTACTTTATGTCCATCTTCTCCACCCAATCTAAAAATAAATAAATGACTATTTTGATGAAGTGAACGAGAAATTTTAAATTTTTTATTATATTAGTAATTTAATTTCATAATCATAATTAGGTGAACAAATTTAGGTAAAAGTTCAAAAATAGCATTAGGGAGTATTTACATACACATAGGGGTATTTACTCTAAAATATTAGAGATATTTACATACATAGCATAAAATTCTTAAATATTTACATATTTAATACCTAAATTTTTATATTTACATAAATAGGCAAATAGCATCTAAATATTTAATATTACATCAAAAATAGCATCATAAATTTTAAAAAGTGAAATATACATTTTTCATGAGTAGAAAAATTGCTATTTGTTTAAATATCAAATTTAAGATGAAAGATATGTTAATGCATATAAAATATGTGCTATATGTGTAAATTTCTCCAAAATATTATATTATGCTTAGGACATATTGCAAAAATTATTGATAAAAATGACACCATGTGGCTCTAGATGCCCAAAATGCAATCAATCAATCATATCATAGTTCAACATATTATGCAATAGTCTATTGATATAATTATATACATAATTACCCACCGTCTCTTTAGCTCTTGGGCCGTGAACCTCCGGACCGCTGCTCGATTCCTCTCTGAAGCGCCTTCTGGGATATCCGGGGACCCACGCTGCTGATGAATGTGACACTATAGGCCTCAAGAGATTAGTCACAACAACATCCCACCCACAAGATGGGTGGAGTGTTAGGTGGATACCCTTCAAAAAAAAATAAAAAAAAATCATATACATAATTGTACAAAGAACAAAATTCTTGGAATTTGATGGTGCCATGTAAATGAGATGGCTCATGATACCCATAGAAGCATACATGCACAATTAGTTTTTAATACAACAACAACAACAACAACAAGCCTTAATCCCACTAGGTGGGGTCGGCTACATGAATCCTTCGCCTCCATTGTGTCCTATTATGTGTCAAATTCTCATCTAATTCAAGTATACTAAGATCATTATTTATACATCTTAACCAAGTCTTTTTAGGTCTACCTCTACCTTTCTTAACATAAGGCAAATCTAATGCATCTACTCTCCTAATTGGGTCATCGGAGACGCTTTATGTGGCCAAACCATCTAAGGCGACTCTCCCTAATCTTATCTACCACTGAAGCTACTCCAACTTTTCCAACATACTCATTTTGCATTCTATCTCTAAGAGTAAAGCCACTCATCCACCTAAGCATCCTCATCTCTAACACTTAACTTAGTCTTATGCTTTCTTTTATTGGCCAACATTCTCGCACCATAAGTCATTGCGTGTCTTACCACCATCTTATAAAATTTTCCCTTAAGTTTAAGTGGAACTTTTCTATCACATAATAGGCCGATGCATTCCTCCACTTCAACCATCCAACTTGAATTCTACTAATAACATCTCCATCTATTTCACCATCATTTTGGACAATAGAGCCTAAATATCTCAATCGCCACTCTTATTAATGACTTGATCACCTAAAGTCACAACACTATCACTAAAACTTCTACAACTAAAATTACACTCCATATATTCAGTTTTAGATCTACTTAAACGAAAACCTTTAGACTCTAAAGTTGACCTCCATAAATCAAGTTTCTGTTGGACTCCTCTAGTCTTATCAACAAGAAGAATGTCATCAAAAGCATACACCAAGGTACATCTTCTTGTAAATGCCTCGTAAGCACATCCATAACTAAAGTAAAAAAGATAAGGGCTTAATGTTGATCCTTGATGTAATCCAACGAAATAGGAAAATATTTTGTCAATCCTCCTTGTGTTTGGACACAAGTAATGCTCTAGTATACATATCCTTAATAAGACTTGAATATAACCAATATTAACTCTTTCTCGCTCTAGAACTCTCCAAAGAACATCTCTTGAGACTTTATCATAAGCTTTCTCTAAATCAATAAATATCATATGTAGATCCTTCTTACTTTCTCTATGCTTCTATCAACCCTCTTAACAAATGTATAGCATCCATAGTAGATCTACGCATGAAACCAAATTGATTGTCGAAACTTCAGTATCACATCGTAACCTATGCTCAATTACTCTCTCCCATAATTTTAATGTATGACACATTAACTTAATTCCTCTATAATTTGCACACTCTTGTGCATCACCTTTATTCTTAAATATAGAACCAATACTCTTTCTCCACTCATCCGCATCTTTTAGTCTTTAAAATAACATTAAAAGATTTGTAAGCCAAGAAATTCCTTGATCTCCTAAACATTTCCACACATCTATTGGAATATTATCCGCCCCATTTTTTCCACATTTCATTTTCTTTAAAGCTTCACTAACTTCGATTTACTAATACACGATGATGAAATGAAATTCTATTATTGTTTAGGTATTAAGGTTGCTAAAATCAATCGATTTCAGATCCTTCATTGAAAAGTTTATCAAAATATCTCATCCACCTATTTTCAATATCTTTTCTAAGAAAAGCATTTTATTATTTTCATCCTTAATACCCTGACTTGAACTATGTCTTACTTCTCCTATCTCTTTGCTCTTAACTTATACATACATCTTTCACCTTCTTTGGTATCTAATCTATTGTATAAATCACTAAAAGCTAAATTTTTTGCAACATATATTGCTTTCTTAGAATCTCTACAGGCCACTTTATATCTTTCCCAATTCTCAATTTTACATCTAAACCAAGTTTTATAACAATGCTTCTTATTTTTATCTTTTCTTGCACCTCGACTCCACCACCAACTATTCTTATTAAAAAAAACTTTTCCTTTTGATTCTCCAAGCGCATCTTTAGCAACTTGCTTAATTTCACTTGATATTTTTCCCACATAACGTTAAGATCTTTATGAACACCCCAAATTCTAATATCTTGTAGCTCTTAAAAATATTTTTATTTGTGTTCTTAAGTGTCCCCATCTAATCCTAGGACAATAATTTAGTTTATTTTTTCTCTTACAACCTTTCATTAAAATCTAAAACTAATATGTTGAGTACTTAAAATTTCACTTTAATCCTACACCTTACAATTTAAATCTATCTATTTTTCTTATCAAAATAATCAATCTGTTTTACTAGATCCATTTTAAAAGTAATAATATGTTCATCTCTTTCTTAAAAAAGTATTAGCAACTACAAAATCATAAGCTAAAGCAAAATCTAATATAGTCTACCTTCTTCATTAGTAGTAACTCCAAATCCATAACCACCATGAATACTTTTAAAATCTTCTACTACTCTACCAACATGTCCATTTAAATCTCCTCCAATAAATACTTTTTCTTCAAGAGGTATCTGTTGTATTAATCCCTCTAATTCATTCCAAAATTTTTCTTTGACGCTTACCTCCAAGCCTACTTGAGTATAGACACTTATAACATTGATAATCAACAATAATCTTTAAAGCTATAATTCTATCTCCACATCTATTAATACTTATAACATTATCCTTCAAACTTTTATCAATAATCACACCTACACCATTTCTAGTTCTACTTTACCAATACCAAAAAAACCTAAACTATCAATCTCCTTGGCCTTCTCACCAACCCATTTAGTTTGAACACATAAAATATTTATCTTTCTATGAACCATAATATCTATTAATTCCATTAATTTACGTAAGAGTACCTATATTCCAAGATCCTAACCTAATTCTAGTTTCATGGACTAACTTCTTTGCCCGATCCGTCCAAAATGTGGGAACCCTTGCTTATTTAACATCGCACCGCACGTAAATGTTCTAGCACATTTTTCATCAGATTCGTCATACATGCCTGTGGGACGTAGACATACACAATGATTTAAAGGATTCATGTCATTATTTCGACAAATTTTACGCTGGCTGTCGACTACCTAACGCAACCCTCCACTTTTTGCATCCGGACTTGGGACCGGCAATGGTAGTGTTGCACAATTAGTTTTTAATGAAAAATAAAAAATAAAACACATGCCTTAGTAGTTATTTTAATTAGTTACTAATAACTAACTTTAGTTTTTGACAGTTAAAATAAAATCGAAGTAAAGTTGTTCTCCATCCTGTATATTTTGGTAGGAGTATTTTAATTTTTCTCATTTCATAGTAGAGAATTGTTATATGTAAATTATTAATTGGGCAGTTAAAAAAACTCGTTATTCACAACAGCTCTTGATCAAATCATTCTTAATCAAATTGTATAAAAAAAATATTTTAACGAGTCAAACATTAACAATTTTGTTTAATCTTGTCCAATTCATTTTAGCTTAAAATAAAAAAAAAATTATTTGAGAAATAGAAAAGATCGATAATATCTTTCTAATTTCATTAAATAAATTTCTTTAGAGCAAAAATTCAATAATTCAATCCTATGTTATCATTAATATTTAACGAAGAAGCACCTCAAAATTATTAGATTACCTTTAAGAAAATCATAAAATAAATAAAAAGTAGTTAAATTTATTTATATCCATTGTAAAATAATTTTAAAATTATCTTTAATTAAATTTTAATCAGAATACCCCAATACTATTTTTTTTCCACCCATTAAAATCGTAAAGTAGGAGATAAAAGCCAAAATTGCAAGTATAGACCGCACAGATATTGAAAATTACACACCGTTCAACCCACAGCATTCCGGCCCTTACGACATGAGATTTTTGGACATTATTTCTCAGAGAGAGAATAAACTCAGAAAACAAATGGCAGAAGAAAGTGATCACTAAACAAAGACCAACACAGCTGCGGCTGCCGCCGCGCCGATCCACCTCCCAGCTGCAACAACCAACCTCCCTGCCACAGCACCATTTTGATCGTCATCAACCTTCTGATCTGCTGGCTCGTCATCCGGGCTATCAGCTGGCTCCGCCGCTGCCGGCGGCGGCAATGCGCGCTTGTGTTTTTTCTTCGCCCCCTTAGGCGAATCTGCAACCGCATCCGTTTCAGGAGCCGGCGCTGGCGCCGGTGCTTCAACTTGCTTAAAGAGCTCCCTCGGCTTCAGCACCATATCAATGGTGTAGACGGCGAGCGGATCCTCGTCAATAAGCGTGCCGGTGATCTTCGCCGTATCGACCTTAGTCCTCAGCGTCACCACCTCGCCATCATCCTGCACTGTGAGGTTATAGTTCTTCTTTGTGCCTTCCGTTGCGAGTGTGTTCATAACGCCATTGTTAGCTTTTAGCATCTGGATCGAGTAATAGACGGGGATTCCGTGATATAGGAGAACGGAAAGCTTCTCACCGGCGGTGAGGTTTTTGAAGCGCGGGAGAAAGGGGTTTATGGCCTGATCGACGGGGCAAAATGCGGAGAGGCCGCTTCCGGCGTTGGCAGCGAACGAAGCCGCCGCGTCGGCGGTGGAAAGGAGGAGATCGGCAAAGGTCTTGCAACCCTTCTTGGCCATAAGGACGGTAATGTTAACGTCTGTGGGGGCAGGGGTGGGGGCTTCCGCCTCTGGAGAGGAAAGGGGAGAGCTGATCTGGATCACGGAAATGACGTAGGGGATTTCCTTGAGGGATTTGACAAAGGACACGGGAGGATTTCCACCGGGATCTGTGGCGGAGAAGAATACGCGGCCGGCGCGGTGGAGGGTGATGTTCACAAATCCGGTCGTGCCAGGGGCAATGCCGGTAGCTTGGAAGAGGGTGGAGGAGAGGGTGGTTCCACCGGTGAGCTGGTGGAGTTGCTTGGCGCCGAAGTAATCAACGAGGACATGGAGGGAGAGGAGGTTTCTGAGAGTGTAAAGGGAGAGGTGCTTGGAGAGGATGGAGCTCATTCCAGAGTTGGAAATGGCGAGAACAGTGATGGTTTTCCGTCGGTTGATTTCGCCGGCGAGGTGAGTGGCCGAGAGATAGTGGTTGAAGGTCGAGAAATCTGGGTGCTGCGCAAGGATCTTAGTGATGTTGAAGCTTCGGATCGGGGTAATGGAGCTGCACAGGATCAGAATTACTAAGGGGAGAACTAGCTGGAATAAGGTTCTCATCGTGGAAGGCGACCGGCTAAAGGGCGGAGATGCTTGATCTGTCGGTGGTGCAGAGTTTCGAAGGGGTGTAGGGGTTCGCGTAGGAGTGAACAGATCGAGTGAAGAAGAGAGTTAGAGAGAGAAGCAATTATTTACTCGAGCCTCGAGGCGTCGTCCGTCTTGCTCGCTGTTCAAATATGGCGTAGCTGATTGTTTAAAGAGCATTGGGTCCCACCCATTCAACTTGGACCTTTATTTTTCTGTACTTGCATCTTATGCGACCAATTATTCCATCATAATTTAAGTGAAAACTAGTAGGCAGTAAATTATAATTTAAGTTTGAATCATCTAGGGGTAGACAAGTTACTTAGCTCATTACTTCAATGTTTTAATTTTCAATTAAAAAATATTATATTCAAAATTATATATATATATAATTAAAAATTATTCAAATTTTAATTT
Source organism: Cymbidium sinense (assembly GCA_021442155.1). NCBI lineage: Eukaryota > Viridiplantae > Streptophyta > Magnoliopsida > Asparagales > Orchidaceae > Cymbidium > Cymbidium sinense. Next base: position 137,053,990 of record CM038222.1, read on the forward strand.
TAATAATTTATAATTAAATTGAACATCTTAACGAGACTAGTTCACTAATACCAAGATTGTATCGATCCAAGTCCAATTAAGCTCAAATCATGCTTCATAAATGTAATCAAAATTTTCAAAATATTAATTAAATTTTCAAATGATACTGTTGGTGTAATGAGGTCAATAGAAATTCCAAATCAATCATGATTATAATCAAATAGAGTAACTCAATGAGAGGAATTTAACGAGCAGAAAACCACTCAAATCAAAAACCATCAAGGCATTTATATCCTTAAGGAACTATTAATGATCAAAGAAATTAATATGATTTATCTGATAGTATAGGATTTTGGCTAAAGTTACCAAAATGACTTTTCGAAAATTCTATAAATAGGATTTCATTCTCATTTTGAAGAGGAAAGTTTGAAATTACCCACCACCAATGATTATTATCAATCATCACTAGCTCACTATCATTAATATTGGTTATAATATGACCACCACTATACAGTCATTGTAATCTTATTTTGCCTTAATATAATTTTGTAATTTTATTACATGCTGATAATAGCCATAGAGTGAAAGTTTACGCCTTCGTTGTGAAATCCAAAGACACACGTGTATTTAAAGTGAAGAAAATTCTAGAATTTTACGTGAAAACCTCAAAATAGAGAAACCAACCAAAAAAAATCTTCCACTATGTATCCGTTTTTTGAGTACAAAATCTTCCCGATGGATTATTGATATGAGATGGTAATAAAACAACTAGCAATGTTCGTGTAATGGTAAATGATTTAATGGTGAATGGGGACATCGATGAATGGTCCATTATGAGACCGACAGATCGATGACGAGGGATCCGCGCATGAGGTCGACGGCACATCGGCTGGTTGACGACCGCTGAGTGGTGGTGGATTATGCTTGAGAATTTTCAAGTTTTATATTCTCTCCTCTCTCGGTCTTTATATGAATGAGGCTATTTATATTAGAGAAGTGATCTCTCAGAATACATACAAAAAAGTCGACTCCACTTCATCCATGGCTCAAAATGATTCCTTTGATCTGATGTATTTAAGTATTTAAATGCTCAAATGAAGTCGAATTATGAGATCTTGTTAGATCCGCCAAGACGCCGATTGATATATAAACACTCCATGTTTAAGAGCTATTTATGACTTTAACATATATCCCAAAGTTTTAAATGACATTTTATGCTTTGATCGCTAGTAACCGGATCAACTTGACATCAAGATTCGGTTACTAAGTTTTCAACATATCAATTATTATTCTAAGAGAAGAGTAGATTTTGCAACTCAAACTATATACTGAATTATTTAAATTAAGCTAAGTCTTTTTTTTTCAACATTTCCTTTAAAATATTGGTATTCTTAATACTCTGATTATTTGTGTGTGTGTTTAATTATAAAAGTAAGACTTAAAAGATTTTCATTTTATTATCATGAATTTTATAGCATGTAATAGTTTAAATGTAGTTTATGAAAAGATATTCCCATTCTACCCTTACAATGACTGACAATCAAACTTTTAGTCAAGACCAACATCATCTACCGAGAGGAGGAAATCATACTTTGGAGAAATTCAACTGGCTTAAAGGGAGGAAGAGGGCGAGCAGGTGCTCGATTTGTTGGAGTTGGAGAGTTTTGAAAGGATACATAGGTACATGTAGAAGTGGCAGGCAAGAGTAGGCAAAGTGTTACCAATGCCTCGTTTGGGGCAGTTTTCCAAATGCAACTGAATATGGTGAGAGTTAGTCAAGTCGACTCGTGAACCGGCTCAAATTTGGATCAATAAATGACTTATGAGTTGAGCTCATTGAGCTAACAAGCCAAGCTCAAGCTAGCCCTCACTCATCCAGTTAGCTCACGAGCTAGCTCAACTAATAAATATTAATATAAAATATACTTAAAATATATTAGAGTTTAATAGTTTAAGTATTAAAAAATTTAAAATATTTAAAATTTACATATCATTATCTTATATTAATCAACATTTTATTATTTTTCTTCTAATTTCTAAATTATTATTATTGTTGTTATTATCACAATAATTTCTTAAGTCATAATTATTTTATCACTTCTATACTAAATGAGCTAGCTCGTGAGCCAACACGAACTTGTAAAATAAAGCTCGAGCTCGAGCTCAAACTCGATAAATTAATCATGCTAATGCTTAAGCCGAGGGCAGCTCAAACTCGGCTCAACTCATTTTACACTCTTAATATCAATTGGGTAACCGTATTCTAGCCGTGTTCAGAAAAATCTCAGTTCTGAAAGCTATGTTTTTCAATATAATATGATAAAATGTGATAGCTATCAGAAGCTATTTTTTTTTACTTTTCCGAAATAAAAGAATGTAATAACTGCTACAACTTTTTAGATAATTGATTTTTTTAACAAATAGCTTCACAATTGCATTTTCAGATAGTTATTTAAATAATATTGGGACTCAATCATGCAATTTGGGTTTTTATTTTTCTATTTTTTCATCTTATGTGAACAATCATTCAGTCATATTAAGTGAAAGTACGTAGAGAATTAGTAAGCTGCAATGTATTGAAGTTTGGATATAAGAGGAGGAAGATCTTTCAACATCGAGTAGATGTTTATATTTACAATAATATTTTATAGTCTTTTTAAAGGAAAAGTGTTAAATCACATAAAAGAAATAATTGAAATATGTAATCATAGAAAAATAATTTTATTTAATCTTGGAGTTGTGAATTCTTTCACAATAGTGACTTATTGTGATTTGATTTTCTAATTGTATTATAATTTCTTAACTTAAGAGTGATCATCACTTGGTTTTGATTGACTATTTTTTTTACTTGGTATCAAATACTTTGTTTGAGTGCTTGCATCTTTTTTTTAGGAATGATTTGGATTAGAGGGCCTTCTATTTACCGTTGATAAATATTCTTATAATATCATGCATGAGATCCTAGCTTATGGCTCACTTCTTTTATGTATTATCACACAAAGAATGTTAGTATCATCTCTATGAAGTGGTCAAATTTTTATAGGGGATAAAGAGCAATAAGTTTCTAAACTCACCCGACTGTATCTTGGGTCACACATATTAAGTGTTTCTCCATTTTTGAAGTTGATTAAAGATGACAAAGTTGTCACCTTACTCATCCAAGGGTAGTAATTTTGATATCGATCATCACAGATTTTTGTTTCTAGCTCACACTATAATTAAGTTTAAATGCTTGAAAGAATATTGGATTTAAAACTATTAATTGGATCTTGAACAATCATTGTTAGAAAATTAAGGGAAGTAGGGTTCAATTAATATTGTTTATAGTTGATATGGCACTTAAATACTAGTAGTCAAAGCACGAATCTTGATGCTAAAAGCAAGCTGATCCGAAGTTGAAATTGGTCGAGATCAAGCACTTAAAATATCATTGGAAATTCTGGGATGTCAGTTAAATCCCTAAATAACTCTCAAACATTGAGTGTTTATAGTCAAATCGAGCGTCTCGACGAGCCGGATCTAACGAGCCCAAGATCTCATAATTCTGACTTCATTTGAGCATTCAAATACATAAAATACATCATATGATCAAAGGAATCATCATGAGCCGTCTAATGGAGAGGAGTGGTTTGGATTTTGCATGTATTTACAGAGACGCCACTCCTTCAATATAAATAACCCTCTCATATATAAGAAGCAAGAGAGCTCTAAAGCTTGAAAATCCTCCGTGCATAATCATGTCACCACTGACCGTCACCACCCGGTTGGTTACCAACCACCACGGCCAGCCGCCGCCATCACCCTCGCCAGCCGTCCTCCGGTTTCCATCATGACGACCTTCATCGCCTGGTTGTTGATGTTCACCATCATTTTGCTACCACGAATTTACAACCTCGAATGTGATTATATGGTCATTGTCGATTTTGAGATTCCCATTGTCAGCCCTTCTCATATACAATTATGTAATCTCGTTATTGGGAAAACTCGTACTCCAAAATAAATATATAGTAGAAGCTTTTTACTAGGGTAGGCCCCGTGGTTTTCTCTCTTTTCGAGGTTTTCAACGTAAAAATTCTGGAATTTTCTTGTTCACTCTTTAAACAAGAAGGGTGATTGTCCCCAGGACAATCACCCTTCCGTGATCATAATCTTGTGCTCTCATGAAGATCTGCTCTCTCAAAATATATGGTGAATGAAACTACAAATTTCATTGAAGAATTTGTTATTTTCAAATATATGTCATATATATTTTTAGATGATTAAGATAATGTCATCCAAAAATAGGGGGTAACTGATATGACACTGAAAATTTTACTAGTTGAAGCACAAATCTTGATGTTAAAAGCAAATTGATCTGAAGTTGAAATTGGTCGAGATTGAACACTTAAAATATCATTGGAAACTTTGGGATATCAGTTAAATCTCTAAATAGCCCTCAAACATGGAGTGTTTATAGTCAAATCGAGCGTCTCAACGAACCGGATCTAACAAGCTCAAGATCTTAAAATTCTGACTCCATTTGAGCATTTAAATATTTAAAATACATCAAATGATCAAAGGGATCATTTTGAGCCGTTCGATAAAGTGGAGTGGTATTGGTTTTGCATGTATTTACAGAGACGACACTTCTCCAATCTATAAATAGCCCCTCATTTCTCATATGAGGGGAGCAAAAGTAAGAGGGAGGAGAGAGCTCTAAAGCTTGAAGATCCTCCAAGCACAATCGCTACCACCACGGTCATCAACCATCAGCCTCGCTGCCACTGATCCTCTTCGTCGTCAATCTCTGTCGGTCTCCATCATGATGACCTTCATTGTTAGTTGTTGTTCCCCGCTGTTCATCATCATCTACTACCACTAGCAACTGTTACAACCTGAACATGACTATATGGCCGTGATTTTTCCCTATTTTTGAGGTTTTCCACGTTAAAATTTTAGAGTTTTATTATTCACTCTTTAAATATCTATGTGTATGCTAGATTTCATAATAAGGCTAAGGCGTAAACTTTCACTCTACCACAACTTATTTTCTAGCACATAATAATTTGGCACCGTCTGTGGGAAGAGAATCCATCAATCACAATTTCTGTGAACACCCGCATTATGGCCAATAGCAATACTCACACAACTGAGCCTCCGCCAACTCCCACTCTTAAAATTAATCCTTGAACCAAGGACGCCAAGCTTCTACTTCACTCCCCCCTAATAGACGTGACCCTGTCGGTGAAGGCGCGATAGGGATCTCTTTAGAAGATTGTGTCCGCCGAATGGAAGAGTCTCAAAACGAAATGATCCGACTTTTGAGGGGACACAACGGCCATTACCACGGCAAACACACCTCCCCCAAGATCGATCGTTAGCCGCGGGAGGTCAAAATGTCGATCTCCTTAACAATGAAGTTCCTCCGCTTCTTGACCGTGATGATAATGTTCTACTCATCCATCACGCGTACCAATAGATCTAATCCACCAATTGTTGCGGGTAGCTTGACATATTCTCATCCTGTTGATCCCACTCGTTATGTTATACGTGCATAATTACGACGCTTAATGCAAGATGAATTTCACCTTCAAGACATAAATCATCTTTCCCCTCATCGCGGCTATGAAGAATCCTCACATTTAGCAGAAGCTATTCTTCAACAGCTTATTCCTGTGGGTTTCAAGCTTCCGAGCATTGATTCCTATGATGGGGCGACTGACCCACATGAACACATCAATCATTACAGGACTATCATGCATATTCAACGAGCTCCCGACACCGCTTTGTCGTCTTTCCGCTAACCCTCGCGGGCAAGCTCGCACTTAGTTCTACTGTCTTCCAAGGGGATCCATCCATACCTTTGACGAACTCGCCAAGATTTTTGTGGAACATTTCATTGCAAATCGTAAGATCATTAAAGATTCCTCCCACCTCACCGGCATTCATCAAAATGAGGGTGAATCAATTAAGGAATACTTCCAGAGGTTCTCCTTAGAAGCTCATTAAATACCTGGAGTAGACCCTGAACTATTAAGAGGAGTTTTCCTGGTCCGCCCGTGGCCTTCTTACTCATCACTAATGCAGATACGGTCCACTCATATGCCGACTTGGTTTTTGGTGGAAGCACAAATCTCTGATGGCTATTACGCCCATCACAAATAATTTGAGCAATCTAGTGAAAACATAAGAGCACCTGTGGAATGCGGTCCGACCCCCAAAAAAAAGCAACAAGGCAGTCATGATCTCCCTCCACGGCCCCCATATCAATGATGTGAACCACGACCCGAAAAGGAATACACGCCGCTGAACACATCTCATGTTAACCTCATAATGGCTATTCGAGATGAAGAAAATATCAAGTGGTCGCATCCACTGAAACCAAATTTAGAAAATCAGGAGCAATATTGTCACTTCCATCGAAGTCGTGGACATACTACCGAGGCATGAAAATAACTCAAAGAAGAAATTGAGAGGCTCATTCAGTAAGGATATCTACGTCAATTTGTGAGGAATCAATCGACTCAAACAAACATACCTCCAACTGGGGGGCAACCAGGACAATCATCATAGAAATAACAAAACAATCATCAAACGGTTGGAGAAATTGAAACAATCGCAGGAGGACCAATACTATCTAATCAAGTTCTCATTACCATCTCTGAAGAGCTATAGTTAAAGAAGTCTAGTATTGATCATTCCATCACTTTTAATGACTCAGACTTAGAAGGAGTACATGTTCCTCATCAAGATCCACTTGTCATCAGCGCAGGGATTGGTGACCCATGCTATAATATTAAGAGAATTTTGATTGACAATGGGAGTTATGTGACAATCACCCTTCCTGTTGTCCTTGTGAATTTTTTCGACAAGTGGCTCATTTAATCCAATTCATGGTGGTCAAGTCAGATTCAGCATATAACGCTATCTTTGGAAGGCCCCTCCAATCAATTTTCGGTGTAGTCACTTCAGTATCTCATCATAAGATGAAATTTTTAACTCCCGTTGGAGTTGGAGTGGTCTATAGAAATTAACAGATAACACATTCATGTTATCTCAAACAAGCTCAACCACGCCCTTCTGTGACCTTCAGCATCGAAGATTTTAATTTTTGAGATGAAGAAGTACCCTAGAATCATGCACTCCCTCAAGATTTATCCAACATTCAAACCAATCATCCAAAAGAAATGGAGTTTTGCACCTGATCGTCTCCAGGCTATTGAACAAGAAGTTAACAAGCTCATAGAAGTAGGATTCATACGAGAGGTACATTATCCTATATGGCTAGCAAATGTTATCATGGTTAAGAAAACAAATGGAATATGGAGAATGTGTATTGATTACACTGACCTTAACAAGGCTTGCCCAAAAGATAGTTTTCCTCTTTCTCAAATTGATCAATTGGTTGATGCTACGTCTGGACATCAAATGCTCAGTTATTTAGATGCTTACTCTGGTTACAACTAAATAAAAATGAACCCAACGAATGAAGAAGTTACTGCATTTCAAACATATAAAAGTTTATACTGTTACCAAGTTATGCCATTTGAATTAAAAAATGCTAGTGCTACCTATCAACGCCTTATGAATAAGATTTTTAAAGACATATTAAGCTGCACAATGGAGGTATATATGGATGATATGTCAGTGAAAAGTTTGGAAGAATCACAGTATATTTATGACTTAGAAATATGCTTTAATCTTCTTTGACGTTACAACATGCGACTTAATCCAACCAAGTGTGCTTTTGGGATTACGTCAGAAAAATTTTTGGATTCATGGTAACCCACCGTGGGATAGAGGCCAACCCCGAGAAAATCAAAGCTCTCAAAGATATAACTCCTCTGAAGAATATCAAAGAAGTTCAATGTTTGAATGGACGAATTGCTGCATTATCCCGCTTCCTAGCCCATTCTGGGAATAAATAACTGTCATTCTTTAAAATATTAATACCTGTCATTCTTTAAAATATTAAAAGGAGCTAAAAATAATAATTTTCAATGGACTGATGAATGTTAGTCTGCTTTTGAAAAGCTAAGAGAGTTTTTAGCATCTCCACCCCTACTATCCAAGCCTATTCAAGGAGAGATGTTATACTTATATCTCGCAATCTCTTCCCACGTGATAAGCTCAGTTTTAGTGCGAGAAGAAAATGGGATACAACGACTAATTTATTATGTCAGCACAATTCTCTCTGATATAGAAAGTCGTTATCCACTTACCGATAAGGTGGCTCTGGCTTTAGTTTTCTTAGCGTGAAAATTGCGCACATACTTCCAAGCTCACACTATCGGTGTTTACACTTATTTACCATTAAGGGCCATCCTACAGAAACCAGAAGCATCTGGGAGGTTAATCAAGTAGTTTGTAGAATAGGGAGAGTTTGATATAAATTTTCTACCTCGCCCTACTATAAAGTCTCAAGTACTCACAGAATTTATAGTGGAATGCACTACCCCAACTCCAGAGGAGCTATCTGCTACATGTCTTTCGTCTCCTCAATGGACCCTCTATGTTGATGGAGCTTCAGGAAGTACTTATGCTGGTGTGGGAATCTTATTTATTTCCCCCCAACAAAATACCTTAGAGTATGGACTTCACCTAAAATTTTCTGCAACTAATAATATGGATGAATATGAGGCTCTCATAGCAGGGTTGATACTCGTCATTGATTGTGAAGCTCAAGACTTAGTGATCCACACTAACTCTCAACTTGTCGCCTCCCAAGTTGAGGAAAACTTTAGTACTCATAATCCTTAGCTGGCACAATACCTCAACTTGGTGAAGTCTCTTCTTTCCCATTTCAAGACACATCAAATCATTCACATACTGCGAGAGAAGAATATTCAAGCTGACGCTCTCGTAAAGCTTGCTTCATCTGTTACTATGGATCTATTTAAGAGAAGGCATGTTGAAGAAATATATTTTCCTAGTATCCAAGGGTCATGGGTAATTCAAGCAATTAATGAGATAAAGGAACATTCGTGGATGGACCCCATCCTGTCTTTTCTACATGAAGGAACCCTTCCTGAAGACCCAACTTCTAAAACTCATCTCTGAAGACAAGCTTCAAACTTTACTATTATCAGAGGTGAACTATACAAACGAGCTTTCTCTGGACCGTACCTCAAATGCCTCTCACCTTTTGAGGCCGATTACGCATTAAGAGAGGTTCACTCAGGAATATGTGGAGAACACCTAGGAGGAAGGGCGCTAGCCCTTAAAATTATAAAGCAAGGGTTCTATTAGCTTACGATGAAATAAGATGCCTTGGAGTTCACAAAAAAATATGCAAGTTGTCAGTTGCACTCTAACCTCCCTCACATGCCGCATACAGAGCTCTCATCCATTCAAAGCCTGTAGCCTTTTGCTCAGTGGGGAATTGATATCATAGGACTTTTTCTGATAACATCAGGGTAATGAAAGTTTATCTTTTTAGCCGTCAACTACTTCATTAAATGAGTGGAAGCCGAACCACTCGCTAAAATCACGGAGGAAAATGCTAAACAATTTATTTGGAAAAATATAGTATGTCGATTCGGTCTTCCTACAAAGATCATAACTGACAATGGAACCCAATTTACTGGAAAAGCCTTTACGTCCTTTTGCAAAGATCTTCATATTCAGCTGCTTCATACGGCTGTAGCACATCCTCAAACAAATGGACAGACTGAAGCTACTAACAGGACTATACTCAAAGGACTAAAAACACATCTTGAGAAGGCTAGGGGGCAATGGGTTGATGAGCTCTCTAATATTCTTTGGGCTTACCGCACTACATCGTGCACCCCCGACTGGTGAGACACCATATAACTTGAATTTCGGCATAAAAGCTATTATACCAGTAGATATCGGGGTTCCAAGTCCAAGAGTTCAATTATTCGATCATGATGGTAATGAAAAAAACTCGACACTTGGACCTCGCTCAAACCGCGTGACATGGCCCTACTTGACGTTGCTATCACTAAAGGGTAGCTCGTCACTTCAACAGAAGAGTAAAACCTTGTCCCATATCTATCGGTGACTTGGTCCTGCGAAGTCTCGAAGCAACAGGCAAAGGTCCTCAACGCAATAAACTCTCACCTCTTTGGGATGGCCCATATGTTGTTATAGCTATGGTAAAGCCAGGAACATTCAAGCTCAAGGATCCAGAAGGAAAAACTTTACCTCAAACTTGAAACACTGAGAATCTCCAAAAATATTATCAGTAATTCCTACTGCATAATTATTGCAACTTTTACTTTGTCTCATTTGTCATTTCCTCTTCATGTAGCCGACCCCACTTAGTGGGATAAAGACTTGTTGTTGTTGTCGTCATTTCCTCTTGAAACTCATATCCGTGTTAAAATCATCTTATGATTGTATCATCGAACTTATCAGAGTAATGAATTTATAGCTTTTTTCTTACAAGCTTATTTCTTCTTCATTTAATCCTCCCACTTGAGAAATATGCAACTCACGTTGTGTCTCGATCAGGGCATAATCAATCCCAAGGGGACTTGATCGAACCTCTTCCATACGAAGTCAAGTAACACTTTGGCTAATACCTGATAGGTCAAAAGGTCTTTGGTGGATATTCGACCTCTTCCATATAGTTTAACGCCATCTAACACTTTGGTCGATACCAGGATAGGTCAAAAGGTCCTTGGTGGACATCCCACCTCTTCCATACGTTAACGTCGTCATCGCTTTTGACAAACAACCTCGGATAGGTCAATAATCCTCAGTGGATTCAATTCAACCTCATTCGTACAGGTTAGCATCGTCGAATAATATTATGACAAATTACCCCTGATATGTAAAAACAAACAAGAGCATATCATCTAAAAAAATTGACTTCATTAACATGATGATATAAGAAAGAATCAAGATTCTGATTCACACTAATAACAATACATAGAAAAAAATGTATCCTCAAGTGATGCTACATCATATCAGTTGGTGATATCAACGTCCTCCTCACCACTAAGAGATGCTCCCTTGGACTCACTCTTAACTCCTTCATCTCCTGAATCTGATGAAGAGTCTTCAAACACTTGGCTCGGAGATAGATTCTCAACACTAGCTCCGGTCTTGCGATGCACTAAGCAGATTCCTTTTAAGAACCCTCGAATGAAGCCCTCCTCTAAACATTGGTGCTCCAAGTCCTTCACTTCAACATCAAGAATATGATTACGAGCTTCCTGAACATGGTCTTCGATTATATCGCAATATGACCCAGAAAATTCCACTAGTCGAAGCACGAATCTTGATGCCGAAAGCAAGCTGATCAGAAATTGAAACTGGTCGAGATCAAGCAATTAAAATATCATTGGAAATTTTGGGACATCAGTTAAATTCCTAAAAAGCTCTCAAATCAAGCGTCTCGATGAGCCAGATCTAACAGGCCCAAGATCTCATAATTCTGACTTCATTTGAGCATTCAAATACACAAAATACATCATATGATCAAAGGAATCATCATGAGCCGTCCGATGGAGAGGAGTGGTTCGGATTTTGCATGTATTTACAGAGACACCACTCCTCCAATCTATAAATAGCCCTCATTCCTCATATGAGGGGAAGCCAAGCAAGTGAGAGGAGAGAGCTCTAAAGCTTGAAAATCCTCCAGGCATAATCATGCCACCACTCGACGGTCGCCGACCACCCTCGTTGGTTACCAACCACCGCCGCCAGCCTCCGCCGCCGCCACCACTGATCCTCACCGTCGTCAATCTCCGTCGGTCTCCATCATGATGACCTTCATTGTCGGTCGTTAATCGTTTCACCATCATCTACTACCACTAGCAACTATTACAACTGAACGCGGACTATATAGTATTGTTCGATTTTGGGATTTTCATTGTCGACCTTCTAATATATAATTATGTAATCCTATCGAGAAAACTTGTACTCAAAAAAAAATATATAGTGGAAGTTTTTCCGGGCTAGCCGGTGATTTTTTTCGTCTTTCGAGGTTTTCCACGTTAAAATTTCTGGACTTTTCTTGTTCACTCTTTAAATACCTGTGTGTGTGTTGGATTTCACAAACAAGGCTAAGGCGTAAACTTTCATTCTACCGCAGCTGGTTTTCTAGCACACAATAGTTTGGCGCCATCTGTGAAAAATTGATTCCCATTATTTCATCTTGTATGGCGAGCAAGCTTCCCAACAAGATCAAAACCACCATCGAGGTGGAGCATTTCAAGCTTTTAAGGAGCGCATAAGAAGAATGAAGATTCATCAAACTTCGATCCTTCAGCTTTTGTTAGAAATTGGGGGGCAACTCTTAATCTCAAAAGATTATCCAAATCAATATTCTAGATATTTAATCGATTATCATCCCAAGAAACAAGTCAAAGTTGGAGGATATTTCAGCATTGAGAAAAGATATGACTTTGCAAATTAGGATTTTCCAATCATACTCATGAAGAAATAAGACCAAGGTTAAGGAGCAACTTTGGCTACAACCACAAATAGATGTTTTGATTTGACCTCTTCCATACAGGTTAATGACATCGAGTGAAAACTTTGACAAGCAACCTAGGATAGGTCAAAAGGTCCTTGGTGGACTTCCTACGACCTCTTCCATATAGGTTAACGTCATCGGGTAACACCCTAACAAACAACCTCGGATGGGTCAAAAATCCTCAGCGGATTCAATTCAACCTCTTCCATACAGGTTAACGTTATCGGGTAACACTCTGACAAACAACCTCGGATGGGTCAAAAATCTTCAGCGGATTTAATTCAACCTCTTCCACACAAGTTAATGTCATCGAGCAAAGACTCTGACAAACAACCTTAGATAGGTCAAAAATCCTCAGCGGATTCCATTCAACCTCTTCCATACAGGTTAACATCATTGAGCAAACACTCTGACAAACAACCTAGGATAGGTCAAAGGTCCTTGGTGGACTTCCCACACTCTTCCATACAGTGTTAATGTCATTAACACCCTAACAAACAACCTCTGATAAGTCAAAAATCCTCGGATTCAATTCGACCTCTTTCATACAGGTTAACGTCATCGGGTAACACTCTGACAAACAACCTCGACTGGGTCAAAATCCTCAGCGGATTCAATTCAACCTCTTCCACACAGGTTAAGTCATCAAGTTAACATCATTGAGCAAACACTTTGACAAACAATCTCGGATAGGTCAAAAATTCTCAGCGGATTCAATGCAACCTCTTCCACATAAATTAACTTCATCGGGTTAACGTCATCAAGTCACACTCTAACAAACAACCTCGGATAAAAATCATCCGCTGCTGACTACTATCGCCGGCCATCGCTGGCCACCATCACCGGCAATCTCTTTGGTAACCACCGCTGCTGGCGCCATCTCATTGACCATCGATGCGTCACCACTGCTGACATTGCCAACGCCGCTTAACCACTTCGTTGCCGCTAACCGCGTTGGCCACTTGCTGACCATAGCTGCCGGCTACACTATTACCACCCCTCTATCGGCCATCGCTGCCGCCGGCTACCACCATTACTACTACTGGTCACCTCCGCCACCATCGACGACCATTCACCGGTACCACCATCGTGCCGGCCATCTCGCTGACTACTGACGCTGGCCACCACTATCGCTTACTGCCGCTATTGGCTTACCACCCCGCTGACCGCTAACCACTATCGCTGTTTACTGTTGCCGGTTTATCGAGATTGCTACTGACACCACTGACACCGATGTTGCCGCTTCGCTGAGACTCTGGCTGCTTCTGCTGACTACTGTTGCGACCGGCATTTACTACCACTTGCCGCTACACCACTGTTGCCGGTACCGCTGCTGAATTATCGCTGAGCGGCAGAACCACCATCGTTGGTCATCCCCACTGATTACTAATGTTGCTGCTTCCGTTGACCATTGCTGCCATTGCTGGCTGACCACTTTATATTTACAACTGCTATTAATGGCTATTCTCTGACCGGCTGCCACCATCGATTACCATCGCCAATTACCGTTGCCGACCACCCCTGTCGACCGCCAACCACCGTTGCTGGTCACCGCTGCCGACTACCGTCGCCAGTCACCGCCACCGACCATCGCCGATCATATCCGCGGGTTGCCACCATCGGCCGGTTATCTCGCTGACCACTGCCGGTCACCACTGCCGACCGCCACGCCACCATCCGGCATCACCAAATCCGGTTGGTCCGACAAGGGTATTAACGCCTCTTCGAGAGACTATAGCTCGCCAGATGAACTACGGGCCTTGATCGCTTCCAAACCTGGTTGGGCCGGTTGTTGACACCTCTTTCGAGAGAAAATTGGAGCCTCACCGTATGAACTACGGGCCTTGATCGCCTCCAAACCCGGTCGGTCCGACAAGTACAGTTGATGCCTCTTTCAAGGAAAAACTATAGCCACGACGTATGTACCATGAGTCTTGATCGCCTCCGAACCCGGTCGGTTCGACGAGATCAGTTGACATCTCTTTCGAGGGAAAACTAGGGCCTTGCCGTATGAACTACGGGCCTTGATCGCCTCCAAACCCGGTCGGTCCGACGAGGTTAGTTGACACCTCTTTCGAGGAAAAACTAGAGCCTTACCGTATGAACTATGAGTCTTGATCGCCTCCAAATTCGGTCGGTCCGACGAGGTTAGTTGACACCTCTTTCGAGAGAAAACTGGAGTCTTGCCATATTAACTACGGGTTTTGATCGCCTCCGAACCCGGTCGGTCCGACGAGGTCAGTTGACACTTCTTTCGAGGAAAAACTGAAGCCTTGTCATATGAACTATGGGTCTTGATCGCCTTCGAACCCGGTCGGTCCGACGAGGTCAGTTAACACCTCTTTTGAGGGAAAATTGGTGCCTTGCCGTATGAACTACGAGCCTTAATCGCCTCTAAACGGCCTTCTCTTAAGAAGAAGAGAAGGTTCTTTCTCCCTTGCCCTAGGGGGTTTTTATAAACCTCCGATAGGAGCAAAAAGGTCAAAAATTGCCAAAAACTGCCCAAAACGGGCGGAAACGGACGTTTTTGCCCGCGGGCCCACGTGGACCAACGCCACGGTCCCACACTTTGTTGTCCACTGCTGAAGCGGGCTCAACTCTCCCCGCTTCCGGCCAGCAGCCTGTCAGCTTACCCGC
Organism: Cymbidium sinense; assembly: GCA_021442155.1. Lineage (NCBI taxonomy): Eukaryota > Viridiplantae > Streptophyta > Magnoliopsida > Asparagales > Orchidaceae > Cymbidium > Cymbidium sinense. The sequence goes on from CM038222.1 coordinate 137,069,033, forward strand.
TTCCCGTGACGCTCACCCATCGTCTATTCCCACCCAGCCCGGTATAACTCAAGGCTTCGCTTATAACCACGACTTGCTACAACACATTTCCAGACCAGCCACAAGGCTAACTCATGCCTCAGGCGCTCACCATCGGCCATGGTCATTTCAGGATCCATACGCCATTGCCACGACCGGCCCACTGCTCACAACCAGGGATCTCACAGATGGACCACGGACCGTGCGCCGGCTACTGACCAGCTCGGCCGAACTCATGCGGCTACTGAACTAACCATCTCGGGCCGCTTCAGCCGCTTCAGCTGCGCCAAGGTTCGCCTCTCACCGCGATCCGACCTGCCTGCAGCTTCCTTTCGACCTGCCTGGTCGTCCGACCTGGACAAATTGGGCTGGACAAGGTGACCACCCATAAGCTTAACCAGGCGCGGTTTGGCTATGGCACGCTCTATTCGAAACTATCAAGCAGCCTACTAATTCCTCGCTGCGTAATCCAACCCGAAACCTTGCGCCTGCAAGTGCCTGTAAATGTCTGCATGGGTCCATAACCCCGAAATCTTGCGCCCACGCATACCCGCATACATCCGCGGCCCTGCACCCGCTTCCGTGGTCATAATCTCATGCTCCCATGAAGATCTGTTCTCTCAAAATGTATGGTTAACGGACCCACAAATTTTATTAAAGATTTTATTATTTTTAAGTATTTGACATATATATTTTTGGATGATTGAGATAATGTCATCCAAAAATAGGGGGCAAATGATATGACCCTGAAAATTTCACTAGTCGAAGCATGAATCTTGATGCCGCAAGCAAGCTGATCAGAAATTGAAACTGGTCGAGATCAAGCACTTAAAATATCATTGGAAACTTTAGGACATCAGTTAAATTTCTAAAAAGCTCTCAAATATGGAGTGTTTATAGTCAAATCGAGCGTCTCGACGAGCCGAATCTAACAAGCCCAAGATCTCATAATTCTGACTTCATTTGAGCATTCAAATATACAAAATACATCATATGATCAAAGGAATCATCATGAGTCGTCCGATGGAGAGGAGTGGTTCGGATTTTGCATGTATTTACAAAGATGCCACTCCTCCAATCTATAAATAGCCTCTCATTCCTCATATGAGTGGAGGCCAAGCAAGAGAGAGGAGAGTGCTCTATAGCTTGAAAATCCTCCATACATAATCATGCCACCACTCGACGGTCGCCGACCACCCCCATTGGTTACCAACCACCACCGCTGTCAGCTGCCACCGCTGATCCTCGCTGTCGTCAATCTCCGTCGGTCTCCATCATGATGACCTTCATTGTCACCGGCTGTTCCCCACTATTCACCATCATCTGCTACCACTAGCAATTGTTACAACCTGAGCATGACTATATAGCTGTTGTTGTCTGATTTTGGGATTCCCATTGTCAACCCTTCTCATATACAATTATGTAATCACATTATCAGGAAAACTTGTACTCCGAAATAAATATATAGTGGAAGCTTTTTACTAGGCTAGGCCCCGTGGTTTTTTTCCTTCTTTCGAGGTTTTCCACGTTAAAATTTCTGGAGTTTTCTTGTTCACTCTTTAAATACCTGTGTGTGTGTTGGATTTCACAAACAAGGCTAAGGAGTAAACTTTCACTCTACCGCAGCTGGTTTTTTAGTACCCAACACTATTATAAAAAAATTAATTATGATTCTCTTCATATTAATTCCACTAGTCAAAGCACCAGTTATGGTATGACCATTGTACGGGTTTCAAGTATTTGACATATATATTTTTGGATGATTGAGATAATGTCATCCAAAAATAGGGGGCAACTGATATGACACTTAAAATACTACTAGTCGAAGCAGGTATCTTGATGCTAAAAGCAAGATGATCCGAAGTTGAAACTGGTCGAGATCAAGCACTTAAAATATCCTTGGAAACTCTGGGATGTCAGTTAAATCCCTAAATAACTCTCAAACATTGAGTGTTTATAGTCAATCGAAGGCCTCGACGTGCCGGATCTAACGAGCCCAAGATCTCATAATTCTGACTTCATTTGAGCATTCAAATACACAAAATACATCATATGATCTAGGGAATCATCATGAGCTGTCCGATGGAGAAGAGTGGTTTGGATTTTGCATGTATTTACAGAGACGTCACTTCTCCAATCTATAAATTCTCATTCCTCATATGAGGGGAGGCCAAGAGAGAGAGAGAGCTCTAAAGCTTGAAAATCCTCCAGGCATAATCGTGTCACCACTCGTCGTCGACCACCTCCGTTGGTTACCAACCACCACCGTCGGCCGCCGCCGTCAACCGCCACCGCTGATCCTCGCCGTCGTCAATCTCCGTCGGTCTCCATCATGACGACCTTCATCATCAGTTGTTGTTCCCCGCTGTTCACCATCATTTGCTACCACTAGCAATTGTTACAACATGAGCGTGACTATATGGCTGTTGTCTGATTTTGGGATTCCCATTGTTAGCCCTTCTCATATACAATTATGTAATCTTGTTATTGGAAAAATCGTCAAAAAATAAATATATAGTGGAAGTTTTTTGGGCTAAGCCCTGATTTTTCTCTCTTTCGAGATTTTCAGTAAAAATTCTGGAGTTTTCTTGTTCACTCTTTAAACACCTGTGTGTGTGCTGGATTTCATAATAAGGCTAAGGCGTAAACTTTTACTCTACCATAACTGATTTTTTAGTACGCAACAATAGTGAATATAACAAATGAAAAAGCTTCAGGATTGAAGTTTGTAATAAAAAAAATATTTTCACTTAAAAATGATGTTTAAAGAGTTCACAAAGGATTTGAAAATGGTCTCTTATTAGAGTAAAGCCTTTTTGTTTATAGGTATTAGTTTAGACTATGAAGAAATAAGAATTGATTACAAATATCTTGTAGATTTATACAACATATTATGAAGTAATGTGCGTGACTTCCAACAAAGAGATATTAAGCTAACCAAGGATCATTATTTGGCGATAAATTGTTGAGTTGGACTAAAATTGTTTATTAGAAAAAAGATGCTAAGATGTATGTTGAGCACAATTCTTTTTATGGATAAGACATCAAGTTAAATTGGTGTCATTCTCTAAGGACAATATGCTGAGTTGAATTGTGATCATTCTTTAGTGATAAGGACAACATGCCTATTGAGTAAAACCTTTTTAGCATGAGATGTTGAGCTCAATACTTCAGGCTTATTTGGTAGCCGATTCAGTTCACCAAAATCTTTTTTTTTGAATCATTTGAGTTAATTTAATGATAAATTCACACATATAATATATATATAAATCTTTAATCTAAGATCTCTTAATTTAAAATATAAATTTTTAAGATACAATTAAAAGTTATTAATTTAATATTTTTTTTGAGATTCATAAAATATTTATAAAACTTTTTTGCCATTTATATAAAAAATTTTGTCAGAAATCAGAAGATTCTTACTGCAAAAGGTATTTGGAGATGACTGTACTTATAATTAATCATTATTATAATGTAATAAACACAATGTATGCGGGCAATCGCCTAAACTAGCTTTCCTGCTTGGTTCAATCGTAAATTAGTTGAAATCTAAGGCCAGAATAATATAATAGCAAGACAGCTTGCCTTAATTCTATGGAGATTTTGCCACATGCATCAAAGATCTAGTTTTCTGCAGTACTGGGAATTTGGTCATCAACGGTACCCCACTCCTTAGAAAAATATTAGATTAATGAATTTTTTATTCTATAAATTTATTTTAATAATATATATATATTTAATGGACAATAAATTATGATAATTAAATTAGAATATCGTCATGTTTTTTTACTTGTAATATTTGAATAATAATATAGCACCCAAAAAATTAATTTAAAATAAGTTTATTTAATTTATTGTGTGATATACATAATAAATTAAAATTTACATTTAATTTATTTTAAAAAATAAATAATTTAAAGACTTATCTTAATTAAATTTAATAGGATATATAACCCACTTTTTCTTAGAAATAATTATTCTGATTATAACTGTCATGTTTTTTTTTATAACTAGAAGATGTTCACAGCCAAAGACTCATTATATCAAATATACAAATTTATATATAAGTCACAATAAATTATATTTTAATTACTGAATTAAAATACAATTATGTGAAAATAAAAGGAAAATAATGGCGAATGACGTTTAAGGAAAAATAACATTAATCAAAGTAATTAAATTTTAATCTAACGGTTGAAATGAAAATTCGATTTGATTGAACGCTTGATATAATAAGAAATAATTAAATCGGATCAATTAAAATGTTTGGTTGAAAAAAGAAGGCAGAGAGAAAGTGTTCCCAGAAAACGATGGTCTATGGAAGAAACACGTGTTTTCAAATCAATATTTTTTTTATGGGGCTTTTATGTACAAAGTCATCCTATTTTTTTATATTTATAAATTAATAAAATTAATCTTAATTTTTCAAATTAATTTTAAAATATTGAAATTCATAACAAAATCTCAACCTATATTTTTCATTTTCATAAAATTATTAAAGATTTGATCATAATATATATAAATACATAAATTTTACAGTTCAAAAAAATAAAAAAGATTATTAAATTATAAATAAATATATATGACTTCTAAATTCTCCTTTTTTTATTCTTGATTAACTTGAAAATTTACTTTTAACATTCCAATCCGAATAATTAAATGGATAAATCGGTTCATAACACTTAGAACTAATGTCCTATTTGGATCAATTCTATTTTAATACTATTTTTTAAAAAAATGTTTATTTTGTGTATTAATCATGAGTTTTTATTTTTCAAAATATATCATATTATTTTTAAAAAACTTTAAATATTTTTTTGAATATTTTGAGTGATTTTAAAAATAATTATTATCATCAAATATATTTTATTTTAAATTAAAATAAAATAAAATTTTAAAAAATAAAAATGTCTTCAAATGGCCCTTAGTTATTGCATTAAATTTGGTATCCTTGCATTTTTTTTTTTTTGGGACTATAATAGTGCTCAAACTTATAAAATATATGGTCATACATTTTAAAAGTTGACTTTCTCAAATAAAAGTAGTATAATAACTTATTTATTATTATTATAATAAAATAAATACTAATATGATAATCACAACACGTCCAAAGAAATTATTAACTATAAGAGTATAAATTTAAAGAGGAGGGAGAGAGAGAGAGAGAGAGAGAGAGAGAGAGAGAAGCTCTTACAATATATTAAGGGCAGGTTAGAAAACTTTCTCATCACAGATTCTCCAAGTCACGGCTACAAAGCAGTCTTCAAATGATACTACAATTCGCGTCGCACCGCCACTGCTGCTCAAAAAGCTCTGAATAATGATGTGCCAAATTCCATGCTCTTAAATATCATCATTCATTTCACAATTTTTATTGCCATATGTCAATTACTAGGAGAGATTGGTTTGGTATTTACTTTTATGTAGCATCAAATAATATAATATTCATAATTGTATTCACTAAGATTGAAGTACACTCACTCTAAGCCTCTCCTTAGTATTCTAATGACCATAAATCAAACCAATTATAATTGGCTCAAAACCAAACATTTTATTTTGGTCGAGACATGGCCACTAACTCCAACTACTTACAATAAATTTACTATCCACATGTTACTATTATAATCCACACATGACTTAATTAAGTCATGTAGTAGATTTTGTACCTAACACATAAAGGAGATGGTTTCTAACACTGATTTGTGTAATTTAGTATTCAACAAAAAAATTAAAGAAAAAAAGTATGCATACAAAATTAAGAAGGGAGATTTTAAGTACATATCATATAATTTTTATTTATTTACATATCTAAAATCTAAATTTTAATATTTATATAAATAATACTTAAATCTGTAATATTGCATCAAAATATTATTGTCATAGTTTTTTTTTAAAGTGAAATATATTTTTTCATACAAAAGAATTGTGTGGTGTGTATATAAGTTCATTAACTTATAACATATATAATTAGTTTTATTAGTTTTATTAGCTTACACTAATTAATTATTTACAATTAAAATAAATATTACGTTTAAATCACACTTTCTAATGTAGACTAAAAAAAAAAAAAAAAAAATGCAACATGACTTAATAGATCTAATTAATATTGTAAGATATTCACTCAGAATATTGCAATATGAGATCCTAATTAAGATTGTAAGATCACTAAAAAAAAGAGGTTATTTTGCCTTGAGATTGTTTTATAATGAAGAATAAATGCCACACACTTTTTGTCAGTGCATTAGAATTTGTTGAATATTTAATCTTAATCTATTAATAACAAGTTATAAGTGCACTTTTTTTCCATAAATATTCATAATTCTTTTTTGGACCTTTTGGATGCCAATTTCTTGGGATTTTCAATGTGTGCTAATATTTTCTTATGACAAAAATGAACTTTCTCAAGCATAATAATAAACTCTAAAAATAAGTATTTTTTTAAATAAAGATGGCATAAAGTACATTATATTTACATTTTTCTTTCATTTTTTTTCCTTCACATAATTAAGTGTGAAATGCATCATTCAATCAGCTACTAAATAGAAAATCAAAATAACTAGGAATCATAATAATCTATAAACATTATAATGAATGTTTCATAATAATAACATGTTAATTAAATTTATAATCCAATAAAAATTCACCATAAGAAGAATAGAATATTTATCCTATTGAAAATCAAGCTAAATGCACTCATAGTTTATGAAGACATTGCAAGCATCATATATTTGATTAAGACATCTTATAGATATGGAATGTAGATGGGAATCAATAGAGGAATAAACTCCTTCAAAGTTGCAATGTTCCAAATCATCTTTGTCCACATTGGACATTATAACATTATTATGAATAAAAATTAGCATATGATTTAGTTTTAAAATATTTTTAGGCAATGAGAGAGAGAGAGAGAGAGAAAAAAAAAAAATGAATCCTTCAATAATTCTCCAGGAATTTATTAGTATGGATAATCTTCTTATTTGTGCTACAATCTCATCAACCAAAGGAAAAGGCAAAATGATTTAAGAAAACACATAACTAAGAAAAAACAAGTAAAGGAGGCATTAAAATTCCATAAGGATAATTATTAATATACATCTAGTTATATTTTTATGTAATGGCCTTTAAATGTCGTACATGATTTCAATAAATTTACGGATCATTGACATGAATGAATGCATTAATTTTTCCCAATATATATAAATGATTGAATGTGAAGATAATTACGATTATGATATGTTGATATGTATAAGCTTTCAAATGATTTGGTCAAATGCACAAGTTATCTATGATATCTTGCCTAATAATTAGAGTTTTAAAAAGCTAATATATTTTTTTTCATCCATCTTGTGTTATTTTTAATGCTTGATGAAAGGCTAAATCATCACAAAAGTTGATGATATTTTGTATGCTTGGTTGTAGTAAAAATAAAAATTTATTTTAAGCCTTGATATGCAACATTCATTGCTAGAAGTTTCTTTTGATAGTTTACAAGTATAAAATATGATTTATTTTAAAACATTGTCACTCATTTTGGGTATAAAAATGAAATCATCACTTTTTAGAAATGTTAGTGAAAGATTGTGGAGTTTCAATTCAATTTCGGTGTTTAACTATGCCTAATCAATTGATGGAGTTGATGATTTTCATTATTTTTAAAGCATCATTTTTAACTCTAAATAAAATTGAATAAGCCAATACTGAAATACCTCTTATGATGAGAAAGTATTTTTAAACTCAATATAATGTCATAATGTCTTTCATCATATATGGTTTGACTTTTTTATATTATAGTTTCACAAAACATTATATACTTTTTGTATAAATTATGATAAATTTATAAAAAAACACAACACAATAAATATTATCGAATGATAAGCATGCAATAATAAGATATTAACCCTTTTAATAAGTAGCCTAGATTTGTTTTAAGTGATTATTAATATTTATAAAAATTATAAAAATTATTTTTAAAAATAATACTTATTCTATCTATCAATTTCTTCACCATGAAAAATCAAACTTCGAGAAAATAAGGCATTCTATTAAGTCTATGTGAGCTTGTTAAATAATCAAAATCTTTACTTTAAAAGATTATGAAGCAAGAGTTGACATCTATTAGATTAATCTATAGTAAATCCAATATCCATGAAACATAATTAACAAAAAAAGGTAGAACTTCATCTCTAAATATAAAGTGATTTTATTTCACATATGATACAAATCATACTTATTATTTCAATAAGTTCTCTTAAATGTAGAAATATTTTTTTTTAAAATTTTATCCTTATTTGCCCTCCACTTCTAGTCAATTTATTTCCTTATGTTCAATGAAACCTAAAAAAAAATATAATCTTTCTTCCTTATGACACCATCACTTAGTACTAAAAAACTATTAATTTAGGGGCATGTAACATGGGAGAGCATTTGTTGACCTCACTTTTAGAGTGAGTTTTCAACCTCCTCTTCATAGATCTATGACTCTTATAAATACTAAGAGTTTCTTAGTCATATGACACTTCTAGTGATTAGGTGAATACTTAACCTAAGCCTAGAGACTTAGAAGGGTTAGTCATATGGGTAGGTTATGCCTTAGGGATTTAGGGAGACTGGCCCATCCTTTGGCCTAAACCCAACCTATGTTCACCTTCTCAAACCAAACCTCAAAATCAACTCAAATACCAACTCCAAATCCAAATCTCAAATCAAATGATTGAAACCCATAATCAAATCCAAAATCAAAACTCTACCTTAGCCCTATGATTTTATCTTGGAGGCTTAACCATAGCCAAATTCAAATCAATCCAAATTCAATTACTTTTCTCCAAGATCAATTCAATCCATCAATCATTTATCAAATTCAAGTCCAAACTCAATTCCAAATGATTGAAACCCAAAATCAAATTTAAACTCTCAAATCATCCTTAAGCCTTATGATAGATTTCCATGGACTTAGCTAAATCTCCACCCAATTCAATCCAAACTTGATTGATCTCTTCAAAAATCATTTATATCTTCATTTATTTTCATAAATATAAATGAAATATAAATTTAAATGACCAAATCGAATTAAACTAATTCTATATGCAATCAAATCCCAAGCTAACCCATATGGATCTACCTCCATGAGCTTAGCCAAATCCCATTCAAATCAACCTAAACTCAGTTGATTTTCATATAAATCAATTATACCTTCGCCCATAATCCAATGATCAAAACTAAATCAAGCTAAATTGATTTCCTTCTAAGCCTTTTTGACCTACCTCCATGAGTTTAATCAAATTTGCTTCCAAACCATTCCAAACTCAATTGATTTTCTCATATATCACTTATATCTTCATTTATATTCACAAATATAAATGAAATATAAATTCGAATAGCCAAAACCAAACCCAAAATCAAATCAAAACCCAATTCAAACCCGTTAAGCCACTTCCTTGAACTTGGCCAAAACCCAGCTAAATTAAGCCAAAATCAATGGATTTTCTCTTGAATCAATCATTCATTCAATCATCTATCCAAATATAAATGAAACCTACAATCATCAAGCTAAATTGAAATCAATCCGAGTCAAGCCCCACTTAGCCCTTTTGACTTTGAAATTTTAAATGAACCAAAACCCATCATAGCCCAAATTAATTGTAATTAGATTTATATTTCAATCCTAAACTCATATATAAATCCAACTAAACCTTAATCAAATCAAAATCAAGTGATTTAACTCATTTAGGTCAATTTGACCCAAAGTGGCCTAAAGAACCCATTTGAACCAAGTTCTAATCCAACCCAAATTGGATTGAACCAAGCCCATCCAAACCTCATGCCATGATCATTGATCACCCTATGATGATCAATTGCTTAAATTGGGTCAAACCAAGTTAATTTGGTCATTTGATGAGGTCAACCCTTAACCCATATGAAACCCAAACTAGCACACTAAATCAATTAAAACCACTGATTCACACTAGCTCATAATCAATGATTGAACATGATTTGACCATCAATTGAGTCAAACCAAACTTAATTGGCCATTTGACCTAAGCTGACCCAAATTGACCTAAAAGGCCAAAATGGGTCAAATCATGATCCAACCCAAATTGATTGCAACCAATGGCTCAAGTTCATTCCAAATTGATTATTGAACTTGACCAGAGCCATAATTGAGCCCAATTTAACCAATTGGTCAACCTAACCCAACTTAGCCCAAATTGACCTTAAGGGTCAAATTGGCCAAAATCCAAATTAAATCCAAATTAACTCAAACCAAAGCCTACAATCATTTTTAATTAACCAATTGAACTTGAACCAACACCCAACGTAAGCCAATTTGGCCAATTTGGTCAAATTGGTCAACTTGACCCATTTGACCTATATGAATCCAAATGAGGCAAAATCAAATCTAAGCCAAATTGATTGAAACCACTTAAACTAAAATACTTCAAATCATCATTTGAACCTAACCCAAGTGTTGGTTTGACCCAATTTGACCAATTGGTCAACCTAAACCAACATGACCCAAATTGACCCATTTGACCAAATTGAGCCAAAACCCTTGAAACCAACCATGGGACCTTGGAACCTGACCAAACCAGACCCAAACCCATCCTTGGTCAACCCAAACCCATCCTAGGTCAACCCAAATCCAATTGGAGCCAAACCCAAGGCATATCTCCCTTGGATATGCCTCCTCATGTGGGATTTTGCCAAAATTGGCAAAGTTCACTTTCCTTTCATCCTTGGCAGTCCATCAAGCACCCATTTTGGGGTCTCACTTAGTCACCTAGCCCATCCTAAGTGGGCTAGGCTTTCCATTGACCAAAAGAAGGTGAGTTAACTCACCTCCCTCCTAAACTAAGAACCTCATGGACAAAGGAAGAAGCCATCAACCATGTCAAGCCTTGAGCCACATCCCAAACATTCCTCTACTCAAACCGAGCCACGTGGACCTTATGGGGATAACTTCGGTGCTCTAACAATGACCGACCATCTAAAAATGGGAGACAATTCTACCCATCCACTTCAGCCAATTGAGGGATATACCCCCTTAATTCGAGCGATAATTGACACGATTCGACTAGCCAAAACTTCCTAAAGCATTCTCGAATCCTCGTGTGAGCTCTCGAGCAATTCCATGCCCTCCCCACTTCAAATTTCTTCTTCCTTAGTGAAGTCAAAACAGGGCATTGATCCTTCGATTCCAACTTCTCCATTTCTCAATCAAAATTCAATTATTTTTGCACACACCTTCCATGCACATCATCAAAGCCAAGCGAACCTTCCCTCGAGCTCCAAGCCCATCGGTAGACGGACTTCAATCAAATTTGAAGCTCCAAAGCACAGTTCTTGGCCTTTCGAGCAATCCGCATAGAACCAATCTAATTACTGCATAAAAGGTCTTCATCTCAACTAGATGAAGCCACCTCAGGCGTGCGAGCCATTAGTCTTAGCTCCGGTGAGGTATATTTCATGAAAATTGAGCTTTAGGCAAAATGTGTTGGAGCTTTGTGAAGAAAATTTGCATGTGAGCCGATCGTAGCCGTCGAATCTTCATGGATCCCTCGAGCAAAGGTGTGGGGTTATTTTGGAGTGAATTTAAGCTTGAGTGAGCTTGGGTCGAATGATCCATGGCGGATGGGCTCCATCGTTCATCATTCACGAGTTGATAAATCACGTGTCGTTCGTTCCATGTGATCAGAATGGACAATCGTGATTAGATCATGCTAGATCCATATGATTTGAAATGCGGGTTTGATGCGCCATCGATCCGAGATGATACGTGCGATATCGTCACGCTAAGCTAAGTCAATGTGACTACTTAAATAGCCAATCCAACGATGACACATGGAAAGCATGCCGCGTCAGCCCTCCACGTGGCGCCGATAGGATTAAGGCTTAATTAAGGTTTTTTTTAATCCTTTTAAAGGCTAAAACTTCCATAATTCAAAACTAATTGTAGAAAATCTAAAAAATACAAACAAAAGCTCATTTTAATGGTATTTCAAAGAGGAAGCTATTAAAATTATCCATAATTGATTTTAAATATTAATTTGAGCTTAATTAAGATTTTATTGAAAAGTTAAGTACCCTAATTACTCTCTAATTAATTAACTAATATACCTCAAACTTTCTAAGATTGTTTAAGGGGATGACATCTGCCTCCCCTTTTTTTTGGGATTTATTGGTTAATTAATTATGGAGATCGATTGATTAAGCTCTAATTACCTTCTTAACTTAATTAAGTTTTAATTAATCATATGAACAGTAACTTGCCTAATTAATTAGGTCATTTATCACTGTTTAAAAGTGAGGAGACTTAAGGAATTTGATTGGGGTTTCTATCCTAATCTTTTTCCTAAATTTTCTTCACTTTTTCAAGAGATACTAATTAAGGATTAATGGATTAATTAATTACTTAATTATTTTAATTAAATTTTAAAATACATTTGAATCTAATTAATTCATGGGAAGATCTTTAGGTGTTTAATAACCTAAAGAGATTTAATGAAATTATGATTTACCCATGTGTGGGAAAATCATAAAAGTAATTAAGTTCCTTAAGCTTAATTAACCATTAATTGTGAGCCAATTGCATTAGGCCCTTTCATTTTATAGGACCATTGCTAATCTACTTTTCAATTCATTTGTATATCACATTGGCTCATAATTATTTGGATAGTTACTTTAAGGTAATATAGATAAAGGTTAATTAATTGATTTAATTCATACCTTAAATTAATTAATCTATAAAATCAACCTAATTACTTTTCATTAAATCAAATAAACCTATGAACATGTTATGGGATTAGGATTAGCAAACCTTTTTCTCTCGTTCTCTCTTTTCTTAAAACAAGTTAATCATCAAATTAAAAAATGACATTAAAAAGCTTTGGTTTGCTTTAATTAATTTTATTTGATATGATTGCCCTTAAGAAGTAATTTGGTTGAATGAAATCATATGCTTATGCTTATTTATTCTTCTCCAATCATATTAAAGGTTGTATGTCATTTGATTCATGCATTCATCTTTTGCAAAATTAATTAATTCAAATGGTTTCCTTTATGTCAAGCTTGCATGTGTTGATTTAATTTAATATATGTGTGGCTATTATCACAATTAAATCTAAAATCTATTTTTTTAAAGTTTATAAATGAATGATTACATATGCTATGAATGCTAGTTATAAATATATAAGAAATGTATGTTATTATACCCTAAGTGTATGGATTGAAGCTTTCTTTTCTTTAATTCATGTGTAGCTTTACATGCATTAGAATGTTAATATGTATATAGTCTAGACATCCCAAGCGTACAAGGTTTTAGTTAGCCCAAAGGAGGTCAATTGATTACCTCACTTCCCTGATTAACAGTGATAAGTACTTATTTGATTTCATTTACATATATTTCTACATTAGAATTTGAATAAGAACTTTAATACACATGCATAAATATTTTAATCAAGTAAAAAATATAATTTTTGCATGGTTTTATTTACTTTACTTACGTATACATCCATATGTATTTGAGAAAAGCAAATATTTCCGGACATCCTAAGAAAGCATTTAATTACCTTACTTCCCTAGTTAACAATGACATGTACCAACTTATATCTCTTATACATGTATGGGTGTATTTAATTAAGGAATTGGAACTCCTTTTCTTATATCAAAAATTCATGCATTTTCCATTGTTCAAATGATTGAATTAATTAATCATGTGATGTGGAGCTCTCTTTCTCATGATTCGTGGATGCAAATTTACATATGGTTTAATGCAAATGATATATAGTATGGACATCCCTGGAATACTAGTCTTTAGTTAGCCCAAAGGAGGTCATTTAATTACCTCACTTCCCTGGTTAACAATGCCACATACATATTTAATTTCATCCCTATATATTTTTGTATAAGAATTTAGATAGAGCTTTAAATTAATATGATGAAATAATTCAATCAAATGAAATATATAAACTTTAAATATACATACATATTCACATCCATCATTCAAGTGCACTAAAACATATTATATGTGTAGGTATACTTATGATTTATTCATATGTATGTTAAATGTGATGGAAATGAATAATTTAATATGTGTCATGTGATAGTAATTCAATCAAATTAATCTTAGGATACCTTTCATGTTAAATAGGATTATTTAAAGTGGACATAAACTTAGGATTAATTTAAAATGTGTAATAAGCCATTCACTAAAGAGAACTAAGTTAATTAAAATGCTATAGAAATGGCTTGAGATAGGGATGAAAGAGGGCAATCCTCTTCTCTTCTCTTTATAACACTTAGTTGCTAAGTGTAAGTCAATTGAAAAAAAAAACACTAAGTAAAATTTTCAAATCAATTAAACCATTTAAAGTGAAATCAACCTCTTATGATTAAATTCATTTCACATTTAGAAAATCATAACTTTAATGCCTAATTAGGACATACCACACAAGCCTTAATACTCACACATTAAAACTAAATCATTACTTCTACCTTTATGTTATGATAGTGCATGGTATGATGTATGTTTTATTTTGCAATATATTATTTTAGATTGAATGTTAGGGTGCGTGCTTCGTAGACTGGATGTTAGGCCATGATTAGCCTAATCATATTTTTGCAGAGGATTGTGCTTAAGGGGTTGTGGTGTTTATTTTTAGATATGTGTATGAGGGACACCACATAGATCTGAGGGTGTCGAGTACAACATTGAGGTATGATATACTATCTTGAAAGATAAAGGAATCACCCTTCAATGGACCTAATCACCTAATAAGGACTCCTAAGGCATGATGGGTCTTCAAATATACCAAAGATTTTTCCTTACTTTACATGGATGAACAAAGTAGGGTTTATATTAAACCGGGTTTTAAAGTTCCCTATGGGGGTAAGCCCCCATAGTTAATTACATCCTTAGGAATATGAATTCCATAGAAATACTCTCGATTAAAGTAGATAATTATTGTCTCTAAAGATTTTAAGGATAAGATTATCAATGAATTGGTTATATTGGAAGATCAAATGGGTTAGATCAAAAGGAGGGACTTATTATCGAAGTCAAAAGAGATGAGTAGGTAATGCTCATAATACTAAGAAACTTAGTGACCATTCTAATATACCATATATTTAGGTTTTATATGTTTGAAATTGAAGAGAATTATTTATTTGAGTTGAATTTTTATTAAAAGCTAGGACTTATAATCACACAATACAAGATTATGAAAATGCCTAAGAGGTGAGGATTTATGCTTGTAGCATGAAGAAAACAACCACCTCAGATTCTGAACGTAGGGAGCTTTAGTAAGGGCTAAAGCATAACCTAAATCTAAGTGAAGATGGGTATATGATTTACTTCCATAAGAGAGAGTAAACCACTCGGCTGCTGAACTTATAACCACCTAGAGTGGCAGCCAGTCAACTCCTCATACGCTTTAAAACCATGTAGGTAAGTCATATGATTTTGCAAGATAGTTGGGTTGTTATTATTTAGAAAGAAATTGAAGTCCTTAAATCCACTCTCTAAGAGACTAGAGCATGAGTGATATAGTAATGAATTAGTCTAATACAAATCTTTTCAAATTTTATTTTATTTTGGACTCTTCATTTTGAGAAAGGCCACAGAATTTTTATATGCCTAAATGCATGATGAAATGAGATTATTGGCTAAATCAGAGAGAAAGAGGTGTTTTCCACTACAGAGGAGACCCTCAAAGGTCAAGTCTTTCCCTATCGTGCAAGGATGGAAATCCTCTCTTTTCAAGAGTGAAGCAATATGAATGCATGATATTAAACATACAATATTCAGCTAAGGGGTTGCTAAATTTTTTAATTATATTGATTTAATACCTAAGCTTTATATGAGGTTATGAGTTATTTAGAAAATTTAGTTATAAGTTGTAGTTAGGGTAGAAAAATTAATTTTTCTTTAAGAGCCTAATCAGATCTAGACCACACATTAAATCATCTTTCATAAAGAAACTAGAAAAAACATGCCATTTCTATTGCACAATTTAAACATGACATCAAGCATTTTATAAATCTAATGCAAAAGAATAAAAGGTTGGTGCGGTCGGGTACCGCCGTACAACCTGAAAAGAGAAATGGGTAGCCGAGCTCTACCCTTATACAACTCAAAAAATGAAATAATAATTATAATTTATAAATGAATAAATGTTACAGCGGTCTTCTTATCTTCATTCTTCATATCTCCTTCATTTCTTCATTTAGATGTGCTTGCTTCAAAGGCATCACAGGGCCTCCTAGGACAAAACCTTCTGGTCACTGCTCATCCTAATCCCGGTTGACCTCACTTTTAGAGTGAGTTCACAACTTCCTCTTCTTAGACTTAGGAGTCTTCTAGACACTAAGAATTTCTTAGTTATAAGACACTTCTAGTGATTAGGTGAACACTTAACTTAAGCCTAGAGACTTAGAAGGGTTAGCCATAGGAATAGGTTATGCCTTAGGAGTAGGGTGTAAACGAGCCGAGCTTGAGGGAACAGACTCTTGTTCGTGTTCAGCTCGTTTATATATCAAGCTTGAAATATTTATTCGTGTTCAGCTCATTTAACTAAACGAGCTAACGAGCCGAACACGAGCTGTTCGTGAACAATAAGCTTTTTTGACAAAGGGAGGATTTGAACATGGGCCAATCTTTTGCATAACAAAAATTTTAACCACTAAGTCATGCTTGCATTTGTGATATGTAAATGTGTTCATAATAATAATAAATAAAAATAATAAATAAAAATAATAGTAATAAAATAATAATAATAATAATAATAATAGTAATACAATAATAATAATAATAATTATTATTATTATTATAAATAATATAATATAATATTATATAATTTTTTATTTCGAGCTAAATCAAGCCGAACACGATCGAACAAATGATTGTTCATGTTCGGCTCGTTTATATATCGAGCTTGAAATGTCTGTTCATGTTCGACTCGTTTAGTTAATGAACGAGCCAAACATGAGCTATATAATGAGCCGAACACGAGCTGTTCGCGAACAACGAGCTTTTTTGACAGCCCTACTTAGGAGCTTAGGAAAACTTGCCTACCTTATGGCCTAAACTCAATCCATGCTTTCCTTCTCAAACCAAACCTTAAATTTAAATTCAAATTCAAATCCAAATCCAAACCATAAATTAATTCGAAATCAAATGATTTAAACTCATGACCAAATTTAAATTTAAAAAAAAAACCTTTTTAAGCCCTTTGATTTCATCTTATGGACTTAGCCTTAACCAAATTTAAATCAATCCCAATTTAATTGATTTTCTCAAATATCAATTCAATCTTTCAATCAAACTATCAAAATTTAATTCAAATCCAACTTCAAATGATTCAATCCCATGATCAATTCTAAACTCAACCAAGTATCCTACTTAATCCCTTTTGACCTACCTCCATGAGCTTGGTCAAATTTGCTTCCAAATCACTCCAAACTCAAGTGATTTTCTCATGAATCATTTATATCTTCATTTGTATTCCCAAATATAAATGAAATATAAATTCAAATGGCCAAAACTAAATTCAAAATTGAACTAAAATCCAATTTATACCCTTTGAACCAATTCCTTGAACTTGGTCAAATTCCATCCAAATCAACTCAAAACCCATGGATTTCTTCACGATTCAATCAATCCTTAAATCATTGTTCCAAATATAAACATAAACTATAATTATCAAATCAAATCCAAGCTAACCCAAGTCCAATCCAAGTTAGCCCTTTTGACTTGAAATTATCATATGAACCAAAATCCATATGGCTTCAAACCATTTGCAATTGAATCTATATCTCCATCTCAAACCTATTTATCAATATAACTAAACTTGAATCAAGCCATGATCAAGCCAATTAACCCACTTAGGTCTACTTGACCTAAAGTGACCTAAAATACTTTTTTGAGCCAAGTTCTAATTCAATCCAAATTGGATTGAACTAAGCCCATCTAAACCTCATATCATGATCAACAATCATCCCAGGGTGATCAACTATCATAAATTGGGTCAAACCAAGTCAACTTGATCCTTTGACCAAATCAACCCTTAGCCCAAATGAAACACAAACTAGCCAAAACCCATCATATGCCAAATTGATTGAAACCATTGACTAAAACTCACTCATGATCAATGATTGAACATAACCAAACCATCAATTGAGACAAACCAAGTCCAATTAGCCATTTGACCCAAGTTGACCCAAATCGGCCTAAAAAACCCAAATAGGTCAAATCATGATTTAATCCAGATTGATTGTAACCAATGGCTCAAGTTTATTCCAAATCACTTATTGAACTTGGCCAAGCCATGATTGAGCCCAATTTGACCAATTGGTCAATTTGACCCAACCTAGCCCAAATTAACCTAGCGGGTCAAATTGGCCAAAATTCAAATTAAATCTAAATTAAACTAAACCAAAGCAAATCCTACAATTGTTTTCAATCAACCAATTGAACTTGACTCAACACCTAACCCAACCCAATTTGGTCAAACTGGTCAAATTGCTCAACTTGACCCATTTGACCCTTTTGAATCCAAATGAGTCAAATTCAAACCTAAGTCAAATTAATCAAAACCAATTGAGCCAAAACACTTTAAATCATCATTTGAATCTAATCCAAGCCTTGATATGACCCAATTTGACCAATTGGTTAACTCAACCCGACAAGCCTAATTTGACCTACATAGGTCAAGTTGAGTCAAACCCATTTGAATCAAACCAAAGCCCATTGCAACCTGACCCAATCCATCATAAACCCACTTGGGATCAGCCTAAAATCCTCGCAAACCCATTTAGAGCCAAACCCAAGGTGACCCCTCTTGGAAATGCCATCACACATGTGATCTTACCCAAAATAGAGCCAAGTCCATTCTCCCATCACCTTTGGTAGCCATCTATCACCTCAATAGGGACCTACCTAGCTTTTTAGCACACTCTATGAAGGCTAAGGCTGACCAATCCCATCATTGATTTTAAAAAATTTGGCTATACCCTTGAAATGAGAGAAAGAAGCCTCATTTTCAAGCTATCATGAGTTCATTCAACTCCCAAGAGCTTCCCCAAGCAAAGAGCATCCCTTCTCCACCTTCTTTGAGTGAGTTTTGAGCTAAAAAATACAAAACTGAAGCTTTTTCGAGGAGGAGGTGACAACCATTGGTGAGGATGGCATTCCAAAGGGAGGCAAGAGTTCAAACTCATTCCAAAGCTTCCTCTCACACCTAGGAGTTTGCTCAAATCTTCACCGTCATCGAAAATCATCCCCGGGGAGATAATTTCTTCAAACTTTTGTTGAACGCATGATCTTTTATTTTTAGGAATTATCCTTAGATTCCCCTTGTATTTTTTGTCTTACATCATCCCCACACATTTTGCGACATTTTTTGGCAAATATTGCTGAAAAATCAAGCCTAATAGCCTAAATCAGGCGATTTATAGCTTTCTTTTATTATTTTCATGCTCTAGTTTGCCGACTTCGATCAAGAAGAGTTGCCACCATCCGATCTTGCATTTAGAGGATTGGGTGGTCTAAATTTTGCATCAAAATCATGTGATTTTAGCCTCTGGATCGTTCGGTGTGATATGGCCTATTCAATCACGCAATCGGACGATCAGATCTCGCGTCTGCGCATTATAGGATGTTCCCGCTCATTTTTCTCATGGGGCCAATGGGTGCGTGCCATGTGGCACGCTGTCGCGTGCCGGGCCGATAAAAGCTGCGTGGCACTACAGCAAAGACCCTCGCCAATCAATTGCCGCATGGTGCCATGTTGCCATGTCACCACCACGTGCGGTGCTAACTGCGTTAAGTGGGAAATTCAAGATTTTTAGATTTTAAAAATTATTTAAACTGCATAAAACTTCAAAATTTTATAGCAAATAAAATACTCATCAAATAATTGCAAATAAGAGCTTATTGGATTCGTCTTGCCGACAGGAATCCAATGAACCAAAAATCATTAATTTTGGTTGAGTATTGTGAGCTTAATGTAGATTTTAGTAAAAATTAAAGTTTATTAAATACTCTAACAATAGAAATAAGATTGAGGTGAAATTTTCAAGGATTAAAGTTAGGCTTAAAATCCACTTACCATAAAAAGGTCAAGAAAAAATAATGGCTAGATTGAAAGATATTGAATTTATAGGCTTAAAATCTGCCACCACTGCCTCCTCATCATCAGTATCAGTAGCAGTATTCCTACGCACCACCAGGTAGCTAATAATTACCTACCTTTATTGACAAATTGAATAAACCCTATTCATTCAAGAGGGAGGTAGTTAGGAAGATCTTTAAGAATCTCTTAAAGAATACTATTTCCAGTTACCAAAGCCTAGAAGGCCGGAGGATCTAGCCAAGTTCTACATAATTGATTTAGATACATCTTTCACTGCTTTGCTCGATAAGCCTTGGGAACATGAAAACAACACGGTTCCATCCTATTTACACCAATGCCTCAAATTCAGAAGTGGTTGAATCGAGTATTGTATTAAAGGAGACTTGAAGCCATTTTCACTTAGAGAGGTCGAGATATATGAGGATACAGTCTACTATCTTCCTCCAAATTAGAAAGTTTATTCTCGTGAACTTGGTGAAAGCTCAAAAATAAAAGAAAAAAAAGAAAAATAAAAAAATAAAAAATAAAATAAAAGTACAAGTGAGCGAGAATCAGACACCGAGGAAGAAGTAAAGCTTGATATTGGATTATTCCCACAGTTCATTCCTCTATACGAATAAATGGGTAGGATGACTCAAACCCCACCAGATAAAGGCAGAGGTAGTTCCAGAGGTGGAAAACCTCCTTGTTGGTGGCCAGCCAGTAGGAGCTATGTTCCAGCTCACATGAGTACCCCTGCTATCCACATAGACTTAGAGTCTAGTTTGGAGGATGAGTCTTATGTGGTTAGCACACCAATCAACCCATCTTAGTGGGTCCCTTTGGAGGTGACATTCGAACTAGATATCAATGAAGACCAGGCCTCTAATAAAATCATGAATGTATCTGAATCAACATTATGTATAACAGTCAGGTAGCAACTGGGAACCTTAGCTCTAACCCTCACTTTCTCCTCAGAAAGTTGAGAGTTTGGTAGTTAAGGAGACCCTTAAGTCATCTATAGATGTCATGCCAAAGAGATTTTTGTTGGAAGCATCATCCTCAAGTTAGGAAGCTGATGTAGAACTTGAGAGGAAGATTCATATAAAGATCTAATATAATTTCTTTTTGATTGGTATTCACCATGTGTTCTTAATTTAGCAAAGAAGGGATTAATCTCACATACTTGGTCGAAACACAGGTTGGATTTCTTTGAAAGTCTATGAGACAACCAAAATTGACATTCTCAATCAAGACCAGAACTAGGATTCGACACAATGGTTCCAGTCAATGATGACAACCATTGCCTAGTCATCACCAATCATTGGGAGTCTCATAGGCTCTTTTGAAATCATGCTAACTCTTATGAGGAGGTGTGTTTAGAAAATTCAGACGATCCAAATGAGCCTGAAGTCAAAGATGCACCGCCGAAGTCTGAAGAAGAGATTAATTCAACCATTGATGAACTTAAGGAGATCAACTTATGAATTAAAGACAATCTATGTCTAATATACAACATCTCCTTATTGAATGAAGAAGAAATCGATGACTTAGTTAGGCTATTAGCTGAGTTTAAGGACTATTTTGCATGGAGTTATGAAGAAATGCCCAACTTATCTCCAAATGTAGCAGTCCACAAACTAGCATTAGAACATAATGTTAATCCTATTAAGCAAGCTCCTAGATGCATGCGATTAGACATTGAATAGAAGGTCATTTTTGAAGTCAAGAAACTGATTAATGTTGGTTTCATGAGAGAAGAAAAATATCCTACTTGGTTGGTCAGTGTCGTTCCAATTAAGAAAAAGAATGAAAAATTTGCATATGCGTCAATTTTAGAGATCTAAATAAGGCATATCCTAAAGATGAATTTCATTACCAATCCCATAACTGATGGTGGACATTGTCTCATCTCATGCAGTCTTCTCTTTCATGGATGGGTCATCTGGCTGCAACCAAATTAAAATGGCCCCCGAGGATGAGAAAAATATTGCTTTTCAAACCTCGATCAAAATCTATTATTATAGGGTCATGCCTTTTGACCTTAAAAATGTCAGTGCTACATACTAACAGGCCATGACTCAGATCTTCATGAACTAATTCATCATCAGTTTGAATGTTACGTCGATGATAATGTAGTCAAAAGTAAAAAAAGGAAGACCATCTCTTTGACTTAAGAGTAGTTTTTGAACAATTAAGACAGATTAACCTTAAAATGAATCCTCTGAAGTGTGCATTTGGAATAGCTTCCGAGAAATTCCTTGGGTCTATTGTCTGGCACTATAGAATAGAAATCGATGAGATTCTAAAATCTAAAAATCATTTCTGATGCTTCATTTCTAACTTCAATACTTGTCGATGCAAGTGGGATGATAAGTGCCAACATACTTGATGATGTCGCTAGTTCTAGCAGCCCCTATTCCAGGCAAACCATTGATACTATATACTACTGCATTAGATGACTCCCTTGGTGCTTTGTTGGCCCAAACTAATGATGAAGGGAAAGAAAATTACTCTACTATCTCAGTCATCATCTAATCTCTGTTGAGGTAAACTACCCACCTATTAAAAAATATCACCTAGCTTTAATCTTTGTATCCCAAAAGCTACAGCATTACATGCTTTCTCATAAGGTGAATCTGATCTCTAGGATCAATCCACTGTAATATCTCATTACAGGATCAACATTTTCTTAACGGTTGGCACATTAGTCCATGATTTTGTCATAGTTTGACATTACATTTATACCCCTCTGTGCGGTGAAAGGATATGCACTAATAGATTTCTTAGCAACACACCCACTTCCAGCTGATTCTCTACTTAGTGATGACCTCCCCAATGAACAAATCATGAACTTAGGGGACACTAGAATTCACTTTTGGGAGATGTACTTTAATGGTGCAACTTCCTTTCAAAGAGGAGAAGAATCACAATCTACTATCCCAAGAAAGCCAAGGGTAGGAATATTTCTTCTAACTCTGGACCACAATGTGATGAGATTCTCATATCATCTGGCCAATCCATGCACCAACAATGAAGCCAAATAGGAGGCTCTGATTGCTGGTCTAGAGTTATCCATTACACTATGCGTCCAGAGCATCGACATCTTCAGGGATTCTCAATTAGTTATCAACTAGATTATTGGGTCTTACATGGTTCTAAAGCAAAAGCTCCATCATTACCATAAGTACAACATAGAGTTATTCGCTCAAATCCCAGAGGTTACCATCTATAAGATCCCTCGAGAAGAAAATGACGTAGCAGATATATCGGCCAAGCTTGCTAAAGAGTTGGCATGTCTGGAAGATGAGTCCATACCAATAAGGGTCCAAAATAGGTAAGTCATGTCCCTTGTTGACGTTAAATTCATCGAGAGATTCTCTCTTGAAGAGGAGGTTATCATTGCCAAAAAGGATGATGAGTTAGATTGGAGGCAACCATTTATGGATCACCTACATACAGGCAAGCTACCTCAAGAGAAGTCACTAGCACATCAGGTGAAGTAGAGAGCCCTTTCATACGCTCTCATGGATGATACCTTATACTAGTGGTCCTTCGATCATATGCGGTTATATTATTTGGACAAACATGAAGCCCGTAAGGTTGTGCTCAAGGTACACTCAGAATTATGTGGAGTGCATTAATCCGATCTAAAGATGAAAGCCAAGATCAAGAAATTAGGATACTACTGGCCTTCGATGATTACAGACTGCATGGATGTAGCTAGGAGATGCCACCAATGTCAAGTGCATGGTGTGGTCCTACACTAACCACCCAACATTCTACATCCTACATTAGCCTCATGGTCATTTGAGTGTTGGGGTATCAACATTATGGGTCTGAATCCTCCTTCTTCCAAAGGTCATCGATTCATTCTAATTGCCACCGATTACTTTTCCAGGTGGGCCAAGGCAATCCCTCTCAGAGAGGTCACAGCTCAGTATGTGCTCCAGCCTTTCAAAAACCATATCGTATATAGGTTTGGGGTGCCTCGATGAATTATATTCGATAATGGTACTGCATTCAAGAGCACTAAAATTAATGGCTTTGCTCGAAAACACAACATATATTGGAGATATTCTACCATCTATTACCCAAAGGAAAATGGCTTAGTAGAAGCCTTCAACAAAATTATCATCCAAATATTAAATAAGACACTCGACCCTAACAAGCGATAGTGGAATGACCAATTAGTTGAAGCCTTATGGGCTTACCGCACCACATACAGGACTCCAACTCAATCTACCCCTTTTTTCTTAGTGTATGGGTTTGAAATAATTCTATCATTAGAAGTCCAACTCTCATCATTAAGGATAGCTATGGGTAGTAAGATCACAACATAGTAGAATGCAAAGTTACGGTTAGAAGAACTCGAAGGTTTGGAGGAGAGATGCCTCTGGGCATGCCAGAACCTTGAGTTATACAAAGCCAAAATGATTCAAGATCATAACAAGTCGGTCCATCCTAGAACTTCTCAAGTAGGAGAGCTTATTTTAGTTCTAAGGAGACCAATTATTGCCCGTCAAAAGATGGGAGGCAAGCTTGAGCCCACTTGGGAAGACCCTTTTTCCATAGTGAAGGACTACCAAGGAGGATCTTATCAGCTTATAAATTATAAAGGAGTGCGCCCTATGCTTCCAATCAACGGGCTCTACTTAAAGAAATATTGTACTATCCATAAATCTTGTTTGAAAATAATCATCAATAAAACTTTTTTTTTCATATAAAATTCCATCTCTTCATATTTGGTTAGAAATATATCTTCTTGTGAATCCACCATGACGTGTTTAGGGTAGGTGTAAGAGAACCCAAATGACATCCTATCCCTCCACAACACAAACACAAACTACATTCAATCCTCTAGTGCTATTAGGATATGTGTAAAAGAACCCAAGAGACAATCTATTTTGACTAGCACAATTAAGTTAGGAGTAAGAGAACCCAAACGATGGGCAGCCTTAGGTCAGGTTTGATTTGTTGTGCGATCAACCGATCACCCTAATGGTTCCTCGCTTGGAAAGTTGTAAGTCTACACGCTCTCTTCCTGACTTAAACATTGCACACTGATAACAATCCCTTAAGTTGGTTAGCACTACCACGTGGCTAGTAGACTATCCCTTTGGATTTTTAAATCTAAGACATGTCTAGGCTAATATGAGCCCATTCTTAGTAGATCCATCACACACTGATAGAGTCCATCCTAAATTAAATTGATTCTAACTATTCTTGAGTCGACATGAGTCCACGGTGACATTTGCTCAAATAGTCGCCTTAGGTCGAGTTCGATTTATTATGTTATTAATCGATCACCCCAGTAGTTTCTTGCTTGCAAAGTTGTAAGTCAATAGGCTTTCTTATTGACTTGACCATTGCACACCGAAAGGCACCCCTTAGGTTGGATTGTCCTACCTGATGGCTTGTAGACTATCCCTTTGGATTTGTAAATATATGACAGGACTAGACTGATATTAGCTCCTTCTTAGTGGATCGATCACACACCGACAAGGTCAATTTCATCAAATCCATCATTCTCCCTCCAATGGAGCCCGAATTAAATCCATCCACTCTTATCCCTAGTGGATAATCTGAACTTGCTTCCCTAGTTGAAGGTTCATCCACCTTATCCCCAACGGATCTGAGCTCACATCTCTAGCATATGTGCCCTCAAAACCAAATCATATCCTCTCCCCAGTGGAGGTCTGAATCATTATCAAATCAAATTCTCATTCCCAATGGATGCCCACCAATTAAGTCAACTCAAATTTCTCTCAGCAAGATGCACATCATATCCTCTCTCCAGTAGATTCATCATAAAAATAAACCAAATCAAATCCCTATCCCTAGTGAATGATCTAAACCTGCTTCCCTAGTGGAAGGTTCATGCACTCATCCCCAGTGGACATTCTCTCCCTAAATCATATCAAACTAACTCAAACACTTATCCTCTCTATGGATAATCTGAACCTGCTTCCCTAGTGGAAGGTTCGCATACCTGATCTCTTCGTGGATTCTCCTTCCTCTCTTATGCCCTTTACATAAGTTGAGTTGTATTGTATTAAGATCTTAATTCTATCTACATCTTGAGTTTAGGGGTAGATCATTTTTGTTAGTGCTTGCAATCTTTCTGACATTGTTGATCATCTTAGTCAACACCAATACATGCGGGGTGGCTTGTCAGTTACACCACACCTATTGGGCACCCTTTTGTTGACCTCACTTTTAGAGTGAGTTCTTAACTTTCTTTTCTTAGACTTATGAGTCTTCTAGACACTAAGACTTCCTTAGTCATAGGACACTTCTAGTGATTAGCTGAACACTTAACCTAAGCCTAGAGACTTAGAAGGGTTAGCCATAAGAATAGGTTATGACTTAGGAGCTTAGAAAAACTTGCCTACCATATGGCCTAAACCCACTCCATGCTTTCCTTCTCAAATCAAACCTTAAATTCAAACTCAAATTCAAATTCAAATTTAAATATAAACCATAAATCAATTCCAAATCAAATGATTCAAACTCATGACTAGATTCAAATTCAAATTAAAAAAAAATCTTTCTATGCCCTTTGATTTCATCTTATGGACTTAGCATTAACCAAATTCAAATCAATCCCAATTCAATTGATTTTCTCAAATATCAATTCAATCTTTCTATCAAGCTATCAAAATTTAATTCAAATCCATCTTCAAATGATTCAATCCCATGATAAAATCCAAACTCAACCAAGTATCCTACTTAAGCCCTTTTAACCTACCTCAATGAGCTTAGTCAAATTTGCTTCCAAAT
The DNA here is from genome assembly GCA_021442155.1 of Cymbidium sinense. Classification (NCBI taxonomy): domain Eukaryota; kingdom Viridiplantae; phylum Streptophyta; class Magnoliopsida; order Asparagales; family Orchidaceae; genus Cymbidium; species Cymbidium sinense. Next base: position 137,095,939 of record CM038222.1, read on the forward strand.
CACTCCAAACTCAAGTGATTTTCTCATGAATCATTTATATCTTCATTTATATTCCCAAATATAAATTAAATATAAATTCAAATGGCCTAAACTAAATCCAAAAGCAAACCAAAATCCAATTTATACCCTTTGAACCAATTCCTTAAACTTGGTCATATCCCATCTAAATCAACTCAAAACCCATGGATTTCTTCATGATTCAACCACTCCTTCAATCATTATTCCAAATATAAATATAAACTATAATTATCAAACCAAATCCAAGCTAACCTAAGTCAAACCCAAGTTAGCCCTTTTGACTTAAACTTATCATATAAATCAAAATTCATATGGCTTTAAACCATTTGCAATTGAATCTATATCTCAATCTCAAACCCATTTATTAATCTAACTAAACTTGAATCAAGCCATGATCAAGCCAATTAACCCATTTAAGTCTACTTGCCCCAAAATGACCTAAAAGTACTTTTTGAGCCAAGTTCTAATTCAACCCAAATTGGATTGAACTAAGCCCATCTAAACCTCATATCATGATCAACAATCATTCCAGGGTGTTCAACTACCTTGAATTGGGTCAAACCAAGTCAACTTGATCCTTTGACCAAATTAACCCTTAGCCCAAATAAAACTCAAACTAGCCAAAACTCATCATATACCAAATTGATTGAAATCATTGACTCAAATCCACTCATGATCAATGATTGAACATAACCAAATCATCAATTGAGGCAAACCAAGTCCAATTAGCCATTTGACCTAACAAATTGGCCTAAAAAGAAAATTGGGCCAATTCATGATTTGATCCAAATTTATTGCAACCAATGGCTTAAGTTTACTCCAAATAACTTATTGAACTTGGCCAAGTCATGATTGAGCCCAATTTGACCAATTGGTCAACTTGACCCAACCTAGCCCAAATTGACCTAAAGGGTCAAATTGGCCAAAATTCAAATTAAATTTAAATTAAACCAAACCAAAACCTAACATCATTTGAATTAATCAATTGAACTTGACTCAACACCTAACCCAACCAAATTTGGTCAAACTAATCAAATTGGTCAACTTGACCCATTTGACCCTTCTCAATCCAAATGAGTCAAATTCAAACCTAAGTCAAATTAATCAAAACCAATTGAGGCAAAATACCTCAAATCATCATTTGAACCTAATCCAAGCCTCGGTTTGACCCAATTTGACAAATTACTCAACTCAACCCTACCTACCCAGTTTGACCTACATAGGTCAAGTTGAGTCAAACCCATTTGAATCATGCCAAAGCCCATTGCAACCTGACCCAACTCATCCTAAACCCACTTGGGATCAGCCCAAAATTAACCCAAACCCATTTGGAGCCAAACCTAAGGTGACCCCTCTTGAAAATTCCATCACACATGTGATCTTACCCAAAAGAGAGCCAAGTCCACTCTCCCATCACCTTTGGCAGCCATTTATCACCTCAATAGGGACCTACCTAGCTTCTTAGCCCACTCTATGGAGGCTAGGGCTGACCAATCCCATCATTAGTTTTGAAAAATTTGGCCATCCCCTTGAAATGAGAGAAAGAAGCCTCATTTTCAGGCTATCCTGAGTTCATTCAACTCCCAAGAGCTTCCCCAAGCAAAGAGCGTCCCTTCCCCACCTTCTTTGAGTGAGTTTTGTGTTAAAAAACATAAAACTAAAGCTTTTCAGGCAAGGAGGTGGCAAGCATTGGTGAGGACAACGTTCCAAAGGGAGGCAAGGGTTCAAACTCATTCCAAAGCTTCCTCTCACACCTAAAATTTTACTAGGATCTTCACCGCCGCTAGAAACCATCCCCGGTGAGGTAATTTCTTCAAACTTTGGTCAGACGTGAGATATTTTATTTGATCAAATTTGTACGCAATTTTAGGAATAATCCTTAGATTCCCCCTGTATTGTTTTGTCTTACATCATCCCCACACATTTTGGGACATTTTTCGATGAAGATCGCCAAAAAATTGAGCCCATATAACCCAAATCGGGCAATTTATAGCCTTTTTTTTACGATTTTCATGCTCTGGTTTGCCAATTTTGGTCAACTAGAGCAGCCACCATCTGATCCCACATTCAAGGGATCAGACGGTCCAGATTCTACATCAAAATTATGTGATTTTAGCCCCTGGATTATCCGACGTGATCTAGACCATTCGATAGCGCGATTGGACCATTAGATCTCGCGTCCACGTATTACAAGATTTTCCCGCTCATTTTTCCTGTGGGGCCAATGGACGTGTGTCATGTGGCACTGCGCATGACACAACATTGTGCCGACCAATCATGCGATGATGCGTGGCACCGCATTGCCACATCAGCACTGCACACCATGCCGACTGTGTTAATTGCAAAATTTTGGGTTTTAAAAATTATTTAAACTACCAAAAACTTCAAAAATTCATAGAAAATAAAATACCCATAAAAAATTATAAATAAGGACTTGTTGGATTTGTCTTACCGAGAGGAATCCAATGAACCAAAAATCCCTAATTTTGGCCGAGTATTGTAACCTTAAATGTTGCTTTCCATGTGTAATCATGTACTCATTTATTTTAAAATTAACTAAATGAATTGGTCTCTTATGTCAAATTGCACGTATTGATTTAAATTTAAAATAGGTGTGGCTATTATTACTATTAAACCAAAAGCTATTTTTAAAAGCTCATAAATCAATTATAATAGATGGAGTGATGTTAATTACAAATATCTATAAGTTTGCATGTGTTGATAATTTAAGATATGCAATATGAAGCTCTCTTTCCTTTCCTTATATGGATTTGCGTGGGATTTACAAATTTATAGTTCATTTGAAAAGAATCAACATTTGTTTAAATCTACTCTATGCATCTCCATGCTGAGACATAGGAAGAATTTCATATCACATATGTAAATCATATAATCAAATCAAATATGACTTCTTATATGACTTCTCATTCTTATGGTTCTTTTCATACATTCATATGCATATAAGAAATATATTAGTCTAGACATCTCGAGGCTACGAGGTTTTAAGTAGCCCTAAGTAGGCCTTGTACCTTACACCCCTAGTGTAGAATAATGGCATCGTACTCACTTAAAACTCTTATACATATGTATGTATGATATAGCTAATGAATAAGAAGCATGATCAAATAAATCAAATACACCTTTTGCATGGGTTTTTCCTATTCTTATAGTTGATTATACATCTATATGTATATAAAAAAGTGGTATATTAGTCTGGACATCTCGGGGCTGGAAGGCTTTAAGTAGCCCTAAGTAGGTCTTGAACCTTACGCCCTGGTGTAGAACAATGACATCATACTCACTTAGAACTCTTATACATGCGAATGCGTAATTAGCTAATGTATAAAAAAAATCCTTTTTTATTAAAAATACATGAATTCATAATTCAATCAAATGAAATATTTAAATTCCAAACAAACTTCTTTGCATTCGTCATTTAAGTGTGCTAGGACATACATTGTATGTATAAGTATGCTTAGGATTAAATCATATGCATGATATACATGATGGAAATAAATGAATAAACATGTGTTATGTGATAGTAATCTATTTTAATTAATCTTAAGATGCTTTCTTATTAAATAAGGCCATTTAGAGTGAACCTAAACTCAGGGTTAATTGAAACATGTAATAAGTCATTCACCAAAGAGAATCAAGCTAATTAATTTGCCTTAGAAGTGACTTAAGGTAGGGATTAAAGAGGGGTCCCCTCTCTTTCTCCTCTTTATAACACGTAGTTATTAAGTGTAAGCCAAATGAAATAAAAGAAAATATTAATTAAAACTTGCAAATTAACTAAACAATTTAAAGTGAAACCACTTTTTAAATTGAATCTTTCTACACTTAGAAAATTCTAACTCTAAAGCCTAGTTAGGACATACCACACAAGCCTTAACACACACATTAGAATTAAGTCACCACCTCTAGCTTTATGTTAGGGCAGTGCATGGTTTGATGTATGTTTTGTTTTGTGATGTATTATTTTAGATTGGATGTCAGAGTGTATGAATATAGTCTGGATGTTAGGCCGATATTAGCTTAATCTTATGTTCTGCAAGAGGTTGTGCTTAAGGGGCCATTGTAATAAAATATAAATTCTTTTACTATGCAGGTTGCTTAACCCCAAAGCATAACACACATTAGGACAGGTGGGCTTGGTTACCCATATGTGGGGTGCTAAGTCTAAATTATTGATATAACTGTTTGGGTTGTATGGTGTGTTTAGCTAACATTTGTTTTCCAGGTGTAGCTAAATTTAGTTTTCTTCTTTTAATGTAATTTTGCATTAGGATTAGGATAAGTGTTATGGGGGATTAGGATGATCATTGGTTATAAGACCAAGTCTTATGTACCATGTGAAGCCTTTGGAGCATGCACCTCCAAGACAAATCAAAAGTATGAAGAATGAAGACCCACATAGTATTTATCATTTATAATTATAATTATTCTTTTATAATATCAGTTGTATAAGGGTAGAGCTTGACTACCCACATTTCTTTTCGGGTTGTATGGGAGTACCCGATCGCACCGACCTCTTATTCTTTTATGATAACTTTATAAAATTATTTAATGTTTTGTTTCACACTTAGGAGTTCACTTAGATCTTCACCGCCATCAGAAACCATCCCCAATAAGGTAATTTCATCAACCTTTAGCTGGACGTAGATCTTTTATTTGATCAAATTTGTATGCAATTTTAAAAATTATCCATAGATTTCTCCTGTTTTTTTCATCTTACATCATCCCCACACATTTTGGGACATTTTTCGGCGAAGATCGCAGGAAAACTGAGCCAAAATACCCCAAATTGGGTGGTTTATAACTTTTTTTTACTATTTTCACGCTCTGGTTCACCAATTTCGATCAAGAAGAGTAGCCACCATCTAATCCCGTATTCAGGGGATCATATGGTCCAGATTCTGCATCAAAATCATGTGATTTCAGCTCCTGGATCATCCAACGAGATATGGAATCGTCGATTGCGGTGGATCTCGTGTCTGCGCAGGACATTCCCTCACTTTTCCCATGGCCAAATGGCCGGCGCGTGGATGTCGACCGCCGCCAATCGTTAGGTCTTTGCGTGGCTCCACATTGCCATGTCGCACTTGCCGATCTTGAGTTAAGTCAGAATTTTGGAATTTTTGGATTTTAAAAATTATTTAAAATGCCTGAAAATTCAAAAATTTATAGAAAATAAATTACCCATTAAAAAAATTGTAAATAAAGGCTTGTTGGATTCATCTTACCGAGGGGAATCCAATGAATCAAAAATCCCTAATTTTGGCTAAGTATTGTGAGCTTAATGTAGGTTTTAGTAAAAATCTAATTTCATTAATTACTATAAAAAAATATATTTGATTGAGGTGAAATTTTCAAGGATTAAAATTACGCTTAAAATCTACTTACCATAAAAAATTCAAGGCAAAATTATGGCTGGATTGAAAGATATTGAATTTAGAGGTTCAAATCATCTATTTTAATTAAATAAATCAATATACCTTATAAAATTGGGTTAAATTAGCTAAAACTTTGGAAATTCATAACTAATCCTAGAAAAAATTAAAAATATATAAATGAGGACTCATTTTAAAGGTATTTCAGAGGAGAATCCAAGAAAATTATTATTAATTAATTTTGAACAGTAATTTCTAGTTAATTAAGGTTTAATTAAAAACTTAATTAGCCTAATTACTCTTTGATTAATTAGCTAATTAATCTCAAAATTTTCAAAAATGTTTAGGGGATAATCTCTACCTCCCCTATTTTTCTTGGAATTTATTGGATAGCCAATTAAGAAAATTGATTATTTAAGCCTTAATTACTCTCTTATCTTAATTAACGATAATTAAGCAAATGAACAGTAACTTAATCCACTAATTAGGCTTAATGCTGAAGAGTCTTAGGGAAATGGTTTGGGTTCATTTCTTGTGACCATTTCATTAAGCCTCTTCATTTAATTTCAAATGATTAATTTTTTGATTAACTAACTTAATTAGGATGTGAGCTGTTTCAGAGCTTAATTAATTGGAAGGAATTAGTGATTAGGATTGAGACCTCTCTCTCGATCCCTCTCTTTAAGTTAATTTCACTATCTTAATTAAAGGTATTCAAAGGTTTTAATGAATCAATTAATGGCTTAATTAAAATTAAATTATTTTAAAATCCAAATCACCTTTAAATAACCTTATCAATTTTGAGTAGCCCTTCAGATGTTTAATAGTCTAAAGAAATTTAATGAAATTATGGTTAGCTTACATGTGTAAGAAAATCATAAAAGTAATTAATTAAATCCCTTAAGCCTAATTAACTATTAATCATGTGCCAATTGCATTAGGCCCCTTTCATTTCTTAGGAGCATTGCTAATTTACTTTTCATGTGGTTGTATCTCATACTGGCTCATAATTATTTAGTTAATTAGCTTAAGGTGATGTAGGTAAGGATTTAATTAGTTAGTTTAATTTATACCTTAACTTAATGAAGCCATAAAATCAATATAATTGCTTTTAATTAAATTAAATTAACTCACTCATGGGGAATGGGATTAGGATTAGCAAACCTCTTTCATTTTCTAAATCAAATCAAATCTAAGATTAAAATTAACATTAAAGAACTCTGGTTTATTTTAAATAGCCTTATTTAGTATGTTTATCCTTAGTAATTAATTAGAATGAATGAGATCATGTGCTTATGTTCCTTTATTTTTTTCCAATCATGTTAAATGTTGCTTGCCATGTGTAATCATGCATTCATTTCTTTTAAAATTAATTAAATGAAATGATTTCTTTTATGTCAAATTACATGTGTTGATTTAAATTAAAAATAGGTGTGACTATTATTACTATTAAACCAAAAGTTATATTCAAAATCCCATAAATCAATTATAATAGATGGAGTGATGTTAATTACAAATATCTATAAGTTTTCATGTGTTGATAATATAAGATATGCAATATGAAGCTCTATTTTCTTGCCTTATATCGATTTGCATGGGATTTAAAAATGTATAATTCATTTGAAAAGAACATAATATTTGTCTAAATCATTTAAAATAAACCAGATTTTAAAATAAACCAAAATTTAAAATAAACCAAAATTTAACTCTTAAGGATAATCATATTAAATAAACCCATTTAAAATAAACCAAAATTTCTCAATGTCATTTTCAATTTCATTTTTGATTTGAGTTAAGAAATGTGAGAAATGATTGCTAATCCTAATCTCATTCCATGTGTGAGTTAATTTGATTTAATGAGAAGCAATTATATTGATTCTATGGATTAATTAGGTTAAGGTGTGATTTAAATCAATTAATTAAATCCTTACCTATGTTACCTTAAGGTAATTAATTAAATGATTATGAGCCAATGTAATATACAAATGAATTGAAAAGTAAATAGCAATGCTCCAATGAAATGAAAGGGGCCTAATGCAATTAGCTCACAATCATTAATTAATTAACCTTAAGGAACTCACTTAATTACTTTTATAGTTTTCTCACACATGTGAATTAACCATAATTTCATTAACCCTCTTTTAGTTATTGAACACCTAAAGCTCTACCCATGGATCAATTAAGGAAAATTAGATGCAATTACCCTTTTAATTAAATTAATCACGTTATTAATATATTAATCCATTTCTCTTTACTTAATTACCAAATTCAATTAATTATCCTTTGAAATGAAATGGGGTTAAGGGGAAAAATGTTGGGAAAGAGGTCACAACCTACTTTCATAATCCTTCTCATTTAATTAAACATGATTTTGCATGATTTGTGTTTCAGTTTAACTAATTAAGCCATTAATTAGTTAATTAATCAATAATTAGCATTTTCATTGAAAAAGAGAAGGAAACTTAGAGAAAATGCAATTTTCCACTCATATTCCAACAATTTATTGATTAATTACTATTCAAATGCTTAATTATTACTTATAAGAAAATTAGGCTAAACATTCTCAAAAATTTTGAAATTGATTTGCTAACTAATTAGGGAGTAATTAAGCCAATTTGAATTTTAATTAAACCCTAATTAACCCAGAATTACTTTTTAAAATTAATTAAGCATAATTTTAATGGCTTCCCCTTTGGAATACATTTAAAATGAGCCATTATTTATATTTTTTTTGGATTTTCTACATTTAGTTATGAATTATGGAAGTTTCAGTCTTAAAAATATATTAATTATCCTTAATTAAGCCTAATCTCATTAGCGCCATATGGCGCATTGATGCAGCAGACATTCCATGTGGCACCACTTGGCTATTTAAGTTGTCACATTCGCATGTTAAGCCAACCGACGGCGGATGCAATATTGATTCCCCGTTGTCCAATCTCGGATCGGATGGCGCAGATCAATCCCACGGCATAAAGGGAAAAATAGATGGATCTCAGAGCTATCCATTCTAATCATGCAAAACGGATGACCCATGATCCTCCTTTTTGCAAGCGACAAATGACGAAGGCTGTCCGCCATGGATCCCTCGATCTGAGCTCATCCGAGCTCGGATTCACTCCAAAATCAACCCACACCTTCGTGCGAGGGATCCACAAGGATTCAATGACTAGGATGGGCTCACATGCAAATTATCTTCACAAAGCTCCAACTAAAATTTTTTATTTTTACAATTTAGAGGATTACCTACCGGAGCTCAAGACCAGTGGTGGGATCGACAGAGGTAGCTTCGTCTAGTGGAGACGAGACCCTATGGAGTAGCACACAAACCAATTCTCCTAGATTCACTTGGTGGATCAACTTTCATCACTGTGGAGCTCGATGGTGATCGAAGTCCATCCTCCGGTGGTTTGGGAGCTTGGGAAATGACTTGGGTGGCTTCGACGACATGCGTGGAAGGTGCGTGTAAGAGGAATTTGATTGAGATGGGGTATTGGCAATGTTAGGATCGAGATTAGAGTGTCTTGCTTTAATTTCACAAATGGACGAAGAATACCAAAGGATGGAGGTTTGGAATCACTCTGGATTGCAAGGAGGCTCGAATTCGCTCTTAGAAGCTCTCATAATTCGAATTGATGCTTTTCTCGTGCGAATTGAGGGGGTATACCCCTCAATTTGCTAAGGTGGATGGATGGGATTGCTTCCCATTTTTTTTCCAATCAACCACCATCAGAGTGTTGGAGTGGCTGCACTCAATTCTATGTGACTCATATGGATTGGGAGAAGCCATGGCAGGAGGCTTCAAGGTTGATTTGGCTAGATTATCTTTGCTTTGATCCTTTGGTTTTCAGTTTGCATGGGAGGTGAGTTAACTCACCTCCCTTTGGTCCATGGTAAGTCCTAGCTCCTTTAGAGTGGGCTAGTAGGTTTAGAGATCCCTCATTTGGATGAGTGAGGGCTACCAAGGTGAACTGAAGAGTGGACTTTGCCATATGAGGAAAGAATCCAATGTGGGAGAGGATCCATGGACAATTTGTATTGGACTTGGCTCTAAATCTATTTAGGCTAATTTTAGGTTGACCCAAGATGGGTTTGGGTCATGTTTGGTCAGCCTCCAATGGGCCATGGCTTAGTTTCATGGGTTTTTTTTGCTTCATTTGGTCAAAATGGGTTAATCTTGGGTCATGTTGGGTTGACCAATTGGTCAAATTGGGTCAAACTAAGTCTTGGGTTAGGTTAAAATGATGATTTTAGGAGTTTTGGTTCAAGTGGTTTTATTTAATTTAGCATAGGTTTGATTTTAGCTTATTTGGAATCAAATGGGTCAAATGGGTGAAATTGACCAATTTGACCAAATTGGCCAAATTGGCTTCGATTGGGTGTTGGTTCAAGTTCAATTAGTTAACTAAAAGTTATTATAGTCTTTGGTTTAAATCAATTTGGATTTAATTTAAATTTTGTCCAATTTAACCCTTTAGGTCAAATTGGGCTAGGTTGGGTTAAGTTGACCAATTGGTCAAATTGGGCTCAATTATGGCTTGTTCAAGTTTAATAATCAATTTGGAATGAACTTGAGCCATTGGTTGCACTCAATTGGGTTAGGTTATGATTTGACCCATTTTGGCTTTTTAGGCCAATTCGGGTCAACTTGGGTCAAATGGTCAATTGGACTTGGTTTGGCTCAATTGAGGGTCAAGTCATCTTCAATCATTTATCATGAGTTGGTGTGAATCAATGGTTTCAATTAATTTGGTGTATGGTGGGTTTTGGCTAGTTTAAGTTTCATTTGGGCAAAAGGTTGACTTGGTCAAAGGACCCAGTTGACTTGGTTTGACCCAATTCAAGATGATTGATCATCTTAGGGTGATTGTTGATCATGATATGAGGCTTGGATGGGCTTGGTTCAATCTAATTTGTGTTAGATTAGAACTTGGCTCAAAAAGGTCTTTTAGGCCTCTTTGGGTCAAGTGGACCTAAATGGGTCAATTAGCTTGGTTTTGGCTTGATTCAAGTTTCGTTGAACTTATATATGATCCTATGATTGAAATATAAATTCAACTGCAATTATTCACAGTCCAATGGACTTTGGCTCATTTAAAGTTTTCAAGCTAAAAGGGCTAACTTGGGCTTAACTTGGGTTGACTTGAGTTTGGTTTGATAATTATAGGTTTCATTTATATTTGGATAGATGATTGAAGAAAGGATTGATTAAAAAAAAATCAATTACTTTTGACTTGGTTTAAATGGATTTTGGTTAAGTTCAAGAAATTGACTAAAAAGGCATAAATTGAATTTTGGTTTGATTTTGTATTTAGTTTTGGTCATTTGAGTATATATTTTATTTATATTTATGAATATAAATGAATGAATAATTTATTTATAAATAAATCAATCAAGTTTGGGACAACTTAAGTGGAGATTTGGATAAGCTCATGAGAATGGGTCATATGGCTTAGGAAGGAATTTTGGATCTTGGATTTGATTTTGGGATTAAATTATTTGAAGTTGGATTTGAATTAGAATTTGATTGTTTGATTGAAGGATTGAGTTGATATTTGAGAAAATCATATGAATTGGGATTGATTTGAATTTGGTTAAGGCTAAGTCCATAAGATGAAATTAAAGGGTTTAGAAAGGGTTTTGAATTCAATCATAGGGTTCATGGAGAACTTTGAGCTTGGATTATGATCATGTGATTGATTATGAATCTAGAAAATCTGGTTTGGATTTGGTGTGAATTTGAGATTTAGTTTGAGAAGGAAAGTATGGATTGGGTTTAGGCTATATGGTGGGCAAGTTTCTCTAAGTCCCTAAGGTATGACCTATCCCTATGACTAAACCTTCTAAGTCTCTAGGCTTAGGTTAAGTGTTTACCTAATCACTAAAAGTGTCTTAAAACTAAGGATCTCTTAGAGTCTATAAGAGTCATAGATCTATGATGAGGAAGTTAAGAACTCACTTCAAAAGTGAGCTCAACAAAAGGACCCCTAGGTGCGGTGTAACTGACAAGGCACACCGCACATATTGGCGTTAACCGAGATGATCAACAACGTCCAATGGATTGCAAGCACTAACAAAAATGATCTATCCCTAAATCTAAGATGTACACAAAATCATGATCTTAGTGCAATGAACTTAACTTATGCCAAGGACATAAGAGAGGGAGGAGGAATCCGCTAAGGGATTGGGTATATGAACCTACCATAATGGCAGCAAGTTCAGGTTATCCAAGAGGATAAGGGTTTGAGTTTGATTGCAAATATGATTTGGGAGAGAAGATCCACTGGGAATTAGGATTTATAATCCACTAGGGATGGGTGCATGAACCTTCCATTTGGAAAGCAGGTTCGGGTTATCCACTAGGGATAAGAATTTGATTTAATTTGCATGACTATTTTTATTTGGGGATCCATTGGGGAGAGGGTATGATTTGGTTTAAAGTGGATCGAGAGTATATCTACTAGAGATATGAACTCAGATCCGTTGGGGAATAAGGTGGGTTTGATTTGATGGATTTCTTTAGTTTGCTTTGTAAAGTATTCACCAGGGATAAGAGTGGATTTAATATATGGACCCTATCAGTGTGCAATGGATTAACTAAGAAGGGGTTATATCAGCGTTGGCCTATCTCAGATTTATAAATCCAAAGAGAAAATATGTCAGCAATCAGATAAGACTATCCAACCTAATGGTGACTACTAACAGAGTGCTATTGAGGACTTAACTCAACTCAAAAATAGTAAGAAATATCATTTTAATTTAAGTGGAACCTATCACTATGCGATGGATCTACTGAGAAGGGGCTATATCAATCTTGGCCTATCTCAGATTTACAAATCCAAAGGGATAGTCTACCAGCCGTGAGGTAGAGCTAACCAACCTAAGTGGTGCCTTTTGGTGTGCAATGGCTGTACTAGGAAGAAAATGTGTAGACTTACATCTTCCAAAGTGGGGAGCAACCGCTGGGGTGATTGATTGGTAGCACAACAAATTGAACCTGACCTAAGTCTTCCTGTTGGTGTGCAATGGTCATGCTGAAAATAATGCATAATAGACTTACATCTTATAAAGCAAGGACGACCACCAAGGTGACCCGTTGGTGGCATAACAAGTCAAACCTGACCTAAGGGTGACTACTGAGAGAATGTTGTTGGGGATTTATATCAACTAAAGAGTAGTCAGGCAATTCCTATAGGGTGTTTTGCTAATACTGCCCCGAAGATAGGGTGCCTGCTTGGGAAAGAAGTATTGCTAGGGGTGTCCTCCTAATCCACAAGAGAAAATATATTTTTATATGTTTGCGTGGACCCTGTTAGTGTGCAAGGGACTACATTGAGAAGGGGCTTATATCAACCTAGTCTTATCGTAGACTTATTGGACTACGGGAGAATCTGCATATTTGCAAGACAAGTTCTCTAATCATAAGGGTGGCTATGAGGAAAGGGGGATTGTCCAATCCAAGAGTAACATGGGTAGTGTCAAAATGGGGTCTCTAAGGATGTGATATAAATAGTGTTCATAAGGGAGGTGCCACTAGGGGCTTTATCCTGGACCTTGTAAAAGAAAGCCTATAGGTATATAGTGAATAACAATGGGAGAAATCTTGTAGACTTACATCTCCTATGAGTGATGTATCCATCAGGTGGGCCTCTATCAACATAGCGAGAACCAACCAACCTAAGGTGCTCGTCAGTGTGCGGCGATCAATCTGAGAAGAAGTCTTGTAGACTTACATCTTCACTGATGGAAATGATCACCGGGATAGTTTATCATCGGCGGGATAGATGCTACCCATGTAAGGACTAGACTCATACTTGAAGTTGTCAGAAAGAAAGGAGCCAATAGGGGACTTATCCTAAACCTCAAATATACTCAACCTAGTTAGTGTATGATGTCTAGCTCAAGAAGAAAGTGTGTAGGCTTACATCCTCTTAAATAATGTGAACATGAGGTAGCTTACCGGTCACACAGTAAGGCCTACCAAACTAACAAGGTACTTGGCGATTTGCAATGGTCAAGTTAAGAAGAAGGCTTGTAGACTTACATCCTCTAAACAAGTAACCACTGGGGTGACACACTAGCAGGGTAGCATGTTCGCTCGACCTAGAGCAGCTAATGAGTGAGTGCCACACGGGGATTTATCCCACATCAAAGTAAACCAAGACAAAAGATATGTGTTTATTTTATATGTAGTTGTGAGTAGTTTATGTTGGTGTCGTGTTTAATAAAGGATAAGATGTCGTTCGGGTTCTTTAAACCCACACTAAACACATCATTGCAGATTTGTAGGCAAAGATGTTTTCTCAACATGGAAGAGATGGAATTGAGATGAAAAGAAATTTCATTGATAATTATTTTCAAACAAGATTTATGGATAATATTTCTTTAGGTAGAGCCCATTGATTGAAAGCATTGGGTGCTCTCCTTTACAAATTATAAGCTGATAAGATCCTTCTTGGTAGGCCTTCTCAATGGCAAAAAGGCCTTCCCAAGTGGGTTTAAACTTGCCTCCCATCTTTCGATGGGCAATAATTAATCTCCATAGAACTAAAACAAACTCTCCTACTTGAAAAGCTTTAGGACGGACCAACTTGTTATGAGCTTGAATCATTTTGTCTGTGTACAACTTGAGGTTCTGGCATGTCAGAGGCGTCTCTCCTCCAAACCTTCAAACTCTTCTAACCGTAACTTAGTGTTATACTCCATTGTGATCTTGCTACCCACATCTATCCTTAGTGATGGGAGTTAGAATTCTAATGGTTGGATTGCTTCGGACCCATACACTAAGAAGAAAGGGGTAGACTAAGTTGGAGTTATGTATGTGGGGCAGTAAGCCCACAAGGCTTCAACTAACTGCTCATGCCACTGTCGCTTATTATTGATGAGCATCTTCTTTAATATCCGGATGAGAATTTTGTTGAAGGCTTCTGTTAAAATGTTTTCCCTTAGGTAATAAATGGTAGAATATCTCTAATATATGTTGTGTCTCTGGGCAAAGCTATTGATTACAATACCATTATTGGATATAATTCATTGAGGCACCCCGAACCTATATACAATATGGTTCCTAAAAATTAGAGCAGATGCCGAGTTGTGACCTCTTTAAGTGGAATTATCTCTACTCACTTGGAAAAGTAGTCAGTGGCAACTAGAATGAACCATTGACCCTTAGAAGAAGGAGGGTCAATCGAAACCACTATGTCGATACCCCAACACTTAAATGGCCATGAGATCAATGTAGGCTATAGAATGTTGGGTAGTTGGTGTAAGACCACACCGTGCACCTGACATTGGTGGCACATCCTAGCTACATCCATACATTATATGATCATTTAAGCTCAGTAGAATTCTAGTCTCTTGATCTTGACTTTCATCTTTGGGCTAGATTGATGCACTCCACATAAACCTAAGTGTACCTCGATCATGATCTTATGGGCTTCATTTTTGTCCAAACAACGTAACCACATATAATCAAAGGACCACCGAAATAAGGTGTCATCCACGAGAGTGTAGGAAAGAGCTCTCTACTTCACCTAATGTGCTAGTGCTTCTCTTAAGCTAGTTTGCTTATATTTAGATAATCATGAATGGTTGCCTGTAATCTGACTCATCATCCTTTTTGGAAATACCAATCTCTCCTTCAAAAGAGAGTCTCTCAATGAGTTTAGCGCCAACAAGGGATAAGACTTATCTATTTTGGACCCTTATTGGTATGGACTCATCTTCCGGACATGCAAACTTTTTGATAATCTTGGCTAAAGCATCCGCTTTGGCATTCTCTCCTCGAGGAATCTTGTAAATAGTAATCTTTGGGATTTGGGCTAACAACTCCATAATGTACTTGTGGTAATGATGGAGCTTAGGCTTTAAAACTTTATAAGACCCAACGATTTGGTTGATAACTAATAGAGAATCCCCAAACATGTTGATAATTTGGATGCATAGCATAATGGCTAACTCTAGATCAAAAATTAGAGCCTCATATTCAGTTTCGTTGTTGGTGCATGAATTAGATAGATGATATGAGAATCTCATCACATCATGGACTAGAGTTAGGAGAACTATTCCTATCACTACCTTCCCTGGAAGAGTAGACCGTGGTTCTTCTCCCTTTTGAAAGAAAGCCACACCATCAAAATACATCTCCCAACAGTGAATGCTAGTGTCCCCTAAGTTCATGATTTGTTCATCGAGGAGGTCATCACTAAGTAGGGAATCAACAGGAAGTGGGTGTGCTGCTATGAAATCTGTTAGTGCTAGCCCTTTCATCGCACAGAGTGGTATGAAAGTGATATCAAACTGTGACAAAATTATGGACCATCATGCCAATCATCTAAATAGCGTCAGTCGTGTCATGAGATATTGTAGTGGATTGATCATAAAGATCAAATTCACCTTCTGAGAAAGCATGTAATGTTGTAGACTTTGGGATACAAAGATTAAAGCTAGGCAGTGCTTTCAAAAGTTGGATAATAGATGATGATTGGGATAGTAAAGTGAATTCTCTTTCCCCTCGTCATTGGTTTGGGCCAACAAAGCTCCAACAGAGTCATCTAATGTAGCAGTATATAGGATGAGCAGCTTGCCCAGGATAGGGGCTGTTAGAACTGGCGTTGTCATCAGGTAGTGCTTGATGTGTTCGAAGGCATGTTAACACTTGAGATCCCACTTGAACTTGGCATCCTTTTTTGACAAGTGTTGAAAATGATTAGCATATTCTTGACAAGTGTTGAAAATGCATTCTCTTTCCCCTCATCATTGGTTTGGGCCAATAAAGCTCCAACGGAGTCATCTAATGCAGCAGTATATAGGATGAACGGCTTGCCCAGGATAGGGGTTGTTAGAACTGGCGACGTCATCAAGTAGTGCTTGATGTATTCGAAGGCATGTTAACACTTGTGATCCCACTTAAACTTGGCATCCTTTTTGACAAGTGTTGAAAATGATTAGCATATTCTTGACAAGTTGGAAATAAAGAGAATTAGATACACTAACCACCCTTGGAATGATCTAAGCTGAGTTAGACTTTTAGGGTGTGGTATTTCTAATATCGTCTTGATCTTCTTCAAATCGATTTCTATTTCCCTAAAGCTACTCCGAAGCACACTTTAGGAGAATTATTTTGAGGTTAAATTATCTTAACCATTTGAAAACTACTCTCAAGTCAAAGAAATGGTATTCCTTTTCTTTACTTTTAACTACAAGATCATCAACGCAACATACGACTTGATGATGAATGAGTTCGTTAAAGATCCGAGTGATGGCCCGCTGGTAGGTAGCACTGAAATTTTTAAGGCCGAAAGGCATGACCTTATAGCAAAATATTTTGATCAGGGTTCAAAATGTAGTGTTTCTTTCATCTTCAAGGGCCATCTTTATTTGGTTATAATCAAATGAGCCATCCATGAAAGAGAAGACTGCGTGAGATGAGGCAATGTCCACCATCAATTTCGGGATTGGTAGTGAAAATTCTTATTTTGCACATGCCTTATTTAGATCCCTAAAATCGACTCAAATGTGAATTTAGCCATTCTTTTTCTTAACTGGGATGACACTGGCCAACCAGATAGGATATTTTTCTTCCCTGATAAAGCCAGCATCGATCAGTTTCTTGACTTTAGAAATGATATGTTGTTCAATGTCTAATCACATGCATCTAGAAGCTTGCTTGATAGGGTTAGCACTAGCCTCTATTATTAGTTTGTGGATTACTACATCAGGAGATAAACCGGGCATCTCTTCATAATTTCATGCGTAGCAGTCCTTAAACTAAGTCAATAGCCTAACAAGGTCATCAATTTCAGTATCATTCAATAATGAACTAATGTATGTTGTATGTGGATTGTATTTAATTCCTAAGTTGATTTCTTTGAGCTCATCAATGGTTGATCTGATCTCATCTTTGAACTCTGATGGTGTATCTTTGACTTCAAAATCATTTGGATCATCTGAAGTTTCTAAACACAACTCCTTATATGAGTTAGCATGATTTGAAAAGAACCTATCATATTCAAATGATTGGTGATGACTATGTAATAATCATTATCATCGACTATACCCTGTATATCGAATCCTAGTCTTGGTCTTGATTGAGGATGTCTGCTCTAGTTATCTCATAACCTTTCAAAGTAGTCTGACCTATGTTTAGACCAAGTATGTGGGATTAATCCCTTCTTTGCTAAATTAAGAACACAAGATAAATACCAATCAAAAGATAATTATATTAAATCTTTATATGAATCATCCTCAAGTTCTACATCAGCTTTCTAACTTGAGGATGATGCTCCAAAAAGAATCTCTGAGTCTTCCCATTTGTGGATGACTTAAGGGCTTCCTTAACTACCAAACTCTCAACTTTTTGTGAAAAAAGAGGGGTTAGAGCTAAGGTTCCCAACTGATGTCTGACTGTCTCATATACAGACTTGGATACATTTATGCTTTGCTTTGGAGCCCGATCTTCATCACTATCATGCTCAAGTGTCACCTTAAAAGGGACCTGCTATTGGGAAGAGCTGGACGGTGTGCTAACTATATAAGACTGATCCTCTGAACTAGATTCTAAGTCTATGTGAATAGTAAGTGTACTCCTGGTGGCTGGGACATACCTCATATTAGGTGGCCAAAAGGGACACTTTCTACCTTGAGGCCTGCCTCTAAATTGTCATCTTCCTCTACTTGGTGGAGGTCGATCATCCTACCCATATGTTTGAATAGAGTAATAAACTTTGGGTGGAATCTAATGTTAGGCTCCATATCTTCCCCTGAGTCCATGTCTCGCTCTCTTTTATTTTATTTTTCTTTCTCTTTTTTCTTTTCTTTTTGCATTTTTTTTCTTTTTGTTTCTTTCTTTTTGTCCCTCCTGGGGATCTTGAAAAGGCTCATGAGAATGGACTTGTTGATTTTGGGAAGAAAATATGTTGTATGCTCATATATCCTGAACTCATTAACTATGAATGGTTTGAGATCTTATTTGACACACTACTCAATCCCACCTCTCATCAACTTCATGCACTGATGTAGAGAGGATGGAACTATATTATTTTCATGTATCCATGATCTCCCAAGCAAAACATTGAAAGATATATTTGAGTCTATGAAATGAAACTTGGCTTCAGTCTTTCAATCATCTATCTCCAATGACAAGACTATGGAGCTGTTGACCTCACTTTTGGAGTGAGTTCTCAACCCCCCTCATCATAAATCTAGGACTCTTGTAGACACTAAGAGTTCCTTAGTCTTAAGACACTACTAATGATTAGGTGAACACTTAACCTAAGCCTAGAGACTTAGAAGGATTAGCCACATGAATAGTTTATGCCTTAGGAACTTAGGAAGACTTGCCTACCCTATAGCTTAAACCCAATCCATGCTTCCTTCCTCAAACCAAACCTCAAATTCCAATCCAAATCTGAATTCCAAATCATTTGGTTGAAATCCATGATCAAACTCAAATTAAAAAATCCTTCCTAAGCTCTTTGATTTTATCCTATGGACTTAGCCTTAACCAAATTCAAATCAATGTCAATTCATTTGATTTTCTCAAATATCAATTCAATCTTTTAATCAAACTATCAAATTCCAATTCAAATCCAACTTTAAATGATTCAATCCCAATGATCAAAACTAAATCAAATTTCTTTCAAAGCCCTTTTGACCTACATCCATGAGCTTGGTCAAATTCTCTTCCAAATCACTATAAACTCAAGTGATTTTCTCATTAATCATTTATATCTGCATTTATGTTCCCAAATATTAATAAAATTTAAATTCAAGTAGCCAAAATTAGTTCCAAAATCAAACCAAAATCCAATTTATACCCTTTAAGCTAATTCCCTAAACTTGGCCAAATCCTATCCAAATCAAATCAAAACTAATGAATTTTCTGCTGAATCAATCATTTCTTCAATCATATATCTAAATATAAATGAAATCTACAATTATCAAGCTAAATTAAAATCAACTCAAGTCAAACCCAACTTAGCCCATTTGACTTGAAATGTTCGATTGAACCAAAACTCATTTGAACCCAAACCAATTGCAATTGAATTTATATGTCAATCTGAAATCCGCATGTAAACTCAATTAAATCAAACTCAACTCAAAATCAAGCCAACTAAGCCCAACTGGCTCACTTGACCCAAAGTGGCCAATTTGACCTAAATGAACCAAAATCCAATTCAATTCAAATTGAAGTGAATTACCAATCCAAACTTCATGTCATGATAATTGATCATCCTATGTTAATCAATTATCATGAATTAGGTCAAACCAAATCAACCTAGCCCGTTGACCAAGTTAATACTTTAACCCATATGAATCCAAACTGGCTAAATTGCAACCAATGGCTCAAGCTCATTCTAAATTGATTATTGAACTTGACCAAAGCCTCAATTGAGCGCAATTTGACCAATTTGGTCAACCTAACCAAACTTAGCCCAAATTGATCTTAAGGGTCAAATCAATCTAAAACCCAATCAAATCTAAATTGAACTTAGATAAATCCTACAATATATCCAAATGATCAACCAAACCCAAACCAAGCCATGATTCAAGCCAATTTGGTCAAATTGATCAACTTTGCCCAAATTGACCTAAAGGATCAAATTGGCCAAAATCTAAGTTAAATCCAAATTGATTGAAACTAAATGAACCAATATACTTTAAATGATAATTTGAACTTGACCCAACCCTTGGTTTGACCAAATTTGACCAATTGGTCAACATAACCCATTTTGACCCAATTTGGCCCAAATGAGTCAAATTGACCCAAATTAAATCAAATGAACTCTAAATGACATGAAATTTGACCCAACTCACTTTTGACTCATTTTAAAACTACTCCAATCAAATTTAATGTCAAATGACCACATTGCCTTTGGGTCAAGGACATCCCATGATAAAAGACACTCTCTTAAATGGTCATTTCTATTCCTTTATCACTTGACACTCATCCATTGGTCCACATAAGCACCAAGGACACTGATTGTCTGATCCAAGAGGTGGTTGCGGTAGCCATTACTCATGGGGAGGTGAATTCACCTCACATCCCCCATTAGAACATTTAACATAAAGGACTCCCACCTCCCCTTGCTAGGAAACCCATTTGTCCTTCATGGTAGCTACTTTCACAATTAATCACAATCAATGAAGACCTTCTTTTGGGGATAATCTTTCACAATTGTCCCCTCTACATCATAGTGGATATGGGCAGATTCAGACTCTCCCGGGTGTTAGTTGATCTAGGTGCACCAGTGAACATTATGAGTCTAAAGACCCTTACCTACTTAGGATTAACATCTCCAAACTCTAAAAAAGATTCAGAGGATTCAATGAGATTTACCATTAGCGAAAGAAGATAGAGGCCAAGTTTTACATAATTGATTCAGATACATCTTTCACTACTTTGCTCGATAGGCATTGAATACATGAGAATAAGATGGTTTCATCCTCTCTACATCAGTGCATCAAGTTTCAAAGAGGTGGAATCGATTACTATGTCAAAAGAGACTTGAAGTCATTTTTAGTTAGGGAGGTCGAGATATATGAAGACGTGACCTACTATCTTCCTCAAAATCAGAAAGTCTATTCTCATGAATTTGGTCAAAGTTCAAAAATAAAAGAAAAATAAAATGAAGAAAAAGAAAAAGAAAAGAAAAAAAATAAAATAAAATGAAAATACAAGTGATCCAGAAACAGACACTAAGGAAAAGGTAGAGCCTAAAGTTAGATTCCACCCACAGTTCATTCCTCCATATGAACACATGGGTAGGATGATTCGACCTCCACCAGGTAGAGGAAAAAGTAGATCTAAAGACATTTTTGGAGGTGGAAGACCTCCTTGTTGGTGGCCAGCTAGTAGGAGCTATGTTCCAGCTCATAGGAGTACCCCTGCTGTCCATATAGATTTAGAATCCAGTTCGGAGGAAGTGTCTCATGTGGTTAGCACACTAAGGTGCTTTATTTTTACCTTCATGCATCGTGTTGTGTGTGTATTTTTTCGATTGGGACACCATGCAGATTCATAGATGTACTCATTAGGGTGATCAGGTATGATATTAAGGAATAGTGTACAATTTTGAGAGATAGAAGTCACTATCTTATAATAGACATAATTACCTAATAAGGACTCCTAAGGCATGATGGGTCTTCGAATGTACCAGAGATCTTTACCTTACTTTACATAGAAAAGTAAAGTAGGGTTTATTTAAACTAGGTTTGTTAAGTTTCCTATAGAGGCAAGCCTCCATACTTAATTACATCTTAAGGAATGAGATTCCTTAAGAATACCCTCGATTAAGGTAAATGATTATTGTCTCCAAGGATTTCAAAGATAGGACTATCAATAAATTAGTTATTTTGTAGAAGATCAAGTGGGATTGATCAAAATGAGAGAGTTATTATAGAAACCAAAAGGAGATGAGTAGGGGATGCTTATAATACTAGGAAACCTAGTAAGCATCCTAAACTATCCTATGATTGGGGTTTATATTTTTGAAATTGAGAGGAATTATATGTTCGAGTTAAATTTTTATTAGAATTCTAGGACTTACAATTCTACAATACAAGATCGTAGAAATACCTAAGAGGTGATAATTTATATTTATAGTCCGCAAAGGGAAACATCGACCTCAGATCCTAAATCTTGGGAACTTTGGTGAGGGCTAGAGCATTACCTAAATCTCTAAGGAAAAAATGAGTATATGATTTATCTCCACGAGAGAGAATAAACTATTCGATTGTTGGACTTACAACCGCCTGGGGGTGGCCACAAACTAACTCATCCTACAATTTTAAATAAATGTAGGCAAGTATTTATGCTTTTTAAGATGGTTAGGTTATTGTTTATTTAAAAAAGAGACTAAGTCCTTAAACTCACTCCCTAAGAGACTAGATCATGTAGGGTATGAATAATGACCTAAATCTAATGGAGGTTTTGTTAAGTTTTATTTTGATTTTTGGATAATTAATTTGACACATGCTATAGATTTCATATGCCTAATGCATGAGAAGATTGATTATGGGACAAAATCAGTAAGGAGGTGTGTTTCCACCATGGCTCTCAAAGGTCAAGCCATTTTCTCTGGCAAAGGTGGAAGCCCTCCATTGGCAAGGATGAAATAATATGATTTATGCATGATGTGAGACATACAACATCCAGCTAAGGGGTTGCTAAATCTTTTATTATCTTGAATTAATTCCTAGGCTTTAGGTGAGGTTATGAGTTATTTAGTTTAATTTTGAATTGATTAATTGATAGAAAATTTATTTTTCTCCAAGAGTCCAATCGCATCCAAGCCATTTAACAACCATCAAGTAATTAAGAAACTAGGAAAATCATGCCATTTCTAATGCACAAGCTAAATAAATATCAAACAATTTTATAAAGCTAGTGTAAAAAGAATAAGAGGCTGGTGTGGTCAGGTACCGTCGTACAACCCAAAAAGAAATGTGGGTAGCCGAGTTCTACCCTTATACAACCCAGATTACAAATGAATAATTATAATCAGAAGGAATTCATGTTATGGGGGGTCTTCATTCTTCAATCTTCCTTTGCTTCTTTTCTTTCTTTCTTCATTTTCTACTTTTCTTCATTTGCTTTTAGCTTGATGGGAACATGATTGCTCCAAAGGCATCACATGGTACATAAGACTTAATCTTATAACCAATGTTCATCTTAATCTCCCATAACATTCATTCCAAATCTTATTTACAAAATTACAATAAAATGGGAAAGGTAAATCTTACTAAACCTGTAAAATAAAGGTTAGCTAAACATATCACACAACCCAAGCAGTTATATGAATCAGTTAGACTTAACACCCCACATATGGGTAATCAAGTCCACCTGTCCTAATTTTGGGTTATGCTTAGGGGTATAAGCAACCTGCACAGCAAAAATATTTATATTTTTATTACAGCGCCCCTTAAGCACAACCCCCTTTAAAAGCATGATTAGGCTAATATCAACGTAACATCCAGAATACACACATGCACCCTAACATCCACCCTAAAATAATATAACATAAAATAAAACCATACATCAAACCATGCACCGCCCTAACCTAATGCTAGAAATGGCGACTTAGTCTAATGTGTGTGAAATTTAAGGCTTATGTGGCATGCCTTAGCTAGGCTTTAAGGTTAAAATTTTCTAAGTATGAAAGATTTAACTTAGATGGTGGTTTTAGTTTAAGTGAATTAGTAGATTTGTCAATTTTAGTTGGTGATTTTATTTTGATTTGAATGAACCTACACTTAGTTACTAAATGTTATGAAGATAAGAAAAGAGAAGAAAACTTCTCTTTCATCCCTACCTTAAGTAATTTCTAAGGTAAATTCATTAATGAGTTTTCTTTGGTGAATGTTTTATTCTATGTTTTAATTAACCCTGAGTTTAGATTTTCTCTAAATAGCCCTATTTAATAAGAAAGGTGTTTTTATGATTAATTAAGGTGAATAACTATCTCATAACACACAACCATTTATTTCTTTCCACCATGTATACCATGCATATGATTGATCCTAAGCATATCTATACATGCAATGCAAATTTTAGCATACCTTGATGATGAATCCTAAGAGATGTGATTTTGAAAATTTTTATTATTTCATGCATGTTTTTGATATGTAGAAAAGAGAGATTTTCATCCATTCACAAAATGCACATCCACATGTATAAAGGACATAAGTGAGTACGACGCCATTATTTTTTACACCAGAGGTATAAGGTACAAGACCTTCTTAGGGCTATTTAAAGCCTCGCAACCCTGGGATGTCTGGACTGATATACCACTTTTCTTAAATACATATAGATGTACAAAAAAAGAAACAAATAGATGAAGAATCATGCAAATGATTTTTGTTTGATTTGGTTGCATGATTTACATCTATAAATGTGAGGATCCTTCTTAAGTCATAACATAGAAATGCATAGGAAAAAATTTAAGCAAGTGTTATGTTCTTTTCAAATGAACTATACACTTTGCAAATTCTATACAAATCCATGTTAAGAGAAGTGAAGAAAAATAACATAAAATAAATCCTATGCTATAATCACATGCAAGCTTATGACTATATATAAGTAGCATCACTTCATTTTTAATCTTTGATTTATAAATTTTTAAAATAATTTTTGATTTAATAATGATAATAGCCACTCATATTCTTAATTTTAGCCAAAACATGCAATTTGACATAAAAGAAAACATTTTATTTAATTAATTTTTGAAAGAAATGAATGCATGATTTCATATGGCAAACAATACCTAGCATGCTTGGAAAGAAATAAAAGGATGTAAGCACTTGAAAAGGACAATCCTATAAATTAAGATCACTTAAAGTGAATCAAAAAAATCTTTAAGGAAATTTTTATTTTTGAATTTGATTTGACTTAGAAAATGTGAAAAGGGTTTGCTGGTCCTAACCTATTTCCCACATGTGTGAATTGGTTTAGTTTAATTTTTAGAACAGTTAGGTCACTTTTATGTTTTATTTAGGTTAAGGTGTGAATTAAATTAATTAATTATCCCTTACCTACACCATAACATAATTAAACAAATAATTATGGGTCAACCTATGATATGCAATCACATGGAATTTAAATCAGCAATGTGCCTAAGAGATAAAGGGGTCTAATGTAATTGGCTCATAATCATTGATTAATTAAGCTAAAAAGTTTAATTAAGTACTTTCAGAACCACCCTACGCATGTAGTTTGATTATAATTTTCTTTAAAGTTTCTTAGGTTCTTGAACACCTTAGAATATATCCAAGATTAAGTTATTAAGTTCTAGAATAATTTAGTTTTGAGTTTAGTTAATTAAGCCATTTAATGAAGTTATTAAATCATTAATCAATTTGCAAATTAATTTAGTTTTTATCCAAATGAAATCAACTTAGGGGAAAAGATTTGGGAAATAAATCCTAATCTAATTCCCTAAGTCCATTCACTATTCTAAGGTGATTATCAAGCTTAATTAAAAAATTTATCACCATTTAATAAGTTAATTAATGATTTAATCAATTAAGGGAGTAATTAGAGATGAAATAAGCAATTCCCCTAATTAATCCAATAATAAATTCCAAGAAAATCAAAGGAGGCAGAGGTCATCCCACTAATTAACCCTAAGAAGTTTGGAATTAATTGTTAAAGTAATTAAGAAGTAATTAGCCTAATTGCATTTCCAGTAAAACCCAAATTGAGTGAAAATTATTGTTCAAAATCAATTAGTTTTAATTTTATATTATTCTTCTTTGAATTATCCTCAAAATGAACTTGAGTTTGTATTTTTTTCTACATTTAATTATGATTTTATGAAGTTTTGTGATTAATGGATAATTAAAATAGCCTAATTAATTAATTAATCCCATCAGCGCCATGTGGGCTGCTGACGTGGTGCGCTTTCCATGTGGCGTGATGGGATTGGTTATTTAAGTTGTCACATCACACGCCACATTAGCTGGTGGCACAACGCGCTTTCTCTATGGGATGTCTGATCTAATATCAGACGATTAGGATTAATCCCATTATTTTAATTTAAATTAAAGGGGATAACACATGATTTAATCACATATGTACGTTCCAATCATGCTGAATGGATGGTGTGCGATCTATCTCCTCCCGAACGGCGAGAGACGGATGTCGTCTATCGATCATCGCTCGATTCAAGCTCACCCAAGCTCGGATAGAGTTCAAACTCACCCCACACCTTTGGAGGAGCACAAGCAAGGAATACGACGGTCAAGATCTAATGGGATTATAATTCCCATCACAAAAAGTTTAAACAAAAATTCCTATGTCTATAGTTTTGAGCAATACCTCACTGGAGGCTATCACCGGCGCTTCAACGGAGGAGGTAGCTTCGTCTAGTAGAGATAAAGCCCTGTTGAAGGTATCAAGCTTTGATTTAAAGTGATTTTCTTGGTTGACCAAGCTCCCATTAAATGGTGATTGATCTTGATCAAGGTGAGGCATCCCATAGCTTGGAGACTTGGGAAACACCTTGGTTAAACTCGATGAGGTCCCTTGATGGTGCTTGCAAGTTTAATTTTTGTTTGGTGGAGAATTGGATGAGATGGAATTTCCCTTCACTTTCCCTATTTTGGCCTTAAGCAAAACCTAGAATGGAGAATTGGGGAAGCTTGAAAATCACTTAGGAGAGCTTGGTTTCCTAGAGCTTAATCGAATTAAGTCTTCATGGTTTGAGTGGGAATGAGGGGGAGTATATCTCCCCCTACTTGGATCGATCGACCGAGACTAGCATTTCCATTTTTTTATCAATGGAGGAGATTGTGCTCACACTTTGGGTTGTTTGGCATCCCATTTGGTTCATTTTAAGTGGAGGGAATGAGAGTGAGTGTCCATCTGCTAGGTGAGTGTAGGAGGTGATCCAAGTGTTTAATTCCCATTGGGGGGGGGGGTTGGTTTGGCTATGGCTTAGTTCATGGCTAACCCAAGCCTATTGGGTCATGTTCACCACCTCCCTTGGTGCCTATGTGGACCACTTGGAGGGTGTCAAGTGGCCATGAGAAAGAATTGGCAAAATCCCAAGTGGATTTAATCATAGGATACCCTTTTACCTAAAGGTAAAATGGTCATTTGGCCATGATTTTTATTTGGGCAGATTTGAAATAGTTTGAAAATGGGTTGGGCCAAATATCAATGAATTTGGAGTTTACTTGGTTTGAATTGGTTCAATTTGACCTATTTAGGTCAAAATGGGTCAATTTGGGTTTGGTTGACCAATTGGCCCAACCCATTTGACCAAAATAGGTCAATTTGGGGGGGGGGGGTTCGGTTTGTCCATGGCTTAGTTCATGGCTGACCCAAGCCCCTTGGATCATGTTCATCACCTCCCTTGGTGCCCGTGGACCACTTGGAGGGTGCCAAGTGGCCATGAGAAAGAATTGGCCAAATCCCAAATGGATTTAATAATAGGATACCCTTTCACCTAAGGGTAAAATGGTCATTTGGCCATGATTTTTATTTGGGCAGATTTGAAATAGTTTGAAAATGGGTTGGGACAAATTTCAATGAATTTGGAGTTCATTTGGTTTGAATTAGTTCAATTTGACCTATTTAGGTCAAAATGGGTCAATTTGGGTTTGGTTGATCAATTGGTCAAATTAGGTCAAACCATGGGTTAGATCAAGTTCAAGTGATCATTTGGAGCCTATGGGTGTGATTGGTTTGGTTCAATTTTGTTTGGATTTGAGTTTGGTTCATTTAGGTTCATTTAGGTCAAATGGGTCAAGTTGACAAATTTGACCCATTTGACCCAATTGGGTTTGTTCATGGGTTGGTTTAGGCTTGGTTGATCATTTGAAATGTATTGCAAGCTTTAGTTTCAATCAATTTTGGTTTAGTTTGATTTCAAATTAATTTGACCTTTTAGGTCAAGTTGGGTTCTTGGTCAATTGGGCTAGGTTGGGTCTAATTGGCCAATTGAAGCTTTGGTCAAGTTCAACAATTAATTTAGAATGAATTTGACTCATTAGTTGCAATCAATTTAGCTTAGATCAAGATTTGACCTATTTTGACTTTTAGGTCAATTTGGGCCTACTTAGGTTAAGTGGCCAATTAGGCTTGGTTTGGCTCAATTGAGGGCTTTGTCAAGTTCAATCATTGATCATGAATGGGTTTGAGTCAATGGTTTCAATCAATTTGGCCTATGGTGGATTTTGGCTAGTTTAGGTTTCATTTGGGCTAAGTTCAATCCAATTTGGGCTATGATTAATCATCCTGGGATGATTGTTGATCATGATGAGAGGCTTAGATGGGCTTAATTCAATCTAATTTGGGTTGGATTAGAATTTGGCTCAGAAAGATCCTTTAGATCACTTTGTGTCAAGTGAGCCTAAATGGGTTAATTGGCTTGATCAAGGCTTGCTTTGAGTTTGGTTGAACTCACATATGGACTTATGATGGAAATATAAATCCAATTGCAAGTGATTTGAAGTCAAATGGGTTCTGGTTTATTTGACAATTTCAAGTTCAAAGGATGAACATGAGTTTGATTTGGGTTTGTTTGATTTTGGTTTGGTGATTGTAGTTTAGGTTCACATTTGGGCATGTGATTGAAGGATTGATTGTTTGAAGATAAAATCCAAGGGTTTGGATTGATTTGAGAATGATTTGGCTAGGTTCAAGAATTTGACTTGAAAGAGTATAAGTTGGACTTTGAGTTAGGTTTGGATTTGAGTTTTGAATTGATTTTGGTTATTAGAATTTATATTCCGATTATATTTACGAATATAAATGAGAATATAAATGGGCTATGAGAAAATATTTTGGGTTTGGAGTGATTTGGGTTTGCTTTGGGCTAAGTCCATAAGATGAAATCAAAGGGCTTAGGAAAGATTTTGGATTTGGAATTGATCGAAGGTTTTGATCATTTGAGATTTGATTCATGATTAGAATTTTGGAATTGTTTTATGATTTAAGAAAATCAATTGAGTTGAAATTGATTTAAGATTTGATTTGGATTGGTTTGGAGGAGAGAAGCAAGGATTAGGTTCAGCTATAGGGTAAGCAAATCTTCCTAAACCCCTAAGGCATAACTCATTACTATGGCTAACTCTTCTAAGTCTCTAGGGTTAGGTTGAGTGTTCACCTAATTACTAGAAGTGTCTCAAGGCTAAGGAACTCTTAATGTCTAGAGGAGTCCTAGATATATGATGAGAAGGTTGAGAACTGATTGCAAAAATGAGGTCAACATATGTCAATCAACCCCTCTCAGGGGTCCCATTGGAGGTGACATTTGAGCCAGACAGTGATGAAGATCAGGCCTCCAAGCAAAGCATGAATGTATCTGAGTTAGTATTATGTAAAATAGTTAGGCATCAGTTGGAAACCTTAGCTCTAACCCCACTTTTCTCTCAAAAAGTTGAGGGTTTGGTAGTTAAGGAGGCACCCAAGTCATCCCCAGATGTCAAGCTAAAGAGGTTTTTGTTGGGAGCATCATTCTCAAGTCAAGAAGCTGATGTAGAACTTGAGGATGATTCATATAAAGATCTAATACAATTACCTTTTGATTGATAGTCACCTTGTGTTCTTAACTTAGCAAAGAAGGGATTAATCTCACATACTTGGTCTAAACATATGTCAGAGTTCTCTGAAAGGTTATGGGACAACCAAAGCAGACATCCTCAATCAAAACTAGGACTAGGATTCGGCATAGTGGGTCTTGTCGATGATGACAACCTTTGCTTAGTCATCACAAACCATTTGGAATCTGATAGGCTCTTTTTAAATCATGCTAACTCATATGAGGATGCGTGTTTAGAAACTTTAGATAATCCAAACGACTTTGAAGTTAATGATTGCACAGCCAGAGTTTGAAGAAGAGATCAAGTCAACCATTGATGAGCTTACAAAGATCAACTTGGTAATTGAAGACAATCCATAATTGAAATACATCAGTTCGTTATTGAATGATACTGAAATCGATGATTCAGTTAAGCTATTGACTGAGTTTAAGGACTATTCACATGGAATTATAAAAAAATGCTCAGTTTATCTCCTAACGTAGTAGTCCACAAATTAGCAATAAAACCTAATGCTAACCCTATCAAGAAAGCCCCTAGATGCATGCAATTAGATATTGAACAGCAGGTTATTTCTGAAGTCAAGAAATTGATTGATACTGACTTTCAGGGAAGAAAAATATCCTACCTAGTTGGCCAGTGTCATTCCAGTTAAGAAAAAGAATGGCCAAATCCGCATATGTGTTGATTTTAGAGATCTAAATAAGGTATGTCCAAAAGATGAATTTCCATTACCAATCCCAGAACTGATGGTGGACATTTCCTCTTCTCATGTAGTCTTCTATTTCATGGATGGCTCATCTAGATATAACCAAGTAAAGATGCCCCCTGAGGATGAAAGGAACACTACTTTTCAAACCCCTATCAGAATCTTTTATTATAGGGTCATGCCTTTCAGCCTTAAAAATGTCGGTGCTACATACCAGTGGGTCATGTCTTGAATCTTCAATGAACTCATTTATCATTAGGTTGAATGTTACGTCGATGATCTTGTAGTCAAAAGTAAAGAAAAGGAAGACCACCTCTTTGACTTGAGAGTAGTTTTTGAATGGTTAAGATAATTTAATCTCAAAATAAATCCCCTAAAGTGTGCATCAGAGTAGCTTCAAGAAAATTCCTTGGGTTTGTTATCTGGTATCGTGGAATAAAAATTGATCTGGAGAAGATCAAGAAAATATTAGAAATGCCATCCCCTAAAATTCTAACTCAGCTTAGATCATTTTAAGGGCAGTTAGTGTATCTATGATGCTTCATTTCCAACCTATCAAGAATATGTCAATCATTTTCAGCACTTGTCACGTCTTAAGACACTTCTAGTAATTAGGTGAAAACTTAGCCTAAGCCTAGAGACTTAGAAGGGTTAGTTAGAGGAATGGGTAAAGCCTTAGGGACTTAGGAAGACTTGCCTACCCTATAACCTAAACCCAATCCATGCTTCCTTCCTCAAACCAAACCTCAAATTTCAATCAAAATTTGAATTCCAAATCATTTTGGTTGAAATCCATGATCAAACTCAAATTCAGAAACCCTTCCTAAGCCCTTTGATTTCATCCTATGGACTTAGCCTTAACAAAATTCAAATCAATCACAATTCATTTGATTTTCTCAAATGTCAATTCAATCTTTCAATCAAACTATCAAATTCGAATTCAAATCCAACTTCAAATGACTTAATCCTAATGACCAAAACTAAATCAAATTTCCTTCTAAGCCCTTTTGACCAACATCCATGAGCTTCCAAATCACTTTAATATAAATAAAATATAAATAAAATATAAGTTCAAATAGCCAAAACCAAATCCAAAATCCAATTTATACCCTTTAAGCTAATTCATTGAAAGTGACCAAATCCTATCCAACTCAAATCAAAACCAATAGATTTTCTCTTGAATTAACCATTTCTTCAATCATCTATCCAAATATAAATGAAATCTATAATCATCAAGCCAAATCAAAATTAACTCAAATCAAACCCAACCTAGCCAATTTGACTTTAAATGTTTAATTGAACCAAAACTCATTTGAACCCAAACCAATTGCAATTGAAATTCTATGTCAATCTCAAATCCACATATAAACTCAGTTAAATCAAACTCAACTTAAAATCAAGGCAACTAAGCCTAATTGGCTCATTTGACCTAAAGTGGACAATTTTACCTACATGAACCAAAATCCAATTCAATTCAAATCGAAGTGAATTAAGCCAATCCAAACTTCATGTCATGATTAGTGATCATCTAGGTTAATCAAATATCATAAATTGGGTCAAACTAAGTCAACCCTTTAACCCATATGAATCAAAACTAGCCAAATTGCAACCTAAAACTAATTTGATTATAACCAATGGCTCAAGTTCATTCTAAAATGATTACTGAACTTGACCAAAGCCTCAATTAAGCCCAATTTGACCAATTGGTCAACATAACACAACTTAGCCCAAATTGACCTTAAGGGTCAAATCAACCTAAAACTCAATCAAATCTAAATTAAACTTAACCAAGGCCTATAATATATTCTAAATGATCAACCTAACCCAAACCTAGCCATGACCAATTTGGTCAATTGGGTCAAATTAGTCAATTTAGCCCAAATTGACCAAAATCCAAATTAAATTCAAATTAAACCAAATTTATTAAAACTAATTAAACCAATATATTATAAATGATCATTTGAACTTGACCCAACCCTTAGTTTTACCCAATTTGACCAATTGGTCAACCTAACCCATTTTAACCCAATTTTGCCCAAATAAGTCAAATTGACCCAAATTAAACCAAATAAACTCCAAATGACATGAAATTTCGTCCAACTCACTTTTGAATCATTTCAAATATGTTCAAATTAAATTCAATATCAAATGACTACTTTACCCTTGGGTGAAGGGCATCTCATGATAAAACACACTCTCTTAAGTGGTCATTTCTCTTCCTTGACCACTTGACACTCATCCATTGGTCCACATGAGTACCAAGGACACTAATCATCTGACCCAAGAGGTGGTTGGGGTAGCCATGACTCACGGGGAGGTGAATTCACCTCACCTCCCCCATTGGAACACTTGCCATGAAGGACTACCACCTCCCATTATTAGGAAACCCATTTGTCCTTCATGGAAGCCACTTTCCATACCTTAGTCAATTAAAATGAAAAACCTAGCATGATTTTGTTCCATTCCCAACCACCCCAAGCCAAATGACACCATTTTGGAGCCAAAAAATCAAAGGAAATGAAAATTTATTTGCCACGATTGAAACTAGGAAATTAGATGCAACAAAACTCCTTCCTCCACTCTCATTTCCTTCCCTTAGAGCTTCCAAACCAACCAACATTCATTTCCACTTTATTTTGTGGTGAAAACACTAAAAATATGTGGATGTCAATGAGTAAGCAGCGACCACCATTTGATACATCATTCTGGAGTGAAGGCGAAGGTCTAAGCTCATTCAAGGTTTATTCCCCCACTCAAAAGTGTGCTCGGATCATCACCACACCTAAAAATCATCCCTGATTTGGTAATTTCAAAAATCCATTCCCTACCTTAGGATTTCTTATTTTTTGTGATGTTCTTCATGTCATTTTAGGATTTTTTTATCAAAAATCCCCTGCATTCTTTATTTTAAACAATCCTAATACAAAATAGAAGTTTTTTGGTGTGAATCACCATGAAAATGAACCCATTCGGGTGAGATTTCATTGAGATTTTGTAAAAATTGCTCGGTTTACACTATTTTCACCCATTTCTTCCGTCGGACGCACAGCAACCGTTCGATCCCACAATTCACGGGATCAGATGGCTCAGATCGCTCCAAAATCTTTCATTTCCACCCTTTGGATCTCGCAGATCAGATCTAGACTGTCCATTTCACGATCGAAAGGTTTGGATCGAACAGTGCATCGTGATCTTTGCTTTATGTGGTTTCCCACTCATCTGCTGATGCAGAACCACGCACTCAAATCCCATGGCACCGCATGGAGCCGCATTGCCAGGTTAGCGACGCGTGCAGTGCTGACTGAATTAAGTGGGAAAATCTAGATTTTTGTATTTTGAAAATTATTTAAATCACCTAAAACTTCAAAAATTCATAGAAGATAAAATACTTAATGAAAAAATTGAAAATAAGGGCTCGTTGGATTCATCATTCCGAGAGAAATCCAACAAACTAAAAATCCCTAAATTTTACTTGATATTTTGTGCTTAATTTGAGTTGTAGTAAAAAAATTAAATCTCATTAATTAAACCAAAAATGCACATCAAATTAAGTTAAAATTTTTGGAGATTGAAATTGAAGTTCAAATCTACCTACAATAAAAGTTTCAAATTAAAATAACTTCTAGATTGAAAGATATTAAAATTTGAATTTTAGATGATTTATTTTAATAAAATAAATTAACAAACTTCATGAAAATCATCTTAATTAACTGAAACTTTGAAAAATAAAAATGAATTGTAGAAAAATCTAAAAAAAATATAAATAAATCCTCATTTTAAAGGTATTTCAGAGGAGATTAATTTAGTTAA
Source organism: Cymbidium sinense (assembly GCA_021442155.1). Classification (NCBI taxonomy): domain Eukaryota; kingdom Viridiplantae; phylum Streptophyta; class Magnoliopsida; order Asparagales; family Orchidaceae; genus Cymbidium; species Cymbidium sinense. The sequence goes on from CM038222.1 coordinate 137,129,914, forward strand.
TGGTTTAATTCACTAATCAAAAGACTTAATTAATTAAATTAAAATCATAATCATCCCAGAACTTATCTAATTAGATTTTTTGGATAGATATTTAGGTGTTTAATGACATAAAGCTATTTAAATAAATTATGGCTAACCTACATGTGTGGGGAAGCCATAAAGAGTACTTAATTGAGTTCCTTAATCAAATTAACCATTAATTATGAGCCAATTGCATTAGGCCTTTTATTTCTTAGGGTCGTTGTTGATTTAAATTCCAATTCATGTGCATATCATGTTGACTCATAATTAATTGGTTAATTACTTTAAAGTAACATAGGTAAGGGTTAATTGATTTAATTTATATCATAACCTAATTAATCCATAAAATTAACTTAATTACTTTTCATTAAATCAAATTAACTCACACATATGGGAATGGGATTAAGACTAGCAAACCTCTTTTACATTTCATAAATCAAATCAAACATGAAATCAAAAATGACATTAAGGAACTTTGGATTGTTTCAAATGATCTTATTTAATTTGACTGTCCTTAGGAATTAATTGGATTGAGTGAAATTACATGCTTATGTTTCTTTATTTCTTTCCAATCATATTAAAATGGTGTATGTCACTTGTATTCATGCACTCATTCCTTTTAAAAATATAATAATTAACTAAAAAATGATTTCCTTTATGTCAAATTTTCATGTGTTGACTTAATTAAAAATATGTGTAGCTATTATCACAATTAAATCTCAAACATATTTTCAAAAGTCTCTTAATTAATAATAATATGTATTATGACTTTAGTTATACATATATAGGAGGTGCATGTTAATATAAACTCAGTATATGAAGTGAAGTTTCTTTCTTATATTCATATGTGATTTACATAAGTAAGAAGGATAGCAGGTATATTAGTCTAGACATCCCAGGAATGCACTGCTTTAAGTAGCCCTAAGGAGGTTCCTACCTAACTCCCTTAGTGCAGAATAATGGTGATGTACCTGCTTGATTTCATTCTTATGCAATTTTGATATTAGAATTTAGATAGAGCTTTAATTCATTTACACAAATAAATTAATTAAATTGAATCTAACTTTTGTATATATTTTTTTCATTTCTATAGGTGCTTGTACATTCACATATATATAAAAATGGTGGGTATATTAGTCTAGACATCCCAGGGATGCATGGCTTTAAGTAGCCCTAAGGAGGTTCCTACCTCAATCCCTTGGTGCAAAATAATGTCATCATACTACTTAATATATATATATATATATATATATATATATATATATATATATATATATATATATATATATATATATATATATATATATATATATATTGTATACTAGTGGATGAAAACCATAATTGCTTATGCATCCATATGTATTTGAGGATAGCGGGTATATTAGTCTAGACATCGCAATGATGCACAGATTTAAGCAGCCCCAAGGATGTTCCTACCTCACTCCCTTGGTGTAGAACAATGGTGACGTACTTGCATAAAACTTTTATACATTTGTGTGTACATTTGACTAATGAATGAAAATCCCCCTTTTTTCTATTTGAAAGGCACACATTCATACTTTATTTCAAGTGGTTGAATTGACTAACCTTATAATTTGGTTCCCACTTAACATACCAAATTTGTTATGTGAGAATCTCATTTTCAAAACATATAACATTTGATTCCCACTTAACATACCAAATTTATTAAGTGAGAATCTCATTTTCAAAATATATAGTATTTGGTTCCCACTTAACATACCAAATTAGTTAAGTGAGAATCTCATTTTCAAAATATATCACATTTGATTCCCACTTAACATACCAAATTTATTAAGTGAGAATCTCATTTTCAAAACATATCACATTTGATTCCCACTTAACATACCAAATTTGTTAAGCAAGAATCTCATTTTCAAAACATATCACATTTTATTCCCACTTAACATACCAAATTTGTTGAGTGAGAATCTCATTTTCTTAAAACATAAACACATTTGATTCCCACTTAACATACCAAATTTGTTAAGTGAGAATCTCATTTTCAAATCATATCACATTTGACTCCACTTAACATACTAAATTTTTAAAATAAGAGTCTCATTTTCAAAATGCAAATCATATCTATTGACCTCATTTTTAGGATGAGCACTCAACCCCTCCATCTGAGACATAGAACTTCTCTTAGACTTTAAGAGTTCCTTAGTCTTAAGACACATCTAGTGATTAGGTGAACACTCAACCTAGCCCTAGAGACTTAGAAGAGTTAGCTATAGGAATAGGTCATGCCATAGGGGTATTAAAAGATTTGTCTACCCTATAGCTTAAACCAAATACTCACTTCCTTCTTCCAAGTCAAAACTCCAAACTCATACCAACTCCAACTCTAACTCAAACCTCACATCAATTCAAGGGATTTTCTCAAATCGTGAAGCAATTTCAAATAATTGAACCTATGATTGAAGCCCATGATTGGATTCCAAACTCCAAAATATTTCCTAAGTCCTTTGATTCCTTCTCATGGACTTAGCCTAAATCAAATCCAAATCAATTCAAATTCAAGAAATTTTCTCATAACCCATTTATATTCACATTTATATTCACATATATAAATTAAATATAAATTCAAAGCAATCAAACTAAATTCAAAATTTAAATCTAAATTAAAAATCTTTCCTAAGTCATTTTGCTTCCCTCTTATGGACTTAGCTTAAATCAAATCCAAATTAATTCAAATTCAAGGAAATTTCTCATAACCCATTTATATTCTCATCACAAATATAAATGAAATATAAAATCATCAATCCAAAAATCAATTCAAAAAAAATAAAATCCAAATTCAATCAAAAATCCAACATTAGCCTTGCAAGTCAAGATCTTGAACTTAGCCAAATCAAATTCAAATCAAGCCAAACCCTTGATTTTTCTTCATGATTCAATTAATCCTTTAATCATGAATCCAAATATAAACATAAACTTCAATCATCAAACCAAAACTAAATTCAAAAAATCAAACCCAAGTCAAACTCATGTTCACCCTTTTGAACTTGAAATTGTCAAATGAATCAAAACCTATTTGACTCCAAATCACTTGCAAATGGATTTAGATTTCAATCATAAGTCCAAATGTGAGTTCAATCAAACTCAAATCAAGCATTGATGAAGCCATTTGACCCACTTAGGCTTTCTTGACCCAAAGTGACCTAAAGTACCCTTATGAATTTTAATCCTAACCACATTGGATTGAATTAAGCCCACCTAAGCCTCACATTGTGAGCAACAATCATCATAAGATGATCACTCAAATTAAACCAAGTCAAAACCTAAGGGTTGAGCAAGTCAACACTTGGCCAAAATGAAACCTAAACTAGCCAAAATCTAGCATAGGCCAAATTGATTGACACCATTGATCAAAACTCATTCATGATCAATGTTTGAACTTGACCAAGTCATCATTTGAGCCTAACCTAGCCCAATTGCCCACTTGACCCAACTTGACTTATGAAGTCAAAGGTGTCAAAACTTGATCTGTGTCAAATTGATTTAAACTAATGGGTCAAGTTCATGCCAAATCACTTGTTGATCTTGACCAAAGCCCCAATTGGCCAACTAGACCTAACCTAGCCCAATTGACCTTGAACCCAACTTGACCTAAAGGGTCAAATTGAGCCAAATCTAAATATAAACCAAATTGATTGGAAACAAATGTAGTAATTCATTTAAAATGATCAACCAAATATAAACCAACCCATGACCTAACCCAAATAGGTCAAATGGGTCAAATTGGTCAACTTGACCCATTTGACCTAAATGAAATCAAATGAACCAAAAACAAATATGAATCAAATTGAACCAAACCCCTTCATATCTTCAATAGGGCTTCACCACCACTAGACAAAGCTACCTCATCGAACTTGAGTGCCGGTGATAGCCTTCGGCGAGATATGCCATTAACTCGAGCTTAAGTTAGCCATGGTGTGGTCCTTTGTGAAACAAATTCTTACTTCATGAGAATTTGACCGTTGGATGTATTCCCCTTTACTCTTAGATGGTGTGGGTAAGATTTGAGTTCAATACGAGCTCAATCGAGCTCAGATATTGCCATGGAAGGTGGACGGCTCCCCTTTCCCGCAGGAGAACTCAGGGATAGATGATGGGCCATCCATCCACACCTTTTTGGATGGACAGCCATGATCTATATGCATAGGATATTTGATTTAATCCTTTAATACCATAGGCTTAATCTCAGCTACCCGATCTTTGATCAGACGGATGGGAGAAAGCACGTAGCGCCACTGCTGATGCGGCGCTACAATGTGATAACTTAAGTGGCCTATCCCATTGTGCCACGTGGAAAGCGCGTGCTGTGTCAGTCTCCACACGGCGTCGATGGGATTAACCACTTAATTAGGCTATTTAATTAATTGAAAATTATGGAAACTTTAAATATTCATAACTAAATGAGAAAGAATCATAAAAATATGAGGTAAAAAGCATATGAAAGATATTTCAATGTAAAATAATATAAAATTACTTTCAATGGATTTTGAATAGTGTTATTTCCTGAATTTGGGTTTTATTAGGAATGTGATTATGCTAATTATTCTCTAATTATCCTACTGATTAATCCCAAACTTCTCATTTGCATTTAGTGGGATGAGTTCTACCTCCCCTAATTTTCTTTGTATTTATTAATGGTTTAATTAGGGGAATTACTTGGTTCATTCTTAATAACTCTCTTATTTTAATTAAGCCTAATTAAATATGTGAATAGTAGTTTAATCCCTTGATTAAGTTAATTAAGCTTTGTTTGAGTGATCAGGAGGTTTAGGAAATAATTTTAGGATATTTTTGCTAAGCTATTCCTTAAACCCCCTTTCTCTTCCTTAATCTAAATTTCATTAAGGGTTAATCCACTAATTACTTAATTAACTTGATAAAATTTTCAAAATATTTAAAACTTAATCAATCCATGTTGGGTAGATGCTTAGGTGTTTAATAACTCAAGTGGCTTAAGAAAATCAAAACCTAATCCACATGTGAGAAGGGTTATGAAAGTACTTAACTTAAACCCTTTTAGATTCATTAACCATTAATTGTGAGACAAATGCATTAGTCCCTCTTCTTCCTATGTGCATTGCTGATTTAAATTTCTTGTGTGATTTTATGTCATATCATTGGCTCATAATTATTTGGTTAAATATTCTAAAGTGGTATAGGTAAGGGGTAATTAATATACTTAATGTACACATTAACCTAACTAAAAGATAAAATTGAGCTAATCACCTAAAAATTAAATAAAAAAATAATATACACGTGTGGGAATGGGTTAGGACTAGTAAAATCATCTCACATTTCTTAAATTAAAATCAAACTCAAAATCAGACAAAATTTCTTTAAAACTAAATTTGATTTGCTTTAGATAATTCTATTCCAATGGACTATCTTTAAGAATTAATTAGGGTGAATGAATTTACATTGCTTTCATCACATTATCTCTTTCTTAGCATGCTAAATATGTATGCCATATGAAAATAATGCATTCATTCCTTCTAAAAATCAAAATTAAAATAAAATGTTTTCTTTATGTCAAGTTGTATGTTTTTGCTAAAGTAAGAATATGAATGTCTATTATCACTATTAAATTCAAAATTACTTTCAAAATTTATAAATCAAACATCAAAATTGAAAGGTATGCTACTTATAATTATTTACAAGCTTGCATGTGAGAAATATAAAGATGTGTATTATGTGGCTTGGATCCTCCCTCTCTTTCTTAACATAGAATTATATAGGATTGGCAAAGTGTATAGTCCATTTGAAAAGGGCATAACACTTGCTCAAATTCATTCCTATATTATTACTTAAGAAGGAATTTCACATCACACATATAAATTAAATAACCAAACTAAAAATTAAATAAATATAAACTTTTGCATCTTTCTTTTTCCATTTATTTCTTTTGTACATGCATATGCATTTAAGGAAAGTGGTATATTAGTTTGGACAACCCCAGGGTTGCAAGGCTTTAAGTAGCCCTAAGTAGGTCTTGTACCTTACACCCCTGCTAATGGCATCGTACTCACTTATGCCTTTCATATACACATGTGCATATGAATAAAGGATAAAAAATTCCACTTAATGAAAATCATGCATCATAAACCATCCAAATTTTCTTAAGTAACACTACTTAGCATTCATCATTAAGGTGTGCTAAACATCCTCATTTTCATGTATAGATATTCTTAAGATTCATCCATATGCATGTTGTATATTTTGGAAAGAAGTAAAGTGTTATGTGTTTTGTGATATTATTTCACTTTACTTAATCTTAAAATGTCTTTCCTTTTAAATGGGTTTTTTAGAGTTATTCTAAACTTAGGATTAATTAAAATATATAAGAAAATATTCACTAAACAAAATTAAATATGAATTTACTTTAGAAATTACATATGGTAGCGAAGGAAAGAGAAGTTTCTCTTATCTTTTCCCTCTCTTTACAACTTAGTAATTAATTGTAGGTTCATTCAAACTTAAATAAATCACCAAATAAAAATCAACTAAACAACTTGAATAAAACCACCCATCAAAGGTGAACATTTTTCATACTTAGGAAACTTAAACCTTAAAGCCCAGCTAAGCATACTACACAAACCTTTTAAAGCACACACATTAGACTAAGTTACCATTTCTTGCTTTGGATTAGGACGGTGCATAGTTTGATGTTTGCCTTTATTTTGAGATATTTTATTTTAGTCTGAATGTTAGGATGTATGTGCATAGACTGAATGATAGCACAATCTAATTTAATCACTATCTTCTACAATGGATTATGCTTAAGGGGTTTTGTAATAAATAAAAATATAAATACTTTTGATGTGCAGGTGCTTATACCCCTAAGCATAATCTAATAGGCCAGGTGGACTTAGTTACCCATGTGTGGAGTGCTTAGTCTAATATGTGCTCATACATGCTTGGGATTTGTATGGTTTATTTAGCTAATCTTTATTTTGCAGGTGTTAGTTAGATTTACTTTTTCTTTTCATATAATTTTATAATTAAGATTTTGGAATGATTATTATGGGGATTAGGATGAGCAATGGTCATAAGATTTCATCTTATGTACCATGTGAAGCCTTTGGAGCAACCACATTCTAACCATCCAAAAGAAGGAACCAAAAGAAGAAAGAAGAAAAGAACAATAGAAGAAAGAAGAAATGAAGAATGAAGAACCCCCATAACATGAATTCCGTGCTTAATTATAATTAATTCATTTGTAATCCGAGTTATATAAGGGTAGAGCTCAGCTACCTAATTTTTTTCAGGTTTGTGCGGTGGTGCCCAACCACGAATGGCCTTTTATTCTTTTACGTTAGCTTTATAAAATATTTTATGTTTTGTTTATCTTGTGCACTATAAATGGCATGTTTTCCTAGTTTCTTCCTTGCTTGATGTATGGCTTGGATGATGATTAGGCTTTTAAGAAAAAATAAATCTTCTACCTAATTAAGCAACTCAAAATTTAAAATAAATTACTCATAACCTCACCTAAAGCTTAGGCTAAAAATTAAAATAAAAAAAAATTAGCAACCCCTTAGCTGGATGAGTATTACTTTTCTAACATCATGCATAAAGGCATATTATTTCACTCTTGATTTGGAGGGCTTCCACCAATGCAAGAGAACTTGGCTTGACCTTTGAGATCCATGGTGGAAATACACCTCCCATCTGATTAATTTTGGCCCATAATCTCAATTCTCATGCATTTGGCATATGAATCCTATAGCCTGAGGGAGTGTGTCTAAGGACTCAGTCTCTTTCTAAATAAATAACAACCTCACTATCTTGCATAAACATATGACTTGCCTACATGAATTTCAAAATTATAGGAGGAGTTAGTTGGCGGCCACCCCCAGGCGGTTGTAAGTCCAATAGTTAGGGGGTTTATCCTCTCTTGTGAAGGTAAACTAAATACCTATTTTCTCCTTAGATTTAGGTCATGCTTTTTGGCCCTCGCCAAAGCTCCCTTGTTACTTCCCTTTGTGGGCTATAAGAATAAATCCTTACCTATTAGGCATTTTCGTGACCTTTCATCATGGAATTATAAGCCCTAACATTCTAATAAGAACTCAACTCAAAGACATTAATTCAATTTCAAAAAATGTAAAGCCCAACTATAAGGTAGTTTGGGATGCTTACTAGGCTTCCTAGTATCTTAAGCATCTCCTACTTGTTTCCATTTGGCTTTGATAAAAACTCCCTCCATTTGATCGATCCTACGTGACTTTCTAAAAATAAACTAGTCGATTGATAGTCCTACCTTACATTTTCAAAATCTTTGGAGACAACGATCATTTACCTTAATCGAGAGTATTCCTAAGAAATCTCATTCCTTAGGATGTAATTAATTATGGGCGCTTGCCCTTATAGGAAATTTAATGAACCCGATTTAAAATAAATCCTACTTTACTTTTTTGTATAAAGTAGGGGAAAAATCTGTGGTACACTTCGAAGACCCATAGTCATTAGGAGTCCTTATTGAGGTGATTAGGTCTATTGTAGGGTGGTGACTTCTACCTTTTGAGATTGCACACCTCTCCTCAATGTTGTACCCGATCACCCTAATAAGAACATCTATAAATTTGTGTGGCATCCCAATACGGCATATTTTTATATATATTTATGTTTTCATTTGTCCTTCTTTTCTGAAAGGGAAGGGGATAGATGAAGGCAGAGATATATATAAGAATTTTAACCATGGATTTTTTTGGTGACTCCACTGTGGATGGTTCCTCTCTCCATCTTTAGTAAATGATCATTGTCTCCAAGTATCGATAGTGGGTTTGTACTTTTGTATGAATCCAAGACTATCTTTCTTTTTGTTGGCAATTAACTTATTTCATCCTTAAGTTAAGCTACATCTTTAGGTTTTAGGACCTGTTGTTGGTCTTAAAACCCCATTATTCCCAATGGGTGAAAATCAAAATTTAATAAACAGAAAATGATTAAAGACTTCCTCTATACCATTTTTATTGTGAGGAAAGGTTCATTCCAAAAATAAAGATAAAATAAACCCTTCATTAAATTCTTACTTTTCAAACGTACTTCTTCAAAATACACTTAATAAAATATTTGCATAGCATTTAATAATTTCACAATTGTTACATCTAGAAACATTTCAAAAGTAAAACCAACACTCATATTTTCTAAAAGCACAAATGAACTTCTTCACTCAATTTATTTTGATGAAGACTTCATTTTCAAAAATAAAATTCCATCAGTCATGTTTTCAAAAAGCACAAAATTTGAAGATGGACCTTTCCATTCAACATATCTAAATGTGTTGGATGGATATTACATCTTCAAGCAAAATCACAACTTTGAAATTCCACTCAACACATTCCATATGTGTTAAGTTGGAATTTTCACCTTTTCAAAAAGCACATATGAAACCTCTCCATTCAATATACTCACATTTATTGAATGGAGGTTTCATCTCCAAACAAAATCAAAAATAAATTCTCCAAAAGCACATATGAAACCTCTCCATTCATTACACCCACATCTATTGAATGGAGTTTTCATTTTCAATCAAAAAAAAAAATAAACATTCAAAAAGCACATATGAACATCTCCATTCAATATACCCAAATTTTTTGAATCAAGATTTCATTTCCAAAAAAAATGACATTATTTTGAAACGCCACTTAACATATTCCATATATGATTATGTTGGAATTTCCTCTTTCAAAAAGCAATAAGCACATGCAAAAATACATATTTGAGAAATGAAACATAATTGATTTCTATCTTACACACCTAAATTTTTTAAATGGAAATCTCTCTTTTCAAAATCAACAAAACACAAAAAATTTAAAAAAAACATTTGGAACTTCATTCTAGCATACCATATTTGTTAAAATAAAGTTTCCATTTTCAAAAACAAAATTTTTGAAAAACACATTAGAAATGCATTCTAGCATACCGCATTTGCTAAAGTGAAGTTTCCATTTTTCAAAACAAAATTTAAAACATATTTTGTAATTTCATTTAGCATACTCAAATTTGCTAAGTGAAAACCCCATTTCACAAAATTTTCAAAATACATCGGAACTTCATTCTAGCATACCCCATTTGCTAAAGTGAAGTCTCCCTTTTTCAAAACACAAAAATTTGAAACACATTTTTGGAATTTCATTTAGCATACTCAAATTTTCTAAGTGAAATCTCCATTTCACAAAATTTCAAAACACATTGGAACTTGATTCTAGCGTACCTAAAGTGAAGTCTCCATTTCTAAAACAAAATTTGAAACATATTTTTGGAATTTTATTTAGCATACTCAAATTTGCTAAGTGAAATCTCCAAAACACATTTGGAACTTCATTCTAGCATACCACATTAGCTAAAGTGAAGTCTCCATTTTTCAAAACAAAAATTGATACACATTTTTGGAATTTCATTTAGCATACTCAAATTTGCTAAGTGAAATCCTCATTTCACAAAATTTTTAAAACACATTGGAACTTCATTCTAGCATACCACATTTGCTAAAATGAAGTCTCCATTTTTCAAAACACAAAAATTTGAAACACAATTTTAGAATTTCATTTGACGTACTCAAATTTGCTAAGTGAAATCTCAATTTCACACAATTTCAGGACACATTTGAATTTCATTTTAGCGTATCACATTTGCTAAAGTGAAATCTCCATTTTTCAAAAACAAAATCAAAAATAAAAGAAACACAGTTGGAACTTCATTCTAGCATATCACATTTGCTAAAGTGAAGTCTCCATTTTCAAATCAAAATCAAAAATATAAAAATTTGAAACACATTTTTGAAATTTCATTTAGCATACTCAAATTTGCTAAGTGAAATCTCCATTTCACAAAGAATAAATAAACACATTGGAACTTCATTTTAGCATACCCTATTTGCTAAAGTAAAGTCTCCATTTTCAATCAAAATCAAAAATAAAAGAAACACATTAGGATTTCCTTAGCATACCCAAATATGCTAAGGATCTTATTTTTCAAAATCAAAATCTCTAAAAATAAGAGAAACACATTAGGATTTTTTTTCTTAGCATACTCAAATTTGCTAAGAGTCCTATTTTCAAAAAAAATTGAAAAAAAAACACACTTGGATTCCTCATTTAGCATATCCAAATTTTCTAAATGAGAATTCCATTTTTTTTAAAATCAAAAATGATTCACAAAATAAAGCAAATAAAGAAAAAGAAGAAATTGTTTTCAAATACCTCACTTAGCATATCCAAATTTGTTATGTGACTAGATTCTAAAAAAAATCTCAAATCAAAATCAATTGACCCTTTACTTTAACATACCCAAATTTATTAAATAAAGGGTCCTCAAAATCAAAATCAAAATTCAAATATGAACCTATGGAAGCATCTCTTCAAAAATATTTGAACCCATTTTCAAGATATCCAAATTTGTTGAAAGTGGATTCTACATTAAAAAAAATTCCTCTTTCCAATCAAATCTTAAAATCTATTCTAAATCATTTGAGCCTGACTTAACACTTTCAAGATGTACGGGTTAAAATTCTAAATTCAAATTCAAAATTAATAAAGCAAGAGAATTTGATTCAAGTTTGTTTTCGACATTGCAGTTACAGTCTGCTTCAGTCAATTTTTTCAGTCTCAATTCAGTACAGTTTGATTCAATGGCAATGCCCAAGTATGTGTTTACTTTTCCCAATGGGATAGATCTAGCCCTGGACCAGGCTAGCCTTCCCCGCTCTGGACCTCCCTCATGACTGTTAGTAGGAGCATAGTGGCCGGGTAGGAGCCAATCATTCGGGTTGACATGTCATCGGATTTTGAGATTCCCTCGATGAAGAGGAAGGTGGAGGTTCTGACAATGTATCGGTCTGGTGCACTCGTGGTTCCCCATGCTACCCCAGTTAGGGCTAGCACCCACTCACTAGGACCCTCAAAGGGAAAAGGCTCCCCTGATTATATGGATTGTCTCTCCTACTTTTGAGGTTGGGTCAAGCTCTTACTTTGCTCGCCCTACCAGAACCCAAATGAGAAATAAGAACCGCATGATAAAGCAGTATCACACTCACATTTCTATGGAGATGGAAGCGACCCACCATGTTAGTTTCCCAGTGTTCTGATAGTTCTATCCTCTCTGGGTGAGAGGATGTCAGGAGGATTTTTGCTTCACCTCCACCAACGATTCAGTTCCAACACCAGTCAGTGAGAGGAGGAAGTCATATGCCAGCCTTCGATTTGTTCTATGCCAAGTAGGCGGAGCCTATAGACGATCTGAGTTTAGGGCTCAATTTTATTTGTGATATGTTATCCCCCGAAGTGTGGGAAAGCATATTAAGTGGAGAGGGCAGGCCCATACCGGTTATATCATCATAGGAGAGGTTGGTCGGCATTGGCGACCTACACTCATTGATTTTCTACGATCGGTGCTTCTACGTCGATCGTACTTATAACATTACGCTTTCGTGGGAACTACACACCATAAGAGCTCTATCGAGAGAGTGGTGGTGCCTCCACCACGCTACACCCCATCCACCATCTCTTCATATTGAGCATCTTGGTTCCCAGAAGGCCATGAGGCGCTACGTTGGTGAAGAGGACCCTGTTGGTGATCCGGCTATGACAGAGAGATCCCATCCTATCTACACCGCCTACTATGGCGAGGCCAAGCTCTCCTTCTCAACCTTCTGCCCAAGTTGTAGTGAAGAGGGAATGGCGACCTCGAAGCATAATGGTCATCCCTTCACCACCACCACCACAACAGGACATAGAGATGGTTGTAGTAGTTGCCTAGGGAGAAGGTGATAGCTCTGCACTACATGATAAAACCTCCCAGAGTGTCATTGTGAGAGCATATTTCTTCTTGAAGTATATCCTCATTTGATACATTCATCTCGATAATATAATCCAGCCTTCATAGATGATAATCCCCAATGATATTATGGCCATACGGAGGAATAAAATCTTTGATCCCAATGAAGATGATTTGTTAGGAGATTTAGTAAGGATTTGCATGATAGACACCAGGGGATCCCTCCTTAGAGAGTAGCAGACTATGGAAGGTGTTAAGGCCGAGCAAGAAGACACAGCCTACTCAACCCAACACCTCCTTCAGCAGATAAAGCAGAAGGGTAAAAAAATAGATAGGATGGAGAAGAGGCTCGAAGATCTGCTAGCAGCTATCTTAGCACTTCAAAACCAAGCACTGGCAGTCCTTCCTATTATAGTTGAGACCAGTCAGCCAGAGTTGGTGCATGTCATGGATCCTACCAAGACTTTACCTCTAATAGAGAAAGGTAGCACTAGTATGTTTAAGAAGGTAGTGGATAGTACCTCCATACAAGAAAAAGATATCAAGAGCATGGTTGAGCAGTAAGTGAAAGAAGTGTTGGCTCAAGCCCGAGGAGGATCATCAGTTCCAAAGGGTAGACCCTACCCAAAGGAATTTGATGCAATCCAATATTCTAAGGGTTTCTTGCCTCCTTCTTTAAAGAGTTTTGATGGTAGTGGGAACCTGAGGCAGTACATTGCACATTTCAAGGCCAATTGTTGCTATGGGCATTCTTTACTCTTCGTCTCTTGGTAGCTTAGTGGGTATAGCATTTGGTAGAACTTTCCAGTTCGGTGAAAATGTTTGCTGAGTTGGAGCAACTATTTATCAAGAGGTTTACTGGAGCTTAACAAAAGGTCACTGTTGGCATTCTCGTTGTGGCTCAACAAAATCCTAGTGAGTCCCTCATTGATTACATTCTTAAATGACATAATTTGAGTATGAAATGAGAACCATAGCTGTCTAAACAGCATGCCATCAAGATTTTGCTTAAAAATATCCATGGCCTGATTGCCTTCATGCTCAAAGGTTTCACCATCAAAACTTTTTAAAAAATTAATCAACAAGGTGGCTAGCATGCAAGGAGAAGCCAAATTATTGCCTTCTCCAGATCTACCAACAAATCCAAAGCTACAGAAGGTATATGAAAACAACCCAGGGGTAGTGATAGCAGTAGATAAGGGAAAATAGCTGGCCAAAGATAAGTTTGGGAGACCTTGTGCTGCACAGCCATCGCTTACACCTCCTCTACCACCACCGAGGTAGCCCTGTCGGCCACCACAGTAGCCTTCATTACCTACACCACCTCCTCCTCATACATCATCGTGAGTACACATACCGCCGGTATATGGTCCACTACTATTTTGGATAAACTTAACAAGCCTTATTTATTTAAGAGGGAGGTAATTAGGAAGATCTTTAAGAATCTCTTAAAGAAGCCTGATTTTTAGCAACCTAAACCTAGGAGACCGAAGGAAGTGGGAAAAATTCATGATCCTAACTTTTGCCCCTATCACCATATACAAAGTTATGTTTTGGAAGATTTCTTCACATTTAAGGATTGGTTTGAACATAGCTTCAAGACCAGTGCTATAGTTATCCCGAAGGAATGTTTTATGGAACAACCATCCAATTTCATTAGGGTAATCCTTCAGGAAACTTGCGATCCTTTCAAAACTGAAGAAAGTTAGGATATCTCATTATCCAAAATCTCTAAAAAATTATATCAAAGATCAAGAAACTTTCCTTGCAGATGCAGTCAGCTCAAACCTCTAACATCAAGGAAGGTTTGCAAGTTGCAACTCGGAAGGGAGATCGCATGTGCCGGCAAGATAGCTCAGTAATGCAACCGCCAACTGAGTCCAACCTCAGTCCAATTGTACCACGCCGACTTACTAGCTTTTCTTCTTTTAGTAGACATCTTGTATCGACAGATGAGGGCATCAAATCCCTCACCCCTCTTACTTTACTTGATTTCTACTATGTACCTCCTATCAAATCCAAGAAATTGAAGAATAAATCTAGCTTGAATTATATCTCTGTCACTTCTGATGGGTTGTCTGAAACTATTCCTAATAACTCTTCAAGTCTAAATAACAATTATAATAATTTTGATCTTCTTCTTTCTAATTTAGAGTTAGATTTTCCCACTCTGAATACTATGAGTTTACCTCTTGAGATAGACTTGGAATCATTTGATTCTGATGGTCCCATAGGAGAAGCTGAGTGACGATGTGCAGTAGAATCTTCCATTACCACAAGAGATCAGAAGTCAACCTCATAGTGGTGGTTCTACCTCCTAGGCGGCACCTCAAGATAGAGGAAACAAGTCATTGGTTGGAGGATTGAAAGCCCCTTCACAAGATGCTCCACCATTGGATATGCTTGTGGAGGATCAGCCCAAGGTGGACTACAATGTCCTCTCTCACCTAAGAAAGTTGTCATCTAAGCTAAGCATATACGATGCCCTTATCTTATCCAAAGAGATGACAAAATCATTAATCAAGGCTCTCCTTGATCCTGAGATATGCTTAGCTCAGCTAATCGCTATCGGAGAAGAGGCACATTATTCCAGAGATGCCCAAGGGATCACTTTCACATATGAAGACTTTATTTTGGGGACATGGAGCACAACCGTCCCCTCTACATTATAGTGGATATGGGCAGATTTAGACTTGCCAGAGTTCTCGTCGATCCAGATGCATCGATGAACATTATGAGTCTAAAGAGCCTTGCTATTTGAGGATTGACATCTCCACGCTCTAAGAAGATCATATGATATTAAGAGGATTCAATGAACATAGCGAGAGGGCTTTAGGTTCCATAATATTACCTTTGGAGATAGGTGGTTGGAAGACTGAAGCCAAGATTTATATCATTCATTCAAATAATTCATTCATTGCTTTTCTTGGTAGGCTTTGGATACATCAGAACAAGATGATTCAATTCTCCCTCCATCAGTGCATCAAATTTAGGAAGGATGGGATTGAGTACTGTGTCAAAAGAGATGAAAAGCCATTTTTAGTTAGAGAGCTTGAGATATATGAGGATGTGACCTACTATCTTCCTCAAAATACCCTTTCTCATGAACTTGGAAAAAATTCAAATTCAAAAGAAAAAGAAAAAGAAGAAAAGAAAAATGAAAATCCAAGTGAACAAGAAAGGGAAATTGAAGAAGAAATAGAGTCACATATCACATTCCACTCATAGTTCATTCCATCATATAAATATCTGGGTACGATGACTCGACCTCCACTAGGCAGGTAGAGAAATAGAGGTGGAAGACCCTGGTTGGCCATCATCAATGGGTTATGTTCAGTTCATAGGACCTACTATTCACATAGACTTGGAATCTAGCTCGGAGGATGAGTCTAATGTGATTAGCATAGCAACCCCTCTTGGGTTTCATTGGAGGTGACACTTTCAGCTGACAAAGATGAAGGCGGGCCTCAGACAAAGTAAAATTTAATCAAATGTATGTAAAACTATCAGGTAGTTAGGAACCTTAGCTCTAACCTCACTTTCATCTCAAAAAGTTGAAGGTTTAGTAGTTAAGGAAGCCCCTCAGTCTTCCAGGGACATGAAGCTGAAGAGATTCTTTTTTGGGATCATCCTCCTCAAGTCCTGAAGTTGATGTAGAACTTGAGGAGAATTCATATAAAGAATTAATGGAATTACCTTTTGATTTTCTTGTGTTCTTAATCTTGCAAAGAAGTTTGATTCCTTATTCATGGTCTAAGAATAGTTAGTACTTCAAAAGTATGGAATAACATAGCGGGAAACATCAAGATCGACTAGGATTTGCAGTGGGTCCAATGATGATGATTACTTCTTAATTGTCACCAACCATCTATAGGTTCTTTTCACACCAAACTCTTATGAGGATGTGTGTTTAGAAACCTCGATGATCGGATGATCTCCAAATCAAAGATGCACTGCCAGAATTTGAAGAGGAGGTTCATTCAATAATTGACAAGCTTAAAGAAATCAACTTTGGGATAGAAGAAAATCCACACCAAACATACATCAATTTATTGCTAAATGAAAAAGAAACCAATGACTTAGTTAGGATATTGATTGAGTTTAAGGACTACTTTGCATGGAGTTATATAGAGATGCCCGGATTATCTTCTGACATAGCAATCATCAAGCTAGTAATAGATCCTAGCGCTAACCCTATCAAGCAAGCTCTTAAACGCATGTGATTAGAAATTGAACAATAGGCCATTTCTAAAATCAAGAAACTGATCAATGCTGGTTTCATTAAGGAAGAAAAATACCCTACCTGGTTAGCCAGTGTTATCCAAGTTAAAAAGAGGAATGGCTAGATTTACATAAGCGTCAATTTCATGGACTTAAATAAGGCATGTCTTAAGGATGATATTCCTCTTCCTATACTAGAATTAATGGTGGACATCGCCTCATCTCATGTTGTATTCTCCTTCATGGATGGGTCAACTGACTATAACCAAATTAAGATGGCCACCGAGGATGAAAGAAACACTACTTTTTGAACCCCGATCGGAATCTATTGTTATAGGGTCATGCCTTTCGGCCTTAAAATCTTTGGTGCTACATACCTTGGCCATGACTGGATCTTCAATGAACTCATCCATCATCGGGAGCTACGTTGATGACCTAGCAGTCAAGAGCAGAGAAAAGAAAGATCATCTATTTAACTTTAGAGTAGTTTTCTAATAATTAAGACAACATAACCTCAAACTGAATCCCCTGAAGTGTGCATTCAGAGTAGCTTTAGAGAAATTCCTTAGGTTTGTTGTCCGACATTGGAGAATAGAAATAGATCTATAAAAGATCAGAGCTATCTTAGAAATGCCACCTCCTAAGAGTTTAACTCAACTCAAATCTTTCCAAGGATGGTTCGTATCTAAGGCATTATTTCCAACTTAGATGCAAGCCATTTCTCACTTGTCAAAAAAGGATGCCAAGTTCAAGTGGGATGACAAGTTCATGCCTTTGAAGATATCAAGCGGTATTTGGTGAAGGCGTTCTAGTAGCCCTATCCGGGTAGCCACTCATCCTCTACTCTGCATTGGATGACTCTCTTGGCTCTTGGCCCAAGCAATGATGAAGGGAAGGAGTGCTCTCTACTACCTCACCATTCATAATTCTTTGAGTGAACTATCCATTTGAATATTGCCTAGCTTTGATCTTTGCATCCCAAAAGTTACAACACTATATGCTTTCTCAAAAAGTGAACTTGATTTCCACAATCAATCCACTGCAGTAACTCATGACACAGCGAATGCTCTCCGGACATTTGGCACGATGGTCCATGATCCTCTCACAGTTTGATATCACATTCGTACCCCTTTGGGCGATGAAAGGTCAAGCACTAGAGGGATTTCTTAGTAGCACACCCACTTCCTGCTGATTCTCCGCTTAATGATGATCTCCATAATGAACAAATCATGAACTTAAAGGAGGTTGACAACCATCGATGAGAGATATATTTTCATGGTGTAGCTTCTTTTTATAAAGGGAAAACACCATAATCTACTCTTCCAAGAAAGGCAGGGGTAGGAATAGTCCTCGTAACTCCATACTGTGATGTGAGGAGATTCTCATACTATCTTTCCAACCCTTACACTAATAATAAAGCTGAGTATGAGGCTTTGATTGTGCAGGTTAGCTATCTGTGTCAAGAGCATCAACATCTTTGGGGATTCTCAGTTGGTCATCAATCGGATTATAGGGTCCTACAAGGTTCTCAAACCCAAACTTCATCATTACCACGAGTATACCATGAAGATTTTGGCCCAAATCCTTAAAGTCACCATTTATAAGGTTCTCCGAGCAAAGAACGCAGTACCATATGCTTTGGCCAAACTTGCCAAAGAATTGGCATGTCTGGAAGATGAGTCCATTCCAATAAGGGTCCAAAATAGATAAGTCTTATCTCTTATTAATGTTGAACTCGTCGAGAGACTTTCTCCTAAAGGGGAGGTTGTCGTTTCCTATAAGGACAAGGAGCTGGAATAGAGGAAACCATTCATAGACTATTTGAATACCGATAAACTACCTCAAGAAAAGTCACAAGCACATCAGGTAAAATAGAGCTCTCTATGCTCTCTGATGGCACCTTTATAGGTCCTTTGATCAAATGTGGTATTATTTAGATAAACAGCCCATGGCATTATGTAAGGTACATTCAGGTGTCAGTGAAGATGAAGATGATCAAGAGGCTAGGATACTAGCCGATGATTACACTGCATGGATGTAGCTAGGAGATGCCATCAATGTTGGTACAGTGGTCTACATCAACCACCCAACATTCTACACCTACATTGGCCTCATGGCCATTTGAGTGTTGGGGTACCGACATTGTGGGTCCAATTGATCCTCCTTCTTCCAAGGGCCATCGATTCATCTTAGCTGCCACCGACTACTTTTCCAAGTGGGTGGAGGAAATCCCACTCAGAGAGGTCACAGCTCAGCATGAACTTCAATTTTTCAGGAACCATAATGTATATAGGTTCGGAGTGCCTTGACAAATTATATTTGATAATGGCACTGCATTCAAAAGTACCAATATCAATAACTTTGCTAGAAGACACAATATAGATTGAAGATACTCTACCATCTACTACCCCAAAGCAAATGGCATGGTAGAAGCATTTAATAAAACTCTCATCCAAATATTAAAGAAGACTCTTGATGACAATAAGCGCCAGTTGAATGAGCAGTTTGTTGAATCCTTGTGGACCTACCACACCACATACCGAACTCCAACTCAATCTACCCCATTTTCCTTAGTGTATTGGTCCAAAGTAGTTCTACCTTTAGAGTTCAACTCCATCACTAAGGATAGCATTGGGTAGCAAGATCACTAAAGCGAATGCAAAGTTGCAGTTAGAAGAGCTCGAAGGTTTGGAGGAGAGTCACTACGCATGCAAAACCTCGAGTTATCAAGGCCAAAATGATTCAAGCTCACAACAAGTTGGTCCTAGGTCTTTCCAAGTAGGAGAACTTGTGTTAGTCTAAGGAGACCAATTGTTGCCTTGAAAAATGGGAGGCAAGTTTGAACCCATGGGAGGCCCAATGTCATAGAAGGCCTACCAAGGAGGATCTTATTAACTCATTGATTGTAAAGGGGAACACCCGATGCTTCCAATTAATGGACTCTATTTGAAGAAATATTACCCATAAAATATGTTTAAAAATAATTATCAACAAAAGAATACAAATCTAATTCCATTTCATTAAAATCTTCTCTTCTTTTGAAACATTATTTGCTTATCTTGCAAATCTGTCATGACGTGTTTAGGATAGGTATAAGAGTCACCCAGAGGCATCATATCCTTCTTTCACAACACGAACACAATTAAACACACTCTTTCAGTGCTATTAGAATAGGAGTGAGTGAACCCAAGAGGCATCCTATTTCGATTAGCACAACTAAGTTAATTGTGAAAGAGAACGACATCCTTTCTTGGTGGAATCCGGTTTGCCATCCATGGCACCATTTCATCAAATCCCGGGTGTGAAAACCCAAGAGGCATCCTATTCCCTTTAACACAAGCATAAAACAAAACATACATATATCTTTTGTCTGCTATTTTGATGTGAGCAAGCCCCTATGGCACTCACTCATTATGCTCTAGGTCGGTTACATGCTACCTTGTAGTATGTCACCCAGTGGTCATTTATTGGAAAATGTGAGTCCCCTGCTTTTTTCTTGACTTATTGCAAACCAACGGCCTTGTTAGTATGGTAGACTTCTACCCACCCGGTACCTCATGTTGATTTTTTAAGAAGATGTGTTTCTCCGAGCTTTCTTCTTGAACTAATCATCATGATCTAACTAGGTAAAGTATATTTGAGGTTTAGGATAAGTTCTCAGAGGCTCCTTTCCTCTTGACTACATTTGAGTTGATAGTGGCATTCATAGATGGTTCCTAGATACATGCCGAAGAAGACTATCCCATAATCAAGTTAGGAGGATGAGTCCCGAGCTTTCTTCTAGTGATTGTTGCAAATCCGGGCACCTTAGGTTGGTTGATGTTGTATAGTGACTCACCCGGTGGATACACCACTCTTAGCGGATATGAGTCCCCATGCTTTCTCCTTGAGTTGGCCAGAATACTTATTTAATATATTAATCATCATGTCTCCTTTTGGATCAAGCCTTTGTGGCCCTCTCCTATGGGCATTTCTATTTGGATCACATCCTTTATGACCCCATTTAGACACTACACGGTTACTCTTGGATTGGGTCCCCTTTCTAGTAGCCACCTCTGTGGTTGGAGAATTTGTTCAGTGGATGCATAAATTCTCCCTTGGTTTAGTAAATCTAAGATAGGTCTAGGCTGATATAAGCTCCTTCTCAATTTGATCCCTCACAAACTAACAGGGTCCATGATAAACAAACTAAACAAAAAAATAAATTATTTTGCTTATGGATTAGGAATTCAAGCCCCTGAAGGGCCCCTTTTCCAAGCGGCATCTATCTTTAGGGGGCGTGAGAAACTCAGGAATTTTTGACTACAGGTTGAGATAAATCCCTGGGTTAGTACTCACTCCATAGTCACCCTTAGGTCGGGCTCAATCTATTTTTCCATAAGCAGATTACCATGGTGGTCATTCTGCTTTGGAAGATGTAAGACTATGGTGCATTCTCTCTAGCATGATACAAATACGGCCTAGGTGAGGTTCGATTTGTTGCCCAAACCAACCAATCACCCTAGTGGTCTTTTGTAATGGAAGATGTGAGTTCTTGAGCTTTCTTCCTTTAAATTAATCATTGCAAATCGAAAGGCACTCCTTTAGTTGGATAATTCTCCCATCATATGGGAAGCTACTCCCATTAGTTCAATAATGAGATGGGTCTAGGCAAATATAAGCTCCTTCTCAGTGTGATCCATCGAAAACCAATGGAATCCATCAAAATAAATTAAAAAATGAAATTAATCTTTGACTATCTTTGAGTTGATTTAAGTCCCCTAATGGCATTCACTCAATAGTCATTGGGATCATTTATTTGTTAAAACCAATCACCCGTGGTCTTTTTTGGAAGATGTGAGCCCCAGTTTTCTTCCTTAAATCATTGCAAATCGAATGTCACTCCTTTGGTTGGATAGTCTCTTGTATGGTAGACTACTCCCTTTGGTTGATAAATGAGATAGGTCTAGGCTAATATAAGCTCCTTCTCAGTGTGATCCCTCGCAAACCAATAGAATCCATCAAAATAAATTAAAAAATAAAATTAATCTTTGACTATCTTTGAGTTGATTTAAGTCCCCTAGTGGCATTCACTCAATAGTCAGCCTTAGGTCAGGTTCAATCTATTGCCTTGCCAACTGATCACCCCAGTGATTCCTTATTTTGGGAGATGTGAGTCCCCACGCTTTCTTCTTACCTTGACCATTGCACACCAGAAGGCATCCCTTTGGTTGGCTAGTCTTACTATGTGTTTGGTAGGCTACCCCTTTGGATTCATAAATGCTAGGTCTAAGCCTATATGGCTCCTACTCAGTGCAATCCATCTCAAACCAATAGGGCCCATCTCAAAATCCAAATTCTAAAAATCTGAAATGAATTCAATCTTCCTCCCTTAGTGGAGTCAAACAAAATAAATCCAATCAATTCTCACCCAATGGAGTCAATCACACCAGAACAATCAAAATAAATTAAATAAATCAAGTTAATTTCTCCCCAGGGAGACTTAAATCAAATCTCTCATCCCTTTGTGGATGGTTTGAACCTGTTCCCTAGTGGAACGTTCACATACTCTATCCCTAGTGGATTCCTCCTTCCCTCTCTTATGTCTTTGGCATAAGTATAGCGACATTGCACTAAGCTCTAGATTCCTTCTACACCTTAGGTTAGAAGTAGACTGATTCTATTAGTGCTTGTGATTGTTCGGTGTTGTTGATCATTTTCATGAATATGTCTTGACATTCCACCAGTCACCTTTTATTTGTTGACCTCATTTTTAGATGAGCTCAACCCCTCCATCTTAG
Organism: Cymbidium sinense; assembly: GCA_021442155.1. Lineage (NCBI taxonomy): Eukaryota > Viridiplantae > Streptophyta > Magnoliopsida > Asparagales > Orchidaceae > Cymbidium > Cymbidium sinense. Next base: position 137,152,752 of record CM038222.1, read on the forward strand.
ACATATGACTTCTCTTAGACTTTAAGAGTTCCTTTGTCTTAAGACATATCTAGTGATTAGGTAAACACTCAACCTAACTCAAGAGACTTAGAAGAGTCAGCCATAGGAATAGGTCAAGCCATAGGGGTATTAAAAGATTTGTCTGCCCTATAGCTTAAACCAAATCATCACTTCTTTCTTTCAAGTCTAAACTCCAAACTCATACAAACTCCAACTCTAACTCAAACCTCAAATCAATTTAGGGAATTTTCTCAAATCATGAAGCAATTCCAAATAATTGAAACCTATGATTGAAGCCCAAGATTGGATTCTGAACTCCAAAAAATATTCTAGGTCCTTTGATTCCCTCTCAAGGACTTAGCCTAAATCAAATCCAAATCAATTCAAATTCATAACCCATTTATATTCTCATTTATATTCACATATATAAATTAAATATAAATTCGAATCAATCAAACCAAATTCAAAATTCAAATCCAAATCAAAAATCATTCCTAAGTCATTCTGATTCCGTCTTATGGACTTAGCCTAAATCAAATCTCAATCAATTCAAATTCAAGGAATTTTCTTATAATCCTTTATATTCTAATTTATATTAACAAATATAAATGAAATATGAAATCATCAATCCAAAAATAAATTAAAAAAATGAAATCCAAATTCAATCAAAAATCCAACCTAAGCCTTTCAAGTCAAGATCTTGAACTTAGCCAAATCAAATTCAAATCAAGCCAAACCCTTAATTTTTCTTCATGATTCAATCAATCATGAATCCAAATATAAACATAAACTTCAATCATCAAACCAAAACTAAATTCAAAAAATTAAACCCAAGTCAAACTCATATTCACCCTTTTGAACTTGAAATTGTCAAATGAATCAAAACCCATTTGACTCCAAATCACATGCAAATGGATTTATATTTCAATTATAAGTATATATGTGAGTTCAATCAAACTCAAATCAAGCTTTGACCAAGCCATTTGACCACTTAGGCTCACTTCACCCAAATTGATCTAAAGTACCCTTATGAGCCAAATTCTAATCCTAACCAAATTGGATTGAACTAAGCCTACCTAAACCTCACATTGTGAGCAACAATCATCATAAGATGATCAATCACTCAAATTAGGTCAAACCAAGTAAAACCTAAGGGTTGACCATGTCAACACATAGCCAAAATAAAACATAAACTAGCCAAAATCCACCATAAGCCAAATTGATTGAAATCATTGATCAAAACTCATTCATGATCGATGTTTGAACTTGACCAAGTCATCATTTGAGCCTAACCTAGCCCAATTGGCCACTTGATCCAACTTGACTTAAGAAGTCAAAATATGTCAAAACTTGATCTAAGCAAAATTGATTAAAACTAATGGGTCAAGTTCATGCCAAATCACATGTATTTGACCAAAGCCCAATTGACCAACTAACCTCCCACATTACAGTACAACTTGACCTAAAGGGTCAAATTGAGCCAAATCTAAATATAAACCAAATTGATTGGAAACAAAGATACCAATTGATTTCAAATGATCAACCAAATATAAACTAACCCATGACCTAACCCAAATAGGTAAATGGGTCAAATTGGTCAACTTGACCCATTTGACCTAAATGAAATCAAATGAATCAAAATCAAATATAAATCAAATTAAACAAAACCACTTTAAATCTTTAATAGGGCTTCATCTCCCCTAGACAAAGCTACCTCATTGAACTCGAGCGCCGGTGATAGCGTCCGGCGAGATATGTCATTAACCCGATCTTAAGTTAGCCATGGTGTGGTCCTTTGTTAAAAAAATTCTTACCTCATGAGAATTTGATCATTGGATGTATTACCCTTTACTCCTAGATGGTGTGAATAAGATTTTAGAACAATCCGAGCTCAATCGAGCTCAGATCTTGCCATGGAAGGTGGATAACTCCCCTTTCCTATAAGAGAACTCATGGATAGATCATGGGATGTCCATCCGCGCCTTTTGGATGGACAGCCATGATTTAGATATGTAGAATATTTGATTTAATTCTTTAATACCATGGGCTTAATCTTAGTCATCCAATATTTGATCGGATGGATGGGGAGAAAGCACGTAGCGCCATCGCAAACGTGATGCTATGATGTGATAACTTAAGTGTCCTATCCAATCATCCCATGTGTAAAGCGCGCACCGCGTCAGCCTCCATGAGGCACCGATGGGATTAACCACTTAATTAGGCTATTTAATTAATGGAAAATTATGGAAACTTCAAATATTCATAACTAAATGAGGGAAAATCATAAAAATAAGAGGTGAAATGCATATGAAAGATATTTCAATGTAAAATAATATTAAAATATTTTCAATGGATTATGAGTAGTGATATTTCATGAATTGGGTTTTATTGGGAATATGATTATGCTAGTTATTCTCTAATTATCTCACTGATTAATCCCAAACTTCTCATGTGCATTTAGTGGGATGACTTCTGCCTCCCCTAATTTTCTTATTTTTTATTAATGGTTTAATTAGGGGAATTACTTGGTTCATTCTTAATTACTCTCTTAATCTAATTAAGCCTAATTAATTGTGTGAATAGTGGTTTAATCACTTGATTGAGTTAATTTAGCTTTGTTTGAGTGATCAGGAGGTTTAGAAAATAATTTTGGGATATTTTCCCTAAGCTATTCCTTAAACCCCATTTCTCTTCCTTAATCTAAATTCAATTCAGGGTTAATCCACTAATTACTTACTTAATTAACTTGATAAAATTTTCAAAAGATTTTAGAACTTAATCAATCCATCTTGGGTAGATGCTTAGGTGTTTAATAACCTAAGTGTCTTAAGGAAATCAAAACCTAATCCACATGTGTGAGAATGGTTATGAAAGTACATAACTTAAACCATTTAGCTTCATTAATCATTAATTATGAGTCAAATGCATTAGGCCCTTTTCTTCCTAGGTGCATTACTGACTTAAATTCTTTGTGTTGTTTTAATGTCATATCATTGGATCATAATTATTTTATTAAATATGCTAAGGTGGTATAGGTAAGGGGTAATTAATACACTTAATGTACACCTTAACCTAACTAAAACATAAATTTGACCTAATCACCTAAAAATTTTTTAAAAAAAAATACACATGTGGGAATGGGTTAGGACCAGAAAACTCATCTCACATTTCTCAAATTGAAATCAAACTAAAAATCAAACAAAATTTCTTTAAAACTAAATTTGATTTGCTTTAAATAATTCTATTCCAATGGATTATCTTTGAGAATTAAACATGGTGAAGGAATTTACGTTGCTTTCATCACTGTATTTCTTTCCTAGCATGATAAATATGTATGCCACATGAAAATCATGCATTCATTCCTTTTAAAAATCAAAATTAAAATGAAATATTTTCTTTAGGTCAAGTTGCATGTTTTAGCTAAAGTAAGAATATGAATGGCTATTATCACTATTAAATTCAAAATTACATTCAAAATTTATTAATCAAACATCAAAACTGAAAGGCATGCTACTTACAATTATTTATAAGCTTACATGTGAGAAATATAAAGATGTGAATTATATGGTTTTGATCCTCCCTCTCTTTCTTAACATAGAATTGTATAGGATTGGCAAAGTGTATAGTCCATTTGAAAAGAACATAACACTTGCTCAAATCCATTCCTATACACTCCTATGTTATGACTTAAGAAGGAATTTCACATCACACATATAAATTAAACAACCAAACTAAAAATTAAATAAATATAAACTTTCGCATCTTTCTTTTTTCCATTTATTTCTTTTGTACATGCATATGTATTTAAGAAAAGTGTTATATTAGTCTGGACAACCTCAGGATTGCGAGGCTTTAAGTAGCCCTAAGTAGACCTTGTACCTTACACCCCTGGTGCTATTAATGGTGTCGTACCCACTTATGCCTTTCATACATACACATGTGCATATGTATAAAGGATAAAAGAATGCCCCTCCCCCTCCCTTTTTCTGCTTAATGAAAATCATGCATCATAAAGCATCCAAATTTTATCAAGTAACACTACTTAGCATTCATCATTAAGGTGTGCTAAACATTCTCATTTGCATGTATAAATATGCTTAGGATTCATCCATATGCATGTTGTATATGTTGGGAAAGAAGTAAAGTGTTATGTGTTTTGTGATATTATTTCACTTTACTTAATCTTAAAATATCTTTCCTTTTAAATGGGTTTTTTAGAGTAATTCTAAACTTAGGATTAATTAAAATATATAAGAAAATATTCACTAAACAAAATTAAATATGAATCTACTTTAGAAATTACTTAAGGTAGGAAAGAAAAGAGAAGTTTCTCTTTTCTTTTCCTTCTCTTTACAACTTAGTAATTAATTGTAGGTTCATTCAAACTTAAACAAATCACCAAATAAAAATTAACTAAATCAATAAAATAACTTGAATAAAACCACCCATCTAAGGTGAACATTTTTCATACTTAGGAAACTTAAACCTTAAAGCCTAGCTAAGCATACCACACAAACCTTTTAAAGTACACACATTAGACTAAGTCACCAGTTCTAACTTTAGGTTAGGACGGTGCTTGGTTTGATGTTTACTTTTATTTTGTGATATTTTATTTTAGCCTAGATGTTAAGATGTATGTGTAGACTGAATGGCAGAATGATCTAGTCTAATCATTATCTTCTATAGGGGATTGTGCTTAAGGGGTGTTGTAATAAATAAAAATATAAAAGCTTTTATTGTGCAAGTGCTTATACCCCTAAGCATAATCCAATAGGCCAGGTGGACTTGGTTACCTATGTGTGGGGTGCAAAGTCCAATATGTGCTGATACATGTTTGGGATTTGTATGGTTTGTTTAGCTAATCTCTATTTTGTGGGCGTTGGCTAGATTTACTTTTTCTTTTCATGTAATTTTGCAATTAGAATTTTGGAATGATTATTATGGGGGATTAGGATGAGCATTGGTCATAAGATTTCATCTTATGTATCATCTGAAGCCTTTGGAGCAACCACATTCCAACCATCTAAAAGAAGGAACCAAAAGAACAAAGAAGAAAAGAGGAAAGACGAAGTGAAGAATAAAGACCCCCCATAACATGAATTTCATGCTTAATTGTAATTAATTCATTTGTAATCTTGGTTGTATAAGAGTAGAGCTCGACTATCCAATTTATTTTTGGGTTTGTGCAGTGGTGCCTGACCACAAATGGTCTTTTATTCTTTTGCATTAATTTCATAAAATATTTGATATTTGTTTAGCTTATACACAAGAAATGACATGTTTTCCTAGTTTCTTTCTTGTAGAATGTATGGTCAGGATAACGATTAGGCTCTTAAGAAAAAATAAATTTTTTACCCAATTAAACAACTCAAAATTTAAAATAAATAACTCATAACTTCACCTAAAGCTTAGGCTAAAAATCAAGATAAAAGAATTAGAAACTCTTTAGCTGGATGAGTATTACTTTTCGCACATCATACATAAAGGCATATTATTTCACTCTTGATTTGGTGAGCTTCCACCCGTGTTAGAGAACTTGGCTTGACCTTTGAGAGACATAATGGAAATACTCCTCCCATCTTATTGATTTTGGCCCATAATCTTATTTCTTATGCACTAGGCATATGAATCCTATAGCCTTAATCAAATGATTGTCCTAAATGAAAATAAAACATATGAAAATTTTGCATTGAATCACACCCTACATGATCGAGTCTCTTAGGGAGTGTGTTTAAGGACTTAGTCTCTTTCTAAATAAATAATAACCTGGCTATCTTACATAAACATATGACTAGCCTACATGAATTTAAAGATCGTAGGAGGAGTTAGTTGGCGGCCATCCCTAGGCAGTTGTAAGTCCAACAGTCGGGTGGTTTATCCTCTTTTATAGAGGTAAACTAAATACCCATTTTCATCTTAGATTTCAGTCGTACTTTTTGGCCCTCGCCAAAGCTCCCTAGATCTAGGTTCAAAGGTTGCTACTTCACTTTGTGGGCTATAAGCATAAATAGTTACCTCTTAGGCATTTCTGTGACCTTACATCATGGAATTATAAGCCCTAGCATTTTAATAAGAACTAAACTCAAACACATTAATTCAATTTCAAAAAATGTAAAGCCTAACTATAGGGTAGTTTCAGATGCTTGATAGGCTTCCTAGTATCTTAAGCATCTTCTACTTGTTTCCATTTGGCTTCGATAAAAACTCCCTCCTTTTGATCAATCCCACTTGACTTTCTAAAAGTAAACCAATGATTGATAGTCCTTTTGAAATCTTTGGAGACAACAATCATTTACCTTAATCGAGAGTATTCCTAAGGAATCTTGTTCCTTATGATATAATTAACTATGGGGACTTGCCCCTATAGGGAACTTAACAAATCGAGTTTAAAATAAACCCTACTTTACTTTTCTGTGTAAAATAGGGGAAGAATCTCTGGTACACTTCGAAGACCCATAGTCCTTAGGAGTCCTTATTGAGGTGATTAGGTCCATTGTAGGGTGGTGACTTCAACCTTTCGAGATAGCACACCTCCCCTCAATGTCGTACCCGATCACCCTAATAAAAACATCAACAAATCTGTGTGGCATCCCAATAAGGTGTATTTTTATATATATTTTTATTTTCATTTGTCTTTCTTTTCTGAAAGGGAAGGGGATAGATGAAGGTAGAGATATATATATAAAATTTTCACCATAATATCACATTGGATTCCTACTTAATATACCAAATTTATTAAGTGAGAATCTAATCTTCAAATCATATCACATTTGGCTTTCACTTAACATACCAAATTTGTTAAGTGAGAGTCTCATTTTCAAAATACAAATCATAATCATATTTGACTCCCACTTAAGATACCAAATTTATTAAGTGAGAGTCTCATTTTCAAACATACATCAAACACATTTGGCATCTACTTAACATACCAAATTTATTAAGTAAGGGGCCTCATTTCAAATCAACATACATCACACACATAATCAATCATCACAAGCAAAGATACCTTCATAAAATTTTCAAAATAAATAATTAAAACCTCTTCTTAGCATACCTAAATTTACTAAGTAAAGGTTCTTCCGAACCAAAATTTTCAAATAAGAAACACAACACAAATATCTTCAAAGGTCTCTCCAAATATCTAAACCCCATCCAACCTACTTAGATTTGTTGACTATGGGTTCTTAATCAACATTATATGGCAAAGACTCTCCTCACATATCAAAATCTTTCCAATGAGCCCACTTAACATAACTAAATTTGTTGGTGTTAGAATGAATACCAAAGTAAAGGGATTGATTGATATTTTCAATAAATGTAGAGTTCGCTCAATCAGTTTACACCATTTCAGTTTAATACATGGCTCTAACAAGTTTGTGTTCTCCTTCCGTGAGGTGGCTGGGATAGCTCACCTCACCCACTAGTTGATTCAGTTATAGTTGAGGTTACTTGTGATTAATCTCGGATGAATGCGGGTTACTTATTCATCTTGATATGCCTTCCAACTCTAAGTTTCCTCCATTAATGAGAAAGGTAGTAGAGGCCCCCATAGTGAGAGCAGCGGCTCAGGATGATCAGTTCCAGTGGTAGCACCAATAGTGCCAGTGATTCCCTTGCCTGTTCCATCATTTGCTCATCATGTTGCCCCGACGAAGGCTGACACCTCCTCATTGGTCCTCTCAAAGGGGAAGGCTATCTTGGCCTCCGAGATAGTCTTCCTTACCTTCAAGGTAGGTTCTAGCTCTCGCCCTACTCGACTCATCCGCACTCAGCACCACAATAAGAGCTGAAAGGTTAAGTGGCATCATGAACAAGGAACTATAGAGGTAGAGGTGGCATCCCATGTTGTAGAGGAGGGTTCACCCAAAGAGGTCTCCCCCTTACTTAGTGACAATAAGTTCTACCCCCTCTCAGGCTCAGATGGAGTGGAGGATTATAAGAGGATTACAGCATCACCTCCATCACTAGCATATTATGAGTACCAGCCAGGGAGAAGAGGAGGCCCTACGCTGGATTACATTCAGCAGGTAGAACCCAGGGCGCAGGGTCCATTATTACTTGAGGTCTTTGACGCTTGAGCGTCAGGATCGATACAAAGCTAGATACAAGGAGGCCCAAGTGGTAGAGTAGGGTGAGAGGATGAGGAGGATTGGTGGTAACCTTTGCTCTTGTGAATTTTTTAGGTCAGTAGGTTACCAGAGCTCACCATACTAATATTATAGTAATCATAGTTGCAATCAATCATAGGAGGAGAGATCCTGCTGAGCGACAGTCCATGTCTCCACCACACCGCACCACCCATCATCTACCTTCACCAATTCATGTTTCAGCATCCCCTATGCCAGCTAAGGCATAGAAGATAGCATCGGGGGAGAAGAAAGCCCGTCGTTGGTGATCCAACTATGGCCTCAAGGCCCCATTCCATCTACTACGCCCATTGAGGTGAGGTCAAGCTCTCCTTCCTGACCTTCCACTTTATTTGCGGTGATGAAAGAATGATTACCCAAGAGTACCATAGCCATTCCACCACCTCCACCGCAATTGGCAGTAGCAGCAATAGCAGAGGGGGAAGAAGATAGTTCTGCAGTCCCTATGGCAATAGATCCTCCCAGAGATAGCACTTCACAGATAGTCGGTCATGAGCATGTATCTTCTAGTGAGCATTGTTCTCCTAGAGATAACACTCTAGATATAGGCAGTGTTAGATGCATTTTTATCAGTGAGCATTGCCCTACTATCGGTTAGTGGCAAGTGTTCATACCAGCATAATTATACCATTCCTTGGATGACATTTAAGCATAATATTTTACAGAGAAGGGACAAATTTTTTAGAGTGATTGCTCCAATGAGGATGAGGGTAAGGTCAGTTTTACCTAGATAAGGATGATTTGTTGGAGGGACTAGAGCATGGTGCTCCCTCCATAGAGACCAGCATAGTCAGGAAGGTATTATCATTGAAGAAGATGACATCGTCCATTCAACTCAACATCTCCTCAACCAGCTTAAACAAAGAGATCATCACATTGGGAAGATGGAGAAGAAAATTGAGGAGTTGATGGTAGCAGTTTCAACATTACAGAACTCAGCCCAAGTTTCATAGCCTTCTCCCATAATATCCGACGAAGTAGAGTTGGCACATACCTCAGATCATACTAGATGCATTCCTGTAGAGAAAGATAGTGGTAGCTTGCATAGGAAGGTGGTGGATCGTACCTCCATGCATGAGAAAGATACCAAAAATATGGTGCAACAATAAGTGAGGGAAGCACTGGCGCAAGCTCGAGGTGGATCATTTGTTCTAAAGGGTAGACCCTACCCGCAGGAATTTGTTGTAGTCCAATATCTTAAGGGATTCGTGCCTCCTTCTTTCAAAATCTTTGATGGTAGTGGGAACCCTCTCCAGCATATTGCATATTTCAGGGTCGGTTGCTACAACATCGGTGGTAGTGATGCCCTTCTTTTAGATTATTTATTAGTAGTTTAGCAAGTGTTGCGTTTGATCAGCATGTCGAATTTCCCAATGGTTCGATAAAGATATTTGCTGAGTTAGAGCATCTCTTCTTCAAGAAGTTTGTTGGTGCTCATCAAAGGTTGACTGTAGGAGATCTTGTTGTAGTGACACAAGTTCCAAATGATTTCTGATTGATTATATTCTTAGGTAGTGCAACCTGAGCATGAAATGCAAACCACAGTTGTCCAAACAGCATGCCATTGAGATTCTCCTCAATAATATCCATGGTCTGATCACCTTCATGCTTAAGGGATTTACCATCTGGACATTTGAGAAACTAATTAACAAGGCGGCTAGCCTATAAGAGAAAATCAAACAGCAACCTTTCTAGGACCAGTCAGCCAAGCCCAAACCTTAGAGATCATTTGAGAAGAAGCTAGGGGTAGTCATAGTAGTTAATAAGGGGAAGTAATCAGCTAGAGTTCAGTCAGATATGCCTTGAATTCAGCAGCCTCCTCTGCCACCATCTTGGCCATCATACTGGCTACCTCAGTTGCCACAACAATCGCCACAACCACCCACCACTAGTTATATATTACTTACCTACTCTTGTCGATAGATTAAATAAATCTTATTCATTCAAGAGGGAGGTAGTTAAGAAGATTTTTAAGAATCTCTTAAAGAAGCCTGATTTTCAGTTACTAGAGTCAAATAGGCCGAAGGAAGTAGGCAACAGTCTTAATCTAAACTATTGCTTCTACTGCTGCATGTTAGGCCATGTCTTAGAAGATTGCATTATCTTTAAGGACTGACTTGAGCGTAGCTACAAGTCAGGTGTCATAATCATCCCTAAGGAATAACTATTAGAATAACCTTCTAGTTATGTCAGAGTAATTATTGGGGATACATGCGATCCTCTTAAGACAAAGGAAGGTTGGGATATCTCCTTATCCCGAACCTCCAAGAAAATCATTTCTAAGATCGGAAACTGCAGTTTAAGGCATTTCAAACCTCAACTCAAGGAATGTTTGCAAGTTGCTAAGGACAACTTGAAGGAGCTAAAATGACTGACCCTACTTACAGGAAGCCACCACTTGGTTCTCTCTTTCCATAATTGCGGTTCCTCCAGTAGCTATTCTTCTATTGTCAAACCCCTTACTCCACTTACTTTACTTGATTTCTACTTTGTACCTCCATTTAAATTTAATAAATCAATGAAGCAAACTAATTCCACTTACATTTATGTCACCTTTGATGATCTGCCTGAGTTTATTCTTATAGAAAACTCTCCAAGTCTAATTAATAATAATAACTCTAGTTCTGACCATTCCTCTTTAGATTTAGAAATAGATTACCCATTCCTAAATCGGTCGAGTTCACCTATTGAGATTAATTTAGAGTCATCTGACTCTGATAATCCCATAGGAGAAGCTGTAGGTGAACCTGATGAGCAGGTAGAATTTCTCACTAAACCATCTTACGAAGTCACTGAAGTCAACCTCTACAATGACAAATTTAGATCTCCTAGGGTAGCACCTCAAGATAAAGGTAAGCAAGTCATTGGTTCAAGCAAATAGATATCCCCTCCATAGGATGTTGCACCCATGGATATGCTTAAGGATCAACCCAAAGTTGGCTATAATGTCCTGGCTCACCTGAGAAAGCTGCCAGCTAAGCTAAGCATATATGATTCCCTTGTCTTATCCAAAGAGATGAGGGAGTCATTGATCAAGGCTCTTTTTAATTCGAAAATATGCTTAGCTCAGCAGACCGCTATTAGAGAGGAGGCAAGTTATTCAAGAGAAGCTCATAGAGTTACATTCATTGATGAAGATGTTCTTTTGGGGACAATCGATCACAACCATCCCCTTCACATCATAGTGCATATGAGTACATTCAAACTCTCCAGGGTGTTAGTTGATTTAGGTGCATCAGTTAATATTATGTGTCTAAAGCCCCTTGTCTACTTCAGGATTGACATCTTCAAACTCTGAGGAGATCGGATGATGTTGAGAGGATTCAATGAGCAGGGAGAGAGGGCTTTATGCTCCATAATGTTGCCAATAGAGATAAATGACTGGAAGATAGAGGCCAAGTTCTACATAATCAATTCGAATACATCTTTCATTACTTTGCTTGGTAGGCCTTGGATACATGAGAACAAAATGGTTCCATTCTCTCTACATCAGTGCATCAAGTTTTGAAGAGGTGGAATCAAATAGTATGTCAAAGGAGACATAAATCCATTTTCAGTTAGGGAGGTCAAGATATATGAAGACGCGACCTACTATCTTCCTCAAAATCAAAAAGTCTATTCTTGCAAACTTGGTCAAAGTTCAAAAATAAAAGAAAAAGAAAAAGAAGAAAAAGAAAAATTGAAAATGAAAATGAAAATTGAAAATGAGCGAAATAGATAATAAGAGGTAGATTCCACCTGAGTTCATTCCTCCATATAAACACCTCCACATGGGTAGAGGAAGAGGCAGTTCAGGTGAAGAGGATCGAGTTCCTTATTAGTGGAGAACAATAGAGATGTGCTTGCATAAAACTTTTATACATTTTCGTGTACATTTGACTAATGAATGAAAATCCTCCATTTTTTCTATTAAAAAGACATGCATTCATACTTTGTTTCAAGTGGTTGAATTGACTAACCTTATAATTTGGAGCCCTTTGCTTATGCTTTTGTATAAGAATTTAGATAGAGCTTTAACTTAATATGATAAAATAATTCAACCAAAAATATCAATTCTAAATGCATTTGCTTACATTCACCATTCAAGTGTGCTAAAATATAAATTGCATGTATAGGTACGTTTAGGACTTAAACATATGCATGCTATACATGATGGAAAGAAATAAACAAGCATGTGTCATGTGATGGTAGTTCATTTCAATTAATCTTGAGATGTCTTTCTTATTGAATCAGTTTATTTAAAGTGAACCTAAACTTAAGACTAATTAAAATATGTAGTAGGTCATTCACTAGAGAGAATTGTTTAATTAATTAGCTTTAGAAGTGACTTAACGTTGGGATGAAAGAGGGTAATCCTCTTTCTTCTCTTTATGACACTTAGAGATTAAGTGTAAGCCATATGAAATAAGATAGGTTCCAAATTAAAACTTGCAAACCAAGTAAATAACTTAAAGTGAAACCACCCTTTAAATTGAATCTTTCTACACTTAGAAAATTCTAACTCTAAAGCCTAGTTAGGAAATACAACACAAGCCTCAACACACACTTTAGAATTAAGTCACCACTTCTAGCCTTATGTCAGGGTGGTGCAAGGTTTGATCTATATTTTGTTTTATGATGTATTATTTTAGACTAGATGTTAGAGTCCATGTTTCATAGACTGAATGTTAGGCTGTTATTAGCCTAATTATATTTTGTACAGAAGATTATGCTTAAGGGACTGCTGTAAAAATAAATATAAATACTCACTTTGCTGGGGACTTAAGCATAAAATCCAAACTAGAGACAAGTGAACTTAAGTTACCCATGCTATAGTGCTAAGTTCAAATTATAAATATAATTACTTGGGTGGAATGTATGTTAAGCTAATCTCTATTTCGTAGGTGTAGTTAGATTTACTTTTCTATTTAAATGTAATTTTATAATTAGAAATTAGGATTAGTACTATGGGGGAAACAAGGATAAGCATTGGCTAGAAGACTATGTATTTTGTGCCATGTAATGCCTTAAAGTGAGCCAAATCAAAGAAGTAAAGAGGAGAAAAGAAGACATGAAGGTTTGAAGAAGATCAAGACCACCATAACATGTATTCATTCTTAATTGCAATTATTCTTTTATAATCTGATTTATATAAGGGTAGATCTTGGCTATCCATTTTTTTTTTGGGTTGTACGGTTGTACCCGACCACACCGGCCTTTTATTCTTTTACGATAGTTATAAAATATTTGATGTTATGTTTAGCTTGCACATTAGAAATGACATGCATCTTCATAGTTTCTTTATGATTGTTGTTTTTTGTATGGCATGGATGCGATTAGCCTCTTAGGAATAAATAATTTTTTTACCTAACTACAACTCATAACTAAGTTTCATAAATAACTCATAATCTCACATAAAGCCTAGGCATTAAATCAAGATAATTAAAAGATTTTAGCAACCCCTTAGATGGATGTTGTATGCTTAATATCATGCATATCATCTTGAATCACTCTTATAAAATGAGGGCCACCCTTCTTGCATATATGGGAACCATTTTGATCTATGAGAGCAACTCCTACTGACGGAGCTTCACCCTCTTCTCTTTGATTTTTCCCATAACTCATTTCAACATGCATTTAGGCATACAAAAATCTCAAAACCTTTATCAAAATGAAGTGCCAAATACAAATAAATTTTAAAAATATTTACATTAGACTAAGTTATTACTCATACCACTCATGCTCTAGTCTTTTTAGAGAGTGGGTTTAAGGACTTTAGTCCATTTATAAATAATAACAACCTAACTATCTTGCAAAATTATATGATTGGACCATATGGATTTAAAGTAAGACCCCACACCCAGCGGTTAGGTAGTTTATCCTCTCTTGTGGAGGTAAACCACGTACCCATCTCCACTTATACTTAAGTTGTGCTTTGGCTTATGTCAATGCTCCCAAGATCTAAGATCTGAGGTAGCTGTTTCCTTTCGGCTACAAGCTTAAATCATCACCTCTTAGGTATTCCCACAATCTTATGTTATGGGATTATAAGTCCTCTCAATTTCAAATATATAAATCCTAACCATATGATAGATTTGAATTCTCACTAGGCTTCCTAGTATCATGAGCATTTTCTACTCATTCCCTTTGGCTCCTCAAAATATGTCTTCAATCATTCCCACTTCATTTTGGGGTGAAAAACACCGAAAATAAGTGGATTTTGACGAAGAAGCAGCAACCACTAGTTGATACATCATTTTGGAGCAAAGGTAAAGGTCTAAGCTCATTCAAGGCTTCTTCCTGCACTCAAAAGCATGCTTGGATCAACACTGTCGCTAGAAATCATCTGAGGTGAGGTAATCTTCAAAAACCCGTAGCCAGCCTTAGGATTTCTTATTTTTTCTGACATTTTTCATGTGATTTTATGCTCTTTCCTTAGAAATCTCCCACATTATTTATTTTCTACAATATTAATATGAAATTAAAGTTTTCGGTGTCAATCGCGATGAAAAAGAGCCCATTCAGGCGAGATTTCATTAAGATTTCACTAAAATTGCTTGATTTACACTATTTTTGCCTGTTTCTTCCGTAAGACACACAACAGCCATATGATCCCATGATTCATGAGATCAGACGGCTTAGATCACACCAAGATCCTTCATTTTTGCACTTTGTATCATGCAGATCAAGCCAAGAGATCAGATCTGGACTATCCAGATCTGTGACCGGATGGTCCGAATCAAACCACGCATTGCGATCCTCGCTCCACGTGATTTCCGTCTGCGACGATATCGATCAATCATACGTCCGCATGGCATGTGCGAGTTGTGCATCCAATCGTGTGGCACCGTGTTACCACATTTATGCCGCACACGGTGCTGATTAGGTTAAGTAGGAAAATCCAGATTTCTGATTTTAAATAATATTTAAATCACTTAAAACTTCAACAAATTATAAAAAATAAAAAAACTTAACAAAAGATTGAAAATAAGGGCTCGTTGGATTCATCTTTTCGAGAGGAATCCAATGAATCAATAGTCTCCAAATTTTACTGGATATTTTGAGCTTAATTTGAGTTTCAGTAAAAAAAATTTCATTAATTAAACCAAAAATACACATGAGATTAAATTGAAATTTGCAAGGAATAAAATTGAAATTAAATCTACCCACCATAAAAAATTCAAATCAAAATAACTTTTGGATGAAAAGATATTGAATTTTGAAGTTCAAATGATTTATTTTAATAAAATAAATTAACAAACTCCATGAAAATCATCTTAATGATTTAAAACTTTTAAAAATAATAACAAATCATAGAAAAATATAAACAATATAAATAATCATTTATTTTGAAGGTATTTCAAAGGAGATTAATTTAAAATTAATTTTAATTAATTTTGAATAGTAATTAAGACTTAATTTAGGTTTAATTGAAAACTTAATTAGCTTAATTACTTCCTAATTACCCATATAATTAAACCAAAACTTTTTAGGTTGATTAATGGGATGACCCCTGCCTCCCATAATTTTCTTGAGATTTATTGCTTGGTTAATTAGAGAAATTGCTTGTCTTTGCCTTAATTACTTCCTTAATTAATTAGGTGATTAATTAACATTCTAAATAGAAAGTAAATCATTAATTAAGCTTATTAATCATTGTGAGATAGTAAATGGACATAGGGAATAAGATTGAGACATCTTTCCCATGCTTTTCCCTAGGTTCATTTCACTTTAATTGAAATCAATTAATTTGGAATTAGTTAATGGTTTAATTCATTAATTAAATGGCTTAATTAATTAAATTAAAATCATAATCATTCCATAACTTTTCTAATTAAGTTCTTTGGGTAGATCTTTAGGTGTTTAATAACCTAAAGCTATTTAAGGAAATTATGGTTAACCTATATGTGTGGGGAAGCTATAAGAGTACTTAATTCAATTTCTTAATCTAATTAACCACTAATTCTGAGCTAGTTGCATTAGGCCTTCTATTTCTTAAGGTCATTGATGATTTAAATTCCAATTCATGTTCATATCATGTTAGCTCATAATTAATTTGTTAATTACTTTAAGGTAACATGGGTAAGGGTTAATTAATTGATTTAATTCATATCATAACTTAATTAATCCATAAAATCAACTTAATTACTTTTCAGTAAACCAAATTAAATCACAAACATGGGAATGGTTTAGGAGAAGCACATGATTAAATCTTTTTTGTATTTCTTAAATCAAATCAAATAAAGAAAATGACAATAAGTAACTTTGGTTTATTTTAAATGATCTTATTTAATATGATTGTCCTTAAGAATTAATTGTATTGAGTGAAATTATGTGCTCATGTTTCTTTATTTCCTTCCAATCATGTTAAATATTGTATGTCATTTGATTCATGCATTCATCTCTTTTAAAATTAATTTTATGAAATGATTTCTTTTATGTCAAATTGCATGTGTTGATTTAAATTAAAAATAGATGTGGCTATTATCACTATTAAATCTCAAATATATTTTCAAAAGCTTCTTAATGAATAAGATTATGTATTGTGACTTTAGTTATACATATATAGAAGGTGCATGTTAATATAAACTTAGTATATGAAGTAAAGTTTCTTTCTTATATTCATATGTTGATTTGCATAAGTAAGAATGTTAGCGGGTATATTAGTCTGGATATCTAGGGACGCACGACTTTAAGTAGCCCTAAGGAGGTTCCTACCTCACTCCCTTGGTGTAGAACAATGACAATGTGCTTGCTTGATTTCATTTTTATGCATTTTTTACATTAAAATTTAGATTAAGCTTTAATTCATCTACACAAATAAATTAATTAAATTGAATCCTAACTTTTGTATAGTTTTCATTTCTATAGTTGCTTGCACATTCATATATATTTAAGAATAGTGGGTATATTAATCTGCACATCCCAGGGATGCATGGCTTTAAGTAGCCCTAAGGAGGTTCTTACCCCATTCCCTTGGAGTGAAACAATGGTGTCGTACCTACTTAAATTTCTTATATATATATATATATATATATATGTATGTATGTATGTATATTTGTGTGTGTGTGTGTGACACAACTAGTGGATGAAAACTATAATTTAATCTAATCAATTCTAGTTTTGCATGATTCTCATTCTTTACATGAGTTCCCACTACCATCAAAGATCTTGAAGGAAGGTGGCACAAAACCTTTGGGATATTGAACTACATCGAATTCCTCAGGGTATGGTCTACCCTTTAGAATGGATGACCTCCCCCTGGCATGTGTCATTGCTTCCCTCACCTGCTACTCTACAATATGCTTGATATCCTTTTCCTGCATGGAGGTGCCATCTATAACCTTCTTATGCAAGCTACCAGCATCATCCCCTGTGGGAGTACACCTAAAACCACTGCCATCAACTCCTCTACTTTCTTCTCCATCTTATCAATGTGATCATTCCTCTACCTGACCTTGTGGAGGAGGCTCTAAGTCGAGTGAGAAGTGCCACCTTCCTCGAGTACATCACCTTCCTGGCTAAGTTGATCCCGCTGTAAGAATCCTCATGTGTCAACCATGTGGACCTCAGCTGTGTCGTCCAACATGTCATCCTCATCAAGTTTGAAGCTAATTATATCTTCCTTCTGATCTGGATGGTCACTCTCGAGAATTTATCTTTTCTCAGCAAAGTAGTATGTTAATAATATGTCATCGAGGTCTACTACTACTGATACTGGCAACTTTTTTTGTAGCTGTTTTATCTCTCACGCCAGATCTCTCTGTCGATACTTCCTCCTTTGGGAGGATCAACTATCATGGGGACTATGTCTATGTCCCTTCCCCTCTATCCCTCTGTCAATGGTGGTGGTGATGTGATGATGCGCTCTTGGGTCGCCACTCCTTCCTAACCTTAACTAAGGTAGAGGGTTGAGCAAGGAGCTCGATCTCACCTCAACAAATGGAGTGGATGGAATGGGATCTTTGGGCCATAGACGGATCACCAGTGGAGATGGTCTTTCCCCGAATGGGGCTTCTGAATCTTGGCGTGGTGGTAGATGCTGTAAGCTGAATGGGTGACGGTGGATGATGAGTGGAGCGGTGTGATGGCAACACCGACTGCCTCTCAACTAGAGATCTCCTCCTCATCGAACTATGAAAGTGATAACAATATTATCTGAATGATCGGCCCTTACAGGGCGACGATCAAGAAAATCCATCAGGGCGGAGGTTGTCGAATGTTTGGCATACCTTTATCACTCCCTCTTGCCCATCTAGGCTGATACTTGAGCCTCCAAGGCTCTCTCCCTGTGGATACGACCCCTAATACTTCTAGGGATCATGGATCTCAGATCAAACAAGGTACCAAACTCTGAGTATCCCTAAGCTCTGCCGACCTGATGAAGAACAGTCCTAAGTCTGGCATAGGGCCTCCTATGCTCCCTAGCCAATGTCTCAAAGTATGCTAGTGGTAAAGGTGATGCAGCGATCCTCCTATAATCCTCCTCTCCATCTGAGGCCGAGAGGGAGTGAAATATATTGCCACTCAAAAGTGGAGAGGTCTCATGGGGAAAACCCTCCTCAATTATGTGGGAAGCAGCATCGAGCTCCCTGGTGGCTCGCTCATGCCTTCCTATGCTCTTTGCGGCGTTAGGTGCAGGTGAGCAAGGCAGAGCGAGAACTAGAACCTACCTCAAAGGTAGGGGAGACTATGTCGGAGGCCAAGAAAGTCCTCCCCTTTGGGGTGACCAATGAAGAGGTAGTAACTCTCACCAGAGCTATGGCAAGGGCAACTAACTAAACCCATCCTGAAGTAGGCATGCGACCCTGTGGGAACCATGACAATCTTCCTCTTCAATGAGGGGAACTTAGAGTCAGATGGCATGTCAAAGTGAATAAATGGCATCTGTCTCGCCACCTCCTCCCTACTAACAGTTGTGAGGACTGTCCCCTCACAAGTAATCCAGACTCCCTCAAAACTAAAGCCAAAGTAAATTAGATGTGTGGCGGCAATCAGGGTTAGATTGGCCTGATCTAAGGCCAGATCCACACTAGAGGGGAAGGAAAAAACAAACTTGCCGGAAGTCATGATCACTGCACTGACTGAAGGCTGAAATCACTAACTGTGTTGAAATCACTGCGTTTGTTTGAAATGCAATTGAGTTAGACCCTTGCTTTAATATTTGTCTTCAATCATTGACTTTTAAAAATGATTTTGAATTTGAACCCACACTTGACAAATTTAGGTATGCTAAGTGGGGTTCATTCAATTTTTGGAGAGATTTTTGACAATTGGAGGAGAGACTTTGCCATATAATTTTGATTTAGAACCCATACAAAACAAATTTAAGTATGTTGAGCGGGCTTCAAATATTTGGAGAGACCTTTGCAGATAAATTTATGTCGTATGTTTTGTTTGAAAGTTTGATTTGAAAAATCTTTACTTAGCAAATAGAGGTATGCTAAAAAAAGTTTTCAATTATGTGTTTAAAAATTTTATGAAAACATCTTTGTTTGTGATGACTAGTTATATGTGTGATATATGTTGATTTGATTTGAAAGTGGGGCTTTTATTTAACAAATTTGGTATGTTAAGTAGAGGCCAAATGATAATGAAGCTCTAACTTAACAAATTTGGTATGTTAAGTAGGATTCAACTCTATTTAAGATTTGAAAATGAGGCTTCTACTTAACAAATTTGGTATGTTAAGTAGGAGCAAAGTGTGCTATGATTTGCTTTCTCTTTTTGGAAAAAGAGGGGAACTATTTGTTTGACAAATATGGTATGTCAAATAGAGTTCATAATGTGTTTTGATTTAGGAAGAGGGAAATCTATATAACAAATTTAGATTTATTAAATAGAGTTCAATTTATTTTTGTAATTTTTGAAAATGGGACTCTCATTTGACAAATTTGGGTATGTCAAATGTAATCCAAGTGTGTTTTGATGTTCAAGACTTTGGAAAAGAGGAATTCAATTTAACAAATGTGTGTTAAATAGAATTCAATTTGTTTTGATTTTCTAAAAAAAGGTAACTCTCATTTGAAAATTTTGGGTATGTCAAATGGAGTTCAAATATGTCTTGATTTTGTGTGTAATTTCTTGCTTTTGAAAAGAGAGAAACTTCAACTCTAGCACATATAAAATATGCTAAGTAGAGTTTCAATTTTATGTCATAATTTTATTTGAAAATAGAATCTTCATTCAACAAATTTGGGTATGTTGAATGGGGATATGTTCTTTTTTTTTGAAAAAAAAATCTTGATTTTGATTTTGAAAAGAACTGTGTAGTAATTGTCAGAATTTTTAAATGAGGTTTGGTTATGTTAATTTTGTGCTTATGAATTTTGTGAAAAATCTTTTGTTATGTGAATTTTGAAAAAGTTCTTTTGGAAAGTGGCATTTTGTAAAAGCATTTACTTTCTTAAATAAAAGATGGATCTTGCCTCACCAAGCTAGTGGTAAAGAGATTCTAAATTGTAGTCATCTCCTTTCATTAGTTAATCTTATCTTTCAATGGGGACCTAAGGCTTCCTACAAGCCCTGAGGTCAAACTTTAAGAATCAAATTACCATTGGAAGGATAGATAGTCTCAAACTCATATAAAATACAAGTCCACTATCAATGCTTGGAGATAATAATTATTTACTAGAGATAGAGTGATGAACTATCCCTAGAGGAGTCGTAAGAAAAATTTGTGGCATTTATTTTTAGATATGTATATGTGGGACACCACGTGGATCTGAGGGTGTACTTATTGAAGTGATCAGGTACGACATTGAGGTATGATGTGCTATCTCGAAAGATAGAGGCATCACCCTTCAATAGACCTAATTACCTAATTGGGACTTCTAAGGCATGAAGGGTCTTCGAATATACTAGAGAATTTTTCTTTACTTTATATGGATGAATAAATTAAGGTTTATATTAATTGGGTTCTAAAGTTCCCTATGAGGGAAAGCCCCATAATTAACTACATACTAAGGACTATGAATTCCTTAGGAATACTCTCGATTAAAGTAGGCAATTATTATCTCTAAAGATTTCAAGGATAAGATTATCAATGAATTGGCTATCTTGAAAGATCAAATAGGATAAATCAAAAGGAGGGACTTATTATCGAAGCCAAAGGAGATGAGTAGGGAATGCATGATACATGATACAAAACTGAAACACAAAACATTCAATATATCTATGGATTGGGCTTTATATATTTTAAGTAGAAGATAATTATTTATTTGAGTTGAATTTTAATTAGAAAGTTAGGACTTATTATCCCACAATACAAGATTGTGAAAATTTCTAAGAGGTGAGGGTTTATGCTTATAGCCCGAAAGAAACAGCCACATCGAATCCTGAATCTAGAGAGCTTTTACAAGGGCTAAGCATGATCTACATCTAAGCAAAGATGGGTATATGGTTTACTTTGATAAGAGATAGTAAACCACCTGATTATTGGACTTATAATCACCTAGAGTGGCAGCCAGTTAACTCTTCCTACCCTTTAAAACTATGTAAGTAAGTCATGATTTTGCAAGATAGTTGGGTTTTTATTATTTAGAAAGAAACTCAAGTCCTTAAACCCACTCTCTAAGAGACGAGAGCATGAGTGGTATGAGTAATGACTTAGTATAATGCAAATCTTTTCAAATTTTATTTGATTTTGGACTCTTCATTTTGACAAAGGCCATAGGATTTTTATATGCCTAAATGCATGATGAAATGAGGTTATTGGCTAAATTAGATACAAAGAGGTGTTTTTCACCACAGAGGAGACCCTCAAAGGTCAAGTATTCCCCTATCATGCAAGGATGGAAACCCTCTCTTTGCAAGAGTGAAGCAATATGAATGCATGATATTAAACATATAACATTCAGCTGAGGGGTTGCTAAATCTTTTAATTATCTTGATTTAATATCTATGCTTTATATGAGGTTATGAGTTATTTAGAAAATTTAGTTATGAGTTGTAGTTGGGGTAGAAAAAGTAATTTTTTTCTAAGAGCCTAATTGAATCTAGGCCACAAATTAAATCATCATTCATAAAGAAACTAGAAAAAGGCAATGTCATTTTTATTGCATAATTTAAACATAACAATAAGCATTTTATAAATCTAACATAAAAGAATAAAATGCCGGTGCGGTCGAGTACAACCATACAACCCGAAAAGAGAAATGGGTAATTGAGCTTTACCCTTATATAACCCAAAAAATGAAATAATAATTATAATTTACAACTGAATAAATTCTATGGGGGTCTTCTTATCTTCATTCTTTATATTTCCTTCATTTCTTTATTTGGATGTGCTTGTTTCAAAGGCATCATAGAGCCTCCTAGGACAAAACCTTATAGCCACTGCTCATCCTAATTCCCCTTAACACTAATCCTAATTTTTAATGCAAAATTAGATTAAAAGTTGGAAAAGTAAATCAAATAACACATGCAAAACAAATGTTAGCTAAACACACCATACAATCTAAGTAGTTATATGAATAATTTGGACTTAGCACCCAGCACATGGGTAACCAAGCCCATCTATCCTAATTTAGATTATACTTAGGGGTCAAGCAACCTGCAAAATAGAGCATTTACAATTATTTTAAGCATGCCTTAAGCACAATCTCCTGCATAAAACATGATTAGGCTAATCACAGCCTAACATCCAGTCTATGAAGCATACACCCTAACATCTAGTCTACAACTGTACATTATAAAATCAAACATACATCACTCCATGCACCGCCCTAACATAAAGCTAGAAGTGGTGACTTACTTCTAAAGTGTGTGTATTAAGGCTTGTGTGGTATGACTTAACTAGGTTTTGTTATAATTTTCTAATTATGAAAAGGTTTAATCATAAGAGATTAAGTTTAATTTAAGTGATTTAATTGATTTTAGAATTTTACTTAGTATTTTCTTTTGTTCCATTTAGTTTACACTTAACAACTATGTGTTATAAAGAGAAGAAAAGAGAGGATTACTCTCTTTCATCCCTACCTTAAGTCGCAATTAAGGTATATTAATTAATCAATTCTCTTTGATGGGTGGCTTATTATATGTTTTAAATTAATCCTAAATTTAGGTTTACTTTAAATGGCCTCATTCAATAATAAAGGCATCTTAAGATTAATTGAAATTAATTACTATCACATGACACATGTTCATTCATTTCTTTCCATCATATGTAGCACGCATATGATTAAATCTTAAGCATACTTATACATGCAATATGTCTTAGCACACTTAAATGATGGATGTAAACATGTACCTTTAGAATTTAGATGTTTTATTTGATTGAATTATTTTATCATATTAATTTAAAGCTTTATCTAAATTCTTATATAAAAATACATAGGAATGAAATTAAGTAGGTACGTGTCATTATTAACTAGGAAAGTGAGGTAATCAAATGATCTACTTGGGGCTAACTAAAGCCTCGTGTTCTCGGGATATCCAAACTATATACCCATTACATTCAAACATATGTAAGTTTATACACATGAACATAAGAAAGAAGGTTTTAAATCATGTGACCAATCAATTCAATCATTTGAACAAATATGAATGCACGTCTTTCTTAATAGAAATAGAGGATTTTCATTCATTAGCTAATTACACATACAAGTGTATAAAAGTTTTAAGTGGATACTTTGCCATTGTTAAACCAAGGGAGTGAGGTAAAGACCTCCTTGGGGATACTTAAAGACTTGCGTCCCCGGAATATCCATACTAGATATACTCACTACTCTTAAATAAACATGAATGTACAAACAACTACAAGAATGGAAGAATCATGCTAAAGTTATATTTTTGAAATATTTATGCATATGGAAAAAAGCCTTATCTAAATTTTAGTATTAAGTATGTAAGAATGAAATCAAATGGAGTACGTGTCGTTGTTAAACCAATGAAGTGAGGTAATCAAATGACCCCCTTGGGGCTAACTAAAGCCTCGTATTCCTGGGATCTCCAAGATATATACCCATTAGCATTCTTACTTACATAAATCAATACATGAATGAAAGTAAAGAAAACTTCAATTCATACACTTAAGCTATAATCACATGTATTTCCTATATTTTTATAGCTAGCATTCATGGGATATATAATCATTCATTTATGAGTTTTGGAAAAATAGATTTGGATTTAATAATGATAATATCCACACAAATATTAATTTAAATCAACATATTCAAGCTTAACATAAAGGAAACTATTTAATTTAATTGATTTTTTTGCAAAACATGAATGCATGAATCAAGTGACATTCAACATTTAATATGATTGAAAAGAAATAAGGGGACATATGCATATTATTTCATTCAATCCAATTAACTCTTAAGGACAATCATATTAAATAAACTCATTTAAAATAAACTAAAATTTCTCAATGTCATTTTCAATTTCATGTTTGATTTGAGTTAAGAAATGTGAGAAAGGTTTGCTAATCATAATCCCATTCCATGTGTGAGTTAATTTAATTTAATGAGAAGCAATTAGATTCATTCTATGGGTTAATTAGGTTAAGGTGTGAATTAAATCAATTAATTAAACCCTTACTTATGTTTCCTTAAGGTAATTAAATAAATGATTATGAGCCAATGTAATATGCAAATGAATTGTAAAGTAAATAGCAATGCTCCTATGAAATGAAAGGGGTTTAATACAATTAGCTCATAATCATTAATTAATTAAGCTTAAGGAACTCAATTACTTTTATGATTTTCTCACCATGTGAGCTAACTATAAATTTATTAACCCTCTTTAGGTTACTGAATACCTAAAGCTCTACCCATGTATCAATTAAGGGAAATTAGATGCAATTACGCTATTAATTAGGTTAATCAAGTTATTAATAAATTAATCCATTTCTCTTTACTTAATTACCAAATTTGATTGATTATCCTTTGAAATGAAATGAGCTTAAGAGAAAAAAAATTGGGAAAGAGGTCCCAACCTACTTCCATAAGCCCTCTCATTTAATTAAACATGATTTGAGTTTCAATTTAACTAATTAAGCCATTAATTAGTTAATTAATCTTTAATTAGTATTTTGGTTGAAAAAGAGAAGGAAACTTAGAGAATAAATTAAGAGGAAGGCCCCAATCCAATTTCCTAAGTCTCCCCACCGTTCAACAGTGATTAAGGGATGTTCAAATGCTTAATTATCACCTCATTAAGTTACGAAGGATATTATGGCTTAAGCAATCAATTTCTCCAATTAATCGACCAATAAATTCCAAGAAAAAACTGGGAGGCAGAGGTCATCCCACTAAACATTCTCAAAAAGTTAGAAATTGATCGACAAACTAATTAGGGAGTAATTAGGCTAATTTTAATTTCAATTAAACTCTAATTAAGCTAAAATTACTATTTAATTAAGGATAATTTTAATAGATTCCCCTCTAAAATACATTTAAAATGAGCCATTATTTATATTTTTTTAGATTTTTCTATAATTATTTATGAATTATGAAAGTTTCAACCTTAAAAATACATTAATTAGCCTTAATTAAGCCTAATCCCGTCGACGCCACATGGCGTGCTGATGCGGCGCACTATCCACATGGCATTGTGGGATTTGCTATTTAAGTTGTCACATCTGCGCGTTGAGTTAGCCGACAACGGACGTGATATTGATCCCCACCGTCCGATCTTGGATCGGATGATGTAGATCAATCTCGAGGCATAAAGGGAGAAAATAAATGGATCTAGTGTGATCTGATCAGAGTCGGTCGTTCCAATCATGTGAAATAGATGGCCCGTGATCCTCCTTCCCATGAACGATGAACAACGAAGGCTGTCCGCCATGGATCACTCGATCTGAACTCACCCGAGCTTGGATTCACCCTAAAATCAACCCATAATTTTGCGCAAGGGATCCACAAAGATTCAACGGCTGGGATGGGCTCACATGCGAATTCTCTTCAGAAAGCTCCAACCAAAATTTTCTATTTCTATTATTTTAGGGAATTACCTCACTGAAGATCAAGATCTGTTGTGGGATTGATGGAGGTATCTTCATATAGTAGAGAAGAGGTCCTGTTGAGTAGCACACAAACCAATTCCCTTTGGTTTGCTTGGTGGATCAACTTTCATCATGGTGGAGCTCAGTGGTGATCGAAGTCCATCCTCCGGTGGCTTGGGAGCTTGGGAAATGACTTGGGTGGCTTCGACAATGTGCGTGGAAGGTGTGTGTAAGAGGAATTTGATTGAGATGGGGTATCAGTGAAGTTAGGATCGAGATTGGAATGTCCTATTTTGGCTTCACATGGGGAGGAAGAATGCCAAAGGATGGAAGCTTGGAATCACTTTGGGGATTGCAAGGAGGCTCGAATTCTCTCTTGGAAGCTCTCACAATTCGAATTGATGAATTTCCCATGCGAATTGAAGGGGTACACCCCTCGATTTGCTGAAGTGGATGGGTAGGCTTACTTCCTATTTTTTGGCTGAACAGCTACCATTAGAGCGTCGTAGTGGTCGTACTCAAGTCCACGTGGCTCATTGGATTGGGAGAAGCCATTACATGAGGCTACAAGGTTGATTTGGCCAAATTATCTTTGCTTGGATCCTTCGATTTTTAGTTTGCATGGGAGGTGACTTAACTCACCTCCCTTTAGTCCTTGGTAAGTCCTAGCACCTTTAGAGTGAACTAGGAGGTTTAAGGATCTCTCATTTGGATGAGTGAGGGTTGCTAAGGTGAAATGAAGGGTGGACTTTATCATATGAGGAAAGAATCCAATGTGGGAGAGGACCCATGGAGGATTTACATTGGACTTGGCTCCAAATAGGTTTGGACTGTTATTAGGTTCACCCAAGATAAGTTTGGGTTGGGTTTGGTCAGCCTCCAATGGGCCATGGGTTAGTTTCATGGGTTTTGGCTTCATTTGGTCAAAATGGGTTAATATTGGGCCATGTTGGGTTAGGTTAACCAATTGGTCAAATTGTGTCAAACCAAAGCTTGGGTTAGATTGAAATGATGATTTGAGGAGTTTTGGTTCAAGTGGTTTCAATTAATTTGGCCTAGGTTTGATTTTGGCTCATTTAAAATTAAATGGGTCAAGTTGACCAATTTGACCAAATTGGCCAAATTGGCTTGGTTTAGGTGTTGGTTCAAGTTCAGTCGGTTAAATAAAAATGATTGTAGTCTTTGGTTTTAATCATTTTAGATTTAATTTGGATTTTGGCCAATTTAACCCTTTATGCCAATTTGGGCTAGGTTGGGTCAAGCTGACCAATTGGTCAAATTGGGCTCAATTATGGCTTTGGTCAAGTTCAATAATCAATTTGGAATGAACTTGAGCTATTGGTTACAATCAATTTGGGTTAGGTTATGATTTGACCTATTTTGACTTTTTAGGCCAATTTGAGTCAACTTGGGTCAAATGATCAATTAGACTTGGTTTGGCTCAATTGAGGGTCAAGTCATGTTCAATCATTGATCATGAGTTGGTGTGAATCAATGTTTTCAATCAATTTCATGTATAATGGGTTTTGGCTAGTTTAGGTTTTATTTGGGTTAAAGGTTGACTTGGTCAAATGACCAAGTTGACTTGGTTTGACCCAATTCAACGTGATTGATCATCATAGGGTGATTTTTTAGCATGATATGAGGCTTGGATGGGCTTGGTTCAATCCAATTTGGGTTAGATTAGAACTTGTCTCAAAAAGATCCTTTAGGCCACTTTGGGTCAAGTAGACCTAAATGGGCCAATTGGTTTGGTTTTGACTTGATTCAAGTTTAGTTAAAATTATATATGAGCCTATGATTGAAATATAAATCCAACTGCAATAAATTTGGAGTCCAATGTACTTTGGCTCATTTGAAGTTTTTAAGCTAAAAGGGCTAACTTGGGATTGACTTGGGTTGACTTGAGTTTGGTTTGATATTTATAAGTTTCATTTATATTTTGGATAGATGATTGAAGGAATGATTGATTCAAGTGAAAATTCATTGGTTTTGACTTGGTTTAGGTGGATTTTGGTTAAGTCCAAGAAATTAGCTTAAAAGGCATAAATTGGATTTTGGTTTGATTTTGGATTTGGTTTTGGTCATTTGAGTATAGATTTTATTTATATTTGTGAATATAAATGAATGAATAATTTATTTATAAAAAAATCAATCAAGTTTGGGACAACTTAAGTGGAGATTTGGCTAAGCTCATGAGAATGGGTCATATGGCTTAGGAAGGAAAATTATTTTGATTGAAGGATTGAAGGATTTGATTTTGGGATTAAATTATTTAAAGTTGGATTTCAATTAGAATTTGATAGTTTGATTGAAGGATTGAGTTGATATTTGAGAAAATCAAATGAATTGGGATTGATTTGAATTTGGTTAAGACTAAGTTCATATAAGATGAAATCAAAGGGCTTAAAAAGAGTTTTGAATTCAATCTTAAGGTTCATGGAGAACTTTTAGCTTAGATTATGACCATGAGATTGAATATGAGTCTTGGAAATTTAGTTTGGATTTGTTATGAATTTGAGGTTTGGTTTGAGAAGGAAAGCTTGGATTGGGTTTAGTCTATATGGTAGACAAGTTTCCCTATGTCCCTAAGGTATGACCTATTCATATGGCTAAACCTTCTAAGTCTCTAGGCTAGGTTAAGTGTTTACCAAATCACTAGAAGTTGAGAAATCACTACAAAAGTGAGGTCAATAGGGGTGCTTAAAATAAATGTAAATACTCTCTTTGCAGGTTGCTTAAACCCCTAAGCATAATCCAAGTTATGACAGGTGGGCTTGAATACCCATGTGTAGGGTACTCAGTCCAAATTATATATAACTGCTTGAGATTGTATGTGTGTTTAGCTAACACTTATTTTGTAGATATAGTTAGATTTATTTTTCCTATTTTTAATGTAATCTTGCATTAGGAATTAGGATTAGTGCTATAGGGGATTAGGATGAGCTATATATGGAGGCCTGATACCTTTGAAGCACATCCAAATCAAAGAAGATGACATGAAGCATGAAGATTTTAAGATCCTCCATAGCATTTATTCATTTATAAATTATAATTATTCTTTCATATTCCAGAATGTATAAGGGTAGAGCTCGGCTACCTATCTTTTCATTTCGGGTTGTACGACGGTATCCAACTACACCGACCTTTTATTTTCTTGCATTAGATTTATAAAATATTTGATGTTATGTTTAGTTTGTGCATTAGAAATTACATGTCTCTTTATAGTTTTTTTATGATTGGTGTTTGTTGTATGGCCCGAATTCGATTAGGCTCTTAGGAAAAAATAAATCTTTTAGCCAACTACGACTCATAACTAAAGTTTTAAATAATTCATAACCTCACATAAAGCCTAGATATTAAATCAAGATAATTAAAATATTTAGCTATCCCTTAATTGAATGTTGTATGTCTCACATTATGTATGCATATTGCTTCACTCTTACTAAGAGAGAGTTTTCATCTTTGCATGATAGGAGAAGGCTTGACCTTTGAGAGTCTCCTGTATGGTGGAAAATACATCTTTCCTGCTGATTTAGCCCATAATCCATTTTTATCATGCATTTAGACATAAAAAATCCTATGGCCTTGGTCAAAATGAAGTGTCAAAAACCATTTTAATTTTGAAAAAAATTATATTTATAGATTAAGTCATTACTCATACCACTCATGCACTAGTCTCTTAGGGAGTGGGTTTAAGGACTTTAGTCTCTTTCTAAATAATAACAATCCAACTATCTTGCAAAATTATATAACTTGCATATATGGTATTAAAGCATAGGAAGAGTTAGCTGGCTGACACTCCAAGCAGTTATAAGTCTAGCAGTTGGGTGGTTTACTCTCTCTTGTGGTAGTAAACTATATACCCATATTTGCTTAGATTTAGGTCATGCTTTTGCTTATGCCAAAGCTCCCTAGATTTAGGTTCCGAGATAGCTCCTTCGGGTTACAAGCATAAATCCTCACCTCTTAGGTATTTTCCTAACTTTGTACTGATGGATTATAAACCCTAGTAATTTAATAAAATTTCAACTCAAAATATATAAATCTCCTGACTTTCAAAATTATAAAGCTCAACCATATAGTAAATTGGAATACTCACTAGGCTTCTTAGTATCATGAGCATTCCCTACTTATTTTCTTTGGCTTCCAAAAATAAGACTTCTCCTTGATCTTTATCACTTGATTTTCTAATATAACGAATTTATTGATAGTCTTATCTTTGAAATCTTTCGAGACAATAATTACCTATCTTAATCGAGAGTATTTCTAAGGAATTCACCTTCCTTAAGATGTAATTAACTATGAGGGCTTTCCCCCATAGGAAACTTTAGAACCCGGTTTAATATAAACCCTACTTTATTCATCCATATAAAATAGGAGAAAAATCTCTGGTATATTCAAAGACCCATCATGCCTTAGGAGTCCTTATTAGGTGATTAAGTCCATTGAAGGGTGATATTCCTATCTTTCAAGATAGTATATCATACCTCAATGTCATATCCGATCACTTCAATAAGTACCCCCTCAGATCTGTGTGGTGTCCCCCATATATCTCAAAAATAAACATCACAATATTTTAATGATCTCTTTATCATGCTCTTTATTAAGAAATTTTATTCCTCCTTGAAATTGGTAAAAGAAGTTGCCTACGTCCCCCTTGAGTATTGAGAGGGCTTTTTAATTGGAAGTATTCTTAGGAACTTAACTATAGAAACTGACTCTTATGAAAGCATAAGATCTTGACATAAATGAAAACTATCAAGTTTCAAATACATTTTAAGAAAAATTTTTATGAAAGAACTAGATATTCAATGCAATGTGCTTCTCTATTGAATCTTATGTTAGGGAGGTGCTACATTTCATAATTTTTTTTCTCAACATAAGATGATCTTTCAATGCAACTATAACAATTTCACTTGAAACATCAAAAGTTAATTCAACATATTAAAGAGTTATTAAGATGTGATTATAGAGATACTTTAAGTGGCAGAGATTAGGTTAAATGATTAAGAAAATATAATTATGGAGATGCTTTGAGTCTTAGATATTAAGATAGAGAGAGAGAGAGAGAGAGAGAGAGATATATATATATATATATATATATATATATATATATATACATACATATACATATAATGAACGAGAGAGAATAATGATTTAACTTTTTTTTGGTGGAGAATGTTATGCATCTTCTCTTATTTAATATATTGAATAAACTATGCACCTTTTGGATCATTATGTTAGTTTTCTTACTCACTTGTTACAATTTATAAGTAGTAAAAAAATTTAATGCATTAGGTATATATAAAGATGATTGGGGTGTTAGGGCTAAACACTACTGAGTTATGAGGGTATGATAGGCTTCTTATTCTAATAACTTTGATTGTTCCACCTCTTTTTTGATAATATAATTGGCAAAACATTATGAAGCATGTATTTTAACTAACCATTTTGAAGGTGCTAGTAAGAGGTGGCCATATGATGCTTGTTAATCAGTTGGTAGGATAATATGGTTGTAAGCCAACTACTAATGATATGGAAAGAAAATATTGAATAATGATCATTATAGTTAATCTTTATAGAAATGATAAGAATGTTCAATTATATTAATCACTAAAATACTATCATATATTTTATAAGCTATGATCCACAATAATCAATAGTATAGTGTCATAAGTGATTTTTGGATACAAGAAAGATAACTAAATGGTAATTAACATACTATGCTAAAAGTTAGTTGTGGTGTGTTATTCCTCTTTAGATAGCCACTCAACTTAGCATTAATCCTTGATTTGCTCGAGTACTAAGATCTATGGTGCTATAGTTATAGAGATCTTGGTTGCTAAATCCATATTTCTTCCTTAGATTTTACCATGTAAGGATGTTAGGCTATAATCCTTGGACCTAAATAGTGAGATTGAGGCCTTTTGTATCTTCTCAAACTTAATGTTATACGATTAATACATGATCATATATGAATTATGGTTGTTACATCTTAAAAATGGATTGAACGTATGGCCTGTAATCTTTATTATAGTTCTCTAGATATAATAATTCTTCTAGCTTGAGAAGAATTGGTAAACACATTTAAGTTCACGATTAATATTTTTTCATAACAAAATGGATTATAGTCCATATTGAGCAAGTTTTCTTATTCATTGTATCCATAATTTATTAATACAAATTATGTGTAATTAATTTTTATTATACTATTATTTATTCCTAGAGTGCCCTATATGAAGCTTCATTTTTTATTTATAAGTATGCTAATAGAAGTGCTCATATTAATGCTAAATTTGTTTTCTTATTTATGAGAATTTCATTATTGTTTTTGCATTTCTAATGAATTTAGTTATCTTCTTATAGTCAGAGTAAATTTTCATGATTGATTTGAACTTAATCTTCTGTTGCATTCCCTCTTATAACCTAACTTATTCTCTCCACTACCCTACTCTATCCCTCTTATAACTCAAATAATGACTCCCTCTTCTCTTTTCTTTTTGAAGAAAAATACAAACATTATGAATATTCATCTTCAAGTATTATCTTTTTTAACACACAACTTATATCATTTTTTGTCTAACTTGACTCACTGTGTCACACTCCATATCTGGAAAGTGTTACACCCCAAGAACATAGGGCATAATAATAAGTTTTTTAAAAAAATCTATTTTGTACTCACAAGAGAAAAAATTACATAAAAGTAATATAATAATATGAATAAGCAACTGAAAAAGATAAATATACTATTTCATTAATGGAATATATAAAACAGTATGACAAAGAAATAAAATAATAATTGATGAACACAACTAAAAGTAAATACGAAAGAAAAGCTATCCAAACTCAGAAAAAGAAAATAACTAAAACTACTTCAACATAGACTAAAAAATACCAATTAAAAACCTATTGCTTAAAGGTTTGGTCTTATGTTGATAGTACACCCATCACTCCAGTAGAGTCTATTTTAAATAACTTTCAAATCTAACTCAACAAGTAACTTCTATCTATTATGCATAAATGGCAAGTCCATGTGACATGCAGTATGAAAGAACACAAATTATTATATAATAGAAAAAAATTAGTATCATTATATCTACATATAATTATAATAAAATAATATATAAATAAGACTCAATATATGTTTTAAAATGAATTCTAGTGTGATAATATTCATAACCACCCACACAATAAATTTTGAACAATACAATTCAATTCTAGCTTTTTCATTTGCAATCTTCTCAAGTAAGAAAACACACAATCTCTAATTATGACTCATTTAGCAGTGTTTTATTCTAATAAATATTTAATTTAATATTTAATTAGATTTATTAAGACACTATAAACTAGGAAGGGAAATATTAACATAAAAAACTCTAATGATTTTTTATAGAGTTTTCACTCTATAGGTTTATCGTCTTGGTCAGCCAATAACTAAAAGGGTTCTATTGACCTATACACTATTGTATTGAGAAATATAATTATATATATATAATAAGCAAAATTTTAACATTTTTTATTACATAATATCATCAGTGTTATGAATATTTAAAAACATGTTTTTTTGTGCATGATAAAATCTACTATATCAAATAGAGGTAATGTGAAAAAAGAGCTATTGTAAGTATTTAAATTGATTTAATAACATGAAATTGTGTATCAATAAATCAAAATAAAGCATTTCTACAACATAATAATTTCATCAAGAATAATAAAAAATATTTACTAAGACATATACAATAATAATAATTAAATATTAAAAATAAGATTCATAATGCTATAAATGTTAGCTAAGTATATATACAAGAAACATGAATTACACCTTAAATAAAGATGAATATGTTTTTCTCTTAATAAATAAAGTTACTTACATTGAGGCAAGTAGAACTAAATTCCAATTTTATTTGAGGTTCAACTTATAATGTTTATTGGATTCAACTCAAATATCATATATAATATAGATTCTTAATCAATATAAATGAATAAAAAAAGATGATTAAAATTAGATATTTAAAAATAAGTGAAATCTACCTAGCCTAATTTACTTGATGCTCAAGTTGAAAATTTTATTTTTATAATATAATTCATGACAACTCTTTGAATTTAATCATATAATTTAGATTTAATAAATTCTAAATCTACAATTAAATGATCAAACACATGTATTCTAAATGAAAACTAAACTTCCATACTAAATAATGAATAAATAAGCAATACAAAACTATTTTGTAACTCATAAAAAAAATTTTTCTTTCAATAAATCAAGAGGAAAGATGAAACTATAACATCTTTAAAGAAAAAATACAGAAAGAGAAAATATGATAGAAGAAAAATTGTGAAATAAATGACCCAAAAAAAGACACCGTTGCTAGTAAGTTTTGATCTAGGGAGAAGAATAAAAGGAGGCTTTGGTAGTTATGAGGAAGAGGCCAAGAGGAAGGATGGTAATTTTGGTACCTAGGACTCGTTGTGGTAGCTATAGAGAAGTGACACAAGATTCCTTAGGTTTATGTTCATTAAATTGAAACTAAGGTAGCAAAAGGCATGCAAAAATCACAGGATTTGTGTGGTTAAGGGATTGAACATAGTTGGCGGTAAGGGATTAAATGTCTAGGAGCTATTTCACAAGGCAAACTTCAAGTTAGAATCGATGGTGGTAGCTTGGGGGTCGTGAGTGGGAATATTAGCTTGAGTTATTGGGTTGGTTTGATTCTAAGGCATTGTTACTTGTTCTTGAAGTTGAGTTTAGCTTATAGCAGAGATACATAAAATTTTAGTTGCTTAGGCTACTTTAAAATTTTGGGAATATTAAAAAGAAGTGGAGATAAGAGAGTAAGGAAATAATAAAGAATTAAGAGACTAATAAGACAAAGTTGAAGAGACATACCTCCTATTCATTTATTTGAAATTATTTTTAGACCCAATAGCAATTATTTCTTTTCTACTTGCTATTCTTAGTGCCACTATAGCTCTTAATAGGCTTAAGTTTTTTTAATTAATAAAAGAGGTATACATAATGAATGCAAGGATACAAAGTTTAATGCAGTGGTGACAAATAGTGCGTTCAGGGCAACTGCAGCTATTTGGAAAAAGTAGCTAGCAAAAAAACTGCTATAAAAAAATTGTTGTTGCTAAAGCAACATTTCTGTTTGAAAAATTAAATTATGAATTTGTTATGCTATAGCTATTTATAGATAAAAGATTGAAATATCCTTATTAGAATATGATTAGCACTGCATGTAGCTCTTGTAAGAATAGAATAGTTGGAGGATGAAGATTCATACAGTTGACTAGAAATAGTTGAGATAAAAGTTAATAAGGATGATAAATATGTGTGTTAATCCAAATTACATCAATCATAAACTATAATGCACACATAAATTACTAAGAAACATGAAATCCAATTTTAAGCTAAATTAAAAAAATATATAGTTAAACCTTACCCAAACTATTTCTATTAGCAAAAACAAGACAAACAGAGCATAGCTCGAGTAAAATGACCCATTAAAACCACAAAACAAATCTAAAACATAATGTACCCATTTTTTATGCCTTAGCTTCTTCAAATTAAGTTAGACATATGTGCATTATTTGAGACAAACATGATAATAAAAGATGACTTGCAACTTCAGCTCAATCTCCAAACTCATGTGTAAAACCTTATAAGTTGGAAGTGGATGGTGGACTTCATTAACTTCAATCAAGATCAAACCTTCTTTAAGATCAATTATACTTTTCACATAACTTTATGAACTGGAGTAAAATTGTTCCTATTATATCGATGGAATTCTGCAAAGTGCACAACTTGACCTATTTGATAACAATCATTTGAAACTCATCTAGCGCACAAATTATGAGTAGATTTGAATTTTCAGCTTATTTTGATAGTTGGATGGTTGAAATTAATAAAATCACAAGTTGCACAAATAGAAATAGGGAATGAGAGATCGTTTAAAAACCTACTTGGGGATATATTACATTACAATTGCTATATTGTGGCTCAACAACTTTAGCATGGGAAAGATTATCTCAGGAATAGGGCAAGTAATATTTAGGCATATTAAAGGTCTATTTGTCCCTCGTCGTTCTCATCCATCTTTAAAGAAGAAATTATCGTGGTCGTGAACAACGAATCTAAGGAAGACAAGCTCCACCATCCTGACCACGACACAGAGAATCATCTTTACCTTCGGTGGCTATCGCTGCAGCCATCTAGTTACTATGCTTATTGGCCGCTTCGATCCACTCAATCCAATCCAAAATTGTCTTGATAAAAATGATAGCAAGAAGAGAAAGAGGAAGACAACATCTTTCTCTTATTGCAAGACTAGATGAGGTGAAGCGAAGAGGCATTGTAGGAAGAACAGGAGTATGTGGGAAATCATATGACCTAAATTACGGAATGCGACGAAAGCGATTGCCTTACGAATGTCGCAAAATGCCATTCTACGCTGTAAACATTCTTAAAATGGGGTTGGAACACACTCCTAAATGATTGCCATGGTGTGGTTTGAGCTACACAACTCAAATGTAGCGCCAAATGGTCCCAGAGAGGAACGACATTCCGCTAACCGCTATGGAGACACCAATAAGAAGCGACCAACCGGTCATGCATTAGATATTATAGAATTGTTCAGTATAGCAGCTATATGCTAACTATTTTAGAGAATCCAAATCGTCTAGTTAAATGTTAGGTTTTAATAAAGACAATTGGCACATATTAATGTGCCATCTACGTAAACAATTAATTTTTTTTTGTGTACAAAGTATGAAGTAATTAGAGTTAGCTGTTAGATGTAGACATTAATAGCTGACCCTAAACTCACTCATTGAGTGCTACTAGCCTTATAATACTTTATCAACCTTAAAGTAGTGAGAGATTGATAAGGGATTGATAAGAGATCAGTCAACATCATTTATGTATTAAATCAGAAGTGCATATGCTATATCACCAAGATCATGATAATACCTCACAAAAAAGTCTAAGGCTTCGTTTGGGAGAGCTTTTTTAGTGCATTTTACTTTTGAGAGCGTGAATTTTTAATTTTGATACCCGTTGAATAATGTTTTAAACTACGCTTTTCATCTCACGAAGTTTACTCCTTTTCAAAAATCAAAAGACAAATAGCTTTTCAAAAAATACTTTTAAACCAATTTTTCAGGAATCCGAAAAACTTAACTAAACGAAACCTAAATCTGAAGTCCTGCATCCCTAATATATATTGTATGCGACTTTATCAAACGCCAACTTATCGGAAACATAAATAGAGGCTATGAATAGCATGCCAATCGGCGTAGCCACTTAAATCGGGTCACACCTCACGCCGCATCGCACCGACTCAAAAAATCGTTGTGACTCGGCACGTAGATGACATTTATGCAAATTCTAGAAAAACGAAGGGCAAAACTGGCGGAGGACAGTCCGTAGTGCTTGACTGCTCTCGGAAGCCTAGAAAAGCAACTCGCTCACATCGAACGCTTCTGCGCTTCAGCTATTTCTCTCTTTTTGCTCAAACTTCAGAAAAGAGGCCATTGCCGTGCGGTGCAGATTCTTTATTACTGGTGGTGGCCTTTCGCATCGCAGTGGATTTCGCTGCAGCAGGTTGTTGGGCCGCAGTTGCCGGCTTCGATTGAAGGATGTACTTCAGCGGGGATCCGACCTCGCGCAGGAGAGTGAACTTAGGGGGACGAAGCTCCAAGGAGAGTGACCGACAGGTGGTTCTCGAGCAGGCGCGGGCTGAGCGGAAGCGGCGATCAGCCCTTCGGCAGGAGACCTCTGCTGCCATCAAGATCCAGGTTAGTTTGCTACGATATTGCTTTGTATCTCTTTTATTAGAAAGTGAAAAGGCTTGGTTTTTGAATTCATCGTGGGGACCAAAAAAGCTTGTTTAGCTTTTTATGAAGATTCGGTATCGTATTTTTTTGTCTTAGGTGTCTAGGAAGGGTTTTCTTTAAAAAATCTAATAGGCATTCTGTTGTTTTGGCATTTGAGACGTCATTTTGTTGTAGGTTAGGCGGGTTTGGAGTAACTTTCCTTCTGACTTGCTGATCATCTTCGTATGACTGATTTTTAATCATTTATTAGTGAATTGTCCATTGGGCAGAAGTTTTCTTTTTCATCGGGGGATTTGGATGGTTCTCTTGTTTCAGCGTTTGATACCTTTGGTGCAATGCAATAACAATACTGTTTCTGATCTGGATTATTATTGGTGGATTGAAATGGTTTTTGGTGAAAAGAAAAGTTAAGTCATCTGCTAATGTCATGGTCCCGCGGGCCCCTGGTACGGGGATTCGATTGTACATTTGCACTGTCACATTTATGCATCGAATAGTTCATCATAGGTGGAAGAATTATCAACTGGAAAAGAATGGGATTATTTTTCTGTGTACTGTATTTCAGAAAGCCTACTTAATTTTGTTAAGGAATATTAGATAAGACAAATCATAGCTGATATGTTTCACTATTAATTAAAACTTACGACTAATCATGATTTAATCTTTATATGTACCAGTACATATGCACACTCCTAGTTCTTGTTAGCATCTGAAATTGAAGGCTGAGGATGGTATGTTTTGCTTTTGACAGCAAGTGCGTCGGAACCAAATATGGCTTGTAAGATCACAATAATGGAATTAATCAATCAAGACTATGATGAGAGAGAGAGAGAGAGAGAGAGAGAGAGAGAGAGAGAGAGATGTATGTGGTATGCTCATAGCATAGATTTATTGTGGTTGTTTATAGGAGGGTTGTGTAAGTATAAACCCTCCTCACATGGTTTATAAGGAGATTAGTAATCTTAGGTGCTACTCAAAGCTTATCATCTTCCGAGAATACTTAGACTTCTAGGAATATGAGTTGAAGGAAGCATTTAGGAAGCTAGTTAGGCCCACTTCCATTCCATCTTAATTCTCCACTCTTCTTGAAGTTCAGGGTTTCTACTTCTAGGCACTTATGTGTGTAATCAATGTTAGTATAAGCTTATTCTTAGCCTAGATTTTTCTTGTGAGTTAGTCTTGTTTCCTGGATTCAACTATTTGCTTGAAGTCTGGATGAGCCTAACCAATTATCTGGAGATTTTTAGCTTGATTTGTTGAATTCTAAATTATGATGACTTACCATGAAGATTGTTTCCATAGGCTTGCAGCTGCCTAGATTAGGGCAGTCCATTCACTTGGCAATGATCAAGGTATACATTTTATCCCTATACAATAATGCAAAGTGATATGCTAGACTACTTTAAACTTGCTTTAGATAGCTGTAAAGAATTTAACTCACATGTTTGTATGTGGATTAATCGACCATTGAAAATGTGACATGTGGAGTCCATCCATAGTTAGTACATATCTTTAAAACAGGCTTCTACCACACAAAGTTGTTTACCATAATGTCTTCATCTTTATGAACAAAGTAGGAATCGCTTGTACTCCAATGCTTTCATTATCAACATGACGACATTAAAAAGTTGTGACTCTTCATAATCCTCAAAAACATCTAGCCATTTTAAAGGGGGAAATATTGAGATGAGGAAATGCCCA
Organism: Cymbidium sinense; assembly: GCA_021442155.1. NCBI lineage: Eukaryota > Viridiplantae > Streptophyta > Magnoliopsida > Asparagales > Orchidaceae > Cymbidium > Cymbidium sinense. The sequence continues at coordinate 137,192,367 of CM038222.1, forward strand.
TTATCACCGATACTTCGCTATTACCCACAAAAATCTTTAGTGCCCCCACAACATTGACTCCACATATACTTGTCGAGCTTCTTTGGAAATTTATATGAACCTTTTAATCTAATTTTACTTCTTTGAATGAATTTTGCTTTATGTCCTTCATAATAACTAGAAATTATGGGCTCCATTGCGAATTATCAAGAGGCAAGATTGATAATAGAAGGTGAAGGTGTTGCAGAAGCTTAGGACTTTATTTTGAAAGTCTGCGGAGAAGATTTGATTCTTAGATTATGAGTTCCTGTGCATTAGGTGATCAACTTTTTCACTTGTCAATGTGTTAAAGAAGTTTGACAACTCTCTTGATGTCTTTTTTGTAGAAAAATAAAGGCTCTAGAGAAGTGCATGTTGATGATAAATGTGAAACTTGTTGCATCGCTTACCCTATCTTTAATATTCCCTTAACAAGTTGTTAGAGAAATTGGTCACTTTGATTATTTTGGATGCTCCACCATGCTCTCTTCTAGTTCTTGACTAAGTGGAGCGGATGACAATTGAAATTGTTGTATTAAAAATGATGAATTCATGAAGTTCGATGTCTTTCATTAGGGGTTGAGGCAATTCATTCTTCTAGATTTGATTGAAGTGAAATTTTTATACCATTAAATTGTTTTTAAGGAGTGTCTAAATTTGGTGCTTGGAGAGATGATAAAAATGTATTTTGAGGAATATGATCTTATCTTAAGGCTTATTGACATCATGCAGCTTCCCAAGTTAATTCTTCTCTTATTCGACTTTTGTGAGATCTTAAGCTACGTCTTTTGCTTGTCATTCTTTTCAACATCCTTCTTTTAGTCGTTCCAACTCAAGTTTGTGCAAGGACTAGTAGAGGGATCTTGGCTTTGCCGTTGGATTTTCGCCCTGATAAGAGAACCACAATATATGGTGACACTTATTGAGTAGGTTATTTTGTGAGAAATCTATATTGCCATAGGAAGGATAAGGTACTAACAAGTATATTTTTAATTCAAGCAAATGATACTTTTATTTTGAATCTTCCTCGATTTGTATGTGTTTCTCTCATTGATTTTACTTTTTCCCTCGAGTTATCATGGATATATGCTAGTTTTCTTAATGTTGATATACTCATTGGCTTTTTCCTATAGTTTAGCCATTGTTCCAAGTGAATTATTTTCATCGAAAAATAGAAGTACTATTTCACAAAACTTGTCTGAAGTAGTTGCGTGATCGTTGATTCAAGGTCTTGGATCTTAACCATGTACTTGTTGAATTGTTGCAATAACTAACCCTCCTTTTATGTTAAGATTAATAAAACAATTATAAGTTTCTTAGGGCATTATGAGCTTATGAATTGTGTTATTAGTTGACATGTAGGTCATTGAAGTATGCATTATTCCTTATAAGTAGTTTAGTAAACTATTAGAAAGCCACATTCATCATGGTCCTAACAAAAATCTTATAGTGAGCTATGAAATTGTGCAATTAGTTGATTGTGTAAGCTATTGAAGGATGTGTTACTTTCATCTTTTAGTATAGTAAACCACTAGAGAGTCACATTCTTCAAGATTATGACAAAAACCTTATAGTTAACATTGTTTAAGATGGCATGATGTGTCATTATCACATCAAATTCTATGACTCATTTGATGTGATCCTTAGTTACATGATGGTTCTCTAATTACGAGATTGTGAATTTTGGTGGAAGGGCTTCATCTATGAACTTCAAAGCAAAGATGACAAATGCCCCTCTTAATGTTATTTTTTTCGATAAAAGCAAACAACAACTTATTTGTCTGCTCTATGGCTAAACTCGTGTCTTAGCAACAATGCTACCCTTCAAGCCTTTGGAAGGAAATGTGGAACTTGTTTGGGCGTCATTTGAGATAACAAATGTGAAGAAATTTCATTAGGTTCTAGATTATTTGCTCAAAATGGGTCATCATTTATTATTTGTCCAAAATGAGCCACCATCCCTTATAGTCTTTAATTCTAGTGGAAATTGCATCTATGAGGGTTGCACTTTGTTGGCTTAAGTGCTCCTTTAATCACACTCAATTAAAATCTTTTTCCATTAGGAACTATTATTCTATCTTCATCGGACCAAAGATGTTGATGATTTGGCTTGTAAAGATCGTTGTTATGGCATTGCTATAAACTATAATGTGTAAGTGAGGTAGAGAGGAACCATTGAGGATGTGATTTAAAGGAACTTGTATGGCTTACTAGTCAAGTAGTAAGTAACAAGTAAAGAAAATAGTAAAACCAGGTACTAGGTGGCTCCCCATCCTTTTTGTGTTCTCATGGAGCTTATGTGGTGGATAGTTTTGTTTTTGTGTGATTCATGCTAGCATGAGCTTATCTTTAGCATAGGTATTGTCCTATAGCTTAAATGTGCCATTACTGGATTAGGCTTCCCTTTTGAAAGCTCTAACAAGCCTACGTGCATGTAAATCTAGCTCTACATGTGGAATTCTAGATCAAGATGACTTCCTATGAAGATTGTATCATTGATTTATATCTTCTAAGATTAGGGCTGTCCATATACTTCCTTATGACTCTAAACATACATTCTTTTTATATTTTCCTAGTGCTTCTAATTAATAATTGTTTTGGACCTAGATGGCACCCTTTATTACCATTCATCTTTTGTGATAGAGAAGGAAGATGGTGGAAGTTTGTGTACACAATTTCAATTTTAGAAACATTCAATTGATCTAGCAAATAATTAAATTTTATTTATCATATATTAATCAATAATAATTAATGATAAATAATTTTTTATTTATTTTTAGATGTAGGGCTACAAAGATAAGGCTAATTATTTGATAGTAAATTTAATTCTTTTTGATATTATTAAAGTTCAAATTCAAAGCTAATATTATCCAAAAGAAGATGAAATAAACTAATAAATAAATTAAATTAAAAAGTAATTGAAATTTTGGTTCTAATTAGATATGCTTTAAGAAGTGTTGAGATTTTTATAGTCTAAATTGCTCTTTTGGATTGGCTTATGAAACTTGATTTGTTTTCTTATGCTAGCTAATTTGTATTATAGTAATCACCTAACAAAGAACTCTTCTCTTAAAATGTTTGGTGGAGACCATGGAGAGTCATCTGATGGATGATATGTTATATAGTTGAAAATAGCATGAGAAGAAATTCCAACAAATACATAAAGATTTAGTGGCTTGGTTGTTAGGTGGTTCCAAATTTCATACACTTATAAGAATTTTACAATGTGGATCAACAATAAATTAGGTGGCAAAGGTGGTGACAATACCACAAATTGAATCTTTGGTAGGTTTAGTTGAAGCAAACTATAATCATTTCATATATCATATGGCTTTTGAGCTTGTGGAAATTGAATTGGAGTACTAATTTGAATAAAAAATTGGAGAAAAATAAATATAAGCTTTGATACATCTAAAGATATCTTGATGGAAGAATTTTTTTTAAAAACATTATCTCATACTTGACAATATTTTGATGATCTAGTACTTCATCTGATATATGCTCTATTTTAACCTCCAATAATGTCACTATCAACTTTAGGCATAAGAGTGAACTTAAGGTATTGATATCTCATAATTATTTTTAAGTTTTAATTCATCATTAGAAAGAGGAGTGTCATTTTAAATGTCTTTTTTAATACCATTATAAAAGACGAGTGTCATTTTAAATGTCTTTATTAAGACCATTATCATAAGTGTAAAATCATTAATCTTGGGAATTTTTTTGTTGAATTGGAAAAGGTTCTAAGATTTATGTTGTCAAAAGGATTTGCTAAGCTTGTGTAGCGGATTGCTTCAAGTTTAGAGAAATAGAAAATTCATAGGGATTCATTCGAGCCTTTTAATCTAATTTTACTTCTTTGAATGAATTTTGCCTTATTTCCTTCATAATAACTAGAAATTATGGGCTCCATTGCGAGTTATCAAGAGATGTTGCAAGATTGATAATAGAAGGTGAAGGTGTTGCAGAAGCTTAGAACTTTATTTTGAAAGTCTGCGGAGAAGATTTGATTCTTAGATTATGAGTTCCTGTGCATTAGGTGATCAACTTTTTCACTCGTCAATGTGTTAAAGAAGTTTGACAACTCTCTTGATTTCTTTTTTCTAGAAAAATAAAGGCTCTAGAGAAGTGCATGTTGATGATAAATGTGGAACTTGTTGCATCACTTACCCTATTTTTAATATTCCCTTAACAAGTTGTTAGAGAAATTGGTCACTTTGATTATTTTGGATGCTCCACCATGCTCTCTTCTAGTTCTTGACCAAGTGGAGAGGATGACAATTGAAATTGTTATATTAAAAGTGATCAACTCATGAAGTTCGATGTCTTTCATTAGGGGTTGGGGCAATTCATTCTTCTAGATTTGATTGAAGCCGGATTTTTATACCATTAAATTGTTTTTAGGGAGTGTCTAAGTCTGGTGATCGAAGAGATGGTAAAAATGTGTTTTGAGGAATATGATCTTAAGACTTATTGACATCATGCAGCTTCCCAAGTTAATTCTTCTCTTATTCGACTTTTGTGAGATCTTCGGCTCCGTCTTTTGCTTGTCATTCTTTTGAACATCCTTCTTTTAGTCGTTCCAACTCAAGTTTGTGCAAGGACTAGTAGAGGGATCTTGGCTTTGCCGTTGGATTTTCGCCTTGATAAGAGAACCACAATATATGGTGACACTTATTGAGTAGGTTATTTTGTGAGAAATCTATATTGCCACAGGAAGGATAAGGTACTAAAAAGAAGAGTAGGATCTAGAAAGATTACTATAACATTTAAAAAAAAAAAATGTATTGTTTTACTCAGTAGTCAACAAGTATATTTTTAATTCAACCAAATGATACTTTTATTTTGAATCTTCCTTGATTTGTATGTGTTTCTCTCATTGATTTTACTTTTTCCCTCGAGTTATCATGGATATATGCTAGTTTTCTTAATGTTGATATACTCATTGGCTTTTTCCTATAGTTTAGCCATTGTTCCAAGTGAATTCTTTTCATCCAAAAATAGAATGTACTATTCCACAAAACTTGTCTGAAGTTGTTGCGCGATCGTTGATTCAAGGTCTTGGATCTTAATCATGTACTTGTTGAATTGTTGCAATAACTGACCCTCCTTTTATGCTAAGATTAATAAAAAAATTGTAAGTTTCTTAGGGCATTATGAGCTTATGAATTGTGTTATTAGTTGACCATGTAGGTCATTGAAGTATGCATTATTCCCTATAAGTATTTAGTAAACTATTAGAAAGCCACATTCATCATGGTCCTAACAAAAATCTTATAGTGAGCTATGAAATTGTGCAATTAGTTGATTGCGTAAGCTATTGAAGGATGTGTCGCTTTCATCTTTTAGTATAGTAAACCACTAGAGAGTCACATTCTTCAAGATTATGACAAAAACCTTATAGTTAACAATGTTTACGATGGCATGATGTGTCATTATCACATCAAATTCTATGACTCATTTGATGTGATCCTTAGTTACATGATGGTTCTCTAACTACGAGATTGTGAATTTTGGAGGAAGGGCTCTTCTATGAACTTCAAAGCAAAGATGACAAATGCCCCTCTTAATATTATTTTTTTCGATAAAAGCAAACAACAACTTATTTGTCTGTTCTATGGCTAAACTCGTGTCTTAGCAACAATGCTACCCTTCAAGCCTTTGGAAGGAAATGTGGAACTTGTTTGGGCGTTGTTTGAGATAACAAATGTGAAGAAATTTCATTAGGTTCTGGATAATTTGCTCAAAATGGGTCATTATTTATTATTTGTCCAAAATGAGCCACCATCCCTTATAGTCTTTAGTTCTAGTGCAAATTGCATCTATGAGGGTTGCACTTTGTTGGCTTAAGTGCTCCTTTAATCACACTTAATTAAAATCTTTTTCCCTTAGGAACTATTATTCTGTCTTCATCGAACCAAAGATGTTGATGATTTGGCTTGTAAAGATTGTTGTTATGGCATTGCTATAAACTATAATGTGTAAGTGAGGTAGAGAGGAACCATTGAGGATGTGATTTGAAGGAACTTGTATGGCTTACTTGTCAAGTAGTAAATAACAAGTAAAGAAAATAGTAAAACCAAGTACTAGGTGGCTCCCCATCCTTTTTTTGTTCTCATGGAGCTTATATGGTGGATAGTTTGGTTTATCTTTAGGATAGATATTGTCCTATAACTTAAATGTGCCATTGCTGGATTAGGTTTCCCTTTTGAAAGTTCTAACAAGCCTACGTGCATGTAAATCTAGCTTTACATGTGGAATTCTAGATCAAGATGCCTTCCTATGAAGATTGTATCATTGATTTATATCTTCTAAGATTAGGGCTGCCCATATACTTCCTTATGACTCTAAACATACATTCTTTTTATATTTTCCTAGTGCTTCTAATTAATAATTGTTTTGGACCTAGATGGCACCCTTTATTACCCTTCATCTTTTGTGATAGAGAAGGAAGATTGAGGAAGTTTGTGTACACAATTTCAATTTTAGAAACAATCCATTGATCTAGCAAATAATTAAATTTTATTTATCATATATTAATCAATAATAATTAATGATAACTAATTATTTATTTATTTTTAGATGTAGGGTTACAAAATAAGGCTAATTATTTGATAGTAAATTTAATTCTTTTCGATATTATTAAAGTTCAAATTCAAACCTAATATTATCCAAAAGAAGATGAAATAAACTAATAAGTAAATTAAATTAACAAGTAATTGAAATTTTGGTTCTAATTAGATATGCTTCAAGAAGTGTTGAGATTTTTATAGTCTAAATTGCTCTTTTGGATTTGCTTTTTGAAACTTGATTTGTTTTCTTAAGCTAGCTAATTTGTATTATAGTAATCACCTAACAAAGAACTCTTCTCTTAAAATGTTTGGTGGAGACCATGGAGAGTCATTTGATGGATGATATGTTATATAGTTGAAATTAATATGAGAAGAAATTCCAACAAATACATAAAGTATTAGTGGCTTGATTGTTAGGTGGTTCCAAATTTCATACACTTATAAGAATTTTACAATGTGGATCAACAATACATTAGGTGGCAAAGGTGGTGACAATACCACAAATTGAATCTTTGGTAGGTTTAGTTGAAGCAAACTATAATCATTTCATATATCATATGGCTTTTGAGCTTGTGGAAATTGAATTGGAGTACTAATTTGAATAAAAAATTGGAGAAAAATAAATATAAGCTTTGATACATCTAAAGATATCTTGATGGAAGAATTTTTTAAAAAATATTATCTCATACTCGACAATATTTTGAGGATCTAGTACTTCATCTGATATATGCTCTATTTTAACCTCCAATAATTTCTCACTATCAACGTTAGGCATATGAGTAAACTTAAGGCATTGATATGAGTTTTAATTCATCGTTAGAAAGAGGAGTGTCATTTTAAATGTCTTTGTTAAGACCATTATGAAAGATGAGATCCATTTTAAATATCTTTATTAAGACCATTATCATAAGAGTAAAATCATTAATCTTGGGAATTTTTTTGTTGAATTGGAAAAGGTTCTAAGATTTATGTTGTCAAAAGGATTTGGTAAGCTTGTGTAGTGGATTGCTTCAAGTTTTGCAAAATTGCTTATTTGAGTTGGATTGCTATACGGTGTAACTTATCAATGAATTCATTAATATGGATCCAAAATTTTTTATAAGATGCATTATGATAAGTAATTTGAATGATAGGAATCATTTTCATCATTTGTGTGAGGGTGAGGAGATATGAGAGCATAAGATTGATATCCACAATTCTAATCTCCATGAGGTGCAAAATAATGTTTATCTTTATATTATGTTGGTGCTCTTTGTTTATGATGATATGATGCCATTGGAACTTAAGAAAATGGTGGTGAAGAGACCTATTAGAGTTTGATAAATAGTGAGAGCATGAGATGTGGCTAAGGTTGTTGGATTTCTTGTGATCACACGAGAGATCATAAAGATTAGTCAAAGGAGGAGGGTTGCTAGTAGAAGTTACATGTGGTTCATCTGTTATGCAATGTAAGCTAGTTATGGAAGTGATTGATACTAACGATGTGGTTGGGCTGTGGTGATAATAGCCGGAGTTGGTAGTGAGTGAGAAGAATCACAAAGATGTGTCACACGTAGTGAGGAAAGGTTTGTTGGAATGGGTGTAGGTTCAATCAAACTAGCAAGGGTATATATTGGATTTTATTAGCCTTCAATTGACCTCACAAATAATTATATTTTGATTTATCATTAATCAATCAATAATAATTACTTACAACTTATGTTTATCTATTTATAGAAATAGAGTACAAGGATGAGTCTTGTTGCGTGCTAGAAAACCAGTAGAGTAAAGTTTACTCCTTCGTTGGGAAATCCAAAGACACAATGTGTATTTAAAGAGAATAAAGAAAACTCCGCAATTTACGAAAACCTCGAAAAGAGGAAACCACGCTAAAAAAGCTTCCACTATGTATATGTTTAGTACAAGATCTTCCGATCCGGGATTACAGATTGTATGTGAGAAATGGGCAAGATTCTAGTAATACAATGTTGACGACGATGACGATGATGTCAACGATAGGTGGTCGATGATGACCGACAACGCTGGCTGGCGATACGGTGGTGGCGATGATGGGCCGGCGCGGTGGTTGACAACCGAGTGGTGGTACGACGATTGTGCTTGGAGGATCTTTAGAGCTCTCCTCTCTCTTGCTTGGGCCTCCCTTCTCCTTCACTTGGCCTCCCTCATATAAGGAGCTATTTATGGGAGGAGTGGTGTCTCAGAATACATGCAAAATCCGAACCACTCCTCTCCATCGGACGGCTCATGATGATTCCCTCGATCATATGATATATTTTGTATTTGAATGCTCAATGAAGTCATAATTGTAAGATCTTTAAATTTGTTGAACCGCTCGTCGAGACGCCGATTTGACTATAAACACTTCATATTCTTGAGCTTTTAGGAATTTAATTGATGTCAAAGTTTCCAATGATATTTTAAGCTTGATCTCGACCGGTTTCAATTTCGATTAGCAAACATCAAGATTTGTCTTCATTGAGGAATTTTTGTCATATCAAGTCTAATTATTTGTAAGGAAATCTAATTCTATTCAATCTTTACTTTCATTCAAAATCAAATCTAATACTCTTTAGAGTGAAGATAATTGATATTAATAAAATGACTCAAATTAAAAAGAATGGAAATTTAGACCATTATTAAATATAATTCTAAAAATGATTAAAAATTACTATTGAGCTTTTGTACCATAATCTGATTTCTTTTGAATAACCTTTGAAAATAGAATTTATAATGGGCTAAACTAGCAATTACTGCATATGTTAACTACAAGTTTTTTTATTGCAACTAAGAATTAATTAGCATTGGTTTAGTGTCGTAACCTGTGTTATTTTTGCTGTGAACCATGTGGTTTCACCTTCTTCTTTTGCTTCTTTGGTTTATGACTGTTACCTTCATTCTTTGGAATCTGATATTTGTTATTTGTTAAATGTTTAAGTATTGGTCAGCTAATGCTCATTATCGCTCTTCTTTGTGTTTCAAAATTTATGTTGCGAGCATATGTTCAGTGTTATTTACTAATCGCCATAAACTGGCTTCATTTTCCTATTGACTTTCTTATTTTGGCTTTTGCCCTTTTGCATATTTTGTCCTAGTTTATTTCCCTAAGTGTTGTAATCATAAATTTTTTTGCTTTGCTAAATAGTTGATAGTACATTAGTATATGGTGTTGTGTCAGGCAACGGGCAATGCAGCTGGCAACTGTCAAGCAGGATGAACTGATGGGCCACACATCCATTTATATTTTTGTATTTTGTAATCCTTATGGTTCCATGGTAGAGATTGGATAGCATGTTGGCCAACCTCCCAATAACCTGAAATCTAGTGTTCCTGAAAAAAATAATTAAACCAATACAATTTAAGTTATTACTGCGGGAATACTTTAATGATGTTTCATAAAGCTAAATATTGTGAGAAACATTATCGATGATACCAATGTAAAGCTTCTAGAGTCATTTATGCCATTTCAAGATTTAAGCAATTTATAAAAACAGTATTTTTTAAAAAATTTTTGATGTAACTATGAATTAGTTATCAACATAAGGTTTCTTTCAACATAAAAGAAAAAGGAAAAAATAGGATTGTTACAAAATACTGATCCATTTAGATCATACTAAAATATTTTTCTGGTTATCTGCAGAGATCAACTTAATATATTGGCGACACCTTGCACTTCTTTTTTTATCTGGACAAATAGCCAATTTAACCTAGTAACAATAACTACCTTTTAATTTTAGTCTGAAGTTATCATATGATGCATTGTATAGTCTGCTTCAGTAATTTTATGCAGTAATTTAGTCCTAAAAATATGTGAATTGTATTTTTGATATTTGTGCGACAATTGGTTATGTTAGGTTATCTTTCTTAATAGCTTTCTAGACATGGAGTGCTATTCTTGCAAACTATAGTTTATTTATTTTATTCCTTGAACAATATGACGGGCTAAAACACCTTCTGCATGTTTTGATCTATTGTTTCATAGCATTTTTTTGGGTAAATGGACTTCTTCTGAATGCTTATTCGGGTTAGGAGCAAGATTGGTTATCTGAAGCATGCTTAATTTGAAGATATAGTTTGGTGCGAGAAATTTGTTATGCCAGAATTCAATATATTCTACTGGATTAGGAATGAATAGCTATTGGGTAAACATTGGTTCATATAACTGGAATGAATGGAATCCGATGATTCATAAAACTGATTCCAAAATTTTGGATAAGGCTAATTTTAATGATGATGAGTACTTCACTCAATCATATAGGCTTCACTGGCATACAGTGATAGCTCACTTATGTGCGACCTCTTTATTAGACTGCTATATTTCTCTTTCTTTTGTAATATTTGTAAAAGAAGGAACTTGACTTATTATTAACTACAGAAATTCTTTAGAGGGAGGAGGGCTATTGAATTGGAACGATCAAGGATACGAGAGCAGTTCTGCCGTACATTCGGTGCTCACTGTCAAAAAGCAGATCAGTAGGTTTTCTGATGTCTACAAGCACCACCATGCCATGACTTTCCGATGCTGATAACTTCTATGGAAAATTTATTTATTTATGCTGTAATAAAATCTTAAGCAAAGGTTTCTAAGAATCTTATAGAAAGTGTCTGTTGAATCAGGAGCTGCTTCAGTGCTGATTCAGAGTTTCTGCCTCAGTTACTTCTTTTTTTCTCAGTAAAGAGCAGTGGTGATGTTGCTATTCTAACAGCGACGTGTCGATTGATACTTCATATTGTTCATAGTGGTGGTAAGCTTAGGAAATTGTATTAGCCTGTTCTTTAGTTACTTGTCACAAATCTTCTAATAGTTTCTTACAGTTGTTGAAATGAAGGTTTTTTTTAGTGGAATTTGTTGAGGGGATGATAGCTATTCAAGGGTGTTTTGAGTTCTTGCTTCTGATGCTTTTATTCTTTCATTTGCCTCTTTTCATATTGGTGGACAACATCGCTTGAGTTTTCTATTCGAGTTTTTTTTGATCTACTATTAAATTTGTAGGTAGACAATGCATAAATTCTTTTGAATAGCTTTGAGAAGATGGTTTAGCACTATGTTAAGCACGTTCATTAATAGACATACTTGTGTAATTCATATTTTATCTTGAACCTAAAATGGAAGCACATGAAATGTTGAAAAGAGTGTATGCTAATATATAGTGTAGAATTTGCCTTTTCTATATTAATTGAGGATAAATACCAATATCGATTTGACATACTTTATGCAATAGATTTTTGGTTCTCAAAAGTTGCACTTTGATGCAAATAAAAGACAAGCTACAACATTTAAACTAAGTTTTGCCAAATCAAAGCAAATGGCATGCCAACTAGAATTTAAATCAATCCCACCATTTGTGCATCATTTTCCTTTCATATAGGGCAAGAAATTTATAATGTTCTTATTTTGAGTTGAAAGGCCCATTTTAGTATATATTGCACATATTTAGCTAATACTTTAGATTGGGAGCCTTGTTAGTGTTTTTTTTTTAATATTCTTTAGTCATTAGTCAAGTGAAACCTATGCATTGCTGATTGAGACTAGGCCAACTATATCTTTACATTTGTGCTCTGCTTGTCCCTATAGAGAATTTCTCTTATAGAGAATGATGGTAGCATAACTAGCTCAAAATCTAAGATCTAATAAAAATAAGAATAGGCTTATCTTAAAAGTAGATGTTTGTTTGTATTTAGGATGATTTGATCTTTGAGGGGGAAAAAAAGGGAATTGGATAATTAAAGTTTGTTGAGATTTTGAAGCCATCAACCTAGACAATTTAAGGAAGGATCGACAACAGAAGAAACAATATCCATAGGTGCTGGGATAGTAGAAGAAACTTTGGTGAAATGATGGGCACAACAACCCCTTGTAGGGACATAACTTAAGTAGCAGTGGGTGGAGGAGATGGAAATGAGGAAGCATGGCGATCGGTAGAATTTGTTGAATAGAAATTAAAAAGCTATGAGCTAGGTAAAAAAAAAAGGCAAGGGGTGCCACTTTAGGTTCTATGATCAGAGATGACACGAGCAATGTCAGATTGCTTCAAGGCACTAATGTCCAATTTAAGAGGTCTTAAGTCATAAGGGAGACCACGAGCGAGTTGACCACATATACAAACACCAATAGGGAAATGCTAACCCTGAGAATGAATATAGCAGCGCTTCCCAACAATAACAAATCACATAGTGATGAGTCACCAAGCGATGCTAAATTGAGTTGAGTGTGGCCCAACTTGGCGAACGTGTCCAAGAGCATATGTGTAGTTTAGCGATGCCTTGGGAAGGAGAATATTTTATGAACAGAGCAGTCTCTTGGGGGACAACTTGAGCACAAATGAAATGCCCGCAAGTGGTCATTGACAGAAAGGAGGATTCCCGTGAGGGGTAAATTTTTCACTTTTTCTCACGGCTTATGACTCTAATTAGGGTTTAAGTTCAAGAATTTTATCAGTGTTTGGATTTTAGGCATTTATTATTTTAAAGCATCTGTTGACTTACATGTTTGTGCCATAATTCAAATTAAGCATATATAGCAAAATCTATGAAAATTAATTGCAATATCGCATAATTAAATATTAAAATCTCTAATCGCGATCAAAATTAATTAAAATCATTCAAATTCGAAAATTCTGATGGCGTAAATGTGTTTAAAATATCAAAGTTAATTAAATGAAAAATGTCGGATCAATTAATAATCAATCAATTAATTTAAATTAATTTTTAACGTAATTACGCACATATCGAGGTCGAGAGGCCCCGACGATATCCAAACGACCTCCGTTCGTGAAATTGATTGAGCTGTTGTCGCCAAAATATTGAAATCTATCAAACAACATCTTCCACGATCGATTAGGCAAAGTCTACGAGCGTTGAAGGCGGTCGAATCACGGCGTACGCCGCATTTAAACGATTTCGCCGTCGTCGACATGGTCCAAATGACCTCCGATCAGAGCGCATTTGCATCCGGCTTGAAAATACCTAAAATTGATATCCATATTGTTAGGGTTCATCGCAAAAAATAATTTTATAAGAATTTTTGCGCGAAATTACTAATAATAATATCATTATTATGTTAATTTACAATTAATATGACTAATGGCTGCTTAAGTCTTTTAATACCCTCCTAATCTGCCACCCAAATTAGACAATTGGGCTCAACCACCCAATTACCCAATCAAGCTAGCCAATTAACCCTCCAATCAAATTAGCCGCCCAATATCTCCTATTGGATGCCGCATAAACAACCAATCAGACCACTCGACTCTCCCTAATTCCCAAGGAAAGAAAAACAAGCTGCGATTCATGCATAGTCCTCTTGTTCCGTCTCCAGCTCCCAGCCAAACAAGCCCTCTCTTGGCTAAACTCCTTCGTCGTCCGTCTCCCTCGAGCAAACGAGCACCCTCGCCGTTCGTCTGACCCGTCCCTTCCCCTCGGCTGTCCATCCCTCTCGAGCAAAGCCTGAGCTCGACTCCCTCTCCCTCTTGTTCCGTCCAGCTAGCCGAGCGACAAGCTCTAGTCGGCTCAACCGAGCTCTTCTTCCTTCCTCTCTTACAACTGAAATCCCCAAGTTGTTTCCTTTCAACCCTAAGTTCTCTATTACTACTTTACTCTTACTTGGTTAGAATGAAATGGGTTTAGCAAGTGTTTTTTTCATAAATCTACATTGTGCATGGGTTGCTCTCTTGTGCAAATGAGATGAGGAGGGAATGTGGAGCTCTTCAAGTAAATGGGTTTGATGCATTGCTTTAATATCACGTATTTGCATAGATTTATTCATTGCATGTGGCTATTTCTGTCTTTGTGGATGAAATAATTTTGCTAGCTCCTTTCTTCACTTGTTTGAAGCGAGATTAAGATGTGAATATGAAGTTTGAGATATATATGGCTCAAACCCTAAGTTACATGTAAGTTTTCTTCTCTTTCTATGCCTTAGATTCTTTTTTGGATGAGATAATTTGATGAATGCCTCTCTTACATGTTTAACATGAAGTTAGAAATGTGAATGTGGAGTTTGAGATGATGTATGGCTCAAACCCTAAGTTGCATGCAAGTATTCTTCTCTTTTATGCCTTAGGTTTTCATTTGGATGATATGGTTTAATGAATACCTTTCTCTACATGCTTTAAATCAGATTAGAGAGGTGAATGTGGGGGTTTGAGATAATGTATGGCTCAAACTTCAAGTTTTCTTTTGAATGGAACGAATGAGAGGAATTCTTTCTCCTACATGTTATATGGTTGGATTGGTGCTGGAAATGTGAGAAAAGAAAGTATTTCATGACTTGAATCTTGCTTTATCTTCATGTACTTATCCATGCCATGCTATTTGATTTCTACTTGGCTTATAAAATAGAATCAAGAAGGAAAATTAGTGGGTTTGCTTGTATCTTGCCACTACTTTACAAAATCTGATTTGGTTCTTATTTAAGCCTTGTGATTATGCAAAAATCTTGCTAAATCTGAAAATTCTTCTCTTATTTTGGCATGCATCACATCAAGCTTAATTTATTTGCTTAATTTATATCACCTAAGTCTTCCATTAACTACCATGTAAATAGAAGAAAGATTAGAGCTTGGAAATTCTTTATGTTTTAATATGAATGCCTTTGTTGTTTCATATGGTTCAAGTTGAGTTCTACATATGTCTTTTATGTTAAATGGATCTCTCCTTTCCTTATGACAAGTGAAGTAATGAAGCCCTAATTTTTTATGAAGCAAGTATTGCGTTCTTTCATTTGTTAGAAACTAAATTTGCCTATGTGACATTATCCTTGCCCACCTTTTTTTTTTTTTGAAAATAAGGGCTGTCATTTGATTTTTGGAGGCACTAATTAATGTTCTAATTAGTTAAATCTTGCCTACACCATGTGATCATTATGGAGTCAAGATGATTCAACTTTTGGCACATTAATTTAGAGTCCCCATTCTATTGCCCTCATTATGATATATATTTTGATTAATCAAGTCATCTTTGGGAGTCTTCTTTAATCCTTGGCATAAAAGCATCTTTGGGAACCTTCCTTTTAATTGTCTTATAATTGTGATGTTAAAGAAAGGAAAATAAAGAGAATTGATTGAGTTTTAGCTTTATTGTTGTCCTCTTTATCATGCTCCCTACTAAAGCAATAAACTTTTAAGTGAAACGGATAAAATAAAGCTCTATTTGCATACAACTCAAAGTAGTTTCTCTTTGGTTACAAAAGCATATGAATGACATGACACGTTTGTCAAATTGTTATGAGGAGATTCATTTGAGCAAGTTGTTGAAATTTTCATCTCCTATGCAAGATTGAAATAATGTTGAATGCATATGAAGTCAGTTTAGTAAAAGTTTCTTGTATATATGCTTGCCATACCTTGAGTTGCTCTTTCATGAAAATATCTAAATCAAAAGGGGCAATGTTATATATGGAGATGTTTTAAATCCTTATACATAGTCATTCATTGTATGTGTTCCCTTTGGATTGCTAAGCAAAAGAGGATCAAAATCTAAAGATTGTTGCTTACATGAGCTCCCATTTCTTCATATTTACCTCTTTCTAGCATTTGACAATCTACTATCATGCAAATAATAATCTATCTAAATCTGAAATTTTTAGATTTGTGATATTAAGCTTAGAGATAAGTTGATTTTGCATTGCTTTGTCTCTTTCCATTGTTTGGTTAATCACTATTATAAGAGGGATTGTTTGCTTAAAGCAAGATTTCGTATTTCTTCAAGTATGTTAAGGCCTATTGTAGTGGCTTGCTTAATATAGCTCAAAATCCATTTGACTATCATGGGAATGATCATTTAGATCAAATAAAATTTCAAATCCTTGCTATGCATACTACTTGCTAATGTTAAATTTTGTCTCTTATTTGAATTCCTATTATTATGCAAGCTCTCTTTTTGGTCAAATCTGAAATTTCAGAATCCTATTTGGCATGATTATGTGTAACAAAAAGAGAAAGGAAATAGGTAAGAGAACATGAATTTTAAATCTTGTTCCCTTTTGAAACAAGAAGAAAGCTAGTGGAACTTGTATTTACATATGGTTGTCCTAGTCATGTCCTTGCTTCCTTCTATTACTTAGTGATGTCTTGTCTTGCAAGTAACTGTTTATCTAAATAAAAGGTTTCAGATTTGTTTATTTAAACTAGATAAGCTGTTTTATCTTATGTACGTTGAATCCTATTCAATTATTATGCTAAGGCAAAGAGTGATGTAAAGTATGCATGGGTTTTCCTAATCTCATTCTTATCCCCCTCATTAATTGGCATCAAATATTAAGTTCATCTCTATGTTAGCATGAATTTAGAGAGATGTCTATGGCTAAACTTTGTTGTTAGATTGAAGTAAAGAAAGAAACACTTTGGTTTGACATTAGTTCAAAATCTTTACTTATATTTGAATCTCTTGCTCTTTATATTAGTTAATCAATTAAATCATGTATCTATGTAGCCATCTT
This sequence comes from Cymbidium sinense, assembly GCA_021442155.1. NCBI lineage: Eukaryota > Viridiplantae > Streptophyta > Magnoliopsida > Asparagales > Orchidaceae > Cymbidium > Cymbidium sinense. The sequence goes on from CM038222.1 coordinate 137,209,392, forward strand.
TTTGTTCCATATGATATGACTTTGAGATATCATTCTAATTTCTATGTATAAAGTTGAATATTTTTCAGTGCTAATGATGAATAAAAGCTACATGAAGATTGCAAGCCCCTCTTTTAATTACAATGCATGCATATGTTTTGACATCTAATTGTTATCTCACTTGTTGAATTTGAGAGAAACATTTCGCCTAACATGCTTAAGAGGAAAATCATGTAATGACACACTCATATGTGATTCAAAGCTCATGTTAAGATTACTATTTGAGACTTGTCAAAGAAAGAATCTAATTGACATGATGATGAAAACTATATTGTATTCATATATGAATGTAAACTTACAAGCTTTATTGTAATATAAGTACCCGTTCACATTATTCCAATGTGGCGGAAAATCCTTTGTAGTAAGTACCCATTCACATTATTCCAATGTGACGGGGAAACCTTATAATATAAGATTCTTTGTTGTTTCGACATAAGGAAATATGCTTTAAATTAAGATCTTTATGCAGCATTATTCTAATCGCGACGAAATCATCTTGGCTGATTAAGCTTGAAAACTCATGCATGTCTTTCTTGGCGTGGTGAGAACATAATACTTTCGGTAACGACACTTACCACGATGCCTTTCGCATAATTTTCCTTATGCGGATGACGTCGTGTGGTCAAATTTTTAAATCATAATATCTAAGCTTCTAATTTAACATGACTTGTTTTAAGTATTTGAATTTTCATAGGATGATTAGTGATATTTCAAACAACAATTTGACTTTACACCTTAATGGTGAATGTGAGGGATTTTTATCTTTCTCTTTCATAACTCTTTGAAATATATTGTATGTTTCATGGAAGGGGTAAATAAAAAAAGAGGAATGGAATGTTCAAATGAATCCTTCATACAAGAAATACAATCCTAAGTTGAAAATTGAAATTGAACTTAGAGCATCAAATTAAACATGACTTATGGGTTGATGTGATAGGGTTTTGAAATTAGCTCCAATTGTTGGCAAGCTTCTTTAGAAACCCTAGGCTTGCAATGCTTCTTGTGAAAAAAAAATGTAAAGGAAATGGGAGATTAAATCTTCATGAGGGAGGAATACTCTCCTACTTATAATGAACTTTAGCTTAACATTAAGCTCTTCTCATAATCAATTGTCATGCAATATTATTAAATAAATGACATGAGAAAGTAAAATATATGCTTAAATGATGGATTACAAAATAAAGAAAAACCCACCAAAATTAAGCTCTCATGCCATTTCCTCGTTAGTGTATCTATGAAAAGAGGTTTGATGTAAGACGAGAATGTCCAAAATATGCCTAAATGATGGATTACATAATAAAGAAAAATCCACTAAAGTCAAGTCCTCATGTCATTTTCTCATTAATATGTCCATAAAATGAGGTTAATTTTGGAATGATAAAGTTATAACAATGCATGAAAATGTCATGAAAGAATTATTCTCCTATTAATGTGATCCATGGAATGTGTATGATTTTAAGTAAAGGTGAAGGGAGAGTTTTCTTTTCTTAACGGGATCATGTCATCCTATTAATGCATATGGATTTTGCATGATATTAAGGAGGAGGAGAGTTTTTCCTCCTCTCCTTTCTCTTCAAGCATCATACCAATTAAAAAAAAAATATGTATGTATAAATGCATGATAAAGAGGGGGAGAGAAAATCCATAATTCCTTTTAATTTCTTTTATCATATCCTTTTTAAATTGCCTATGAAATGGGCATGATTTCAAGGAAAAAAAAAGGAGAAAAGTAAAAAAAAAAAAAAAGAAAGAAAAGAAGCAAAGAAAGAGGGGAGGTTTCTCCTTTTCCTAACCGTACTATGTCATGTCACAAAAAAAAAGAGCGAATAATGAATGAGAAGAAAAGGGAAAAGGGAAAGAGGGAAGTGAGGAGGAAAATCCATTAAAGTTTGGATTTTTCTTTCCTTCATTCATGACTCATTTGGAATTCTTAAATAGGCTTATAAAATGATTTAGCCCACTTGAAATCCTTAAGCACATGATTTTCTTTTAATTTCAAAGCCCGTTGGGCCCAAGTCTATAAGTGGGCTTATAAGAAAGAAATGGTCCATCTCATGAAACCTTCAAGCCCATGATTTTCTTTTAATTTCAAAGTCCGTTGGACTCAAGTCTATAAGTGGGCTTAAAATAAAGAAATGACCCATCTCATGAAACCTTCAAGCCTATGATTTTCTTTTAATTTCAAAGCCCATTGGGCCCAAGTTTATATGTGAGCTTATAAAAGGCTAGAATTGGATTAGTCTTCATATGCATATTTGAAATATTATCGTATGTCATCCAAGTTAAACATACATATAAATATGGAACTAGAATGAATTTCATGCTTACTTTAAGTAGTATTTTGCTTAATCTCTTATCTTATACAATTATTTGAAGGAGCTGAGTTCATATTTTTACAATACGATACTATACTTGATTCATGTAAATGTTTGAAAGAATCAAATTCATGCTCTACAGAACAGATGCATGCTTGATTTATTGCAGAACAGATACATGCTTGAATCACTATAAACATTTGGGAAAATCAAATTCGTATTTCATTGAATAGATGCTCACTCTTGATCTATAACAAACATTTGAAAAAGATTAAATATGAACTTTTTATAGAACAGACCTATACTTGATCTATGACGAACATTTGAAAGGGTCAGATTCATATTTGATAGAACAGATCTACATTTGATTTATGACATTAAGTATTGAAAAATCTGTGCTTGCAATTTGACATGCTTGTCACATTTAATACAATTGCTTCAATTTTGACATTTCAATATCCGTACAACATTTTAAAAGAACAGATACTTGTATGTGCACTGAAGTGTTCACTAAATCAAACATTTAGAAAAATATGCAAGCCATATGCAAAATAAGAGAATAGATACCTACAATTATTCAAAACCAATCAATCACCCACATGTACCCTGACATATATGTTACAAATCCTAACTTACTGTCTGAGGATGTTGTGCGGGTCGAACCCTAGTTGGGGCTTAGGATCGGGTTCGGATTAACAAAACCTAAAAATTCGATGATGATATTATAAGAATTTCAACTTAATAAAATATAAGAAGCTAATTCTGTCATATAATTATAAAAGATAAATCTATTGACATAACTTCTCAAGTTCAAGCTCCTAAGAGAAAAGTCTCAAATCCGATCATCTATGCTCAAGCTATAGTTGATAAGATTTGGATGACTATAAACATTGGGGGGAATGAATCTAGATGCGATCCTATGCAAGAAAAGAGATAGAGTTGACAAGGCTTATTAGCCAACAACTGTCATATGATCAAAAGGCTATCATTACTAAGGTTTAAATGATTAATGATTACATTTTCAAATCAAAATCAATTACAAAATAATCATATGTTCAAATTGAAAGTTATAAATCAAATAAAATTAATTATTTAAATTTAAAGTTAAAATTCATCCACTCATCCGCAACTGTTTGTCGGGGGTGACAAATTAAGAAAATTTTTTGCGAACCAAATGTCGATCAAATACATGTTTATTTTCACTCAAATAATTTTAAGTCGGTAGCGTGACTGTTTCTGCCCACGTGATTTTATACGACATCACATAAACGACAAGCTAAACTGATTCTCCGACCGATGATGATTTACCGCGATATGACACCACTAAATTACGGTCACGGCCGTAGCCCGTATGTTCTCCAACGACTTTACTTTTTGAACTGTGAACTATATAATGTATTTGATTGCGCAAAAAGCTCTTTATTAGCTAATGTCAACTTATATTTGTCTCCTTAGATAAACTTTATCCCAGGTCTACAAGAACATCTTGGACGACACATACATTAACAGGATCCTTCTTAAGTCATTTTACCTCCTTCGACTAATGAATGCGACCATAATATAACGGAACTACGGGATCGACGCACGCATCGTTTCTCCCAAACATAAGCTTTAAATTGAAATAATAATTCTCATAAATTTTAAACTCCATTCATTGCTATTATGCATTACACTATTTAGCGATCCATTGATTAGCTTTAATCGAAAGTGTTATCTCACTATTAAGAGGTAATTAATCAAAAGTGCTTATGTAGATTTTTGGAGCCCACAACATCGTTAATAACTTTGTTGAGAGAAAATGGATGTTAGAGGGAGTAGGTTGGGAAGGAAGAGAGTTAATTTTGGTCGATTATGTTTAGAGGGGTAGAAATTTGGTAGAGAGAGGGCTATTATTCTGGTTAGCTTAGTTTTTTTTATTAATGAGGGGTCCAATTTTTCAGGAGAGAAAGTTGAAAGGATTACTTAGGAGGGATAAGGAATAATTTGTGTTCGGTTCATTATGAATTAGAGTAAGTGCCATATGAATGGGATTTGTTAATCGCCTATTCTGGTAGCATTTTGTTGAAATTGTTAGAGAGAGAAAAAGAGGATGATGGATGAGAGAGGGTGAGGGGATTAGAGACAACGAGATATGCAATGGAGAAAAAGTGTGGCAAGAGGGGTAGGGGCTCAATTGACATCTTATGTATTAAGTTTTACATGATTATGGCTTGCATTTTAGGGTTTTGGGTGGGTTAATTATGATCCATGGAAGGACTTGAAAAGAGAGTGCATCCATTATAGTTGCTAATGGCTTACAAAGTGAAAAATCAAAAGCACATGCCATCGAGAATTCCTTGTTTTCATTGAAGTAGTAATCACAACCTTGTTGAATGGTTGATGATGATTATTATAATGAAGTAGGGCTTTTATTCTAATTAATGTTGAGTGCGAAGCATAAACACAAATTTTTAATATTTGAAGTAGGAGGACAAATGACAAATCGTGCTCACAGGCTAAGAAGTGGTAGAAGCATGTTATGCATCATTTTCATTCTAATAATTATAACCTCTATTACAAGACCTTTTGATCTCTATTTATGATGGAAGATTCTACTATAAAGTTAAATACTTGAATTTATTTAACATTGACATAATATTGTTTTTCATGATAATTTAAATAAGATTAAAAAACTAACAAAAGAAGCATAATAATAAATTTACTTAAAATTAAGACAAGGCATCATTCATTTTTGTTCTTCTTTAGAACTGCCAATATTGATCTTAACTTTTAAAATAGCATGAGGAAATTTAATATTTGACATTCTAGCTACAAACCCTTAGGTCATAACCTGCACTCTTTGATGATGCTATAGTATGTGCTTATCCATATGAGCATATTAGATTGTAAAGCCGTTGGGAACTTTCTTCTTTGCCTGCTACACTAGATAAGACCAGTGAAGTTATAGAGGGAGATAACTCTATCATTCAATATCATCGTCATGGATGTGGGGTAAGTCCTAATGGTCTTTGTTAGAACCAAGTAGAATAGAAATGCAAGAAATCAGTTGGAACGACACTCACAACAATTTGATGACTATTTGAGTGGCAAATTTGATTACCTAAATCTTATTATTTGACAACTTAACTGAGATAATAGAAATCAATGATATCATCTCTGTGATTATTAAATTGAGGATGTTAAAAGGTTTGTTTGAACTCCTAACTTTTGATGGTGGACATGACTATAATGCCTTCTTAGACTGGATTTTTAATATATATGTTTTGATTGTATCATATATAGATGACCTCCATTTATCAGGTTTGTTAGGATATACTTGGTGAAGTTTGCCAAAATATTTTGGCTAGTAGTGTTAGATGAACCAACACTTCTTGGAAGAGCAAGAATTTATGCTTGTAAATGCATGAAATACAAATTGAATCAAAAAGTATTTATATTTCTATTATGGGGCAATTGATTGATTAGCTTCATAATGTTAAACAAGGAACTCGATCCATGAATGAATGCCTAATCTAGTTTGAGGAACTTATTATTCATTGTTATTTACTTGGAGAAACTTTGGTTGTGATTTCTAGGTTTATTAATGGATTCGGATAAAAAAATACAATAATAGGTTAGTATGTATTCTTTATAAATTTTAGATGACGTACATCATAGAGCCCTTACAATTGAATATTTTCGACGACATTCTAATGTTACAAGTGCTAATGACACATCAATTTCTAAAAAATTTGTCAAGTTTTTGTTGGTTTATGTCCCATTAGTGAACCTGTGCTAAGGTTTACTCAGGTCCTTGCAAAAGTGCCAACCTTTAAGGATACCACTGGTGATAAAGGTAAGATAAACTGGAGTGCCTATTTGCTTTAGTTGTTGCTAGTGAGGGTATGTGACTTTCCAATGTTTTAAGGGAAACTTGCTGATAGAATAATAAAATGAAAATGACTAGAGCTTGAATGGTAGGAATTTAAGCATGTTGAGGATCTAGAACCTCTTTCTTGCAAGGATGAGACGAGTGAAAAAGAATAAGTTGATGCTATATATTCATATATTGTGTCATACTTAACTTGTATATCAACGTCTTTATTTTTCTCTAAATTTTCAATGGAAACTAAATCTGATTGTGATGAATATTGATGGTAATTCTAATTTTTAATGACTTGTGCTTGCTAAAAGTGTCAATTTACCAAATAAGTGTCACTTGTTTCAAGATGAAATTCTTTTCATATATTTTATTTAATTTCTTTTTATCATGAGAAGCAAGAAAAATATGAAATCTTGGTGAAAGCCTTTTGAAAGTTACGTAATCATAATTTGAGTGTTGTGCATGACTTTACCTTTTTTATTTAAGGAAAGAGGAAAATGGAGATTATTTTCAATACTTTTTACTTCATTAGTTTTGAATTAACTTCATAGTTTTAGGTATGCTAGAGATGTATTGATTGTTCTTTATTTATTTATTTATTTATTTTTTATTCTCTGTATAGACGTGAAGTTCATTCTGCATAAGTTGGATGTATTGATAAGGTAATTTAGGGGTTTGCAGTTCTAGTGAGTTTTTAATAGGTTAGATGTAGTATTAAAGTGATGAGAGAGTTTACGGCTTTTGTTTGGTTTTAGTACTAAAGAAGGGGCGATGACGAATGTTCATTGTTTATTGATGAGAGGATGGTGAATGGCCAAATAAGTTCTAATATTGAAATTTTTATACTTGAATCCCCCGCCCCTTTTGAATTTTTGGTTTGGAATAGTAAGGTTGGTTCTCAAGTAAGTTTACATCTATAGAATTGTAAATTTATAGTAGTGACTTTGGAATAGTATTTGTGCCTTTTTTATTTGAGGAGTTTCTAATAAAGATGTCCTTGATATATTTTATGGTCTAATTTGTTCCAATTTTGAGAATAAATTTGAATGAAGATTGAACACGTAAAGATTTTGGGGGAATAAAAGAGATGACTTTAGTTTTGGAAAATGGATTTGTAAGAATTCTTATAAAGTTTTTAAATTTATGTACAGTTGGGGTATTCTATTTATGAGATTTGTACTTACACTAGAGTTATTTAAGAACATTTTTAATGAACATTAATGATTTAGCCACTTTTAAGAGGCGTGTATTTTTTCTTTCAACAATTGTTTGAGGTGTTGACACAAGCGTTAATGGATAATTTATTGATTTAGGAGATAATTCCCCAAATTGGATACAAAGTATTCTTAAGCATTTTAGATTTTTAGAACTTGAATTTGAATTGAAATTGAGTGTGGATCTTGATAAATATTTAAAAATTTGGCTTATTTTAGATTTTCTTCTACTAAGAAAACCCAAGTGAGATGGATATGATCATAGGTGAAGGAAATGATTTATCCAATATCATAGACATTTTTGATTGCAGATGGTCCTTGCATATCACTAAGGACTAAAAAAATATTGTGAAGGTTGGTAATGCAACACATGAATTCTCTGAGTCATTCCCAATTCATTTACAAAGCTTCTAATATAGAATTTTAATGCAAAATATGAATTGCAATATCCCGTTTTTTTGGGCTTAGATTAAGGACTTTTATTTTTCTTCTGTTTTTGAAAGATAACTCTTATATTGGTTTTGGTCCAAGTTTAATCGCTTCGAACAATTTTTTGTAAAATAAATTTTGAACTAACCCTCTTTTTGATTTAGGGCACCTTAGGGCTCTAGGTTTACTAATGCAATTTTGAATGAGATGCACAATGGAAATATAAAAGATCACAGATCAGACTATTATTAACTATTAGGTTTACCTAATATGCCACATTTAATGTTAATAAGAAGCATGTTTTATTCTTCCTAAACAATATTTTAATGATAACCAAAATAAGAAATTTTTCAAAAACATAATAATTGAACAAAAACTTCAACGACGATCAAGTTCAAATTTTGAAAAAAAAAAATCGAACATGTATCACACTTGTCTATTTTAATCATCACATAAATTCAAAGACTAATAAATAATAATAATAATAATAAATATAGAAGTCACTCAAAAGTGAAATTAATCTTCGTGCCAATACAAAGAGGCTCACCTCCATAAATCGTTGTCAACATCTATGAAGTACTTAATGAATGCACATCCGACTAGTGCACAAATAAGAATAGTAAAACTAGGATTATATTGCAATACTCTTTAATAATTTTGCATATCCTAGTAGTCCTATTTATAGCCTGCAAAGGACCTAAAATAATTAACTTTCCATAATTTTTTTATATCTAGTAAAAATAATAAAATTTAATTCAATAAACGAAAAAGTAGTTTGAATGAACTTTAAGCTTAATTATATCCATGTTCATTTATCGCTCAAAAAGGAAACATATTGTGCGGGACTGCAGCAATTGCAGTAGTGGCAATAATCAGAGTGGGAACACAAGGTGGTGTTGTTGTGGGAACAATATAGGGAGAAACATATTGTAACAAAAATAAGGAACGATAATGGGAAATTATGATATAAACAAGGGCAACAATAAGAAACAACTGTAGAAAACAACAATGCGAAGTAGAGGTGTAGGAAATTCAACATCAGTCTGCCATGCTTGAAAAAATTTAGGCTCTGACAAATGAAACATTTGATATTTTATCAAATTAAGTCTAGGCAATGCTATCTATTGTGCTTTCTGCATGTTAATACATTAGTCATCATAATAAAGTTTATCTAAGACAAAAATTGTGGTATCCACTATCTATAGTGGACACAATACTTGCTTATGTGTTAGCTTCTGGAAAGGATGAGTGGATTCATCTAGTGAAGTGTTGGATGTTAATTCACAAGGGGATTTGATGAAAAGAATTTATGATACAAATAGCAGGTTCTTAAAATAAAGCTACATTAGATAACATTGAAGTTTGAAACACCATCACAACTGCCCAGAATTTTTAATTCATCAGTATTTATCCCACTTCATTGAATGGGTTTATGTGGCGCTGCCTTTCTGTTATTAATTTCTTAAATGTCACTATAGGATTTCTTTCAGGATTTCGATGTACTATTTACGTAATCTCATTGTTTGAATTCCATGTATCGTGTTCACATCAGCAACAAATTTGTAATTACCATATTTAATTGTTAGTTTCTATTCATGTGAATCATGCAGATGCTATGAAACAAGTAATGAAAATGCTAGAATGCTATTATGAGTTTGATGGGATACTAATTTTGTCTTGTATTATTGTTTTATAGGATGAATGAAAAAGAAAATTGAAAGTATGCAAGCTCACACAAATATGAAATGTCTATATGGATGAATAATTTCTTTAATGATTTATTTCCAATAGCTTAAATATTAGTAATGTGAGCTTATATGGAAAACTGAAGTTCAAGTTTTCTTTGAACCAATCCCCCATTAACAAATTTGTTGAAGTACTTAGTAACTTTAATTTTTCATTATAGCTTTTTTCATGAATTTATGATCAAAAAATAAAATTGATTTTTGCTTGATTGCTAGAGATAATTTTGTTAGAAACTATATCATGAGTTAAATTAGCTTGGTTAATTGGTTTATCATCTTTAATATACACTAGTTGTTCACTTTAGACTTAAGAATTATTTTATCAATTTGCTCATTAGATGCATTAATTATTATAGGTATTTTATTCTTATGCACATTCAAAAATATATTCAATATCTTTTAGAATTTCAGCTTCATATTCAAGAGTTCTTATGAGATGTTTAGATTTGTACTTAAGATTGAATTTAGTATATAATTATAATTTAGGGTCCAATTCAATTTTAAATTTTTCTCTCATTTTTAAGTTTAGTTTCTACTGTGGGCTTAGTTTCATAATTCATCTCAAATTTAACTTTAAATTCAAATTCAAATTGTAATTCTTGCTATAGAATAGGCTCAGGTTGATGAATAAACTCTAATGTAGGTGAACATTCAGAACCAACCAATCATATATTTAATTTCAAAGTTGGACTTTGAATCATCTTCAGTTATATATTCAAGAATATATGCTAATATGGTTGCAGATTTCAGCTTCCACATCATCAAAATAATCAAAGTGTATTTGTAGGCCTTTATATCTAATTCATCTTAAAAATAGTGTTTATTACTACAATTTCTTATTCTTCTGCAATTAAGTGTATATATATATATATATATATATATATATATATATATATATATATATATATATATATATATATATATATATAGATGTCTTTGTGATCAACATCATATTATTTGTGGATATTCTTTTATCTCTTTTGTGTTTCTTCACTTGGTAAGTGTACTTGTGATGATTTTTTACATTGAGCTTAATAGTTATAACACTAAGTCACTTTTTTTTTATGGGCACATATACCATGAGCCAATTGCATATTTGCCTTTGCACGTTGAGCTGGTTGTTTACTAAATATTGTGCTAAACAAGTGGAAGATTGTCTAAGTTCTTATTGTCTACTCATATCAGCATACCCACTTGATCCACTCACTTATTCTTGATTATATTTATAGTGTTGCACTATTAGTTTACTAGTTTGTTTATACTGTTTTGTTGAGTGATATTATGTTTAAAGTTTACTCATGTATTTAAATTACTTATCTTGTAGTCATCATATACACTAGCACTTATACACTATCATATTCATGAACTACAAATTCTTCAATAAGATTAGATTTGATCAAGTATGTTTTTTGTGTTAATGTATGGTTAACAAATTTGAGAGAAGAAAAATATTTTTAGGAATTTTACTTAGAGGTACGGTGTTATCAACATTATATTTGTAATATGCTTCAAATTTCAAAGATTAGGTTAAGGCTTCACTTAAGGTTCTTGATAGCTTGTATAACTTTAATGATGATAGAAACCATTTAAAGTAAGAACTAAGACTAATGCTAATATAAGGAGACTCACTCTCGAAAATAGTTATCAGCAATAGCGAAGCACTCAAAGATTGTACATTTAATTGGAGCACATATAATAATTGACGTAAACTAAATTTAAGTATTTGAGATCAATTTTATTTTGTATTTTTTATTTTTATGGTATTTTTAAAAATATATTTGTTTAGCATATTTTTTAAGTGTTTTTATTTTTTATTTTTAAAAATTAATAACATTATTTTTAAGAACTCTCGAAATAATTTTTAGATGTTTTGAGTATTTTTAAAAACAACTAGCATCATCAATCATGTTTATTTTGAAACAAAACATAAACAAAATCAAATAAAAATATTAAAAAAACAAATAATAAAATTGATCCCAAATGGCCCTCCGTTTTTACTTAATGTTCAATAGGTTTTACATGCTTCATGGTCCTAGTCTACAAAAAAAACCCAAAATAATATACTTTGCATAATCCTCCTAAATTTAGTTAAAAATAAGTCTCAATTCTCAGTTTTAAACAATAGGAATAAATTTCAGGTTTAATATTTTAACATGACGTAAGTGGAAAAAGAATTGTACCAATTTCAGGAGCTAATCTTCGTGAAATTGTAGTATAATATTGACAATAGAGAATTGGGATTGTAGCTATTGCATCACACAGACTTCTTGGGATTATGGCAATTCCAAAATTATGGCAAATGGGAAGAGGTGACAGGCAAAGGAGTGGTAAAGTGGGCGACACCACAGTTGGAGCAATTTAGTGGGAAGTATGTGGTGGAAGGAACAGCAGCGGGAAACAATGACAAACATCTGACTTTGGAAACAAGGAACAAAAGCCGGAAGCAGCATGAGGTAGAGGCATAGGAAATCCTCATCGCTTATCACTTTCTACCCATGTGTGCCGCTTCTATTCTTCTGTCAGTGTGCTTATGCACTTTAATCCTTTTTCATAGCCTTTTTTTGTGAGGGATTATATGTTCATACTTTCATTTAGTTGCTCATTTCACCAGTAATTTTTCCGGTAGTCCTACTTGTCCATCTCAGCTTTGTAAGTTTTGCTACACCCTGATATTTTTGGATCTCTTTTTTAACTGTCAACTATTGAATTGAGATTGATTTCATATCTTTTGAGATTGCTGTTTGCCTAATCAGCACTTATATCTCATTTTTATTCCTTTAAAGCGCTTAAGTGTTTATTGTTAGTTTTTATTTTAAAATTTGTCTCTTAGGTGAATATGAAGAATTCTCAGTTTAACCTGTTTTAGTCTAGATCAAGATTGTTATGGTTGTCTTCATTCTTCGATGTGGTTATCATTTTAATTAGAAGATTCTACGCCTATATCTTTGTTCTTGAACAGGTTCTTCTGTTCAAAGATTGCTTGGCTATCAATTCGTTTATTGTTCTGTATTTTGAGATGAAAATAACCGTTTTGAATGGTTTCAATATTGCCCAGGGGATCCTGTGAGTATCTTTGCAGGAGCAGATTATTCTGCAAAGCGATCTGTTGTGGAGACGAGGGTCAAAAAGCTTGTGCTTGTCTGCATGAAGACAATCTATCATGAAAGGTTGGTTAGTTTGCTCTACTTTCACTTGGCATTTGATGCGGACGTTGAGTTTTTGGAGCCTTTACATATCTGGACGTTTAACTTCATTTAAACAGTGAGCAAATTTGTGGGTAATACCAAAATATTACACAAATATAGAAATAAAACTCAGTTGATTATATATATTGGTAAAGCCATCCAAATCTTGAAGTGCACAACAAAACTCTGTACTATCATTTTGAATGATTTGATAAACTCTGAATGATTTAGCTGCATCATGTGCAAATACACAAGTTTGGAATGTTGATGTTGTAAATAAAGAAGATGTCAAAGTTATATGAGTTAATCTCTTTTAACGGCAATGTTTCCTTTCTGGAATCCTGTATTATGACACGCTTTTAAAATTGACAACTATTTTTTTCAGTGCTTTGGAATTACTTAAAAAAGCTTGAGGTCCTCCTGGAGAGAAAGTGCTTATACGGGAAATGCTGATAATTTTAACATGTAATCTCATTATGGAATATCTACATGTTCAAGATTATTTATAAAATTTGACTTCACAATTTTTTTGGTCTCTTTTAAAACAAAATGTATGAAAAAATTGAATACATTCAATTCAACCTAACTAGTGATTTACTCTAAAAATTTTTCATCAAATTTACATACTCTATTAATATACTTTTGTTAAAGTGTATATAACTGAATTTTTTTCATGATTAAATTTCACAAAAAATTGAATTAGTCGTAATAAGCTATGAAACAAGTATTAAATGAGCATTTTGTCAAGCTTTCATGAAGAAATTTGTTAAGAAAGAACATGTTCATGAATGGAAACTGACTATGCTTGTCAATATTCTGGCTTGTTTTATTATATATTGAGCTTCATTAATCATATTCAAAGATGTTTAGTTATCCAAGCAAACAAATATAAATGAGTATCAACTTTGAGCGTTTTGGTTTGATTACATGCTGAATTACAATGATATCTTTTGAATATATTATGATTATAATTCTTTATTTTTTTTGTTTAAATTTAAGCGTTATCTTGATTTGTAGAGTTTCCAATATAATATCTCGAATGTTTTCCCTAAATACAAAATGATATGATAGAGAGGATACTAAGCAAATAAAAAATTTCAACTTTTGATGATTCATTATAATAGATTAGATACTAATTTGTTAAGAGATAAGCTATTGAAAGATTGTGATACATTCAAACATTAAAAAGGTAGATAAGATCTTATTTAAAGATGAAATTACTATTACGAAAAATTATTAATAGATTCTTAAGAATTATTTTTTGGAAGAGTAATAAACAAAAAATTGATTTTTATTATAGGAGTGATTTGATAAAAGTGAAGTTGTTTTTGTTTTAAAGTTGGATTGAAGTGAAGTTCTATATACAAATAAGACATATTATAATTTGGATGGTATAGGCGATATGACAGTTATTTGATTAATGAATCTTTTCGATTATTTTTTGAGGACTAAAAGGATGCCAAATGAAAAGAGAAGAATCATTTTGGCATCAGTATTTTAGGACAAAGGGTACACTTAAGATTATGATAGTTATAGTGAAATAAAATTATGGAACATAGACTTAAAAAAATTACATAGATATTGGAGAGTCAATTTAGTTTTATGCTAAAAAACTACTAATAGAGGTGATGCTTATGCTAAAAAAAATTAATGAAAACTTTAAATATTAGAGAAAATATCTTAATGTTTTTTTATTGATCTTGAAAAGTTACTTAATTGAGTACCATAAGAATTGATTTGGTATATTGAAGTTATTATAAGATATGTATGATGGAGTGTTGACTAATATAAGAAGAATTTATAGAATGTAAAAGGAATTCTCAATTATAGTAGAATTACATCAAGGATCAATATTAAGTCCATATTTTTGTATTAGTCATAAAGATTCTTATAACCATATTTCATGTGGGTGTTTGATTAATGCTTTTCACAATGTCACAGTTCAAGCTAAAATAAGTGAGTTAAAACATGTAAAAGTGTTTAGATGATAAAAAAGCTTATTATAATAGAAAAATAAATGAGTGTACATGTGGGATGTGAAAGTGCTCATGAGCTCGAGCGATTATCCCCCTCTTTGAACTCCAATAATTATATGATAAGCAATATCGACATATACGTATAGTCAAAAGCTACAATTAAGTTGGTCCTTTCTTAGTTGTGATTAATGCATAGCATTGGCCAACTTTAGGGGCAGTTGAGTAGATTTAGAATGCAGACGATTTCTTGTTATGTACTCGCGTTTGGTGTGCGAGTTCCCCAAGTATGATAAAGCATAGATGAGTTCACTTTAAAATGAAGCGAGTATGATGAAGCTCGCCAAGTCCACATGGTGAGTTCCTTGGTTATTCAGCAAGTTGATTTTCAGTAAATTTTCAAAATGGTCTTTACATGTTTTGATTGGATTGTTTATGTATACAAAATAATAGCATGAGGATAGGTACTTCTCTTAGGGGTATAGCTTCTTATGATTGTATACACTCCACATTCTCGGCATGTTTTTTCCTAAGTGGGTTTGTAGTTGACAGACGTTACGTCCTAGTTGCTTTTGATAATATAGGGGCCATCCTAAGTCTTTTTGAGTTTGTTGAGTGCATTCTGGAGAGCAACAACTTCGACTTTAACACTAAGTCATCAAGCTGAAAACTCTTTTCTTTAATATTGTTGTTGTACTATTTTGTTATTATTATTTTTATCTCTTCCTACTTTATAGAGGTATGTGTTCTGAGTTTCTCCAGTATGTAAAGTGCCATTTCTATCCATTCTTTATTTGGCCTCTCCCACTTGGCCTGCCATTACCCATTGGCTGTGAAGCTAGTACTTGACGGGTAGCAAGGCCTTCATCTCATGAGATAGAGATGAATGGCGTCTGACATGTGCCGAGGAGGGTATTGTCCTGAGTTCTCAAAGAACTAATGATGTTGCTTCTACCTACTTGGTCTTGTCACCTTCAATTTTCCTTTTTAGCCAAATTGAGGATTTATGTATTTGGGTATTGACTTGGCTATTGGTTTGCGGGTGATGCGTTGAGGTGAATTTATGTCGAATTCAATGTGACTCACATATTCCTTCAAACTTTTGTTGGCTAATTGAGGCTTGTTGTCGGTGATGATGACCATCGATAATTCATACCTATAAATAATATTAGACCATATAAAATTTTTAACTACATGGGTCATGACCTTGGCGAGTGCCTCTACTTTGATTTACTTAAAAAGAAATAGTTCATCATAATTAGAGTAATTTTTTTTTGCCATTAAATGGCAGGGGACTGATTATATCCACCCCCACACGACGAACGACCAAGGGATATTAGTCGGTCATAGTTAGTGCGAGGGTTGTAAGTATATTGACTCGAACTTCTAGTACTGCTCGCATCTTCTCAAAAAATATTTTTAGTCGTTCCTCAAAATTAGCTAAAAATATGCCTAGCACAAAATGCGATAACTGAGTATTCTTTTTCTTTGGTGACTCCACTGACCAAATGAACTTCCCTCAATATCTTCTTTTGTTCACCTTCATTGAGACATCTAAGGTTGTGCCGATAATCGATCTCTGAAATAACTTACCTTCAAGCAAAACATATTGCATTGCCTTGATTTTGAATCATCTGTGGTCTCTAACATCTACTGTGATTTTTCTAGTCTTTAAAAATTTGATTTATGTATCCACCCAACTCGTTTAATGGTCCTCTTTTACTTGCAAGGACTTGTTTGCTTTTATATCAGGGATGGCAAGTTCTAGTGGAGGCTGATCTCCTAAATCAATTGACTTAGAAGTCAAGTTAGCGAGTTGATTCTCTTCCCATGGTATTTTCATTCTAAAGTATTCCAATATGGTGATTTTGGGTTTCACTTTGAATAAGTATCTTTGTAGCACTTCATCCTTGATTTTGTAGTCCCCTTTGAGTTGGTTCATTTTAAGCTACGAGTCAGAGTAGACATTCAAGAGCTTTGCCCTGTGTTGTGCAAACCTCAATCCAACGAATAAGGCTTCGTACTCAACTTGGTTATCAGTAATCTTAAATCTTATCCTCATTGATTGGGTGACAATTATGCTTGATGGGCTCTTTAAACTATGCCTACTTCCATTCTTTATTATCCGGATGCTCCACCAATGTAGAGCCATGACTGCTCGGGATGGATGACCTCTTCATGTTGTTTGTTGTTGAAATCTATTAGGAAATCGGTGAGTGTTTGGGCCTTCATTGTTGTGCTGAACGAGTAGATTATATTGAATTTTGCTTAGTTTGACTAACCACTTCAGTAATCTCCCTAAATGAATGGGCTTGGTGATTATAGCTCTGAAGGGGTGGTCAATGATAATTTGCATTGATGATCTTGAAAGTAGGGTTAAAGTCATCGGTTTGAGACAATAAGAGTGAGTGTGAGTTTTTTTCATTATCTGATATGGCAACTTGGTTTCTCTTAGTGACTTGCTTATATAGTAAATGGGCTACTATTTATTATCTTTTTCTCGGATGAACATTGAACTCACAATATCTTCTCCTACTTTTAAGTATAAAAGTAACATCTCCTCTAGTTGTAAACTCTGTGTTATAGGTGGTGTGGGGAGAAGGACCTTCAATTGTTGAAAGGTAGCTTTATATTCTTTTGTCCACTTGAACCTCTTATTACTTCTAAGAACTTCAAAGAAGGCAAGCAACACTCAACTGCCTTGGTGATAAAACAGTTCAGGACAACGACTCACCTTCTTAGCCACTATACTTCTTTAGTTGTTTTTGGTGATGGCATATCTAATATGGCTTTTATTTTGTCTGAATTGTTTTAATTCTTTTAGGGGTGAGGAGGTACCTAAGAATTTGTCGAACTCTTCAACAAATGCACATTTCAGGGGGTTGAGGTGCATATTATAGTTCTTCAAAGTAACAAAATTCTCTTTTAAGGTTAGATATGTGTTATTTCAGTGCCTTGTTCTTCACCAACAAGCTGTCAACATATACTTTTACATTACTCTCTTTCTGAACTTTGAATATTCGATCCATCATCTTTTGATAAATCACGTCTGTATTCTTCAAGCCAAATAGAATCATGTTGCAGCTATAGAGGTCTTTTCCTATGATAAAACTTAGAGTTGATTGGGTGCATTTTGGTCTGGTGATACTCGAAGAATGCATCTTAAAAGCTCATGATTGGGTACCCAATTGTCGAACCTACATGGGCATCAATTCACGACAATCCTTCGGGCATTCCATGTTGAAATTGGTGAAATCAACATACATCCTTCAATTTTTGTTTGCCTTCTATACCATCACTACATTGAAAATCCTCTTCGTATATTGGACTCTCCTGATAAAGCCAGCTTCTAGTAACTTGCTCACCTCCTCTTTGATAGGTTTGGTAAGTAGAGCTATGATCCTCATATTGTGATTTATTGGCCTTGCTTTTTTTTTTTTTTTTCATATTAAGCTAGAAGCAACATTTAAATCAATCCTTATCATCTCCGTTGCTGTCCATGCAAATACATTTATAGCGTCCTACAAGGCTTAGAAAAGTGCTGCTTGGTGCTCTAGACTATAAGAAGAATTGATCCTAAGTACTCACTCTAGGTCTTCTTCTGTCACTTGCACTTCCCCAACAACTTTTGTGGTCTCCAATCCCGTTATTGTCTCTTTAAGTTACAATACTTTCTCATCAGTTCTCCTCTAGTCGTTGATTACTCTTATATAACACACTTTTGATTAGTTAAGCTGCCCCTAACTTTAATCTCTTGTCTCTTAGTTGTAAATTTCACTCCAACATAGTAGGTGGACCCACTTCTCTAAAGGTGTTCGAAAGGTGGTGCCCAAAGGTGACATTAAAGTGGCTGGGGCATCCATAATGATTAAATCAACCATGGTTGTGAACTATATCTCTCATTCTCCTTAGGTCACTAAAAGAGTGGTCATCCCTTTCGTTTATTGCCACTCTCTTGAAAATCCATAAAACTCTCGGACAGTGGAAAAACCTTATTAGATTTATCTTCTTAAATACAAGTTTGAATATTATATTGATAGAGTTATCAGTGTTTATCAATATTCTACCGATTTAGTAGTTGGAGACTAATGCCGTGATGACTATTGCATCATTGAATGGGTTGCCGGTTGTAGGTCTATGTTTTATCACGAGGCTTACTGACACAACCTTCGTGATTGGTGCTTGAGCTCTTGTTGTCAAGTTCACCTCTCCAGACCTTAGTCGCTTAAGGCTAGCTCATCACGTTGACTTAACGCTATATCTTTTTAAGATTGTAGGCACCACTCTTGCAATATGGATTGCCTTGGCAGGCATGAGATCATTTATTTGGTCTTCTACTAGCTTCTTAATTGGCCACCTCACAAACTCCTTTAGTTTGTCTGTTTTAATGAGCTTTTCCACTAAATTTCTTGTGTTGGTGCTCCTTCGTGTTGTGGCTGTGGTCTTGATCACACTTAAAGTAATCACACTTAAAGTATCTTGATGGAATGCGTGCTAGCCTATTAACCCTCATTAGTATTGGATTCTTGAAATACTCTTTATTTTGGATGACCTCAACTAACTCGATCATTGACAACTGCAATGGGGTGAATGTGCGGGGATGACATAGTTGGTACTCACTTTGGTATGGGTGAGTTAGCTCTTAGTGTCTATCTGGTGGCACAACCCTAAGTGTGGGCCTAGTTGTGCTAGTCTCCTTTGTTGCTTGTGACTAGGGTGAAGGGGGGAGCAATTGCTCTCCTTTAAATTCTTTGATTCTCTGCACTCATAGTTTTTATTTTGAATATTGGGCGAGTGGGGATTGCTTCAAAGGTACCTCCTTGTGAGTCTTCTGAGAGCTCTAGACAACTTCATTATATTCATCGACTTTAACGTGACTGTTGGAGGGTTTGAGCAATTACACCAATGTTCTTAGTTGTTGAAGGCTGATGGCGTATCTTAACAACCCTTCCCTCAAGACTTGGGTGAGTACAGCTTATGCGACTGCGTGTTCAAGATCTTTTCTTCCTAATATCACTCTTTGGAGTTGAGTGATGAGCGTTCTCAAAGACTCTCCTGGCTATTGGCACATTTGTAGAGCCTGCAAACTCTTTAGGCGTCAGAACTATTTTTGGGCTGACTTCTTAGAAGTTGTAAAGAAAAGGCAAGACTTTGGAAGTCATCACAGTTAAATAACGAGGTGGTGATTCAAAATTGGTGACTGGTTCACCGGGTTGGTCCGTCCTTTATAGGATTCTAAATGAGGGATTTTGAATTTTGGTGGTGGCAAGCTTCGAAGTTCTCCCTAGAAAAGACGTTGGAAAAGCTCTATTCATCTATTGCCTTGGGGGTAGTGTTTTCTCATCACTAGTATGAAAAGAAGCATCATCCAAGCTCAGGGTTGAGGTTAGCGCTCTTCAACGATGGCTAGTGCGCAAAATTGCCAAGGCTAATGAACCTTCTAACTCGCGCGCTCATGGGCTATATGTCTATATTTTCTCCATAGCTTCTTGAAAAAGGCGAGTTATACGCTCCTCATCTCCTTTAAGTTCTTGTGAATGGCAAAGTATTGGATGGTTTGCTTCATGTCGATTGAGTTGTCTTTAGCAGGTTGTCTTATTTTATGAAGAGCTCAGTTTTTGATCTGTGCAATCATTCCAAACTCACCGCACTAAAGAAAATTTTGGATCTTGATTTGTTTGTCAAAATGCAGTAGACTTTACTATGAATCCTGCTAAGAGAAGTAAGGAGTAGAAAAGATGGAAAGTATATACACTATATATCAATGAAAATAGTGAGTACAACAATGATCTCGATACTATAATGAGAGGTTTGAAGGGTCTACAAACTTAGTTGAATAGGTCTAAAGAGCGATAAAAGATTTGAAGTCTTTAGCATGCCTTTAGATTTTTTTTATTGATTCAGAGGGCTACATAAAAGGCTATAGGGAACTCATAAAATAATAAAAGATAATATACATATTTTGAGCACCAACCAGGAACAAAAACATATACAATAATCTGGTATAGCCGAAATGTGTGGCCTCTGGATGACGTGGCCCTTATATGTGTCTACTCGTCAGACCTTAGATGTGGGACTTATCAACTGTCTGAGTTCCTATCGAGTCGTGATATGGGTGAGTGGTTGGCTAGTTCTCCTATAGAGGTCGCCTAGTTATTATGCTTGGCATGTCTTATGAGCGAGTCAAACATGCCGTCCTAGTAGGTGACTAGTACTCTCTTGGTGCTCGACTTATGACACATTTCTTGACCATCGAGTTAGTGGTGAGCTAGTGAGTGGTCCATCTTTGAGTTTGTCTGTCTTCGCCCAATCTTGCTAGGTATTCTCTTTCCGGCAAGTCCGCCTTGCCCACCATAAATTTTGGGTAATGAAGGACCTAAGAGCATCGACATTAAGGGAAACAATGCCATAGGTGCTTGAACAACAAGGGAAGGAACCACAACGACAATGTCTAGCACCAGAAATTAATGGTGGTGCTTTTGTGAGGTAAGGAGCTACCATGATAGGAGTGGCAACTTAAATGGGAGTTCATTCAAAACCTTAGAGCAACCAATGAGGGAGAAAGTGTGATGAGATCCATCAAATATTGATAGCAAGGGAGGAGGATTTAAATGGAGGGTCGAAATGATAATTGTTGCATATTATGAGTCAAAGTATGTGAATGAGCTCAACGTTGAAGGCAAGATGAGCAAATGTCCACTTAAGTCAGAAGGCAACATAATTTTCTTATGTGCAAGAGGGATTGGGAGCGATAGCCCTACTTGATAATGAGTGTGAGAAAGTTAGACATTGATGTTATGAGGTGTTGACTAAAGATGATGGGTGGGATGAAATGAAAGGAGTACAAGAAGGTGCGAGCAAGGGTGCTTGGCTGAGTGGGACCGAGTGTAGTGTAATGAGCAGTGTGTGCAGCATGAATATTAGATGAATTCAAGGGATGCTCCCTTGCATGCCCACGATTGTGAAGGCAATGGCGCAAAGATGCAGCGACAACTTAGCTCAGGGACTAGATTGATTTAAACAATAAAACTGTGTTTAAATGAAATCAGTAAATTTATGACAATTCAAATTATTCTATTCTATGAATTTATATAACCGATTATATTAGGGTTTAAATTCTAGCAGGTCTCAAATAATTTGGTATGTGATATGAAAGAAATTTGGAGGTTTCACTATGTAAGGAAGCTAACTAGATACTTCTCTCTAGCAAATAATTTAACCATTTTTAAATAATGGATGAGGAGCAGTTGTATCATGTTAATTTTTTTTTAATTTTTGTTTTTGTCAATAAGGTAAAGAAGTTTGTGAACCTAATCAAACATAATTTTCATTTTGTTAAATGTTTGTGGTGAGTTTCTCGTCAGTTGACCATACAACAGTTGAATTTGGAGTGGGTTTTGTGACTGCAATATTTGGCGTTGCTTTGGGCATGTGATTTTGTCTTCATTTACTACTTTTTGAGATTTCTCAGTATACTTGGTGTCTGGCATTGCTATGAGATTTCTCTCTTCCTCTTCTACACATAGGGATGACTTGAAGAATCAACTCCTGATGCCATCTGGTATGCCTACAACTATTTTATTGGATACAGTGGCCATCTTAATAAACCCTGATCTTCCATGGGCCTGCAAGGTTATTGATCATCTTTTGCAGCAGAAGATCTTCTTCTTGTTGCGTGGTATCATTCTCTGCAGCATGGTAAGGGTTTTATATTGCCAATTTCATGTGTGAAGTCTTACATGTTAACTTTTATATATTTTTTTTCTTTGAAGAAATTTATCTGATAGTTCACAGTTATAGTATGGATAGTATTTCTTTAATGGTGTTCAGGTTTGCTTATTATTTTCATGATTGTGAATGTCATTTTTGTACTTTCTATTATGGCATCTGTATGGATGTAGAGTAGGATCTGGATTGCTGCATCATTAACTTTGTTATTTTAAAAAATATGTGGCGTGATTGGTTTTGTGATTTTTTAGTTAAAAAAAAAGTGCTGTGTACTGTGGTTCTCATTGATTTTGATTAATTTTTATTTTCTTTGTTCCTTGGATAGATTGAAATCAAAATGGTTGGCCAATTCAGGCAACAAATATACATTGATTAAATAGGAATAGATGATTTTTAAGAATTTGTTATTTAAGAACACCAATTAACCAGATGATATTAGGTCAGTTTAAGTGAACCCAACAACTTTCAAGTGTTATGGAATTATGCTTAGTTTTGTTTTATCGAAGTTTAACTAGTACTAGATGGGTTCATGTTTAGAAGAACCGTTCCTTTATGCTCACATATTATGAAATAAATTAGGTTGGTTCTTGTTTCAGATCTCCATATTAGTGGCCTAACTTTGATTGAGCTTTAAGGGATAATTCTTGTTTCATTTTTTTTTTTCATATTTTCTAACTAAATTCTTCCTTCTAGGCTCTAACTGCATAGAGAATGATTCCTTGTTGAGGGACAATACTATGTAGTTTTATAAGAGTCAATTTTCTCTCTATCTACTTGAATTCATTTTAATTTTCTTTCGAGAAGGTAAGCAATCATTCTATTGTGCAAATGGGAAGGGGAGAACTGTACTGCTGCCTTTTCCAATGCATGGTCAGTGGTTCAACTCCTCCTAGGTTTTGAATGTAGTATTGGTAATGATGAGCTAAACAACACCAAGTCAAATTGATTTATATATGGAAATTCCATTTTTGTCACTCTCTCCCACCGCTTGCACTATAATTGGTGGCATGGTTGGTAATTCAGTATTTTAACCCAAGCCTGTGAGGAATGAGTTCATTTATCAGTCAATATCGATAGTCAGTGAAAGGAACATCCATAGCATGGTCCAATTACATGATGGATTTATTTGCTTGTTGCTAGATTAATCTAGTTTGATTAGCTTACAATAAAGAAGTTCCATATTAAGGCTAACAAAATTATTATCATTTATGTTCAAAATTATAGATCTAATAACCCTGATGCAAACTGGAGTTTCAGGCCTCATTTAGGCCGGTGGTTTTGGTGTGGTTTGGTTTAGACTGTATTGTTACTATCTTTTGGAAAATTTTATTTTGACTACGTTTTGAAGAATTTGCAATGATAAAGTTGTATTTTTCAACCTGATCTGGTAAAGTATGGTGGCTGCTAAAAAGTTGCAGTTTGATTTTTTAAAAATATATAAAATTTATAATACTCACTATAATTTTTAAATAATAGTTTCTTCTGTAGTAGTTCCACCATTGTATTTTCATACTGTTATTGTTGCCCTGAAAAGACCCTTAATGTCTTGAGTGTGATAATCAAATGTAAGAAGTGAAGGATTTAAATGCTTGGCTGTTGAATTAAGAAACAATTAATCTCATGTTTTTTTTTAATCTTAGAGATGGCCTTTTCGCTTTATGTTTATGATAACTTGTGCATAATTTGAAGAGTTGATAGTTGTTGTTGTGTAGTTTTTTTCTTCTCATCACATTCTTTGCATACTTGAACTTCTTAAATAGTTGTCAATGTAACATTCTGATCTCAAATTTGAACTGTTAAATTTTTGGTAGTGTAGTGCACTACAATACCGCACTAAAGTACCTAGCCCACTCTCTCTTATGGTGGGGTCCACTATCAAATCATAGTAAAAAGCTAGGCACAAGGATCAAGCTCTTGTACCGTTTGATCAATCACTATCAAATCCGTGTGTCTTCCTATATAAGCCACCAACCCCTTACTAATATGTAGTGCATTAAAGTACCACATTATAGTAACTGATCCACTCTCTCTTATGGTGGGTCCACTCACTCTCCAATTATAGTAAAGAACTTAAGACACAGATTAAAGTCTTATAGGTGGATCAATTACTCTATAGGTCTTGGATTAAAATTCGTGTACCGCCCTATAGGGCTGTTGGCCTCTTCTTATTTTTCTCTTCTTTTTTGATTTATTTCTATTTTGTAATGCCTCTTAGAGATATGTATATGTCTCCCCTTTTTTACGAATTGAGAGCAATAATTTATTTCTTGTATAATTTCTCACATAAACCTCTTATGTTTTTTTTTTTTTTTTTTTTTTTGAAATTGCATTGTACAAGCTCACACAACACTGATAATATGTTTCATGATGTGACTTCTTAAATCTGATGTTGATGGGGTTTCTTTACTAAATCACATGTTCTTGATGCAGAATAACATGAAAGAGCCAGAAAACCGTTCTAGGATGTCTTCCTTGGAAAATGTTCTTGCTTTAATTACTTTTCATGCTAGTGAGCATCCAAGTGGTTGTTCAGATACAGATCCAAAATTATGCTTCTCGTTGCAAGTCTTGTCAATCCCTTTTCTGTGGCATCATCTTCCATTTTTTAAGGAGGTATTAATTTTTCAAATATTCATCTTTTTTCTCTTCATACTGGCATCACGCAGGCTAATGAACTTCACGTATGGTGTTGATATTTTCTTATGCAAAACGTTGAGATGCATGTTTAAACTTTTTGGGTGTCTTCCTGGTTAAGTTCTGATTTCAAGAGTTGTAATTATTTCCAAAACTAATTTGGCTCACCTAATGGTAAAAGTCAAGTATGGTAGGAAAATTGCCAAAGAAAAACTGGTTCAAGGAAAATGAATCTAATTATTTGACAGCATCAATATTGCATAGTCCGTACTTTTAAAATTATTTTGAAAGTGACCTGTGATTGCTGAACGAACATTGCTAAGTTGTAATTCTGTTGATATCCGGCAAAGTGGATGCGATCGGTATTGCGGATGTAGAAATCAGGAATTGTGACTTACTGGTTGCCAGAAAATGAAAGGTCCATCGGTCATTTACCAAAGTGTCGTTTTCATTGTTGATGATGTTACTTGCCGCTGCATCTGAACTATGGTTGCTGGTAGAGAGGGTACATAGAGCATGTCTTTTTGTGATTTGGAGAATGATACACTGAGAGCTTTGACAGGAGGTGTCTTTGAGGGATCATGTTTGTCATAAACAGTCACCATAGAGGCTCAGTACTCATCTTGTGTCTGCATTTTCCTCTCCATCCATGATTATGTGCGAGTGTGGGTGACTAGCTTTTTTTTAGAAGTATTGTTACACAGAGGTTAGATGGGGGAGCGTTTATCAATAGTACATATTCTTCTATTATTATATGAACTGTTAGTTGAGTTTTGATCCCTAATTGATGTTTTCTCTGATTAGAGAATTGATCTGGTTGAATTAAGCATGCCAGTTTAGGTCTGTCCCCAGATACACGGTAGTTGTTTAAGTATCATGTTTGAAGTTTAGGTCTGTCCTCTAATTGGTTGATGTTTGATCTTGTGTCAAAATCCTACTTAATTGCCAGGCTGTGTCTGGACCATTTGATGCTAGTTTATTTGGTCAGCACAATTAGATTGATTTTTTTGATTCTTTGTGTGATTTTGATTACAAAATTATGCCAGACTCTTTACAGACTGTCAAAGTAATACTTGATTATTGCTATATCAGGTACTTTTTTATGTCTCTTCTATGGTTTCTTTTGCCATCTTAATTAAGAATTCGTTTCTTAACATTTCAGGTTTTTTTGGCACAGAGACTCACAAAGTTCTATATCCACCATTTGGCACTCTGCTTGCCTAGTCATGCATCTATCATTCCAAATGGTCTTTCTCATGAATTTCCAGGTTATGCATGCCTACTCGGTAATTTAGTCAAATTTGCTGCGGCTGTTTTTCCAAATGGTGTTTGTCATTAATTTCCAGGTTATGCCTGCCTACTTGGTAATTTAGTCGAAATTGCTGCAACTGTTTTTTCTGATCAAAGCTACAGCATCAATACAGTAAGTTGGCAGATCATTCCACCAGTTTTTTTTCATTTGCTTGACATACCATAAATTCATTTTTTTTAAATCTCATTTAATTTATCCATATTGAGATCTTATATTTGTATTTGTTTAGTCCGGTTCTAATATATGAATTCCTTTTCTGTTTCTAATCAAACGGTGACAAAGTCTTTGTTCAAGCTAGACTATATATTGAACTGTTTCAATTCTTCATTTGTGCAAGGCTTTAGATAAATTATTGGGTTCATGTTTATTCCATCTTTTGCTTCATAGCAGGCTCATTGGTATTCATCAACTGGGTATAATTATTTTTTTTTTTTGGTTTAAGACTAAATTGGTCCCTCAATTATTTATGAAGGATCAATTTAATCCCAAACTAAACAGGAGGACCAATATGATCCCTTGACGATTTGATCAGGGACCAAGTTGGTCCTTCCGAGGTGCGGTGTATGACTGAAAATGAGAAGAGGGTAGGATTTATTTTCAAAAAGACTTATTTTTATTTTTTGTTATTCTTATTTTTATTTTTTGTTATTCAAAAAATCCCCTGTAGTATTCATTGTTTCTCTACAAACTTCCGTTAAATTTCAAATGGAAGGATCAATTTGGTCTCTGATCAAATAGTCAAGGGACCAAATTAGTCCTTCTATTTAGTCTGGGATTAAATTGGTCTTTCATAAATAGTTGAGGGACCAATTTGATTTTAAATTTTTTTTTTATAGTCTGCCAATTTCATGATTGATTGGTATTTCTTATCAGAAAATAGTTGGAATTAGGCGAGCAATTTATGTTATAATTGCTCCTTTGACCAAAATTTGCTAATACTGTTTTCATGTTTAGGTAAGTTCCTGCTACTTTTTTGGGGATTGAACTTAGATGAACATGAATATGTTTAATTTTTCAATGGTAGAAAGCGCAAAGGATATCTTTATTCTTCAAATTACATCAGATTTGGTTGCCATCCTTGTATGTTGCATTTTTTTTATTATTTTATTTTATTCTTGATTCTTTTCATGTAACCTTTACCCTTCAAATTATTCACTGTCATGATACGACATTGAGACCCTTAAAAAGTAGAACATGTCATGGATGTGTGTTTTTTTATAAATAAATGGTCTCTCTTCTTTCACTTATTTTAATTCAAATTTTATTCTGAAAAATATTAATATAATCTATAACGAGTTATCAACAATTCAGAAAACAACATGCATTCTTGTCAAATATTCTTGAATCAGTAGATAATCAATTGATATTTTTTACTTATTCAAAAATGATCATATTAAAGTTTTCAAAGCATTCAATTATGCAATATTAATAATTACATATCTTTTTATATATTTTCACTTATTACATTCGTCATAGAAGATATCGTTTAAAGTTGTATAATTTAAGACACTTTAACATCAATATCCTTTTCCAAAACCTTTTCCAAATACATGCATGAGAGTTTTAGCGTTCTCAGCTAATATTATAATGGGGTGAAATTTCATCAGGCAATATGCATACAAACATTTTATATAATTTATGGTATTCACAATTTTCATTTCATTCAATATTTTTTATAACATATAAAGCTTGAATAAATATTAAACATTGGAAAGACTTTGGAATATATATTTCAATATGAGCCATATTAAAGAACATGTAAATTAAGGTAAACATTATAATAACAATCAATGCAAATCTATCAATAACACTACAAGTAATCAGTTTAGAAGAAAACAATGATATTACTTTAAACTAGAAGCATGATTACTCACCATAAGAGTTCAAAAGACTTGATTTTCAATCTCCTCACTTCTAAAATTTAGCCTCCCAAATTTGGCACCTATAATAATATATAAAACATGTTGATTAAGCAAAACTTATTTCTTTTTAATATAAATTGATCTTCTTTATTTAGCTTAATTAATTTTTTTAATCAACTATATTAACCTTCATTATGTCTTGAATCATCTAATTTATTTATTATCACACTCCGAATGACCCTCCTCTATCCCAGGATTAGCGTAAAGTGAAATGGAATGGGATGACTGAGTCAGACGTAGCTTCCACCAACTCGTCTCGACTTGTATCGATTTGGGTCAAGCTGGTGAAAACTAAATCTCATCAAATCATCACGAGCAAATTTTTACACTTCGAATATTTCTCGTACTCAATTCATATTTAACTCATTTAATGAGAAGTGTGTAAAATTCATTTCTAACATAAATACAGAGCATCTAAAGACATCAAATTATTAATTATACGTATCCCAAAAAGTCTTTATAGTCTCTCAAAATTGTACAAGTCTAAAGATCTGTATAGCTATTTTTCTCTTTATTCTTAATTGAAAGTTTGCATGTAATATTATAAGCTAAAAGCCCAATGAGACAAATAAAACCAAAGTAAATTCAAATCATGACATAGGAAACAATGTGCATGAACAATTGAAAACTAACAGTAATGTAATATTAAGTAAAACATGCTGTCAAGCGTATGAACCGAACATTTATCTCTTGGACTATGCAATATAAACAATAAATAGTATCAATGATTAGACATATAGGTAAATCATTCAGTAAAATTATGCTTAGTTCTAAATCAATTTATCTTATTAGAGATATCATTCATATGCGTATAGGTTTGAATCCTGTAAACATATGGGCCTTTATCGGGCCCGTTGGCCAAAACTGTTGATAAGACTAGGTGTCCCAACGTCGCATATCAACTATACCCCTGATACTAATTGGTCTAATCCAACCTAAATGACAAGAATCAGGAATTTTAAGATTCCCTATCAAAGACTCATCTCATCAAGACTTTTGCCTACATGCATAACTTATCGTAAAATAGTCTACCTATAATACTTTAATGACGTTTCTAGCTTATCATATATGTATATATTACTTTTCAATTGAGTGTTTAACAATACCTATATTGAAGTATTTATTAATATGCTCAATAATGTAATATGACATTAAGACATTTGTCTGATTTATAACCCTGATAAATCAGTAAAACTTAGTTCTAAGCCATATAAGTAATCATTTGTATCTAAATAAAATATTACAGAATTGTTTATATATCATGTATACAACATTTACAAAAGTAGGAGGAACAGTGGGAACCAACAATCCTTGAGAAAACTAAATTTAAATTAACAATTATATGGCTCACCTCAGCGTTCGAGCTAGTATTGTAATGTGCTCGACTCTTCCTTGAATATACTGCCTATCATTGCATTTTCTTTTTTATTTAATGAAATGATCGACTTAAATATAAATTCACACACTGCAAGCATCAAGTCACAATAGTGGGTACCCATCCTTTGGATACATTGAATTCAGATCGGTAAAATGATGCACCATTACTATGTTGGAAATCCATTCTGTGTACTGGACATCTTTAATAGAGTCGGTTTTGAACAACTTATTCACCTCCTCCTTGATTGGCTCGGTGAGTTGAGTTATTGTATTCCTTATCTTTTGGTTTATTAGGCGCGTATCCTTTCTCATGTTGAGCTAGTTGCAGGCAACTTTATATCAATTCCTAGCATCTTTGCTGCTATCGTGCAAGTCATTCCTTAAGGCTTGGATGAGTATTGTTTGATGCTCTGAGCTATATGAAGATGACCCTCAAAACTTGCTCAGAGTTGTCTTCAATCACATGTAGTTTCTCAATAGCATCTATAATCTCCAGTCCCATTCTTGCCACTTCAAATTCCAATACCTCTTTCAGCTGCTCTGCTCGTGTTGTCGACTGCTCTCAAATAACACGCTCCTAATTGGATGAGGTTGACCATAACAATGATATCTCGTCCATCCACAATAAATTTCATTGCTACATGGTAGGTGGACATAATTGCCAAGGAGGTGTTCAATAGAAGCAACTGAAAGTAGTGTTTAAGTGGTCGAGGTGTTCATGATGATGAAGTCGGTCATTGTGGTGAATTATTTTTCTCTTTTTACTCAAGTCTTGGATAACGTGACCATTCTTTCTATTTCTTGCTATTATCCAAAAAATCTTTAAAGTGGCCTAGCAATATGTGCGAGTTTCGAACTAACCTGGTTCATCTTCTCAAATATAGACTTAACGATCATATTGACAGAATTATCAGTGTCTATCAATATACTATTGATTTGGTAGTTGGTGATTAACACCATGACAACTATCACTTCGTTGAATTGGTTGTCAGTTGTCGGTATGTCTTGAGTGCGAGCCTCTGTTGAAGGTCTTTGTTTTGCCGGGGGCGAATGTGTGACACATTTGATTTCTTCTCCATTCTCCTCACATGTCATCTATCTCCAAACTGGCGGGAACGTGGGGATTGCCTCGAAGGGTTCTCCTTGTGAGTCATTTGAGAGGATTGGACGACTTTATTGTATTTTTCCACATTTAAATAATGTTTGTTGAGTTTCAATAACTATGCCAATGCCCTTGACTATTGAAGGCTGAGGACAATTTATCCCTCAAGCCTTAGGTGAGTATAACCTGTGCGATTGCAGGTTGAAGATCGTTGACTTCAAACATGTCGCTCTGGAAACTAGTGATGAAATTTCTTAAGGACTTTTGTGGCTCTTAGCGCACCTATAATAGAGCTCACAAATTCTTTATAGACCTTTGTATGTTGGGAAATTGGGTTATGAACATCTTTTTGAATTCTACAAAAGAAGTGATAATGTCTACACGAATGTGTGAAAACCATCTCATGGTGAACTCCTTAAAAGTTATAATGAAGAGACAACTTGTCAATGCATCATCAAGGTAAAGTAAAGAAGTGGTAGATTTGAAACATGTGACATGGTCCACCAGATTGATTCTTCCTTTGCAGGACTCAAAGTGAGTGATTTTAAATTTTGGCAATGGACAAGCTTTAGTGATTTCTTTAGAGAAAGGTTTGATCAAAACCTTGTATACTTCTCGTTTCTGGCGGAATGTCTCTTCATCACTTGTGTGGAAAGAGGCGTCATCCTAGCTTGGGTTTGAAGTTAATGCTTGTGGACAGTGTCTGACTTGCAAAATCGTCAGTTAGATGAGCTTTCCAATTTTGTATTTGTTCCATTGTTCCCTGAATTAGGTGGCTTATGCGCTTTTCCATCTTCTTCAATCCTTATTGACTAGCAAAGTGTTGGGTGGTTTGCTCCATACCGATTGAGTTATGTTTGGCAGGTTGTCCTATTTTTTGAAGAGCTCAACTTTTGATTCGTGATATCGATCCACACTCACCGCACCAACGACGATGCTAAATCCCGATTTGTTCATGAATTGATGCCAAATTTTACTTGCGAGTCTTGCTGTGAGAAGTAGTGGTATATTCATTATGTCAATGAATATGGAGAGTATTGTAGCGATTTAAGTACAAGAACTGCAGAATGATCTCAATCACAAGAGACCTCAAAGAATACAAAAAGACTTAAGAATCTGGAAAGTAAGGTTCCCATGACATCTCTGGACTCTTTATTTATGAGGTCAGGGGCTACATAAAATACTATAGAGAACTCATTAAATAATAATAAAAAACAGATTCTGTGGACTAACTGAATATGGACACATGCACAATAATATGATGTTACAAAAGTATGTCCTCTAAGTGACATGGCTCCTTGTTTGATTAAACTCACTTGGGTCTAGTTATGGAGCGAGTTGGAGATCTGAGTCCTCGGGGAGTTGTTATAAGGGCGAGTGGTCATTGAGTTTTCCTATAGGCTCTCTCGTTTGTTGTGATGGTCAAGTTTGGTATGCCTTTCGAGTAGATAGTGAGTCCTATCCTAAGGCTTGACCCCCTAGCAGTTCGTCTCTTGACTGTTGAGTTGATGGTGACTGGCAAGTAGACGATATCTGAGTTGATCTTGACTTTTGCTTAGTCCAGCCTTCTATCTTCTTTGAGCAAGTCCCTTTTGCATGTGGCATATAAGTAAATTTTATTAACTTATAATTTCATGAGCTATATGATATGAATTTTATTGATTCTTAAGTAAAAAAAATCACTAATAACTTGAGTTTGAAAAGAATAAAAAAGCTAAGATGAATGCGTGGTAGAATTATTAATTATGTAAGTGAGAAATGATTATTTTAGTGGAACATTCTTAATATCATATATAGAGCTTAATAATGGTGGAACCCCATTGTGACCATGGTGGGTAATTGCCCACCTTGAAATTTTTTTAATGAAGGCTATTTTTGTAATATGTCCTCTTCCAATTAAAAAAAACCCTACTTATAGTTTAATCATACCCTTTGCCTCTCCTTCTTTTCCTAGTCCTCTTGCTCTCAACCTCTCTCACAATTTTTCTCACTCTAGAAGCTAAAGCCAATGCCGTCGGGCTTAATCTTGCTAGCCTTGATGCCTCCATCGCTCGATTGCTGGAAGCCAATGCTCAATTCCACTGGTTAATCCATTTTTCATTTTTTTTCTGAGTTCATCAAATGTGTGACAGGCAATCCCTGTTTGCATTTCTTATTGCCTTTCAGTCTTTTGTCAGGCACCATTTCTTTTTTTCTTTCCCTTCGTTCTTTTGCTAGCTGATTTGTTACTAGCTTTAACCACCCACCTTCTTAGGTTTTATTCTTTGTTTGTCTTTTTTATTTTTATTTTTTTTTTGCCAATTTCATAGAATGAATTTTATTTAGCCGTACTTGTTTTTGTAATTTGCATCTATTCTGTAACTTTTGTTCTAAGCTGATTAATACAAATAGAGAGCAACGAAAAGGTCTTCATGTTGTTTTGACTAACCTTGACAAAGTACATGATAATGCACAACTTGTATTTTTTTAGTGCACGTTGTAAAAATATGTTGAAATTATCAGAAATCTGTATAATCAGTCTTTAATTAGTATTTGCAAAAGGACTTGTTAAAAATTTGCTAAAAGGATTTCATATGGTAGTTGCAAAGCAAGAATCACATACTTATTCTAAAGTTAGAAGGCCCAACTTGTATTGGGTGCCAAAATTTAAGACTTGATTTTTGCTTTTTTATATTTTTTAATATTATTTTATTTAAATAATAAGTTTGCCCACCCATAAAGCTGAGCCTACTTCTTACCCCTGGAGCTTAAGATAGTGGTCAATAGACTTTGATAGTTTGGGCATTTACAAGCAAGCTCAATGAATAACATGAGATGCGATAATATGGTAAGTACATGGATTTGGATTAAGCTCGTTTGGTTATTAGTAAATACTAGGAAGTGAAAACTTTTGAAAATGGAAGTTGAGGAAGCTTCTTTTATAAAGGGCGATACCATTATATATATATTATGGTGTATTCCTTTATAAATTTTTTAAGTATAAATTATTAATTATGCATTAATTAATAATATTTTATATTTATAATTTAATGGTATTTTATAATATATTATATCATAAATTATTTTATTTATAGGTATACTTGAACTTATGTGTGTGTGAATTATGTGATTGAGACAATAATTCCAGTAAGGCAGGCGTCTTATATTTAATGCCTTCTAGAAGTGTGACTAAGTTGTATATGAGCCCAAAGTTAACTGACTGGGATATTTTACCAGCCACTTCTTAGGTAAGAAGTTGAATCCCACTTCCCCCTCCATCCTATCACGTGAAGTGGTCTACTTCTCCCCACATCTACTTCTTACATGTGACAAAACAAACCCTTAATGCATATATAATTGGAAGAGAAAGGTGTAGACTAAGAATTTAAGAGGAAAAGTTTTTCACAACCTACGGTTATTACCTTAGCTTTGAACTTGACTGAAAAGAGGAATCAAAAGCTGTCCTCCCTGATAATCGTGAAGGGCCTAATGATGGTGCTAGTTGGATGTTTGATTTTCTTTTAAATTCTCTTGAGGTTCTAATTATTGAATGATATGTACCTCGTACTTCCTAGTTTCTACATAATTTTTTCATTCACTGGTTTCTTGCTTCTATTTCTTTATTTTCATGTTTTGTTTGCATTAACATGGTCTTTCCTAGCCATTTGTCCTGACTTGTTCTTCATTATTTGTTCAAGCTAGGTTATTGACTTTGTACTTGTCTTAACCTTTTTGTTTGAGGCACTTCCAGAATTGAAATCAACTGCTGGAGCAGGTAAGTGTCTTTTTGCTTTTAGCTCTGGACTTGCAATGTGATAAAATTTATTTCTGTTAAGTGACATTTGCATAGATTGTCAATAATTGTATTATGATTACTTTAATGATCCTTTGCATTGTTGTGAATTTCTCATGAAAAATTTCCCTTTAGCTCTGGACTTGTGATTTGATAAAATTTTGTTTCTGTTAAGTGACATTTGCATAGATTGTCAATAATTGTATTATGATTACTTTGATGATCCTTTGCATTGCTGTGAATTTCGCATGAAAAATTTCCCTTTATGTTGAACTCTTTGTTTGATGTTTGTGACATCAAAATATTTGATGGAGATCTACTTTTTAATGCTCATTACAAATGCTGAGTAAATTAATGTTCAATTCAACCTTAATTAGTTTTATTTTATTTTGCATTTATTTATTTCTGGATTTGATTGTGATGGTATTTACAAGAACTAGATGGTACATAACAAATTCCATGCTAACAAGCGCATTAATCAAAACTAAACCCATCAATCAAAAAACACATATCCATTGTGGTCCATACATATAGGAAATTGGTTTAAATGCACTAACTCTCAAGTTCAACGAATAGTCTTAGCATTTACTGAGCAATCATCGTGGTAGTTGCTTTCGTTTTCATGGCTATTTTGGATGGGAACCTATGTGATTATCCTTGATTTTTAAGGATGTTTCCATGGCTTTCAGTTCCTTAGTCTCCAGTCCAATGATTCTTGTCGTTTTGAGCAATTTGGTTCCCAACAGTTTCCATAGCTTTTAGCGATTTGTTGTTTTGTTAGTCTAGTGGTTACCACAACTTAGCTATTTGTGTTATTTTAGTTGAT
The DNA here is from genome assembly GCA_021442155.1 of Cymbidium sinense. NCBI lineage: Eukaryota > Viridiplantae > Streptophyta > Magnoliopsida > Asparagales > Orchidaceae > Cymbidium > Cymbidium sinense. Next base: position 137,244,827 of record CM038222.1, read on the forward strand.
TTGTATGTACTTGCAAGTGCCCATTGCTTATCTTAAACTACTTGCTACTTTTCATGTTCGGATACTCTCATAAGTCACAAATATTTTGAAATTCATGTTGTTGAATTAATATGTAGATGCCTGTTAAGTATTTCACGACAAGATCTAAATTACGAATGAGAATCAAAACAACCATGAATTACATGCTGAGATCTTCAAAAGCAATTAATCTAAAGGAGTTTGATGATTATTAATATATAATCTCAAACATGTAAAACTTAGCTTTTGTTCTGTAAAACCTTTGATCAGAACACTTCAAACGCATATGATCTTGGGAATTAGATGCTTATATATGCATAATTAAATATATAAAGAATGTAATATATATATATATATATATATATATATATATACTATAAAGATCTACTATATATATCATTTTTGTGCAAAGGTAATTAATGAAAAGTATAGAGAGTAGATAAATAATATTTATATAAATTTTATTGATTTTGAAAATGCATATGATTATCATGATGATTGAACATTAGAAGAAAGATTTTTTAAAGGTATGCTTAAATAATGAAAGATATGTATGATGAAACGTCAACTAACAAATAATAGTTTTGGTATGAATGAAAAATTCTCAATCACAATAAGATTACATCATGGATTTACTTTAAGTTTACTTGTTTTTGTCTTGGTCATAGAGATGCTTAAAATGATAATTATAGTGAGGTACCTTGTGTATATTTTTTTGGATGATAGTTTTTGTTAGTGAGAGCTCTAGTGAAATAAATGGAATGTTGGAATCATGGAGAAAAGAGAAGATAATTGCTATTAGATTAGGAGATAAAGATTGACTAGATGATATGCAATTTCTGTGTAGGTGATGAAGTGATACTTAGGTGTGATAGATTTAGGGATACTGAACTTAATATATAAAGAATGTATATAAGGATGTAACTTCTAGAATTAAGATAATTGGTTAAACTAAAGTGCATTTAGATTGTTATGCAGTGAGAATTAAATATATATTTATAAAATTATGAATAAATTGGTTATATTGTGTAGATTCGATTGTATGCCAATAAAGAAGTTTTTGATGGCCAAAGTTGTGTTGCATAATTAATAATATTAAGATAGATGCACTGCTTTTAAAAGCATGCTTGAGAAGCTTAGTGTTGTAGAGCATCAAAGGTCTGCATCACATGGTTGCAACTCATGTGTCTACTATAATGCGTGTGCATTGCAAAGTGATGCGCTAATTGCTAGTGTTAAGCAACAATTTGTCACTCTCTCAACATTTCTTGATATAAAATCAATGTTATTAAGGAATGAACAAGAGAGTCTTATGTCTCCCGCCTCTCAATCTTTCATTGCATCTCTCAAGTTACTCTTGGTATGGAGATGCATGTGGTTTTCGTTCTAGGCCATGACACTCATCTTTCTCTCTTTCTCCTGCTTATGACTTTGTTCATTCTCTAATACATTTTCTCTCCTAAGTGTTGTAGAGATGAGGATGCTCAGGTGGTTGAGTGGCTTTATTCTTTGAGATAAAATGTGAAATGAATATGTACGTGGAAAGGTTGGAGTAGCTACAATGATATATATATATGATTAGAGTCTCCTTAGATGGTTTAGTCACATAAAATGTCAGCCATTTGATGACCCAGTTAAGAGAGTGGATGTATTAGATTCTGCTTATGTAAAGAAAGGTAGAGGCCATTTGATGACACAGTTAAGATAGTAGATCTATTAGATTTTGCATATGTTAAGAAAGGTTGAGGTAGACCTTAAAAGACTTGATTAGGAAGTATAAAAAATGGCTTTATTTTGTTAGAAGTAAATGAGGATATGACACTTAATAGAACACAATTGAGAAAAAGGATTTATATAGCCAACCCAATAAAGGCTTGTTGTTGGAGTTTGGTCTTGCTTTGTTCCCCATCAATCATGATGTGGTGTTGTATCCTTTATACCAAGTGCTTGGATATCTTACATCTAGTCTTTATTTCTTTGAATTTTATGTGTAGTCTTGATTTTATGTACCCTTTTACATCATTATTATCACACTCCAAATGCCCCTTTCTATTCCATGGTCAATTTGAGGTATAATAAAATAGGTTGACTCAATAAGACACAAATTCCACCGACTTATCCCAACACATGTCCATTCGGGACAAACAGGTGAAATCTGAATCTCACCTAATCATCAAAAGCAAATTCTTACATTTCAAATATTTCTAACATCCAATTCATATTTAGATCACCTATTTGGGAAGCGTGTAAATTTACTTTCCTACATAAATAAAGAGTTATTAAAAATATCAAAATAAAATTCTTATACGTACTTAAAAATCTTTTACAATCTCCTAAAATTATACACCAAAATTCTACAATTCAAAAAGTTTGTTTAGTTATTACCCTCCTCAATTCTGCCTAAAATGTCAACATGTAATATCTTAAGCTAAAGTTCAGCAAGACAAGTAAAGTTAAAATAATCTCATAATAAGGCATCAAAAAATAATGTGTATATACAATTGAAATTTGTTGAAATACGTATAATTAAAACATGTTATAAGTAAACATGTTATCAAGTATGTGAATTAAATATTAATCTATAAAGTTGTGGTAAGTAAACAGTGTACAGTAGAAGTAACTGTATATGTACATCATTCGTATAATGAATTTAAGTTCAGTTTTATATCAAATTATTTTTTTATAAATGTCATTTATAATTTCATAAGTTTTGACTTTCATAATATAAAGGTCGTCATCCGGCTCGTCGGCTCAAAGTTGCAAATAAGATAGGGCCCATACCATACTATTTATCAAACAGCCTCTGCTGACACCAATTGGTTTTCCCAATGTTAATGTTAAGAGTCAAAAATTCTAAAATCTCCTATCAAATGCTCATCTCGTCAGAACTTTTGCTTGCCTGCGCAGGTTATCGTAAAATCATCCATCTATGATACTTTAATGACATTTTTAACTTATCATATGCAATACATTTCGTTTAGCAATTAGCAATACTTGCATAGGAACATTTTAAATATGTATAGTTGTGTAATATGACACTAAGGCATCTAACTGGCTTATGATCATAGTAAACCAATAAAACATAATTATAGGTCATGCAAAAATCATTTGTATTTATATGAAATATGACAGAAATATCTGTATCATGTATGCAATATTCACTAAAGTGACAAGAACTGTGACGAACAAATTTCTATAGAAAATTGAATTTAAGTTAGCATCTCACCTCAATAGTTGGGCTAATATCGTGACATGCTCGACTACCTGAGTAAACAACCTAACATACAAATCTCTTTTCAATTTTATCCATGATATTCACTTTATATAAATTAATGAAATTACAGTTTGATATTTATTTGTATTTGAATTTTGCTTCTTCTCATAAATCCTACTCACATAACTGCCTACTTCAGCTAACCAACAAATCCTATTAAGCAAAATTGTTGGGAGTTTGTTACAATAAGATGATATTTTATGATTTAATCATAAAATATACACGCATTATTTGATTATACTGTATTCAAGTGTTACTTAGTAAGCTTTGTTAATTATACCAAAATTCTTTTTTTCTTCCTTTTTTTACTATGCCACAAAGTTTATGATGATTGTAGCTTAAGACTTAGACATATATGTTTCTATAGGAAAATAATTAAATAGTATTAAATAAAGTGATTAGAGAAAATTAACAATACTGTCTTAAACATTCCCCTTAACTCCCTATCTCCCGCCGTCCAACTACAATATATGCATTCTTCTTAATCTCAACAACAATTCCACTCTTAGCCGCTATAACTACCAATTTTTGCTAACTAAAAGCACCAAACAGTGGCTAACAAGAGCACAAAACAACGACAAATAAAGGTATCACATAGTAGCTAATCGAGGCACAAACGAGACACGAAGAGGCATTTGACAGTTGAGGGTTGCAGGATCTAGGAAGCAAGGAAGAGAGAGAGAGAGAGAGAGCCAAATTCAATTATCTGTAAAAGTTACCCACATGGCAGCTAATAACACCCAAGCAAGGCTTAAAAAGCCACCACAAGGGTCTACAAGCACTAATCAAAGGCTCAGATAGCTGCCAACACTCTCTACTCCAAAAATTCATAGTTCACCCACACATTAGTCCAATCCACTGTTTATGCACACCCAGCTAAAAGAAGAGGGCCAACAACATTAGAAATTTTTCTAGTAAAGCTCTTTTCTAACACAACAACAACAGAAGAAAATAGGGGAAGGACCATGGCTAATAGCAGCAAAAGAAGAGAGAAAATGAAGAAACATAAGCCGGTTTCCCTTTGGAAACCTAATAGTAGTCAATAAACCTTTTCACACACCCAAGGCTGCCCCAAATTCCAACTCACACACACAACTGAATAAAAGTTTAAAGCCACAGTTTGCACTATTGACACAACAAACACAAGAGAGCCACAAGTCCCACATAGCCAAAGCACCATCTAGAATTTCGTGGAATTCTCCCAGTAGCATGTTTCACCACCAGCTTATACCCAGGAGCGACGGAACTGGAGAAAGGGCGGGGAAGCTAGAGCAGGGGAGTAAGGAGGAAGCAGGGAATTGAGAAGTAACAGAATGGATTTAAAAATACTGTCTAATCCATTATGCTTTTAAATGAATAATTAAGCTTAATGACAGTCGTTAAAACTCTTGCAACTGAGATCAACCCCCCATTGCATGTTAAGTAAAGCGGTTGTTATAGTGCATTAGGTAATTATAGAATAGTAAGATTTAAATGAAATTTAGGAAATGTATTAATATGAAAATTTAATTTATAATTATTTTTATGGTAATAATATATATATATAAATAACAAAATGAACTAAATTAAGTGTAGAATTTTATAAAAATACATATGCTAATTACACATAGAATATAACAACAACAACAACAACAACAAGCCTTTATCCCATGGTCGTACATGAATCTAATGCCCATTGTGTCCTATTATGTGTCAAATTCTCATTTAATTCAAGTATATTAAGGTCATTTTTTATACATCTTAAGTCTTTTTAGGTCCACCTCTACCTTTCTTAACATAAGGCAAATCTAATGCATCAACTCTCCTAATCGGGTCATCGGATGGCCGACGCTTTATGTGGCCAAACCATCTAATGTGACTCTCTCTAATCTTATCTGCCACTGGAGCTATTCCAACTTTTTCCAACATACTCATTTAGCATTTTATCTCTAAGAGTAAAGTCGCTCATCCACCGAGCATCCTTATCTCAGTAACACATAACTTAGTCTTAAGCTTCTCTTTATTGGCCAACATTCTGCACTATAAGTCATGCGGTCTTACCACCATCTTATAAAATTTTTCTTTAAGTTTAAGTGGAACTTTTCTATCACACAACAGGCCAGATGCATTCCTCCACTTCAACCAGCCAACTTGAATTCTACTAATAACATCTCCATCTATGAATGTGAAATTTAAATTACGCTTTCTTTTAAATTTGTGGGTATTACAATTATATTCTTTATGTCTTTGTTTGATTTTTAAATACTTTTATTTTGAATTCTATTCATCAACCATTTAATTGAATTGATTTCACTTTCATGATACACAACTCTGATAATTTGTTTTAAAATTTATAACTATAATTAGTTTATTCTTTTTTTTTTTGCTTTCATTAGATTTAGTTTTATATAAAATTTTAACTCATTTGTTAAATGATTTGACATTATTTTTATTATGTCAATAATTTTGTTAGAATGTTTGATTAATTAATGGGTATTATATGTGCATAATATTTGCATGTTGTATATACAAGTTATAAGCATTCTAGTTTGCAAAATCGTCGATTCTATTTTTTCTTATTTTAGAAACTTTGCAGTCTTCAAAGTGGACACCTTAGTTTTTGTAAATTGTTGTGGCTTGAGTTCCTTTGGAAGGAAGAAAATTTACATCTTCATAAATTCTTGCTTTATGGATTGTAAACGGTTGTATGCTTTCAGGGAATTTGTGCTTCTCTGTCCTTTAAGTACTCTATGCATAGACGGGATAATGCCATATTCATGCAACCACAATGAACCTAGAAGAGCTCTGATTGAAGTATCAGCATCAATCACGTGAAATTTGTCGTAAACATATAGCTTTCTAAATTTGAGTGGCTAAAACTTGAATTCATTGTCTTTTGTTGTTTGTCATTAAAGCCTTACACTATTAGCTTGTTTTGCCCAAGGTGTTGGATGTCAAGAGAGCCAACTCAATGCTCATAAGCTTATGATATTTACTAATGAGTTTGGGTTGATCAAAATTTGGTTTATCACCACATTATTGCTTTGTAGAAATTTATAAGGTTATTATGCTTTGGCGTCCCGAGCATAATATAATCTTTAGAGGATGTGATAGCCACTCTTTACCTTTTATTACCTATCTATTTACTTTTTCTTCAGTTGGGGGTATGGAGGAGGATGCAATCACCATTGTAAATTTCATTTTTGGGTGAAGACATTATTTGATAGTGTGAAATCATATTTTCCAATACTTTTTCTTTAGCTATCTTTAAAGGTATAATAGTATTTGATGGGATGGCTAGTTACTTGATTGTATGTGCAACAACTAGGATTATCAATCTGACTCTACTCATACAGTCTTTTTAATTTCTTCTAATTCAATTTCATTTTAAGTGCTTGGTGGAATAATATAGCCACACTATCTCTTTTAAATGAGTAATATTTGTTAATCTTCTTTTTGATGGATGGGCTCACTCAATTATCTTCTCCTGTTACTTTCCTTGGATGTTCTCCTCCATTAAGAAAGGATTGGGGCATTTCATGTTCTTCAAAAACTAACTTTTGCTGCAAATTGAGGTTGAGTAGTGGTTTTTCATATTGTTATAATAAGGGGGTTATTTTTCTTTATCAATATTATAGACTACTTATTTTTTATTGTCACCATCATAATAGATGTGGGCTTCGCCCCTTCTTGCATCTTGAGCTTTATTTTTTAGGTTATTTCTATCAGTTTTAAAAGGATTTAACTTCTCGAATTTAGCCATTTTAGTAATAAGGAGCTCCTAGAATATTATAGTGGAGGCTATGCACATCTAGGGCACCATCTCATCGTTATGTTGCTTATAGACATTTGGATTACATGTTATTTTTCTAGTTGTTGCTTGCACTTCATGCTCGTATTATTTTGGCGCATTATATATTTACTTGTTGACTTATCTCTTCTCTTCTCTAAGGTGAGGTTAACGACATTGGCTTTTCCGATTGCATTGGCAAACTTTTTCATGAACAAAGACTCCAACTCGATAAAAGTTTAGATTGAGTTATTTAACAGTTCAACATATTATTCGAAAACAAAGTTAAAATTGCGCAATCAAGTATTGAGGCATTTTTCGTTCGTGAGGCAAGGCGTAAGCTTCAAAATCAATAAATTACGCAAAGTAAGAAGTATTGTATACACATCAAAGTATAGAGGAAGAAGTAATATATATTAAAATGTAATATATTAACATCATAATATTGTAAGAACTAATAAATTGTGTAAATTATCCAGTAATATATTAATATCCTAACATCTATGATGAAATTAGAAGTGTTATTAACATATAACATAAGATATCAAGTAAGAGTTAATGGCAAAGCAATTCAAAATAAGTTTTAAATAATAAGTTTATTTTTCCCACTCCAATTATCTAATATCAAAGTAAGAGCCTCACAAATAATGATGGTAGAGGTAGAGGCCAACATGGTGTCTGAGGAGCGGAAAATGCATGAGAAAAAGGTCACTGTTAATATCTATCCTGAGACTGGTTACATATGTGTTATTTGGGTAATTAAAACTTATATTTTATTCTTTTTAAATAGATTTAAAAGTGCATGCCTCACAAAAATCGAGGCGGGCCTCACATCATGTGAGACGTAAGCTTCACATAGCACTGATGAAGCGTAAGCCTCATTGCAATTTTTTCAAAAAAAAGTTGATACGGGTTTTTTATTGTGCAATTTTAGATGAAGTTAGAAAGCAACTAATGACAAACTACTAATGAATTGTTGGAAGAGTAGCACATCGTTGCCATCCTTTTTGCCACAAGATGCTTTGCATTAGGTTTGATGCTATTTGGTATCATTTCCATTAAAAGTGTTGAATTTTGGCGGTGAATGGGCTTTTAGATATGTCACCTAGTGGTAATCTATAAGATACGGATGACCCTTACTAACTTCATTGTCTATTTTGAGGTTATAATGGTCTTAATCTTCTCAATGATGATTGTCTCGAGCTGTGTAGCTATCACGTACAAAGTTGTAGTTGATATGTTCTAGGGAGCAGGTTGACGAGTTAATTGGTGGGCACTGCTTGATGCTCAATGGCTTGTGGGTGGAGCTGTCACGACCAGGCCCGGGACCTTGGAATACCAAGGTGGGAACAGACGGTCGAATGGATAAAAGAAAAATTTACATAACACTTCCAATCTTAAATAAAATCTCCAATCATATAAGAGTCACTACAATCCACAAATGATTTAACAATTTGTCCACACATATATATACTATCGAAGTTCATATGGAATATAATTTAAACATAAATCAACATAATTCCCTATCCCCTGAAGTCTCTCTATGACGATAAACATAATCCTCCCTTTATCGCCCATTTAATTGTGATTCACGAAAAAATAAATAATTAACAATTGAATAAAATTCAAGGCCAAATTATACTTATAAGAACAAAGAAAGAATCAGATGACGTAAGTTTTGTTATAACATATATATAAAAGAAATTGCTCAAACAATCAAAATATATATAGATAAATATTTCGTGAACTTTTACTTTACATTTATCATCCATTTTAGTCACCATCTAAATCTTTATCGAAAACCTTTACCAAAACTCATTCAAAGGATAAGTATATTTGCTAATTTCATCAATTTTTTTTCGCGGCATTATTCGTCACCATTATAAGGTGGTGAACTTCACTTTCAACATACACATTCATAAAGATACAATTATACAAACATGATATTAATTCGTAACAATAAATCGTTAACTTTATAAAATGAAATGACTATGATCTAAGATTCAAGTTATTATCCAACACACGTAAGAAGCGAAACTACATCACAATTTATGAAAAATAGAAAATAATCACAACTGCGACAGGAAAAGTCATAATCATATAAACATGCATTTCATTACAAGAAAATAAAGACATTTTTATCATAAATATAAGAACATAATTACTCATGTTAATTTGTAGTTTACTCTTGAATCTCCTTTCTTTTAATGCTTATTTCCTTAATTGAAATTCCTATAGAATAAAATATTGATTGGATCAATATTAGAAAATAATGTATTTTATTTTATTCATTTATTGTCTATGATACTTACATATAGCTTTTATTATTTAATGCCACATTCATCAATATTCATTGTCTATTTTTTAAATGAAGTTAAATTCCTTAATAATATTGTTTATAATTATCAATCTCACTTTATTCATTACTATATTTAGACTCTGATCCTACTAATATGCATGTAACATAATCATTTTTACTCTATAAATATGTTTAAATAATTAAGTTTAATTTGTATAAGCAAAGGTAGAATTGTGCTCTCCATCTATTCATACCATTAATCATATTTTTAGTACACTTATCTAAATTATAAGCATTTCATTTCTAGCATTTCATTTATAGATTTTAATTTAATAATTTAATTATTCTCATAAATCTTCCAACATATTTATGATTTACATACATAACCTTTAATATCATTAGAATATATATTGTATATTAAATACTTATGTAGACATTTGTATAGTAAAATGGACATTTAGATTTTTACTTATTTTTGAAATTGAACCGTATATAATACAAATACATTTCCCTTTTATAATATAAAATGCATTTTCTATATTTTCTAAAAGATCAAAAGAAAATAAACTTACCTCTCGGCTTGCCCTAAGCCCCTACTCCCGTCTTATCACACGACGCCGACGCTCTCCTCCTCTCCCTGCGACCTGACTGGTGGCTCAATGTCATAGTGGAAGCCTCCTCACTCGCCTAGGCACGCACTGTCCTCCTCCTTTCTCGACACACTAAAACCCTTTTTCCTCCTCTCGTGTTGTACAGATATGTTCGGCACGCATGCATAGTATATATGGTTCCTCCTCTCGACCCTTCCTCTTTTCTCTCCCTTTCTCGTGTTGTTTGGTTTCATTTTCGACAACCGAAATCGAGCTTTCCCCTTTTGATTTTTTCCATCTATGCCAACCGGTTGGATTTTTCATTTTATTTTATTTTTTTATTTACAGGTATTACAATATCTTCCTCTTAAAAAAATTTCGTCCTCGAAATTAAATGACAATAATAGAAATAAACATACCTTTAATTAAACAATTGAGGATAAAGTCCTCGCATTTCTGATTCTTTCTCCCACGTAGCTTTTCGATCTTATCCATGTTTCCACAGTACATAGACAAATAGAATTTCCCTATTCCTGAGATGCTTAACATCATAATCTATAATTCTTTTTGGCGCCACCACAAATATGAAATCCGGTTGAATATCAATAAGATTCATAATAATTTTGTTGGTTTCATCAGTAATATATTTCAAGAGAAGAAAATATCACACTCCTCAGATGGGTATGTAAAGCTTTATAAGCCACTTTCCCATTTCTTTCCAAGATTTTATATGGACCAATATAAGTGCTCAACTTTTTCCAACTTTATCAAATCATTTTATACCTTTCATGTAACTTTAAGAAATACAAATTCTCCCACTTCAAACTCTACCCGATGTTTAAGATCATAGTATTTTTTGTCATTCAACATTTTAATCTATCACGGATCAATCGGATCTTTTCAGTGGCTTCATCTACTACATCTGCACCAATGATTCTGCTTTCGTCCGTCTCCACCCAACAAAGTGGTGTTCTGCATTTCCTCCCATACAATGCTTCATAAGGAGCCATACCAATACTTGCTTGAAGCTATTATTGTAGGCAATCAAAGATAAATGAATTTCTCAAATTTTCCTAAAATCAAGGGTACAAAGTCTAAGCAAATCTTCAAGTATTTGAATTGTTCTTTTTGATTTAATTCATCATAAGATGTAGATCGAAAGTAAGTTTCGCCTAAAGCTTCTTGAATTTTTCTCCACGCCTATATATGTAAATCCCGACGGACACTATAGATTTTGGCACACCACAACTTCACAATTTCATCAACATATTTTCTAGCTTTTCAAAAGATCGATTGTTTGGTAGGTATAAAGTGTGCGTGATTTAGAACCTATCAATAATAACCCAAATCAGATCGATCCTCTTCTAGATCTAGGTAAGCCAACCATAAAATTCCACAATATCATCTCATTTTCACTCGCGACAAAAAAGTCTACATGGCTTCAAATTTAACCATCTGACATGATTGGCACTTATAGACAAATTTAACTACACTTCTTTTCATTCTTGGCCACCAAAATATTTCTTTAAGATCTTAATATATTTTCATACCACTTGGATGAATTATATAATTAGAATAATGTGTTTAATGCAATGTCTTTCCTCAAATCTCCAAATCTGAATGCAAACTCGACATGATACTTGAATCCCTCCATCAATTTCAAAATCTTAGATGGCCTATTTTATCAAATTTAAAATTTTAAAGTCATCTCGAGATAAAACATCTCGTGATTCTGTTTTCAAATTTGATCAGATACCATTTGATTTAACAATAAAGCATCATCTAGATTTAATAATTGAAATTTTTAATTTTTCTAAATCTTTAATCAATTCATCCTATTGAGAGATTAACCAATAATTCTATATTTTTTTACTTAAAGATCGAACTATTTGCCTTCCTGATGATTTTGAATATCCAAGTCATAATCTTTAATGAGTTCCAACTATCTCCTTTGCCTTTAAATTTAGTTTCTCGAGTAAAGATGTATTTCAAGCTGATCGGAAAACTTCACACTTCATATAAATACCTCCAAATTTTAATGCAAATACCATTATCATATTTCTAGATGTTGGATAATTCTTTTCATGATTTTTCAATTCAAGATAAGAATCACTCTTCCATTCTCGATAAGATCCATCTCAAGCCTTTAATGATGCATTACTATAAATTTGAAATCTTTTGTACCTAATTAATAGAATATTTGTCATTAAATAATTTTTCAATTTTGAAAGTTCTTCACACGATCTGACCATTCAAATTTGACTGCTTTCGAAGTTCCTAGATAGTGCATGACAATTCAAAACCCTTCAACGAATCTCCGTAATATTCGCCAACCCTAAGAAACTTTTGACTTGTGATAGTGATCGTTCATTCAACTATACTGATTTTGCTCGATCCACTAAAACCCCTTCACTACTAATCATGCCCCAAGAATATGCTATTAACCAAAATTCACACTTTGAAAATTTTGCATATAATTCATTTTCTTCCAGAGCTTGTAAAATAATGTGAAGATGATTTTCATGAAATGCTTCATTTGGAATAAATTAATAATATTTAATACTATCACAAATGAATCTAAAAAGGGTTTAAAGATTCTATTCATGAGATCCGTAAATACAGTTGGAGCATTTGTTAAGCCAAAAGGCATCACCACAAACTCATAGTGTCCATACCTTGTATTGAATGCAGTTTTTAGTATATATTCTTCTTTGATCCTAAGCTGATGATAACCCGATCTTAAATCAATCTTTGAAAATATCAGTTTCCTTCTAGTTGATCAAAAGATCATCAATGCAAAGGATATTTATTCTTCAATGTGAGTTTGTTAAGCGCTTTATAATTGATGCATAGCCTTAAGCTCCCATCTTTCCTCACAAATAATCCAGGAGCTCCCCAAGGAGATGTGTTAGGCCTGATAAATCCATTCTCTAACAATTCTTGTAGCTGATTCTTCAACTCTTGTAATTCTTTGATCGTCATTCTATATGGTACTTTTGATACAGATTTTGCACCTTGAATTATATCAATAGAGAAATCTATCTCTCTGACTGGAGGTAAATCTTGTAAATCATCTAGAAAAAACTTATGGGTACTCTTTTACTACTGGTATATCCTCTAACTTTTTTACCTCTTTAGTAATATCAAGAATAGCAAGAAAGCCTTCATTTGCTAGATCTTTTGAACTTTCAAGACAACAACACCATCATAGCTAATACTCTTGTGCCCACAAATTTGAATTCTTCTTCTCCAAATATTGAATTTAACTATCTTTTACAACAATCTATAAGAAGATAATTGATAGTCAATCCATTCTTAAAATCACATCAAATTCATATATCGACTATTAAACTGCATCCAAGCTTCTTTTCACGATATTCGTTACATCAAACATTTCTAACATTCATTTGAGACCCATTTAAGATTGCATCGAAAGTACTGCGATTTTCATAACTTGCAATCCCAAAATTCTCACACATTCTTCAGATATAAATGAATGTAATGCTTTAATATCAAATAAAACTCTACCGATTTACTCAATAAAGATAATAAATAGTGTATACATATAAAATAAATATATCAAGACAATATAAAATTGTAACAATGCTAATTTAAATAAAGACATGCTCAGAATGACATCGACGAGTCTTTTGTTTCTCGCGTGAGTGCATAAACTGATACTCGCCAATGAAGTTGAGATGGAACCAAATCAATTCGGCCATCATTTATCTACCAACTTGTTTGAGGTTGAACACTTGTCTTTATCAATCAAGATTACCCAAGATAGACAAGATTTTGCCATATGTGTGATGGCATCAATAGTGTGGCAGAGGCACTCTCCTTTATGTGTTTCTACATTTTGGTCATGGATAATATCGCTATCAAGATTCAGATATAACTTAAGCTTCTTCTAGTTTGATTTTTCTGATTCTCGCCTGATTTGGCTTATCATCATCATTCCTCTTCTGAATATCTCTCCTCCTCTGAGTAGCTTGCAAATCCAATTCTATCCTTCTAGTCCTCTCCACCAGTACAACATAGTCATCAATACTCAGAGAAATCAATGGTTGTATGACTACATCCTTCAGTCCAGATAGAAACCTATGATATTTTTCTTCTGCATTTGATCAATCGAGATACAAAGATCAGAAATCCTTCATACCGCATGATAGATCTCCTGCACATGAATTTGTCCTGCATTTATCTCTAAGAGGTATAAACTAATCTCTAAAGTCTTCACAAAGTCCTCCCATGAAATAAGATTGAAAACCTTCCTTCAAACTTCTCTTGAATTGTCCTCTATATCTTCTCTCGCCTCAAAAAAAAAGAAGAAAACAACTCTTCTTTCAGAGGCGACATACTTTTAAAATTTTCTTTATCCCAGATCGGTTTCTAATTCTATAGGTCCTCCTATCCTTGAGAAAAGAGGTGACCTCATATCCTGAAATAATTTCAGGTATTTGTCAATAGGAACCAATCTCTAAAGGTCTTCACAAAGCTCTCCCATGAAACAAGAATGCAAGGCCTTCCTTCAAACTTCTCAATTGTCCTCGTCACCATCTCTCTCAAAAGAAAAAGAAGCCAGAGCAACTCCTCTTTTTGGAGGGCATGACGTACTTTCTAAAATTTTCTCTATCCGCATCAACCAGTTTTCTGATTTTATAGATCCTCCCGTCTCTCTGAGAAATGAGGTGGCCTCATATCCTGAAATAATTTCAGGTAATTGTCAATAGGAATCCCGCCACTTCCACTAGCTTGTGTATGCTGATTTCTTATCATTTGAGTCATTTATTTCATCATTTATGTAAATGCATCTATCGCTTGTGAAAGTGGTTGCACCAAATTCTAGTGCACAGCAGTTTGTACCTCTCTATTTTCACCCATAGCATCTTCTTGAATTGATTCCATAGGCCTGAGAAGTACAAATTAATTATAATCATTATACATCAATCAATATAATCATATGCAAATATCTTCATAAAATTTATCCTCTTCCTCTCTTTGATTACATCATACTTATATCCTTAAATATAAAATCTAACCGATACCACTCACGGCCCAAGAGCTTGGAATACCAAGTAAAACATACGGACGATAAAGAAAAACTTACATAACACTTCCAATCTTAAATAAAATCTTATATCATCATATAGATACTACAATCCACAACGATTTAATACATTCCACATATATATATACTAACAAAGTTCATATGAAATACAATTTAAACATAAATCAACATAATTTCCTATCCCCTGAAGTCTCTCTACGACGACAAACATAACCCTCCCTTCTATCAACCATTTAGTTAGGATAGTTACCTGAAAAAAATAAATAATAACAATCAATAAAATTCAAATGGCCAATTACGCCGTTACACTATTATAAACAAAAGTAGTAGAAGGTATGCATGCCGCTATATAACACGCATAAAAAGAAATTAAACAATCAAACATAAGTAGAGGATGATAAACATTTTGTGTGAACTTTTACTTTTATATTTATCATCCATTTTAGGAGTCACCGTCTAAACTTTTACTAAAAGAAAATATTTACCAAAACTCATTCAAAGGATAAGTAGCCATTACCATTTGCCAATTTCATCCTTTTCGACATTATCAAGGCCCTCGCAAGATCATAATAACTCCACTTTCAACATACACATTCATAACATACAATTATACAACTATGATATTAATTCATAACTAACAAGAAATCGCTTAACTTTATAAACGATAAGTACGATGAACATTCGCAAGTATTATCCAACATAAAGAAATACGAAATTACATCACAATTTAAAACAGAAAATAATCACAACTGCAAAAAAAGTCATAATCATATAAACACGATTTCATCACAAGAAATTAAAGATATTTTTATCATAAATGTATAATATAATTACTCACGCAATTTACGCTTCTCTCAATCTCCTTTCCTTTAACGCTATTTCCTTAATTGAAATTCCTATAATAAAATATATCGATTGGATTAATATTAGAAAATAATGTATTTTATTTTATTCATTTATCATTTACGATACTTACATATATTTTATTATTCGATTCTCACATTCATCAATATTCATTGTCATTTTCTAAATCAAGTTAAATTGCTAATAATATTATTTATAATTATCAATCTCACTTTATTCATTACTATTATTATGATCCTTTAATATGCATATAACATAATCATATTTACTCTATAAATATGTTTAAATAATTAAGTCGATTTGTAGCAAGAAAGCAAGTAATTACGCTCCATCTATTTATATATTAATCATATTTTTAGACATTCATCTAAATTATAAGTATTTTATTTATGCGCTTTAATTTAATATTATAAGCATTTCATTTATAGGTTTTAATTTAATAATTTAATTATTCTCATAAATCTTTCAACATATTTATGATTTACATACATAACCTTTAATATCATTAAAATATATATTGTATATTAAAATACTTGTGTAGATATTTGTATAGTAAAATGGACATTTGGATTTTTACTTCTTTTTGAAATTAAACCCTATATAATACAAATACATTTTCCTTTTATAATATAAAATGCATTTCCTTTATTATAAAAAAAAAACCAAAAGAAAATAAACTTACCTCTCGGCTTTCCCTAAGCCCTTGCTCTCGTCGGCTTCCTACTGTCATGCATGCTCGCACATCTCTCCCTCCTCTCGGCTGCTTGCACACGGGCTCCGGCGGCTCATTGTCGGCGGCAGGGAAGCCTCCTCACTCGTCTAGGGCATGTATCCGTCCCTCCTCCTTCCTCGGTCGACGGCAAACGAAAGGCCCTTTTTCTTCCTCTCTGTGTCATCGACGCACGGGTGCTCGACTAGGGCATGTACGCACGCAAGGTAGAGTGCGGTTCCTCCTCTTGACACTTCCTCATTTTCTCTCCCTTTCTCTCTCGTGTTCACGTTTCAGGTTTCATTTTCAACAAACTGAAATCGAGCTTTCCCCCCTTTTGATTTTACCAATCCGCGGCCAACCGTCACGTCGGTTGGATTTTTCATTTTATTATTATTATTTTTTTGATTTTCGGGTACTACAGGAGCAGGCATTGGACTTGTTGCAACATTTTTCTACATCATTGCTACAAAGTATTGATATGTGCTAACATTTTGTTGGGTTGGGAGACCTATTTATTTTTCACGTTCATTTGATACTGCATATATTTTTGTTATAGGGCAAAAATCTGTGAATACTAGCTCTTCTTAATCTTCATGTTTCTTCTTGCTCAACTTTTGAGTAGGAACTTGTTCTTTATCCTCGTATTTCAGGATGGGATTAGGACGAGCTATAAGTTATTGCTGTGGATAGAAACATGTACTAGGCTAGTTGTTGATATGCTCTACCATATAAAGTACTTCAACCTCTATGGCCTTTTTTTCTTTTTCTTTATTCTCTTTTTGTACTTGGACTTGACTGAAGGATTCTTATTAGCAGCTATATGTTGCTTCTTCGATAAGAATCATGTAAACTTTGGGTGAATGATTGTCTGAGATAATTTCAAGTCAATCATAGCTAAGATACGGCTTTGTCTTACCAAATGTAACTTATAATTCACATCTCAAGAGGGTTAAGTTGTTGGGGAACATATAGCTTGCGGATGTGATCATGGTATCATTAAGGGACAAAGCATTAGGGGGGCTTTGGTTGTAACTGTTGCTTCTTATGGTGTCATTTTATGGAAAAATCACATAGACAGAGACCACAGGCTACGTCCTTACTAGAGTGAGCTCATTTAGGGTGGTCATAAGAGTATGCCTAATATAATATTGATAAGCTCAGGTTAATCTTAAATTTATAATCTTTGAGAAACTATTATTTCACTTAAAATTTTCGGAATTTATAATTTTTCTTGAATTTTTATATCTTATTAATATTTAAATTTGGAATGATTTGCATTAAAATATAAAATATTTTGATAGTAATATCTCCTTTGGTTGTGAAGGTGTGTTTTCGATTTATTTGGATGGATTAGTTGACGGATTAGTAAAATCAAATGATTTTAGAATCGAAATCCAAAAAATTGAATCGAACTAAATCTTTTTATAAGAGAACTAACCCGAACTAAAATATAGTTCGATTTCTATTTTACTGAATTGTGTAAAGAAAAAAAAAATTATTTTGTTAATGCTAAGAAAAAAAGTCAAATTATAATATGAAGAAAAAATAAGAAATCAAGCCAAATAATTATTAATATATATATATATATATATATATATATATATAATGTAATATAATGGTATTTTTGTTTTTGATTTATCCAATTTTTGTCTAAAATCAAACCGAAAATCGCTATTCAAATAATCCTTATTACCAAACCGAAAATCAAACCACCTAGTGGGATCAAGGCTTGTTGTTGTTGTTGTTGTTATTGTTGTTGTTTTAATAAATTAAACTAAATCAACTAAATATACTCAATTCAGTTTGATTTTTTGATTTAGACCAATTAATGCACACCCCTACTTGATTGAGATTTTTTGTTAACATGATAATCTTCAGGGTATTTGATTAATTAAATTTCGTAATTTTAGCCCTTGTCAACTATATTTGTTTACCAACAGAGGATCAAGTCCATGAGTATTGATTTAAATTTTATTTAAATTTATTTAAGTGTTCATTTAACTATATACTTTGTTGACATTATCTTTGTGCATTGAGAATAGGGTTTATTGGTTGAATAGGTTATTACACTTCATGGATGAAATATATACTTATGTTTAAAAGATTGAATTTTCGAAATAGCTAGATTCATTTTTTATTGTGTTTTGTTATATTTGGGTTATGTATTTACACACTTTTTTAGGTAAATTAAATTTAAGCTTAAACTTATTTTTAGCTTATGCAACATTCTCTGATAGTATATTTAAACATTTAGTGTGTTTGTCTAAGCACATGTGAGTGTTCTAATTTTTAAATATTAAATTATATTTTAGGGTATTTGTGTGCTTTTCGGAGTGAGATGGTTTGAGTTCATTTCATTTAATCTACGCACTATTCTCAGTCCTTATGTTTGAGTGTTTTAGCATATAGGTCAGCGAACATTTTTAAATTCAAAAATTTGCATACAATTTAGATGATTTGTGTATTTTTTGAGGTAGTTAAGTTTAAATTTAATTCAATTAACACATGCAAATATTTGCTTTTAACTATGAGTGCACTTGCACAACGCACCTATAGATACATCTACATGATGTAGCTATGTGATATTCGATGTATTTGCTCAATGCAAATGCAAGTTTATTAAGGCATTTTGTAAGAATTATCTCTTGGTTTATGTGCATGACCTGGAAATATCTAGGTTTTATTATGTATGTTAGTATTTTATCATTGCGATGCATTCAAACATTTCATTTGTGATTTTGAAAGGTCACTCTTTGTCTGCCTTTTGTGTGTTGCCGAACTGGTAGGTAGAAAACATGGTTCTCTTTATTTAAAGAGAGAAGCAGGCGAGAGATAGTGTGAGAGGAAAAATTAGAGAGAGAAATTGAGGTTTTCTTTATTCCAGAGAGAGAAAGGAGTAGCAATTGAGAAAGAAAGGGAGAGAGGAAAAGGGTTTGGGTAGTTTGGGCGAGCTTGATGACAAGCTTGCAAGGTGCTCGAGGTGGGAAAAGAAATACTGGTGGAGCTCAGCTTGAGAAGAGGGAGGTCAATGGGAGAATTAGAATGAGAGGGTGACGGTGAGGTTGGCTTGTGCTAGAGTTGGGTTGTTTGATATGGAGATGGGGACTTTGGCTGGAGAATATATGGCACACGTGTTGGGAGACCAAGTAGAAAAAGATGGGGTTGAGTGAGTTATTGCACTTGAGGTGGCTATGGGGTAACAGGAGGTGGTCGGCTGGTAGCTATGAGTAGATGGTTGCGTGTGAAGGGAGTGAGGTTAAAGCGTGGGCAAAGATAAGGATTTTTTTTATTTTTTTATTTTTTTTAGATATTGTAGTGATTTATTATATTTTTTTTTAGTTGAATGCAATATGGCACATCTTGTAAAACAACTGCGGAATTCAAAGTTTGAATTGCGCAATCGAGTGTTAAAACTGTTTTTGGTCTATATGCCTCATGGCGTTTTGTGTGTTGGGGAGGGGGAGGTGTTGAGAGGTACATGATCATAGTTAAGATTTTTTTAGATATTGTAGTGATTTTATTATATTTTTTTTAGCTGGATGTGACATGGCATGCATCTTGGAAGACAAGCGCGGGATTCAAAGTTTAAAATTGCGCAATCGAGTGTTAAAGCGTTTTCGTTTTTACGCCTCTTGGCGTTTTGAGGCGTAAGCCTCAAAATCAACAAATTGCGCAAAATAAGTATCCTAACTTATTAACATTAAAGTATGTAGTAAGAAGTATCCTACCTTATTAACATATTAAAATGCAACGTAATAACATTTCAATATTGTAGGATATAATAAATTGTGCAAAATATTAAGTAACACATTAATATATTGTCACCAAATCTTAAAGTTAGTAGTGTTATATTAATATTTAAGTAACATAGGGGTGTGCATTATTTGGTTTTAACCAAAAAATCAAACCGAACTAAAGTTTTTGAGTAATTTGGTTCAGTTTTGAACTTAGTAATTTGGATTTTGGTTTTAATTAATGAAAACTTTGGTTTTTGGTTTTTGGATCGGTTTGTTAAATAAAATTTTGGATGGAACCAAATAAATCAAAGTAATTATATGTAATATAATATTATTAATTTATGTATAATAGGTTTATCTATTATACACTTTTATTTATTTATTTTTGAATACTTAGTTGATGCCTTTTTGGATGACCATTATCCAAATTTTCAAAATATTTTGGTCTCATAATATGGTAATATGGTTCCATCAACTTCTAAGTTCAAAATATCGTTCAGGTAAGTAAAAATTAGTTTTAAATATACAACTTCGGTTTATCCGAAACCAAACCAAAATAACCGAACCAAATTATTATTCGGTTTGTTTGGTTTTATGTTTTATTTGGTCGGTTTGGTTCAATATTTTTAGGAATCCAAAACAAATCGGTTTTAAAAATCATTCAATCCATCCAAATCAACCAAACGCATACCCCTAAAGTAACATAATTTATCAAAGTAGAAACTAATTGCATAACAATTCAAAATAAGTTTAAAATGATAAATTTGTAATATTAAAGTAATAACATCACAAGTAAGGATAGTGACAACGATGGTCAGCATTGTACATGAGCTGAGAGGGCACGAGAAAAGAGATGCTTTGGTAATGTCAATCTTAAGATCAATTGCATGTTAAGGTATGTGTGTTATTTCGATAATTAAAAATTATTTTTTATTTTTTAAAAACTAAATCTAAAAGTATACGCCTCACAAAACGTGAGGCAAGACACTCCTTGAGGCAAGCCTCACATCATGTGAGATGTATGCCTCATTGTGATTTTTTGAAAAAAAAGCACTAAGGTGAGTTTTAAGATAGTTTTTTATTACGCAATTTTAAACATGGGCGGGATTTCAAGATTTATGCAAGAATTTTTTAGCTGGTGATTTTTTTAATATTGTTAATAATATTAAACTTGTAATAATTTTTTTTAGAAGCAGTTTTTTTTTTGTATGATATCTTTTCTCATGAGTCCTCATTTCTCATTCCTCGTGCATTTTGATTTGCACATCAGCACCTCAAGATGCCTACAAATTTTGAAGTTTAGATATGTCAATATAGATTCATTCTTAGGCATTTTTGATGTTTCAAATACATCAATATAGTTTTCTTAATGAAGAATGTTTGAGCAATTTTGATGGCAGTCAAGACATTTCAGTTGTGATTCTCACGATGTCATATTCAAAGCCTATAGTTTTCATCATACTCGCTTTAATTGGTTGTAGAAGGTTTCTTTTACAAGATTTTAATGTTCTAGATACATCAACACATTTTGATGTTTGGGCAGTTTTAACAACAATTGAAGCAATCTAGGTTTGATTTACATGATATCACATTCGTTGTTGTTTTGCTTCTTATCAAATCAATTGATTTGTCCTCCTTTAATAATTTCATTGCTCCGGATGCATTATCAAATCCTATTCTACAAACAAGAAATGTGTTGAATGTTTTTTGTCTTAATTGGTGTGATTTGATCTCGAATCATGTGACATACATCTATTGCTTGTCACTTTCATCAAGCTTTGTTTAATTGTATTGTGGAGTATATGAGGTCAATATCATGTTAATGTTTAAATTTTCATGTGGTAAGGATTATTATTTTTACAAGAGGAAAAAGCTTAAAATAGTCCCCTTACTATTCGTATGTGGCCAATTTAGTCCTAGAGTATCACATTTTTTCAATCTATTCTCTTGGCTTAAAAAAAATTTTCCCAAATGATTTTTTAGGCAGATATTGTAATATAAAATTGATTCCAATTTAGTCCTCAGGGACCATTTGAGATCAATTTTGCATAGTCAAGGGGCCAAATTGTGGAAATGTGATATTATGTGACTAAATTGGTCACATTTGAATGGCCGGGTAACTATTTTTGGTTTTTTGGTCCCAATTTTAGAAGTTAGATCTTGATGTTTATAACATGTTAACTTAATGGAACTGGCTTTGCCAGATTATTTTGACCTACATGTGACAAGCAGCTTAACCAAGTAGGAAGTTAAACATTGAAGCACTCTTGTTCAAATCAGTATGAATGTGCACACGTGTTTGTGTAGTAACCATTTGCTAGGACAGTATATTTGTTATATTGTCAGTTGACAGCCATCATATAGTCCTTTGTTTTAGTCCCATGTATTATTGATTCTAGACCCGATATCATATATATATATATTTTTGGCGATTATTCTGATTAGTGAAAATACTTGTTGCCTGTGTGCTTTATTCTCCCTTTTTTGTTACCATATTTGGTCTATCCTTCATTCCCTATCTCTTTTGGTTTATTTTATTTTATTCAGGATATTTTGATGATGATACGAGCATGGAGGAAACTAACGATTTTTTGGATAGAAATCTAGAAAGGCAGATAAAAGATGCAATTGATTCACGTCTTTTTCTACTATTGGTATACCACTCATAGCTGCTTAAATATTTCCATTGTTTGTGCTGCTTCTTTTTGTGAAGTTGATTACATATTTAATACTTGATATTTGATTAATGGGCAGGTAAATGCATTGTTTAAGGATACATCACTTAGTCGTCATAGATGTGAAACTACTCCATCTGGTGAAGTGGTTGAAGCTATTGGTTCTATATGTGCTTTCCTGCATGTCATATTCAGTACATTGCCTTCTGAACGTATCATGACTGGGCTAGCTTATGGAACTGATCTCGTTCTTATACTCTGGAGTTTTATTAAGTATTGTCAAGAAAATCAAACGTGGCCACTTTTTCCAAAACTCTCAACATATTTTCCAGATGATGCTCCACGCTGGCTATTATCTTTGGCTGTTTTTTGTCCTGTGTATAAGTAAGTATTCTTGTTACTCAGTGATGGTGCCTTCATAAGCATTTCATATTTTGAAATTTCAATCTATTTAGTATCACTTGTGCTCTCAGAGCCATCCCGCTTTTTTTGTTTATGATTATGGAAAGGAAAATCTGTCCTACATACTTAAAAATAATATAAGTCACATCTTAAACGTTTAGTGCTTATGCTCTATCAGGTATATGTTGACAATCATGGACAATGAGGAATTCTATGAGCTGGAAAAACCACTATCCTTGAGGGATGTCAGGCTGTTAGTTATCATATTAAAACAGGTATTTATTTAAATTTTTAGAATACAATGCGACATTAGATTAAATCCCAAAGTACTGGCCTGATTATTTGTGCAGCCAATTTCAGAGTATTACATTTCTCCAATTTACTCTCTTTATTGTACAAATTTGGTCTAAAATGGTCCCCTCTCATGTGAAAATTGTGACACAAAATTGATCCCAATTTAGTCACTTGACTGTACAAATTTGATTATGATTTAATTTCTAACGGATCATTTTGTATCAATTTTGTATAATTGAGTGGCTAAATTAGAGAAATGTAGTACTCTGGGCGCGTTTGGAGCAGCGGTGGCTGCGCGGTGTGAAAATGTACTACAGTGCTGTTTGAAAATTACGTTCTGGTTGCATTTTGGAGAATTTGCGATGGGAAGGTTTAGTTTTCCAACTTAACTTGGTAGAGTGTGGTGGACCTAATTTGGGAGAATGTGGTGGCTGCCAAAAAAACTGTGGTCTGATTTTTTTTAAATAAAAAAATTGTGATATCCACCACAGCTTTTAGAGAGCAGTTTTTTCTGTTGCAGCTCCACCATTACTTTTTCAGACTACTATAGCTGTCCTAAACAGACCCTAAATTGGCCACATACAAATGGTCGGAGAACTATTTTGGAATTTAACTAGATTGGAGAAATGTGATACCTTGGGACTAAATTGACCCATACAAATAGTTAGGGGACTGTTTTGGAGTTTAACTCTTGCAATGTTGGTACATCACTTATTTTGTGGGTGGTCTACATTTTTTTTATGTGAATTATTTTCAATAATCCGGATTTCTGCTTTACATGTGAAAACATATTACACTGTCTATATATCTTAGTTGTTTTTTTTTCAATTATCGTCTAATATCATTTTTTTTGCAGGCTCTATGGCAACTCCTTTCGGTGGTACCTACTAACATGTCTTCTCAGAAACTTGGAGCTGATATCGTTGTCAATAAGAAGCTCTCAGTTGAAACTGTAAGAACTAGAGCTCGTACTATGATATCTGAACTCTTGAATCAGGTACTTACGAATGCTCAACTGTTTTCTCTTGTTAATTGGGAATTTTAGTGTTGACATGGGAGTATTTTTTCCTTGTGCGAATCATTTTGTGAATCATAACTATTTCAGTTTCTCACTTATGTTGTATTACTGAATCATTTTTTAGTTTTTTTTTTCATATTTTAAATAATACTAATTGTGTCAAATGAATCAGATATTATTTATTACTACCAGCAATTGCTTTGAATGCAAACATGGTTTTTTGCTAGCTCATGCATGCCGTGGCTTTGTGAAAGCCTTTTTTTTGTCTGCTTCTATTCTCGGTGCATGAGCAATTCCCAAAGTTACAAAATGTTTATTTACTTTTTTGTTGTTTTTGTATTTATTTTTTTTATTTTTTTATTTTTTTTGCAGTTACAGGATTGGAACAATAGAAGGTTCTTCACTTCAGCTAGTGATTTTCATGCTCTTGAAGCAAGCAGCGAAGCGTTTGTAACTCAGGCAAAAATGATTTCTGAATGTATCTTTTATTTGCCTTAACATTTGTTTCTCACAGTTGTGGATTTTTATGCAGGCCCTAACTGAAAGTAACAGAGCATCTGAGTTACTGAAGCAAGCTCCGTTTCTGGTACCTTTTACAAGCAGGGTTAAGATATTCAATGTGAGAACCACCACCCACATCCTCCCAAACAAGCCAGTACACGCACAAGTGATGTTGTTTCTAAGAACCACTTGAAGCTATAATTTTATACTAATATTTCTATAGAAAGTTTTATTTGTATGATGCCTTATATTATAAACTAATATTTTTAAATTTTATTTCACCGTGTTAATTTTGTTTTACAGGCACGACTAGCAACTTCAAAGGAACACACTGGTGCTCACCCTCTACCTAGAAATCGGTTTCGAATAAGAAGAAATAGAATTTTTGAAGATGCATTCACTCAGTTGGGTGTGCTGTCAAAGGAAGAACTTAGAGGCTCAGTATGTGCTTGTCTATTGCTGCCATACATCTCTCATAACAAACCAAATATTGACATGGACACATCCCCATTCCCAGAAATCTCCTTCCCTTGGCCCACCAATCCCATTAACATCCACTTATGACCAACAAATTTTTCCAGCATGCATAAAAACCTAATAGAAGAGACTCTTGATAGAAGGCTCTAGCTTACCTACCACAATGGTTTTCTGTTTTTTTTTTTTTTTTTTGTATGTATGTTTGTTTTGTAATGCATATTCTTTACTTGTCTTAATGCTGTCAGATTCGGGTTTCCTTTTTCAATGAATTTGGAGTAGAGGAGGCTGGAATTGATGGTGGTGGTATTTTCAAGGATTTCATGGAAAACATTACTCAGGCAGCTTTCAATGTGCAGTATGGGCTATTTAAGGTTTGTTATTCCATTAATGGTTGTGAAAATTCCCAATTTCCTTTATTGTTTTTTATGCCAATTTGTAGTTCGTCTTTCTTTTGGTATTTTTGGCATTGTTTGAATACCAAAATCTCTACAACTTGATGTGTATTATTTCAAACGAGGAAGGATTCAATGTGATTTACAAGGGCAATCTATATGATTTTATGATTACTAGATACTTTGAAAGTAATTACTGGCAGGTTTGGCATTAGCGGACACATGCAATGTCAACAGTTACATAAAATTTTATGCATAATACCTATAGAATATTTTTTTAAATTCTGGATTTCTTTTATACTGAATAATTATTCTTGTTATGGAAGTCACGTAAATTTAGACATGGAATTTCAGCTGATATTCAGTTTATCTGTATTTTCTATTTTCCTTTGTTTATAACTTGTATTTTATAACAACTATCTTCTGAAAATATCTTAACGGAGTACATGGAAAGTAAAAAAAATAGTCATACAAATTGATGTAATGACCTTACAAATTTTCCTTGTTTACATAACATTGTTTTTACTTTTATCTCCAACAATGTTAGTTTTTTTAGTCAATTCGATTATTATCTACTGTGTTAAGAGGTAATTACCTGTGTTGGAATTATATCAATGTTTATAATTAATTAAAGCCAAATTAATTGTAACGCCTCATGTTGATCCTCCCAATTGAGCATAATATGTGAGAGATAGGTACAATTCAACTGATTGAATACATTGCCAACTTCCATTCTAATACTCTAAAACTCTACCCACCAAAATAAATAGAATGGTCTACTCAATCACCTGAATACCAAATATATCATACCATTGAATTCCTAACTTGCAAGGATCCCATAAACTATCATAATTTGATTGCACAAAAGCATTCTAAAATATTTTATTCATTTCACTGCAGAGCTTTTAATACACATTATTGTTTTATATACATAATAACAAATTTTCATCATAAATATTACCTTAATATTCTTCATATCTTAATGCAAAACTAAGCAACAAAATATGGAATATTATATTTGAAAATTGATATTATAATAAGTTATGAGGTTCAATAAAATAATAATTATAATAAATAATTTAAATATTCAAGTTAATAATATAACATGGTACGCTGATTATAAACTAGATGTAAGAAATTAAGATATAATCATTGCCTGGTCTAGTTTATTTCTTGTGATTATTATAAAATTAAAATTTGAATAGTAATTTGACATAATAAAAAGTGAGGTAATCTTATTGAAAAAAATTCTAAAATAAATGTTAAATATCTAGATATTCTATGTACTATGTTTGCCAAGTTTACATGTGTCTACATGATAGGCCAATCACATAATAATATTCATTTGCTTGTTTCACTTAATTCTTAGCATAGATTATCCTATCTTAGCCTTAGAATATGTCATACATGAATGTCTAGATTCATTGATCATCAAAAGGTAGTGGATTGTGTGAGTCTCACATCATATATCATAGGTAGTAATCCAACCTGAAGACAATAATCTTAAAGTTTAATAGAGCACACGTATAAGCTTCCCTTGCTAGTATTTAATTACCCATCAAATCAACATCAAGAGATTGACGGCCATTTTTCTCTATAAGAGCTCATCTAGAAAGTCTGTTGTTCCACATTTACATGTCATTGCCAACCTATTCCACATAAAAAGATTTTTTTTAAGTTCATTGTATTTTCATTATTGAATATTTAAATACATATATCATTTATCTAGAACATACATATCAACTCTTTGCATTAATATGCAAATCAGAAGTACTAGCTGTTCTACTTTTTAAAATACATTTTATAAAATAGTAAAATATTGTTGTACTTCAAATATGTACTTGCATTATTTAAAATAATTACTTGAATTATGTAATCATGAATGATTGGGCATCAATGTGCAATTTGCAATATGACGTATTTTTAATACATTGCTTGCGTACAATTTAGAATTATAAAATTTACTTGCAAAAGACTAAAATTTATTTCGTGAATTGGAAACTCAGTATCTTACCCCATTGACAATCAACATCTGGAAAAATTCTTTCATGTCAATCACTATGAAACCTTGTTCTTTTGTAAACAATTTATGAAATGTTAATTTCTCAAACCATATTTTTTTCCTAACGTATAACTAAATTTTAAATCAAATTAATCTTTAAATAACTTCTCATGCAAGCCTCAATTCTCATCACTATGATCTGACATCATTTCCCCAGAGTGAAAAACAAAAAATTAGATTTTTTCTATGAAAACTACTTGTGACCATTTCTTCTCCTTTGGCTTTCCCACATGACAGTTCTCTGGTTATTCATGAAACAGAGAAGGTGTGTTTAAATGAATAGGAGATTTAGGAAATAATTTTGGGATATTTTTCTTAAGCTATTCCCTAAACCCCCTCTTTCATCCTTAATCCCAATTTAATTGGGCGGGGATTGAAGTAGCTTGAATCGCCTGATCGGTTCATGGCTCTAGTCATGGTTTATTTTAGGTTTAGGGTTTCCTTTAATTAGCATAAGTATTTACTTGTATTGTATTAAGGTTAGTTCTATGTTGTGTTGAAGTTTAAAGATTGTTTCCTTTATTTTCCCCTAATTAGAGGGCCGTAAAATATTATCCACCAAATGGTTTTGTTGTGTCTTAATTGAGAGCAGGTGATGAATCCAATTTAAATTTTCTGAAGATCTTCCGTGCTGCTGTCCAGCCACCAGCATGTAGTTCCAAGTAGCTTGAATCGTCTGATCGGTTCATGACTCTAGTCATAGTTTATTTTAGGTTTAGGGTTTCCTATAATTAGCATAAGTATTTGCTTATATTGTATTAAGGTTAGTTCTATGTTGTGCTGAAGTTTAAAGATTGTTTCCTTTATTTTCCCCTAATTAGAGGGCCGTAAAATATTATCCACCAAGTGGTGTTGTTGTGTCTTAATTGAGAGCAGGTGATGAATCCAATTTAAATTTTCTGAAGATCTTCCGTGCTGCTGTCCAGCCGCCAGCATGTAGTTCCAAGTCCTTCCCCTTTCAACTGAACTTCCTGGCAATCCATACCACCACCGTCTTACCTTCCAGCTGTTGGTATCCCCTTACCCTGCACAATTTCTGGTTTCTACCTGGCAAAGTCTCCCCTTCTCTTGTTTTCCTCTCTTCACCTTTTGGCAAACACAAAAGGCTACTTATTTTCACTTAGAATCGACCCCTATACCTTGTGTCAACCATAAAATCTCTCTTTTCCATATAAACAAACATTAATTATGTTAGAGCCACCATGCTACCAAGAAAGAACCTTTAAAGAGGCGTTTAAGAGCTTTTCATGGAGAAAATGTAGTGAGAAATCCTTGAATTAAAAGGTAGGCTCACTCTTGAAAAAAGACAGCATATGGAAGTCACCAATAGCTATAATAGTGATCAACCAAAAGGTGAATATGAAGAAAATTCTTTCCACTAAGAGTTCTTCCGTGATAATGAACCAATTTCTCACTGGTTTGGCATTGAGTATAGGGGAAGGATTGAGCTTCTTGATTTTGAGGGTTGTATGGATCAAGTTAATTGAATGGCTCCAAACTTTAGAATGGATTTTTCAGTACAAATGCATTCCAATGAAGGGTCAAATTGGTAGTAATTAAACTAAAATAGAATTTTTCTTTGTGATGGGATAATCTAAAGAGTATTCGTCAATAAGAAAGAATTAAGATCACTACATAGTTCAAAATGAAGAGGGAGATGTAGCGTAAATACTTTTTAGCATACTATCGACAAGACCTACTTTAAGTTGCATAATTTATAATAAAAGGACATGATCGTAGAGGAGTACACCTCTGAGTTTGAACAAGTCATGCTAAAATGTGAGTTGGTGGAGCCTGAAGGGAACACAATGGTCCAATACGTTGGATGTTTGAGACCATCCATTAGCATGTGGTGTAGTTATTGGCATAATCTTCCTTGCTAGAGGTCAAAATCCTAGCCTTTAAGCTGGAGAAGCAATGCAACAACATTATGGCCACCCTACCCTTCAAGCAGTGTGGCCTTGAGTCAAGAAAAATTGTTACATCTGTTGGGGGATCAAAATTTACTCCACATGAGGATAAATCAACTCAAGAAAGGATAAGATTGACCGGCCAATACTCCCAAGACCATGCCAACCAATAAGTGCTTCAAATTTTTTGGTTATATACGTATTATCTCAAATTGTCCAAATTGAGAAGTGATCTTTTCATTGAGCAGGGAGCAGTTAAGGTGGAAGATAGCAAAGACTCATGAGAGGGTGAGTATCAGCTCCTCACAGATGATGGAATGATACTTATAGTTCGGCGATTCTCTAAACCAAGCCCATGAGAGAGCAATAGTAGCTTTGGCAAAACATCTTTCGTACTTATTATACAATAAAGGGGAAGGCGTGCAATCTCATTATTGATGGAAGAAGTTGAGAGAATGTTGTGTGTATCTAAAGGGTGGGCAAGTTGAGTCTCACTAGCCCACCCAGATGCATTCTCAACTACACTCTCACTTTAAAAGGAATGAGATAATTATTAATAAGAGGTGTTTGGTGGAGTTCTCTATTAAAGAAATATTTCAGAAGTAGGTGTGGTGTGACGTCATGCCTTTGGATGCCTATCACATTCTCTGAGGTAGGTCTTGGTAGTACCACAGGAAGACACAAAACACACTCAATTACTAAGGACGGGAAACACATTATACTATTATGGAAGGAGTCTAAGTTAATGGGTGATTTGCTAGAGATTGAGGCCATAGTATCATGTGTTATAGTTATACGAGCCATAAGAGAGGTGCCAATGGGACTAGCATTAGTGGTGTTAAAAGGAAGTGAGATAGGGGAGCCAATACTCAATAATACAATCACTAATAAAGGAGTTTTAGGATGTTTTGACTAATAACCAACTAGTCGTCTCCACTGAGAGAGATTCAACATGTTATAGATGCGACTAGTTGAGTATGAATAGTTGCAAAAGTAAGTCGAGAATCTAATGGCATGTGTTGTACCAACTCTGATTGTACCTTATTTTTAATAGCATGAAGTCGGGTTGTCTCCACTGTGGGAGATTCAACATTTTATAGATCTTATCTAAGGATCGGTACTTTCTTGCTGTCCAATCTACTGAATGCGATTAACTAAAGTGTGAGGCGTTGCAAAAGTAAGTCGAGAATCTAATAGCATGTGTTGTACCAACTCTGATTATACCAATCAAGGATGAGTCGGCACATGTGCATTGACAATAGAGTTGTGAACAAAATCATTATCAAATATTAGTTCCTTATTTCATGACTAGATGACCTATTAGATCAGTTGCATCAAGCTACCATCTTGTCCAAAATCAATTTATGCACTGGATACTATCAGATTTAGATGAGACTTAGAGATGAGTGTAAGACAGTTTTTAAGGCTCGAGATGAATTGTGTGAGTGAAAAGTCATGCCTTTTAGCATATCTAATGTCTTGAGCGCTTTTATGTGGCTAATGAATTAGGTTTTTCAACCATATATTAGAAAATTTGTGGGCATCTACTTTGATGATATCATGGGTTATAACCATTTTGTGGAGGATCATCTGCAGCATTTAAGATGGGTTTTTGAAGTTCTTCGAGCAGAAAAGTTGTATTAGCCACCCAAAGGAGTGGCATTTTTTGTCTCCGCAAATGTGCTTCCTTGGAAACATTGTTTTAATAGCTAACATTGAGATGTATCTAACTATGATAGAGACTAATATGAGCTAGCCCAACCCATAGCCCTTCACTTGAGCACCTTAAGGCAAACAAATTGTTGTTTTTCAAACAAGGGATATACTAGTTTTGATGTATTGAAGAAGATCATTACTCTAACCCTAGTTCTAGCCTTATCAAATATCAACCAAGCATTTGAGTTGGAGTAGTATGATGGCTCTAATGTGGGGATTAGAGCTATCTTGAGCCAAGGTAGACAAGCTCATGCATTCTTTTGTGAGAAGTTGAACGATTCAATGTAAAAGTATTGCATTAACTATAAGGAGTTTTGCATTATTGAGTCATTATTTGTTTGCCTGTGACTTCACTCTTTATACTAATCATGAAGCTTTGAGATTTCTAAATAGTTGGAGCAAGTAGATAGGCCTCATGGGTGGTTTCAGTTTGTGCTTAAGCGCAAAGGTAGGAGACAGAATAAGGTAGTCAATGATTTGAGTTATCTCCATCTATTGATCATTATTATATAGTCAATAGTAGTTGGGTTTAATTTGTTGTAGGATCTTTATGCCATGGATGAGGATTTTTAAGAGATTTGGGCTTGTTGTTAGGAAAGATCACATGACTTACATCATATATACAACGGGTATCTATTTTTTCAGAACAAGTTGTGCATTCTTAAGTGTTTACTTATAGAGGTTATTTTGTAAGAGTATCATAATAATGGTATGATGGGTTATTTTGGTAGGGACAAGAATTTTTCCTTAATGAAAGAGAATTTTTTTGGCTTAAACTGATATGAGATGTGGATAGATACATTAAGTAGTGCTATATGTGTCACCTGACTAAGACTCAAAGATGGAATACAAATCTATATACTCCACTCCCTGTGCTAGTGGATGTTATTATTGATTTTGTTGTGGATCTATCGTGAACACAACGAAACAGGATTTCTGCTATGGTGGTGGTAGACTGATTCTTTAAGATTGTATATAGGATGATTGATGTTTTTGCATATTGCACATTTTTATTTCAAAGATGTAGTTCATCTTCATGGTGTATATTGGACCATCACTTCAGACAAAAGTGAAATTTTGTCATTTTTGGAGGACCTTATGAGGATAAGCTGGGTACGAGATTTTAGTTTAGCTTAGCAACTCATCCTCAAATAGATGAATAGACAGAGGTTATGAACCTTAGATTTGAAAATCTTCTCAAATGTTTTGTGAAAAAAAAATTCAATAATGGGACTTAATTATTTCCCAGGTTGAGTTTGCTTATATAACCAATCCATTAGCTAGTCTACTAGTCATAGTCCTTTTGAGATAATCTATGATTGAATCCTCACACCTTTGGGGTTGGTGCATATCCTTCTTATCACAGAGTTTAGTACTAATGCAGAGATCAAAATCAAGAAGATTCAAGCCTTATACGAGCAAGTGAAGAAATAATTACCAATCAGAACAATAATTTTGAGAACCAAGCCAATAAATTCAGGAAGCTGTAGTTCTTAAAGAAGGTGATTTGGGGTGGATTGATTGAAGAATAAGAGGTTTCCTACAAGCTCATTGACTTAGAGTTGATGGTTTGTTCAATAGTCATCAAATGAATCAATGATAATTCTTACAATATCGACCTCCTTAGTGATTGCAACACCTATGCCACATTCAATGTTCATGTTCTGTCATCACATTATGAAGATCTAGAGCCTCTGATTGATGAAGGTACCCTCTCTGGCCAATGAAGATCTACTTTAACTGAATCATTCGATTCAACATAGCCTAAACCAACTGATCGGTTTATGATTGTTGTCATGGATTGTTTTAGGTTTAGGGTTTCTTTTAATTAGTATTAATATTTACTTAAATTATATTATATTTAATTTTATGCTGTATTGAAGTTTAGAGATTGTTTCATTTGTTTTACTTTAATTGAAGGGCTATAACCTCTTCTCTGTCAAGCGATATTATTTTTTAATCGACAACAAATGGCAAATTCAATTTCTATCCTCAAAAGACCTTCTATGCGATTGTCCAATTGCTAGCCTATAGTTTCGGCCACCTCTCTTCAATTGAGTTTCTTAGCCATCCATACCACCGCCATCTCCCCTTCCAACTACTAATCTCACCTTACCCTGCACAATTTCAGATTTTTATTTGGCTTTTTCTCTTGCCTTTTAACACCTCGTTATTCAAGAATGATGTCATGGCATTTTCTTACTTGTTTTAGCCTTGTCGTTTGAAATATAGCTTATTGTTATGGATAGTGCATCGAGTCATATATCTATAGGGCGTTGAATGAAATATTTAAGTTATTGTTTTAAAAATTTAAGCATAGTAGTATGACTATAGATTGTTCCTCAGGGCTTCTCCAAGGTAGTAGCACAACATTCTTCTCATCCTTAATGAAAGTGTAGGTGTTCTGATACCCATTATGAAGAGTTTTTCTTTTATAATGATTATATATACATATACTTGATCTTAGAATATGGCTCCAATAGAAAACTCCATTAGGCATTGCATGTCCACTTTGATCTTATTTCTTTTTTTCAGCCACATCAGTATGGCTAGGGATGCATCTGAGTAGAGAGATCTAATTTTAGGTCAGGATTAGGTTTAGGTGGATTGGAAGGAAAGAAGTTTGTTACTCGTTGGTGGTGTGACTTTGGAGTAGATTAACCTACCCAAGAAAGATCTAGGATAGATCTAGCTCTGATATCAAATTATACTGAATCTAGGACATAGGCCAATAACAAATGGATTGAAGTTTGTGAAAGGAGTACTCGTGGATAGATTTAAGATTTAGAAGAGGAATGTTTATCTTTACTTTGTGGGTGATCCAAAAGAAGGTGAGGGAGAGGTAGTGGCTAATAAGCATGAGAAGAGAGGAGGTATGCTATTATGTGGGTTGGAGGGATGACTGGACGACAGTTAGGTTGGAGGAAGGTGTTCAACGGCTAATGGAAGTGAGAGGGGAAGTCAACAGTTAGGGTGTCACATCCCAAACGATAACCTAAGACCCATCGAAAAGAGATTTAACAGAGAGAGTAAATTTAGGTGATTGAATTTTTCTTAAACAATTATTCTGAAAATTTTATATGCCATAGAATAGTGTAAAAGATCAACACAATTGTCTAAATTCACCCAACAAAATCACAAGAAAATCTGAATAATAAATCTATCACATTCATAGCAGGTGGAAACAAACCAATTGAAACTTTTAATACCAACTACAGAGTATCTAAAACACTGGATATCAAAACAATACTTTTAAAATTTACCAAACTTATCTTCAAAACTTATTTATAATATTTTCCCATACAACTTCCAGAAAAGGGCAAAGCTTACTCCTCCAATTTCTTCTTACCCTTCCCTAAAAAGTAGTTATACTCAACTGATAAGTCATATGACTTATTAAGATAAGCAATCAATCTAATACAGATTTGAATTATAGAAGAGTAGAACATTAATATCCATTCAAACTAAACACATAAAATAAAAGTTGCGTATATGATCAATTTAATTGTTACAGTAGCACAATAACTTATTAGCAATTCTTCTCTGCTTGAAACATGAGTAGCTTTGAAATATGTCATGTGTAGCTATCAAATTATTAGCGAACATATCATAACGTTAAAGCTACGTGGAATTTTTTTTATTTCTATAGGAGACCCTTTTACTTCATATCATATCATTTGAGGACCCTTTTGCCTCACTGGGTAATCATTTTGTCTCAATTTCTGCGCAAGTAATATCATAACATTTTGCTAATTTTCTGATGATTATCACATGACATGTATAAGTTAAATCTGTTGCATGTCCACGTTTTCAATAGTACGAAAGATAGTATGCAAATAACCATAAATAAATTGAAATAATATACTAAGTATGAAAATGCAACAAGGAGCAAGATAAAATTTAATCGTTGAGTGGCATAAACATGAAATTATACATATTACATGATTTCAAATAAACTTGTAATGAGGATTATGTGAGAATATACAGTGTAGACAATTAATATTATACTCAACGAAAATGTAGAGAAGAATAAACTACTTTCTGTATTATAATTTGCAAATCTTATCTAAGTGAAAAACTTTTTCCAGAAAATGAGATGTCTGAAACCTCTTCTGCACAAACGATATCAACAGGATTTTTCCTCATACAAATACTATTTCAAGATATTCAAAAAAAGCTTGACACTTCAAGTACTGAAATTTCATATGACTAATTAATCACCTAGTAATTTACAATACTTCATTAAAAGAATTTAAATATTATATTTTATCAATTATTAAAATTTACTAGTTAACGTGACAGTTGTCACCCGCGCTTCCTACTACAAACTTTCTTATTTATGCTTATTCTTGCTTAAAGTGAGAAAATAGTATAATTAGAATTTTAATTAAAGTGTTTAAAATTTAATTAAAATAAATTTCTTTCAATCTTTTACTATTCATAATACTCCTATATATATATATATAATCTTACATAAACTAACATATACCTTGATTTTAATTTATATTTTACCTATCAACATATACTTATAAATCTAATATAATATTTACTTAAACCTTTAATTTCATAGAGATCTTAACATTAAATTATTTACTTAATCATTTCACTTTAGCTAACATAACAAACTTTTAAATCATTAATACTTTATTTTATTCCATAAAAATATCCCAACTAATTTCAAATTAAAAATACTTATGTATTAGTAATATCATATAATTACCTATTTCTCTTACTCTTACTTGCTACCAAACTCCAATCGGCCGAAGCCCTAAGCCGAACCGCAGCACAGGCACTCGATCTAGCTCTCGAGATGCGATTCCCTCTGTGCGAGAGCTACCTGCGTCAG
Source organism: Cymbidium sinense (assembly GCA_021442155.1). NCBI lineage: Eukaryota > Viridiplantae > Streptophyta > Magnoliopsida > Asparagales > Orchidaceae > Cymbidium > Cymbidium sinense. Next base: position 137,281,454 of record CM038222.1, read on the forward strand.
CCACGGCAGCCGATGCTGACATGACCTCCTGCACCCGCGGCCAAGCCAACCAAACCTCTCGCCGGCCTCTCTCTCTCTGACGCCTTCGTCTCGCCTTCTCTCGTCTCCTGTGACTCGGACGAATTGAGAGCGAAAGGAAAAATGCTAAGAAAAGAGTAACGATTTATATACTCAATTTAAGTGATTTAAATCTACTAACCCAATGCATGCCGAAGTGCGGTTATTTGTCCGTTGTAAATAGAAGTGAAGCTAATTAAGGATTTAATTAAAGTATAAGTATAATTAAGAACTTAATAATTATTAGTTATTAAGAAATAAAAATAAATAAATAAAAATTCAATTAATATTTATTACATTATATATATATATATATATATATATCAAATTTAAATAAATACATACCTTACATAGGGTGAGGGAGAAGGGGCAAAGTGAGAAGGAAATAAGATTGAAATTCAAAAATAAAATGGGGAAGAGGGTGCCCTTGATCTTCCCTATGATGCACATCGCTCTATGATCGAAAGATGGGCTGAACCTTAATTTATCTTGTCTCCAAATACAACTTCTCATGCTAATGATGTTGCTAATTGAAACTTGGAAGTTGATTTTGTTGCTTTGAAATCGTTTAAAAATGCTTTGGCTAGTTAATCAATGCGATCTAGTAACCTCCTAAACCCTAGATCTACTTTGTTTTGCCGTAAGACTACGATTTTACTTGTTGATGATGAAATCACCGTCCTTGTGGCTCATTTTGAGTTTACTCTTGTGAGAAATTTGTTTTTCATCATCCTTCTATGGAGCTAATCTTTTTTCTTTAACTTGAAGCCTTCTGGCTCATTTTCTATAGATTTGCTTGACGCGCATCATATATTCATTAAACTTGGTAACAATTTGGATTATAGTAGAATCTTTTCTCGGATAACTTACTATGTAAGTAATTGTCCAATGCGTTTATTAAAATGGTCACCTTTTTTTGATATCAAAGAGGAATCTCCCATTACTCCTGTTTTGGTTTCATTACCTAATATGAGCCTCCATTTGATTAACCATCAGATTCTTTTTCCCATTGCTTTTGTCCCTGGTCACCATTTGCAAACCGATCTAGCTATTGCATCAAAGACTTGTCCTTTTATGGCTATGATTTTAGTGGAACTAGATGTGTTGAAAAAATACTCACGAAATTTGGATTGGTTCTAAAATAAATGATTATTTTTGAAAAAAAATGAATTTGAAGATCTTCCAATCTTTTGCAATCACTGTAAAATCCATAGGCATCCTGCATCTGATTGTTCAGTATTACACCCTCATCTGAAACAAAAAAAGCTTAAAACTAATATGAATGTTCTTGTTGCTGAGGAATTAAATGAAGTTAGTGCCAATAATGGGGTTAATAAAGATAATACTAATACTCTCTTAGGTCACGCATTCCTTCCTGAGGTTAATAACATTAATGCAGTTGTGGAAAACATTTTTGAACCATTTCATCCTCCCATTGATGATAATATTTAGCCATTAGATCCTTTACAGAGTCCCCCTCACTTTCAAGATTTGAACTAGAATCATTTATCTCGTGTTAAACTAAGATGGAATTTAGCTTTGTTCTGAGTTGAAGGATGTTTTAATAATGTCTCTAATTCCAATCTTTCTCTTGTCCAAAAGAAACAAGGGGTTAATAATGTGAAACCAATTGCTTCTAGTACAAAGTCCAGCCTTGGGGTGTGTCTTCCTAATAAACCAACTTTTTTCCTATCACTCCGTCTATTGATATTCAAAGCGTGGCCCTCATCTCCTAATGATTTGGAGGATGGAGAAATGGCCTCTAGCCCTAACACTATTGTCCCAAATTCTTGTATTGCAAATATTTTTGTTCTTTATCTGTTGGCGATGGTCTTTTAGGTGATGATGGTTTCCAAGTTGTGTATAAGAAGAGTGGGAAATTTAAAAATAATTTATCTCCTACTCATACAAGGGTTACTCGAGCTTCTACTTTGGTTTTTATTAACCATGATTAGTGCACTCTTACGGAACCCTCTGCTCGTGCTAGGGCCACAAATTTATGCAAGATTCATAATATTTCCTTGCTTGTTGTGATTGAACCCTTAATTTCGAGTACTAATTTGTCTAGGATTAGTCATTTACTTGGTTTTTATAATAGTTTTGTTAATATTTCTTGCAAGATTTAGTTATTTTGTAGAGAAGGTTTAAATGTTTTGATTCTTGAAAATTGTTTTCAAGTGGTTAATATCAACATCCCTATCGAAAACATTGCATGTAATGCATCATTAGTTTATGCAAGTTGCTCTAAAGTGGAGAGGCGTGATCTTTGGGATCAATTGGTTTCTTTTGCAAATGTTATTAATGGCCCTTGGTTGGTTTGATCTAAAAGAATGGGAGGTGCCTCTCTAAATTTTAATTTATGAATGAACTTGCTAATGTGAATTTTGATTGTCAGCTTTCTGACATTAGCTTCATTAAGTCCACATTTACTTGGAATAATTCTAGATTGTGGCAAAGACTAGGTTGTATGCTTTTTAATATTCAATAGGTGAAAAAAATACTTTTACTAAAGTTGAACATCTAAGTATAACTATATCTGATCATGCTCCTTTGGCTTCTCGCAATTCATTCCTTTGGTAAAGGTACCTTTAACCCGGGAGCTTGGAATTTCCATGGCAAGAACAAACGGTCGGATGGTAGAGTTATATTATTTAATATCGATAATATTTTGTAATAATCATCCAAATAATAAAGAGCCACTAAACCATAAGATTTTTATAATAACATCCAAACACAAAAATATCCAATTGCAATTAACAATCTTAGTAAAGTAACTTAATATAAGATAAAATATTTTCTTATACGAATTTTTATTAGCTCTTCTTCTTTAAACAAACTCTCTTCTATCAGCTATTTAAAATAATCTTTTCTTGTCAGAAATATTTAAACAAGTTATTTTGTAAGTTATCTTTTCTTGTAAGAAACATTTAATTATAATTATACTATATACTAATTTTTGCATATGCTCTAAATTTGCAATGCAGTAAAGAAATGATTGGACATTAATAATTTATTTTATGAAAATTTTTAATCATTTGTATTTTATTTAAATACAAACTTTTAATCATTTTCATTTATATTCTATTTATAAAGTCATTTCAGGAGTGCCGTCTAAATATTGTACCAATTAAGATACATCCATTTTCATATATATTAAACTTAATTAAACACCATATCTCCCTTAATTTCCTATTTTTTTGTCTTTGTTATTCCACATTTTCACTCTGCCGCACCTCTTCTTCCCGTGATGCACACAGAGACGGCCTAGAAAAAACCCAGGCCGCTAGGCAGGTTGGCGAGAAAAATCGAGCTTTGAAGTGGTAATTGAGAAGGGATTTAAGGAGAATTGCATGTAAGTAGTATAATTAGATGTGTATATATATATATATAATAAGTGGTTAGTTTTTAAAACCTAATTATTATTGGAAAATTTATGTACATAGCATACAATTTTTATGTATTTACATATCTAACACTTAAAATTTTATATTTACAAAATATCACTTTTTTTATACATAAAAAGGTGAATTTCACTTAAAAAAAGTATCGATGGTGCTATATTTGATGTAATATTGAAGAATTTAGTAATATTTAATTAAACGTGAAAATTTTGGTGTTACAACAACAACAACAACAAGCCTTTATCCCACTAAGTGGGGTCGGCTACATGAATCCTTTGTCTCCATTGTGTCCTATTATGTGTCAAATTCTCATTTAATTCAAGTATACTAAAGTCATTTTTTATATATTTTAACCATGTCTTTTTAGGTCTATCTCTACCTTGTGATTCTCCAAGCACATTTTTAGCAACTTGTTTAATTTCACTTGCTACTTTTTCTCACATAACATTAACTTTCTTATGAACATCCCAAATTCTAAGCTCTTATAGCTTACTCTTAAAAATATTTTTATTAGTGTTCTTTAAATGCCCCAATCTAATCGTAAGACAATAATTTGATTTATTTTTCATCTTCCAATCTTTCATCTTAAAATATAAGACTAATAGTCGATGTTGGATATTTAAACTTTCACTTGGAATGACCTTATAATCTTTATAATCTAAAAGATCTATTTTTCTTATCAGAAAATAATCAATCTGTATTTTACTAGATCTATTTTTATAAGTAATATTATGCTCATATTTTTTCTTAAATAAAATATTAGCAATTACAAAATAATAGTCTAAAGTAAAATCTAATATAATCCTACTTTCTTCATTAGTCACTCCAAATCCATAACTATCATGTATATTTTTAAAATATTCTACCACTCTACTAACATGTCCATTTAAATCTCATCCAATAAATACTTTTTCTTCAAGAGGTATCTTTTGTATTAATCCCTCTAATTCATTCCAAAAATTTTCTTTTAAGCCTACATTCAAACCTACTTGAGGAGCATAAACACTTATAACATTAATAATTTTAGTATCAATAATAATCTTTAAAGTTATAATTCTATCTTTGCATCTATTAATATTTATAACATTATCCTTCAAACTTTTATCTATAATCACACTTATGTCATTTCTAATTCGATGTCTACTTGAATACTAAAGTTTAAAACCTAAACTATCAATCTCCTTGTCTTTCTCCCCAACCCATTTAGTTTCTTGAACATAAAATATTTATCTTCTTATAAACTATAATATCTTTTAATTTCATTAGTTTACCTGTAAGAGTACTTATATTCCAAGTTCCTAACCTAATTCTAGTTTCATGGACTAACTTCTTTGCCGCATCCGTCCATAATGTGAGAACCCCTGCTTATTTAACAGCGCACTGGCCGCGATCTTTCACTTTTCATCAGATATTCGCGCATACAACAGACGCTTCTGAGACTCCTAGCATTAATACAATGTTTTAAAAGATTTATGTCATGATTATTTCGACAAGTTTTACGCTGGCTGTCGACTGCCTATCGCTACCCCGAGCGTCGATGCAGCGTTGCTTCTAGGTGTTAGATATTTAATACAAATTGTGTGTTATGTATGTAAATGTCTCATTATTATTTTAACTATTTCGTGAGCAGCAAAATAAGGAAAATGATTTCTAGAAGTTTATTTTTGAAGAAAATATAAGATTTTGGCTGTTAGAAAGTTAAAATATTATATCATAGTACTCGTATGTGAAAACATTTATAAATAATAGATAGTTTTCAATCATGTAACCATGATTTGGTGCAATATTGAGGACTTTTTGGGGAGTTGGAGGAGAGAATAAAATAAGAAATTAGGAGAAGAAAGAAAGCTTGACTTAGGGGGAATTACTTGAGAAGAAGTTAACTTCAAGTAAGAGATGCAATTGAGATGATAAATATGCTAAATTATGTTTATTTTAAGAATTTCATAAATTTAAAGTGAGAATTGTGATGTTAGGTCGTTTATTCAAGGAGATGATGAACTCATCATTTGAATGACCCAATTATTAGGTTAAGATATTCAATTGCTAAATTAAGAAGCAAATTATTTGTAGGACTAGAATTTATTATTATTTATTAATTTATGCCATTATTTGTGTATTACATTTTGAATTTCTTTTAGATTGAGCATTTGACATTGTCAATCTAATTTAATGATGCAAATTACATCCGTTAGGTTCAATTTATAAAATTTTATTGAATTGCAATAGTAAGTATGAAATTTTGGTCATTACTTGACATATTGTATTCCTTATGCATCTTGGCAAGTGATTGATTGGAGGTGCATATAACTAAGAAATTAATGCATATGAAAATGATTTAAACAAAAATGATAAGCAAAGAAATGTCATAAATGTTGTGATAGGTAAGTTGCTTTACTGATGACCTGCAAAGGTAGATAAAAATTCTGGCAAGATAAGCAATTGATAAGAAAACAATAGATTTTTCAACTCTTGATATTTTGATTGGAATGGTTCGATTGGTATCATGAGGGTCATTGATAAACAAGTCGTTGGGACGACCAACCTTATCAGCAGTTTTGCTGAAGGACTAGGTAATGATCCAATGAACTGAAATGAGTCAAAGCCCATGCAATTATAAGTGATATTTCTAAGATAAGAAAATAATTGAAAATGAGAATGGAAATGCAAATAAATAAAATGCACATAAGTCATTGTATATATAGTGAACTAAAAGATTTTCAATAATAAATTTTTATTATTGATCACTGTTTATATGTTATATTTAAGTATGTTTACTGTTATGTTTATATGTATGAAAGCATGTTATTTCTTTGTTGGTTTTGATTGATATGCACATTACTTTTTTATTTGTGTGATGAATCTTATTTAGGCATTAGTTATATCATTGAGCTCTAAGCTCACGTGATATTAAAATATTAGTTTTCAGAATAAATAACAAGAAAACTGTTAGCCGGTTGTTTAAACTATTGTATTGCTTTTGATGTACAGTTTTGGACAATTATAAAAGACCTTTTGGGTACATAAAATTTTTATAATTAGGTATTTTTTGGATGCTTTGTATTTTCTCTGTAGTTTAGTTATACATGCTTTAGTTTATGTTTAATATGAATTAATTATTTGATTAATTGAAATGTTAGAATTTGCTGGTGATAATTTAGAGAGATTGATTCTTAACTTATTTGATCTGAAGTGTACACGTCAAGATTAGTGTTGCTGAAAATCGAGTCTTACTGTATCATCCTCTTGTTTTACACCTCAAGCTAATTTGAGAAGTGGTCATCTAGGATGTGACACAATATGTTCTTGTTGTGCTTGAAATTATATCATGGTAATCATGCATCATGGGGGCTTAAAAGCTGAAAATCAAGCACTCTAATTATTTGTCTATGAACACCACAATACAATAGTGCGCTTCAATGAAGGACACCATATTCAACGAATACAAATTTTTTGAATAAGATGAGCAATTCACTATCATATTTCACAAATTAAGTAATCGTTCCAATGAGGTATGAGTAGTACATCAAATCAAAAAAGTACATAGTTAGCATGTGCTCCAATCCATGTACCAAAATATTCAAACACATGGATTGAGAATGCCGCCGGACTAAAAGAAAGCAAAAATTAAATTGCCTTGGCCTCAGGAAACATTCAGATATTATGAAAACATATATATTTTGAAAAATTCAAACTCTCTTTGAAAAGTAAGCTAAAACATTTCAAGATATACACATTCTTGGGTGCACTACTTCACCCATAATATGGAGTTATAAGTCTCATTTAATTAGTTCGATCTTTTTTTTCATAAGAACTAGAGTTGACTAGACTGATTAAGAATCTAAAATAATAAATTCAATCAATCAAATACCTCGATAATGGCCATGTTGATTGAAATTCTCAATTGAAGCAGATATTATCATCAAAATATTTTAAGTCTTAATGTAAATCATTATGATCTTAAAACATTCATAAAAATATAAAAAACATTCAAGAAAATTATAAGATATAAATTTATTTTAAGTTAAATCTGTCACCTAAAAGCTTAAAGAAAAATTCATTCACCCTCCACAATAATTTATAGAGGGTGACGGATGTAAGATTAAATTAAGTTCACAAAGTATCAATGTCATATTAAGCATCTTATTTTCACTCTCAACTGATCTCATATTAATAAAGACATGACTTACATCCTCTATCTACATGACTTTGCCTTAAAATGGCACCACAACCCGTTACGATTAGAGCCCTCTAATCAAATAGTTTGTCATGAAATGACACTATTAAAATACATTCACAACCACTACCCGTATATTCCCTAATGACTCAATAATTTTTTTGTAAATCATAAGGAACATTTGATAATTCATAAAGCTCTCAATTAATTAAGATCAATGTGAAGGATGAACATCCACCCTATGTTTATAAAGTCTCGTTGGATAGCTTAATTCATGACTATTGATAAGAATCTTTCGATCATATTGGGTTGACTATTTATTCTGATTAATTTAATCATGGACCATGTCAATCTGAGATGACATAACCATGAGATTTTGATTGAATTCATCATCATTCCACTTCCTGCACTCTTCAAGTTAAAAGCGGTGAACTTCTCAATTTTAAAACTTAAATCATTGCTACTAAATGCTAAATTCTTAGCTCTTAATGACACTCTCATTTCTAGGAGAGATAACTAGCCATAAGGGTTTGCTTCTATGGAAAACATGTAACAAGATCTGAATTCCTTATCTGCAAAATTAAACTTCCTTTTAAAAAATTATCTTGAACTCACACAACACTTTCTCCTAAGAGTCAACCGTGAATTTTGGAACCCACATTTTCTTTATTTGTCATTTGTATTTTACTTTTTCTCTGACAATTTTTATTAATTGCTTTTATTGTATTAATATCATTTTCTAGTTATAAAAGTGTGCTTTAATGTATATATGTATGTATATGTGTGTGTGTGTGTGTGTGTGTGTGTGTGTATTGATGTGAATACTTATGTATATTATAAATATAAATATCATAACTTAAGAAATATATAAGTATTTTGATGTACTTATTAAAGTATTTTAATAATGTCATAACTAGCCTGGTGAGGATTAACTTGATCTTGCAATATACTGAAAATAATATGTTATTTATTTTTGTTTATTTATCATTCATTTATTTGAAGATTTCATTCACATAAACTTGATTTAAATGAATTCAGTCATTAATCTATAATAATTATTAATGCTTTTTAAGTATTTTAGTGGCATTAGGGCTTTCAATTACCTTTGTAATATTCAAATAATTTATAAATTCAATTTGTTTGATTAATTATTAATTAAGTACTACTTAATTAATTATATTTTGTTATTATTTATCTTCTAAGCTTATATGTAATGAATTTAAAAAGATCTTGATGAATCACTTACCCTCAAAGAGTAAACTGTGAGTGGCAGTCGATCATTGTCGTTAGCTGACAAGCAGTGAGAATGCGCGGGTTATCGTGGTGATGGTTTATGGTGTATTTGAAAAATGTCAACTGGGATGATTTTATAATAAATTAGAAATAAACTAATGGGTGAATTACAAATCCCTGAAAATTTTACATTGAATTTACTTTTCATTGAACTAAACACCAATATTTTCAAAACTACTACCTTTGTAGTACTTTACACCCAAAATTGTTCAAACCAAATGGCCCCTGAATTTTTGAGGTTTCACAAATGGATGGAGATGTATTAAAAAACTTAAGTGGTCATGGTTGGGTTTACTGATACTGAGTTAATGTGTCCAAGATGAAATTATACTGATGCTCTTAGGTTTTGTTGCGTTTCATGGGGATCCATTGCACCTCAATCATGTTCAGCCTTTTGTGTGCCATTTTATTTTTAGATTCTTTTAATATAGTTTGGCAATATTTACATGTTTCTAGAAAATTCTGTAGTCAGTAGACATTGCTTTTTATATAATGATATACTTTTTGATTTTGTTAAAAAATAAATTTTATATTGATTTGTCTTTTTGTAACTAAACAAAATTTTTGCAGGTGGCAATGAAATCACTTTAAAGTTTCAATTATTTATTCATCTAAATTATTTTTTTATTTATCTTTTAAAATATTTCTCTTTGTTCGTCTTTTCAGGAAACTACTGATCACCTTTTATATCCCAATCCTGGATCAGGAGTGATTCATGAACAGCATCTACAATATTTTGACTTTCTTGGAAGCCTACTTGGAAAGGTATTTTTTGAGCATTTTGGCCTTTTGGTTCATTGCACCCATCATACAGATCAAGCACACATACTTGGTGAATTGCAAGCTATCCATCTAATTTTGCCAATACCTTTTTCTTTGTATGTTCCCTTCTGAAATAAATTTTATTCTTGGACATAGTTTGTCTTATTCATTTAACATGAGTGATGCAACATAATATTGGTGATAGTAGTGCAATCTCTGTTGCCAGAAGTTGCTGGAAAATTATGCACGTGAAGGCTTGTGCGTTGTTTTTGGATTCTGTTATAATGATTTTTGTTTCTTTTGATTTATTTAGTGAGGAATATAGTCACTACTTTGCTCATATCATTAGACAAGCTGCTTTTGAAGTGTGTTATCTATGGTCATGTGCATAATCGCTTTTACGTACAAATAAAAATTTTGATTTATTAGATATCTAAAAGCAAAACAATTGAAAAACATTACAAAATTAGGTCTTTTTGTCTATCTAATTATCAATAATTAAGTGCATAGGCTATCCATTAGGATGCTTAAAAGGGATTCAATATATTATGGTTTTTTTAAGTAAAGTGCCTCATTAGGATGTTCTTTTTTATAGTCTACTTAAAAGTATATTATGTCATTGACAGCTCACAAGAAATAAAGTTTAGGATTTGTTTTAGTTATTTTATTTTAGTCAATAAGAGGAGCATCTATAGTTTGATTAACCAAAATTTTAGAATCTGATGAACTATTGGCATCCACCGGAACAAAAGATGATAAGGAGTGGCCAATGGAAACACCATCATCAACCACTATAGGAACTAGATATTTACAACTAATAGCAGAGTGTATGCCATGATGGAAGTACAAATAGTACATGACTCCATGATAACTAGCGTATCTCAAGGAAATGTCGAAGTAGATTTCTTTCCCCTAAAATATGGGACATCAGAAGATGAATGATAAAGAGGCATTTGAAGAGGCAAAGCATGCATAGGACCCTCAACGTCTATGCTAAAAAGCATAGGATAGCCTCATGAAGCGTAAGTGAAGCTTGACTTCATTTAGGAAGGTGAGTAAGATGGAGATTGACCATTATTTAAGGCATCAATAGCACAAAAAATGAAATTCTATTGGGGCTCGTAGTAGTGTCTAGCGTGAGCACTAAGTGAAGATTTGAGTATTTATAAGCATATATGGGATTGTGGATCATTGTTGTTGAACAAATCGTTGTGAGGAAGATGAGAGAAGCTACAGCCTATTGTGAGGGAGACACAAGTGACTTTGAGGGAGACACGAGTAGGTACAAGCAATTGCAGACTCGTGAACTAGATTGCATGGGAGACAATCGTGAGGTGTTAGGTTTATTTTATGCTTTTAAAAAAAATGAATAACGAAATAATAAAATGACTTGCATATCAAAAAATAATCTTTAAAAAAATCAAAATTTATCATCAAAGATAATTTGCTAACAAAGAATAAATAACCCATCTAAGGGAAGAGGAGAGCCCTAAGAGTTCAAATAAAAACTTTTTTTAGTATAATAAATTTGAGAGAGTGGCAATATTTTTTTATTTTTTGTTTTTTTGTTTTTTGCTCCTGTTACAAGATTTGAAACTTTTTATCCACTTGTACTCCTATACTAGGAGCATTAATATCAAAGTCATGAGACTATAAATTTGGATAAGCATCATTCCCAACAACAAGATGATCATGAGGTGCTAATGCATTAGGTGGATTTGATCAATGATCTTGTAGGTGGTAGAGGTGTTGATCATCTCCTTTGGGCCAAGGACAAATTAGAGAAGGTTTTGATTCTAAGTCAAGATTTAAAAATGATTTTTAGATTTTATATACAAACTAAATAGAACTAGTAGAAATTTTGACTATAATATTTAAAGGTATATTTTGATAATTTAAATGTTTTCCTAAAATTGACTATTATATTTGATAGTAGTTGATTTCTTCACTACTATCAAACTTGGTGCCTACGCTAAAATAAAAATTCCCATCTAACTCTTCATGTTTTCCAACCAGCTGCAGTTGTTCTTTCACTTCATGCTAGTACCCTCAATCCTTTATTGTAGTCATTGTTGTGTTGATGGCTCTAGATCTTTGAGGACTTTGTCTGGCCAATTTCTTTTATTTTTTTTAACAAGGATCAGAACCATCAAGACAAACTACCCTCTGCATTTCTGAGTGAAACAATTCTTATTTTTATTGAACCTAAGATTTGTGAGCTTATTTTTTGTAATTGTCTTATATGTACTCTTTATCATTATTTGATTATACTATTAAGCTTTTATTAAAAAAAAGAAGTTGATTTCCTTAATTCTAAGTGAGCCTTGAAATGTCTTATGCAGTTTTGTTGAAATATTTTTAAAAATATTGATAAGAATGTATGCCTTTTTAATTTACCTTCTCTCAATAATTACTTGAGTTGGAATCAGTCTAAATCTTTGTCTCTAAAGGTTAATTGACATTTATTTCATCCAGATCCTTAGTCGCATACAACCTATTGAGTCTAGTTGTATTATCATCCAATCACAATGATTTTTCAAAAATTTATTTAAGAATACAAAGTGGATTGGTTTAGAGTAAAGAGTTTGAAGCCAAGGGAAGGCAAATCAAATCATAATTATGTGTGATTCTTTGGAGCAATCAAAGGGAGGAGACTACTTAAGTATCTACTTTGTAAAAAATATACCACATAATATGACCTTTGTGAAAAAAATCTATAATGATCTACTTTTAAGGATAATTTGATAAATATGTGAAAGGAATTAAGTGTCTAGTAAATAAATTTTCAATCGATCGCAAATCATACTTGAATCTCATGAATCATACTAAACAACCTCAAGGCTAAGACAACTCCAAAAAAATTTGCTAACAAGAGTTATTGGAAAAAAAAGAGATGCCAATTGAGAGATCTCATGAGAAAAGATAAAAGCAACTTTATCATATAATGCAGAAGGCAGCATATACTGAGTTGGTATTGAATTTTGCTTTTAAAAGAGAAATTAAAGGAAATAAGTTGAAAACTTGGACCCAATGGCCTTAACAAACAGAGCACATGTGGCTGGATTTTAAGCATTAATCGATGCCCTAAATGTGAGATCTAGCAAAGGGAAAGGCAACAACTGACGTGGATTAAACTCGAAATCAGAAAGTAGAAGGAATGGTTGTTGTGGAATCATGTAGAGCACCAAAGGAAAAAAATGCATGATTTTGGGTCTAATAAAAAGAACAAAATTTCATAAACGACAAGAGAAAAGTCAAATCAGAAGGTTGTGAGGTAGCTACCATAAACACAGCGGGAGTGAGGTCAAAAGTTGCAAGAGTGTTCAAGGAAACAGGACATCGATGCTATATGGTGTTGACATCATGTGGTGTCGACACTAGAGAGCTTCAAGCTTGAGGGTTTGGCCATGAGTGTGGGCCTGCATAAGTGTGAACTAATAAGAATTAAATCATAGAATTTCTCTCTTAGATTTTGTTTCCAAAAAAGATTTTTAGGTTTATTTTATGGTTTATAAGCAACAAAATATTATATTAAGTCATTCATAAATTTACATGAAGTAGCAATTATATAAAACTATCATCATAAAAGTATAGCAAAAGATATTGGATCAGGACAAGATAAAGTATAGATAGTACTATCTTTTCAATTGGAATGAAACAAGTTGATTTTGAGCATTTTGTTAAGTCCAGAATATCAAAATTGTTGTTGAATCGAAAATGTCAAAATCATAAGAAGAGTTATTATGTATCGTTAGCATTCTAATAAATTTGGGAGTAGAAAAAAAATTTTAAATAATTTTGAGATAAATGTTTATAACCTTGAGATTGGATCGAGCTTGAATCATTAATCACCACCACTTTAGAGTGATTAAGTGAAGCATTAGTGAACGCAATTGTAACATCACGAGAATAAGAAATAGGATGTGTAATAGAATGACTCTCAAAATGCTGACATATATCTAACTCAGTCATGACTTTTGAGGTATTACACACTATAAGTCTAAAGTGATGATCTTAGACATGGAGCATGAATGATTCCATCTTCCAATAAGTTATTGCCTATAAGTGAAGGTGTTAATTTAAAAGATGAATCTAGTGTAATAATTAAAGTTTATTTAAAGAAGAAAGAGCTATTAGAGGGCAGGCTTGACTGCAGGAAGATCTTTTGTAAAGGAAGGTAGAGGCAAAGAAAAAAATGAGGAAGTATGCAAAGAAAAAAGAGGAAGTAGACTTGGGATGCTAAACACCAGCATCTAGAGAGATTTGAAAGGGGGAAGTGAGCCCACCAAATGCAGGAGCATCAATAGACACACTGCTAAGAGGAATGGATAAAGAAGAAGCACTAGGTAGAACCTCGATGTCGATAATGGGAAGCACCAACAAATAATACTACACATTAGGAAGCAAGGGACAATGGGAGTAAGAGTTGTAGATTCAGATTGAAGTGGTGAGCTACCAATAGCAACATGCAAGAGCCATATCTTTGATGAAGGACAAATGCAGTAGGATCAACAAGAGGAACTAAGTATGAGCAAATGGTGATGGCAGCACATAACAAACATGAGAAAGGTTGAGTGTAATGTGACAAAGGCTTACAAGCAAGTGACTGCAACAATGTGTAATGGGCTCGATGAAGGTCAATGACCAAAACAAAGGCCCAAGTGTGGTCAAGTGCAGTGGATGTGACAAATAAATGCATGAATGTCTCTGACAAAGTTCTCTGCAAAGAAAAGATCATACTACGCCCAAAGAATTGTATTTAAAAAGATCATATGGGTTGATTTTATGTTTTTCTTTTTTAAGCAGATCACAATTTATTTTCAACTAATAAAAAGTGTCCATCATGAAACAAATGTATACATTGTTAGATGAAAAGAGTTAAATGCTTTAACAAGGCCAATATGTGATGAATGGACAAGCTTGTAAAAGATAGGAACCTTACGAGTTCACATTAAAATGTTTTAACAATTGAAGTTATATTTTCTTAATTTTTCAAACTTTTCCCATTAGCTCTTTTAGGCTAGAAATGTTAACATTATAGCCAAGTATAGAATTTGGATCACCAATATCCTTGAAAACCCAAGTAGGTCCAAATCACCTATCTATTAGTAGGTGCATGGTCAATCTTAATTGTTTGACTAGCATTTCAACAAAGCATTGATTCCAATGTAGAATCTAAATTTGATTCAAGGTTGTCTGCACAAACAAATCAAAAGTGAACAAGACTATCACTATTGCATTAGAAGTTAGGTTTTTATTAGATGAATGTTCTCACTATCACGATTGCTCATAGATTTTTGCAACTTTGAGTGTGCCTTAAAGCATCTTGAGAAGTTGCGAGTAAAAATTTTGTATGAAGAATAATAAACAAGAAGCCCTTAAACACAATATTTTGCTAATATGCACGAGCTATAGAACCTACTCAAATATTTTTCTCTTAAGGGATAGTAACACCATTTTGACTAGTAACCACTATTAGTTTGAAAAGCCTATTTACAATAGCATTGTTGGAAGCGGTTTACCAAAAATTGAGCCATGAGATAACAAAATGAATTAAAGTAGTGAATCTGTAGACTTGAAAAAAAATTCCAAACTATGGACAAAAGGTTTCTCAGAATTGTCAAAATAAGGTGATCACTTAAGCATATACATGAGAAATTCATATACATCATGTGATCTATGATCGAAGAGTCTTAAATAATAAGATTCTTGGGATAACTTAGCAAAAATATGATAGGAACCAAATTTTCTATGAACATGATGTGAATCAATAAGTCTAATAATATAAATCCCAACCAAATGCAAATCATCATAAATTTGTGAACAATCTCTAAATTGGGATGGCCTTAGAAAAACTTGTTGGAAATGATGAAAGAAAAAAAGTGATGTTAACTTAATGATCTTGTAGTCTAACACATAAGGGAATGTTTAACTTGAAAGGAGGCTAGTATCTCATGATGAGATGTTACAACCTATTGCTAAAAATATGTAGGGAAATGAGAAGAGGAATCAGGCAAAGGACCAAGACCTTTATCTCCCCTAACAACTTTAACATGTGATCAGAGAGTACATGACAATGGAGATTTCACAATGCAAGAAATCGTAGGAGCAATAGCAATCGTTGGGAAAGCATCATAATTTGGTAGCACTTGGGGATTAGTCACTAAAATGGATGGAATGTATACCAAGAAATGTAGAGCTAGAGGAATTGAGGCAGAACACTAGACAAGAGGAGGGCAATAGAAATTAATAAGAGATGAGCCAACTTGAAATAGCAAAAGGGCAAAACCTAAGTGCCAAGGCTGGAGACAACATGATTGCACTTCACATGAGTACTCAGCTCGAAGGCAATGCCTCATGCAAATGTGCAAGGATGCAAGGCCAAGACCCCATACACGCAAGTGCTGAGAGCATCAAAAGAAGAAATCTAGAGAGTCAAAGTTGGAGATAAGCTCAAATGCAAGGTTTATTTAAGTTCTTACAAAAGCATATGGTGTGAGTACAACATGAGCAATTATCGAGAATTGCTTGAGTACAAAGTATATTCATAAAGCATGAAGCAAAAGAACAAAACATCTAACAATATGGGAAAATAATAAAGGGGAATAAGAGTTCATTTGGATCGTATTGCTTGAGCTTTTTGAAAATTAGATAATAGCAATATATTATTTTCTAATGAGCCCTTGTTTGATAAATAGGATTTAAATCTTTTATTCACTTATGCATCATCATTCATACTGCTCTCAATAGAATCATTTGATTATTGATTGTCATGTATGTTTATGTCTTCACTAATGGGAAGGAGAGGTGGAATGGTCGCAATCAAAAAAAATCATTATTTTGCTTGTAGAAGATGTATAGGCCATGCCTATATAGCTAGCAATTGTAGGCACAATAGTTTTGGGATCTTAGGAATGATGAATTGGTTCAAATCTGAACAAACGTTTGAGGAACAATAACCATTTTGGGAGTAGTTAAGGTTTAATCGCTTGAAGGCCCCTCTTGAACTTAAAATTTTTTATTAACTTAAATTTAGATGAATTTTGAAACAATTGGAGAAAGTGTGCCCAAAAATTTCATAGAATGAATGATATTTGGGGATGTATTTAAGAACATCTTTTTTGTCAATAACCAAATGACTCTAATCGATACCTCTATTTTCAACAATAACCATGTCAACTAAAACTCTATCCATAAAAGCTCTCAATAGACAATTGCAATAACATTCACTTGCAATGATTTACTAAAGATATAAATCAAATAGTATAAAGTGGATTGGTTAGAGAAATGCAATTGAGGTTAAGAAAAATTATCCCTGAATGGTGGTTCGTGGATGCATCAAAATGAGCAGATCACCAAGGCATGCGTATTGGAGTGCTATTGACATAGGCATGTCTATTGGAAGGTCTTTTGTAGTCTACATTTGTGTATAGTCATATATAAGTGATGAGAATCAATCAAGTTGCCAACCAAGCGACGGTCTAATAGGAATTTGCAAATGTCATCCACTTTGGTTGGCTCAATGAGAATTTTCTTACAATAGACAAAGATAGAGGTTTACAAGCACAAAGATTTCATTCTTAAAGAAGATAGTGCAAGTTTACCTTAAAAGGAATATTGTTACTTATGTTGTCGTAAAACTGACTCTTAATTAAAATGTATTGAAAACAAACAAGAGAGGGGTGTAATTCTTGGGCAATCGACCATAAGCCAATAGGCGTTGCGAGTGCATGCAAACATTTGACACATGAGCGTGAGAACACTTGACCAAAGTTAAAAATAATGCAAGGAGGTATTAATATGTTTTTTGTCTACTAGGTGTGATGTAAGCCTCAAAATTAACAAATTGCGTAAAGTGGTGTTGTACACACATCAAAGTACAAATCAATAAGTAGTATATTAATATTCTAACTTATATATTAGGAAGTAATTAATTATGCCATGTATTAATTAATATATTAATATATTGATATCAAATCATAAAATAAGAAGTGTTATAAACATCGAAGTAATATAAGATATCAAAATAAGAACTAATGGCATGATAATTCAAAATAAGTTTTCTCTTCCGCTTCAATTATCTGACATCAAAGTAAGAACTTCACAAGTATTGATGGTGGAGGTGGTTAGTAGAGGATTGGAGAGGATTTGGGAGGAGAGATGTTTGGGTAATGTCTATCCCTTAGATAGGTTGTGTGTGTGCCAGAGGGTGAGTTTTATTTGGGTAATTAAAGTTTATATTTATTTTTTTAAAAAAATCATAATCTAAAAGTGCATATCTCATAAAAACGAAGCGAGGTGCACCTTAAGGTGTGTCTAACATCATGTAAGGTGTAAACCTCTTTATGATTTTTTTTAAAAAGTAATGAAGCCGGTTTTTATTGTGTAATTTTAAACAAGGAACTTAACTACACAGAAGTATAGGCACCATGCAAACGAGCATGAAGATGATTCCATGCAGATGTAATCGAGCTGAGCATCAAACCTAGACATGAGTGCAGCTAGTGGCTAAGCCAACACATCAAGATCACAATTAGAGAGCACGATATTGCAAGACTAGAGAAAAAGTGTCAACAATTTATTTAAGTTTAATTGTCCATTTTTATATTTTAAGGCTAATTTAGATAAGGACAGATTTAATTATAATTTCAATCTTTCTTATGCCTTATCTATGAAAAATAAGTGAGTTATCTCTTGTATTAAAATTAGTTTGAATGACATAATGTATTCAGATCAAAGTTTCCAATGGCGTTCCCTATGAAAAATAATGTATTAAAATTATTTTTATCTACCTCCCACCACCTTTTTTTTGTGGTGGTCATCCATTTATCTCCTAAATTTCTTCTTTTTATTTTTCTTTCTACTTCTCAATTGAAATCATCAAATTTTATGGTGCTATCATTATTCTTGATATTGTCTATCTTGCTTTAGGCTATATTATGCAAGATATTGTTTGCTTTGGCCCAACCCATCTCATACCAAACTGAATCTCACAGTTATATCTTTTTCACGTGACTTCCAAGGAGGGTATCCATTCTAAGAGTGTTATGCTTAGATGTGGAGTTTTCAAGGGAAATTCTCCTATTACACCAAAAGTCATCTTACATGTTATGGTCTAACTATTTTTGTTATATATTGACCAGTTCTTTTTTTCCTTTTTGGTAAAGGATTTGGTTCATTCCTATCCTTTTTTTCTCATCGAAGTCCATTAGGATCTACTTTTTGTTCGAGCCCTACCTCTAGCAATCACTCTAAGCGATGATATTATAAAAAAAAGTCAATCAAACGATTGCAACATTACAAAGTGTCTCAATAAACATCACTTATTAAACATTAATTATCACACTCTAGCAAAACAATATCACAATAATGAGTTAGAAAGCACATATTATGTAAAAAAGTTTGAAATTTGTATTATATATTAATCAAAATTGTCTCTCATGTAGAAATTGGGATACAAAAGTGATTCCAATTTATTTCTTAATTGTCATTTTAGATCAATTTTGCATTGTTGACGTGCTAAAGTGCAAAAATGTGATACTTTGGTACCAAATCAGCTGCATCCAAATAGTCAAGGAACCATTTGGGATTTAACCCAACAAGTAAAACGTATTCTATAATATATTAAATCAATAGATATGCCTATAACAAGTTCCAAGGTAAATGCTCTTAACAAGGAGTTATTTCTTAAGGAGTAGTAAATCATATACTTTAATTATGTAAATGGTTGTTCAATGGATTGATCATGAATCTAACCTATTCCTTATACAAAACATCATGCACCATACCCTAGATTAGGAGACCCCAAATCAAACGTCTTTTTAGTTCCTTACATATCTAATGATAAATAACCATAACAAACAATTAAAAGATGTTCTATTGGTTAATGACATCTATGATCTTTCCTAATTTATATTCATGATTAATTGAAAGTAATTATATGTAGATATCATCATTTATATTAATATTTTTATTATATATTCTCAAAAGTTGTATTATTAAAGTAAATCTATTTGACCCTTTGTTAGCAATATGCAATCTGATTCCTTAAGCTTTGCATCTCTTATATGTCCAGCTTATACTTGTTTTTCCAAGAAGGTGCCCATCCATGTTCAAGAATAAGAAACCTGCATGGAAATTGATTTTTGTAACTCATTTCTTCGATTACAGAGCGTTGATGATGAACTGTATAGTTTCTTTTTTTCTTTTTTTCTTTTTTTCTTTTTTTCTTTTTTTCTTTTTTTTTTTCTGGTCGAAGTTCAATTAATATTCTCATGTGAAACAGACTGGACTTTCTAAATAATAACTTGTGGACATTATAAGTGGCACTGTCTGCAGTGTTCACCATTTCTATTGAATTGTATATTTTTTCAGCATGTTTTTTTCTTTTTTTTTTACTGTTTATTATTGCTTTCCACTGTGAATGCTTGATCAACTTCTTTTGGGCATCATCTAAGTACACTAGTTTTCTTGTCTTTATTCAGTTTTTTGTTGTGGATTCTGCATTTTTAAACTTAATGGGGTGAATTATACACAGTTTCCTGTTGTGTTGTTTCTGTAGGCAATGTATGAAGGCATTCTTGTTGACATACCATTTGCAACATTCTTTCTCAGCAAATTAAAACAAAAGTAAGGTTGAAGATCTATTCTTTTTGGATATTTTTACCATTTTTTCTATTATTCATATGATGATTTTGGAATACCACCCGGTTGAACTTACACATTTTAAATAACCATTGCTCATGGATCTAATGATTAATTTATACAATTTATATAACTATAAAAAGCTTAAATCCTTAATTTCTTATGAGGCTATACCTTCATTAACTCTATTTGATCTCAACCCATCATGATCTTCTTCCCCAACTCTAATGAACCAAATTGCTGAAATTTTTGAGCTACTACTATGTCGATGAGGTTGCGAGATTGTGGCAATGTCAATGAGGTTGTGACAGCACCAGCAATCATCAAGTTCAATTCTTAAGGTCTGTCACGCCCACGCCAACCTCTTTTTTTCATTGATGCAGCATATAACAAGAGTTGGTATGATTTAACTAATTGAGTTTACCTCCAACACCAAAATAGAGTGGTGATAAACTAATTACCTGAATGTACCTGAAACTACATATAACACCTTATGACAATTTGCAAAGATTCAAAAAAATTAAATTAGTTAAATTAATCAAAAGTATTTCATAACATTTTATTTATACGTCTGCATACCTCTAACAATTTCAATATTCTTATACAAAAATATTAAATTATATTTAATGCATTACGTCAGTATTTTTATCATGTTACAACAATTATACATCAAAATATGATAACTAAATTGAGCATGATTCTTATTCAGCCTCATCTTTTTTTTTTACCTGCAAAGTCTAGAATCATAATTTAGTGAGTTATGAGACTGACAAATAAATAATTTAAATGTAAAATTAAAATGATTAAGATCAATATATAACAACTATGATAATCATGATTGGGCATAATTATAAAACTAGATATATTTAATTAGTATATTGTTTTAACATTCAATATTAAAATTGATTATATAAGGACTTATTTTAGCATGCTTTCATAAAAGATAGCAAAAGAATATCAACTATAAATTTTTTTAGAGTGTTATGCCAATCAAGGATTTAAATACTTGCACCTTTAGTTGATTACATCACATTTTTCTTTATTTATTTATTTATTTTATCACATTATTTTTTACATTTTAGCTTTACAATGTGCCATATGTGATTATCTAAGTTTATTGATCATCAAAAGGTAATGAACTGTAGACCCACATTAACGTAGGGTATAAACATGGCTCAAAGACTTTCTTATAAATTTCAATAGACTCCAGGTGAAATTTAATATTAGTGTCATTGAACTACATTAATGACTTTTTATTTTTATAGGGGAATTTTTTGCCCGACCTATGCAAGTATTGTAAATATGTCATTGTCAATTTGTTGTCTAATAATATAATATTTCTTAAACAACACATTATTGAATATTTATATAAAAATGTGATTTATTTTTAAAATATATTCATCAATTGTATATATAAATGAGCAATTTACAAATATCAAATGTTTTCTTTCTATAGTATCACTAATTGATAAAATATTTATATAATCATGATACGTTTAATTGTGAACCTGTGTCATTAAAATTTATGTGTAGTTATCTACACATGAATAATAAATTATAAACATACATTCTGCAATTTGAAAAAATTTTAATGCATTGCACACAAGTCTAATTTATGCTTGAATGCATATACAAAAAAACTAAAGAAATTTGCTTCCTGAAATAGGAATTATACATCTTATCAAACTAACAATTTATCTCTTTGAATCGAATTCCTCAAACAACTTTTATTATAAACAATCTAAAATAATTAAATTTTTGTATTAAATTATATTTCTATTTTTTAACGCAAATTAACACAATTGAACTTTAATCTTTTGCTTAAAAAATTCTTTTCCCCATATAAGTCTCTATGCTTATCTACTTAATTCAATTTCAACCTAAGGAGATGACATGAAAAATCAGATTTCTATTTTAAATTTATCTTAATTGTGAAATAAATGCATAAAATTAGTTCTTACATTTTTCTTTGTTTTCTCTCTTCTTTCTTTCTTCTTCTTCTCGTATTCTTTCCCACCTCTTTTTCTTCTCTTCTTCTTCTTCTCCCTCTTTCCCTTCTTCTAATTCTTCTTTTTTTTTGTCTTTGTTTTCTCTCATATCCATCTGAACCCTCTATTTTATCTGCTCTAGCATAGTGATGGGATAAGGTTAAGGAGAAAGGATAATCAGAAAATATTTTTAGAATACTTTAATAATTAATTAACTAATTATGTAATTAAATTATTTTCTAATCAATCAAAACGTTTTATTTTTTGCTTGGTCACCAGACATGCCGGTAATTGAGAAAAATCAATTTTAGATTGATTGTGAATAGTAAATTTAATTAAAATTTTAGAAAAATGATTTTTGTGAATAATTGTTATTAAACTCAAGAATTCATATATACTTCCATATATCGAAATAATTGAAATTAAATATTGAATTTTATAAAAATATGTTTGCTTACTTTCAGGACATACAAAAAAGTGGGGTATTACAGTTTGATAATTGTTTTGCACTTTTTCTAGAATCATTGTTGCTCTTTGCTTGTGGTGTTGTTGATAATGGTGTTATGTCGTGATGAGTGATCTATTCTATTTGGTTGTCCAATGGGAAATAGAAATTGATCAAAAAATATATTATTGTTTGTATCATAGATGTTCTTAAATAAATTAGCGCTATTGATTATCTTTGTTGTTGATGATGATTTTTGTAATGAATGTAAATAAATATAACCAAAACTTGAGTTGAAGGAAAAAAATAAATGTGTGGACAAATAGGGAAAAAAGGTGTAACCCCATATAACATGGTATCCCCCCAAAATTATCATAGAATATTCATGTGAAACATAAAGGACATGCAACACAACGGAAATTTTAGTGCTAATGTTTGGCCACACATTTAGTTTAGATGTGTAACGGCATAATTGATCTATAATATCATTTATAGCATAGAAGAAACGAAATGTGAAGTGCATATTTTTAAGCGCATTATTGGAACAAAGATTTTATAGATAAGTAAAAATTTGAACCTTTATTTCTTTGATAAAATGGTTTGCATACAATGAAGATTTTGAGCCGACACTTTAATAAGGACATGCAAGTATCTTTAGTGTAATCATCAATAAAAAAACAAAATGATAAAATCCCAAATTAGCGGACATAGGACTTGGGCCCCAAATATCTTAATAGATAAGAATGATTACTCAGAGAAGATTTAGACCCTTTCTGCATTCAACATATTAGAAATAAATGATGGATAATGAAAGAAACACTAAAGTGTGACCAAAATAACAATGCCACTAGTAAGGGGATATAATGGAGAAGAGGGTAGAAGATTTAGAGTCAAAGTATTGTAAATTCCTCCAACTAGAATACCTTCATCATTTTACGTTTAGATACTAATATATATATATATATATATATATATATATATATATATATATATATAATGGGAAGGTAAAAGTTGTGGGATTTGGTAAGACAATTTATTTATAAATAAAATATTAATGGGAAAGTTGGGAACATACAAGACATTGTATAATGTTAAGAAAATATGGATAAATATTTTTCTAGAGACGAGAAAGAGATCCATCAACATTATTGATAGGGGTAGATTTCATGGTAAGGTTTTAATAGTAATTATGTATTACCTATTAATATGAGATGAAATAGTCTAATCTAAACAAATGCTAGAATGAGTTGAAGCAACAAAACTATAAGAGAAAACCACTTGAGAGATAGAGGTTGGGAATAATGTAGGAGCCAATTTTGTTTTTCTTGGGAGAGAGAAATAGAAGTGGACTTAGAATTAGGGGTAGTTTTGGTGACATGCTAAGAAATTGGATGATATTTATTTTTTATATAGTGGTTGGATGAGTGAATCTCCTCTAATAGTGCTAACAAAGTGAAAATGTTACTACCACAAAATTAATGACTCATCGATTCTTATGCTTATAGCCATATTCAGAAGAAGCGAAGCAATGAACGCAATAACTCAGAGATTGCAATATGGTGCCATGCATTTGTTTGGAGCAATCAAGTTAGCCATCAATTGATCTTGAACATAATAAAAAGATGAATGGAGAGAAACATCATAACAAAATTTATTGTTTATTTTTGTTAGGCAGTAGCATTATTGTAGAGAAAAGATGTTATATTATGATGCATCAACACTTATATAAAGTAGCATGCGATTATCAGATCTCGACATCGGCATATCATATCGCCACATGTCGAACACTTCTCTAGAGTGTTCAATTAAAATATAAATTAAAATAATCCGACACGTGTGTCGGAAACGTGTCATTAAATTAAAATTAAAATTAAAACTATTTGAAATGTAAGTTATAAACTTATAACTTAAAACATAATTGTGGAGGATTGTCAGTTATCGTCGCCAATGCCTGCACTATCACTATTAGTGCTAAAGGTCAGTATCTTCACACCTCTCGATACTTTCTATTAATGCTTTTTTATCATCTATGGACTTTTTATCTTTTGAAATTTCATATTAGAGTTTAATATCTTGTCAATTTTTTGTTTTTAATATTTTATTTATTTTATTTAGATTAAATATATATTATTTATAATTGTTAAGATATAAAATTTATTGTGTCGTGTCCAATGTGTATTTGTATCCTATATTTTCAATAATAGATGTGTCATGTATCTGTGTCGTGTTGTATTCATATCCTCGTGTCCATGTCAATGCATCATAAATGTTATAATAAAGATTTTTTACTTGATAGTTGTCATTCTAAAAGTAGGTGGAATAGAGGAAGAACTACATTTTGTTGGAATGGAAACACATGATGTTGGAAGTGATGATAACGAGACTATTGAAAATCCATGTAAGAACCACATGGTTAGGAGTTTGTTTAGTATATTTGGTGGTGTTCATTCGTGTAAGAGTTGGAGAGTCCTTGTGATGAATTTCTTATGAAATATAATAAGGAAATAAAATTTCCAAAATCATAAGAGATACTTGATACCATTGAGTTTGTTAGTAATACCAATGATGAAGAAGAGTTTCATGCCTCGGAAAAGAGTAAAGGAAGACATCAACAAACATCACAGAGAGAAGATGAGGATAAGTGTGATTTAATTAATCATAGATCGAGAGGCAACACTCAATTGAGGTTGGAGAATTTTATTAGCAAACATATGCGCAAATAGTACCCAACCAACAATGCATACAAGTGCCACACAAGCAATAAAAGACATAATCAAGTGACTAATGGGGTGACCATCAGGGTGTGGCTCGTGAGTGTGGTAGCACACTAATATAAACGCACAAATGACCAAGGCACCACTGGTGTTGATTTATGGAAATTTTGATAGTATTAGAGGATTTAATGTATATAATTTAACTTTATTTTCTGAACCTCCTAGTAGTATCATAGATTATTCTTTGTTCACCATTTTCTTATGAATTCACGTCTTACAACTTACTTGATGTATCCACTTTTATTCCATAAGTTATTTTATATGTAGAGATTGTCTATGCTACTGATGGTGGATATCATAGGTTTCTTGTGCCTTAGAATGATGGATTTATTCATGATGATTCACGGGATACCTTGCTAGATACACAACTTGACCCAGACCTGATGAACATCAAATGTTTGAATCCAAATATTTTTAAGCTAAGTAGATTGATGCGGAATTCCTTCAATCATTGATGCTACCGTCACAAAACTCCAAGTGTCATGATTTGCTACAACCTTGAGAGTTATACCAATACTTTTAAACTACAGACCAAAGAATATATAAGCTTCCAATTTGCACTAATTATTATCATGATTGGAACCTCGTTGATACCGTTTTTGAACAAACAAGGTGTTCAATGGAAAAATAGAGAAAATAGGTTGGAGAAAAAACCAGGGTGTGGCAGATCAAGGTGAAGCGGCTGCTGGAATGGGAGGAAAAGCATCTGGAAGAGGATGTCAGGCGCCTGTTGGGGAGGGAATTGATGACCTGCTGCAGGAAAACAGCAGCAAGAAAATGTTGTGTGACTCGAGGAAGACCAGGCTGGCAGCTGGAAGGGGGATGACAACTGTTTGGAACAAAACTGGTAGCTGGAACCAAGGAAACTGAACTTATGGCAAGAACAGCGGCTGGGTTGGATGAACAGCAATGTAAATCGATCCTTGGTGAAGGAAATTGATTCAACACCTCAACTCAATTAAGTTATAGTCTTGCTAATCATTTGAAAAGAGCTTATGGTCACCAAAAGAGGGAAAACAAAGAGAACCAAGTCCCAATCTTTTAAATAGAAAAAAATGACCCTAATACAACATAAGAACCTATTTATTTGAGCTTAAACAAACCCTAATCTTAAGATTATTGAACCCTTGCAAAAATAACTCTAGACCATCGAAGAAAGATTGGGTTGATGAGAACTAGGCCCTTCAGTCACGGGACACTCTCGTGTCAATCCTCTAATTACTTTCTCTTGTTTTATTTTCTTAGCCTCTAATGTTTTTAAGTGATAAATTGACAGTAGAATAATCAAACTTAAAGTTGATTCTTATTATTTATGTGCTAAGAGAATTGTAACTCATTTTTGACTAATTGGAATGATTTAAGACGTTTCTTATTTTGGATCCTTTGTGGGCTATAAATAGGACACATGAAGCATATAAACAATTAACATTAGGTAGTGAAAATAGGTTTCTATTTTTTTCTCAATTCTTGCATATTGATTGGGTGTTTAGGCTTTTAGTGCTAAACAGGTTTTGATAACAAATTTTGATAGCGAAACTCCTTGTACTAGCATGAGGTTGGATATTCCTTTTTTGGTTAGTGTTTTCCTTGTTATTTTTATTAGTTTTTTAAGTTGTTAGCATGATTGAAATTTTGTCATGTGTGATATGCATTGGGTTCCTTTTTAAATGTGAATTTTGATCATTGCTGAAATTTTATATTTGTTCACCTTTTTTGTGAAATTTATGGTTATGGAAATTAAATTATATTTTGGATGAAAGAAATGTGTTTTATTTTTGATATAAGTTTTTTGTTAAATGAAAAGTTAGTAGCTTGTTGAATATAGTTTTTGTGTCTTTATTGTGTATCTCTTAGGTATCTTTGGTAAATCTTAGACCCTTAATCATCCAACATCACATACCCATGCATGCTTTACCATTAGGAATTGCACACATAACCATTGATGAAATTTTGTAATTCTTTCGACCAATAATGATACTTTGTTCATTGTTCTGACCGTCCACGCATGCAAAAGATTCCTAGCTACCACTTAAATAGCTTGAAACAAATCCCAAATGGTCCCTTTACTATTTGAAAGTAATCAATTTAGTCTCATAATATCAAATTGCTCTAATTTAGTCTCCTACTATACAAAATTGTTCTAAAATGGCCCCTCATGTAGAAATAGTGATACAATGTTGACTCTAATTTAGTCCCTCAACTATACAAAATTGTTCCCAATTTAGTCATTTTGAATCAATTTTGTATAGTTAGGGACTAAATTAATGTAAATTGATAATATGGGACTAAATTGGCTGCTTGCAAATAGTTGGAGGACCATTTTGGGATTTAGCTCAAATAACTCCAACGAATCTTTCCTAATCTCTTGAATGAGTGTCATCATCAACACTCTCTCAAAATTAATATATTTTTCAATTTTATGACAGTAGCTCTACACTTTGCACTGCTTAATAACTACATTAACCATTGAATGACTAAATTCTTATTGACTAATGTTGTTGAGCTGTTATTGTTCTTAAAATTCCTTGGATTTGCATTTGGAGGTATGCAATAATAAACTGTCATTACATAATAAGGAGAAGTTTTACTGTATCAACTATATTCATTTTTGTAAATATTTGTATTATAGTAACACATATAAGATGGTATTCTTAACGTACAACTTCATAGAGGCTAAATGGGTGGGGCACTACTAACATTTCTATAAAGTTTAGCAACACATCAGTCCTTGATCCTAACATAGACCTGTATGGAGGATAAATAGGTAGGGTGCTGTTAGGATTTGTGAAATTCTTTAGAGAAAGCATTTTGCTAGTTTAATGAGGCACATATTTTACATTTATACAAAAAAAAAAAAAAAAAACCTGGCAAATTGGAAGTCCAAAATGTCCTTCCTCTGCTTTTCAAGTGAAAAAAACTACTATTCTGTTTAGAAATTTGATCTCTTTTCTTCACTTGTCTTATACCATTCACCCATGTCTTTAAATGACTAACATTCAAAATAAATTCAAAGTAATTAAATATGGCATTGCCAAAAATAAAGGAGAATGCCTACTTCAAATCACAATCATTCAAAATATGTGAAGATACGAGATTCTATCCTTCTACAAGGATGTTATACAAGAGGGAGGTGTTCTTTTTAAAAAAATGCTACTTTAACCAAGGTTTGGAAACCTAATTGAATATTGAATTGGAAGGAGAGGTTCAAAATTTAAAGGTTCAATCAAGATTGAATAAAAGGTTGAACCAAATAACATATTAAATATTAAATTTATTCAAATATAACTTAAATGATACTAATAATGATGCCAACATGTAACAAAAAATTAAGAAAATGCATTATTAAACATAGATAATGCAGAAGAAATATATTCTTTAGGTTCTAATTTATTTTATACAATGCACTTAGTTTAATAAAAAAGTATTTATTTTAAAAAAAATTTATGTATTGCATATAATTTTAGAATATAATAATCAACATCAACCAAATAAATTAAGTTGATAAGAAATTAAGTTATTCACTTTAATTTATTAAAGGCCTCCTAACATCTCAGGAATACCACAATACTCATCAAATAAATTCACATAGAAATTGATATTTTATAATTATAAATGTAACTCCAATTCTAAAATATGTTTTAGAGAAAAAAAAATTAATTTTAGCTGTTTTGTGTGTGTGAGAAAGTTGAAAAGTATCATGTAAAACATAAAAAATGTTTTAAAAAATCAATTTAAATTGTTTGCGGATAAGGAGATTTTAAAATTGCAACTTACAAGATTTCATTGAAATGCACAGTACTGGTTCTCCAGCGTTCTTGATTCAACCTCTGTTTTTGTATGTGACGCTTAAATTAAAATGCAAACCTAAAGTAGAACCAGTTCATGGTTGAACCAATCAATCTGGTTAGATTTTTTTAGCATCGATTATAACTAATGTACCAATGGGGATACAATCCTAGTAAGAGTTCTGAATGTTTGCCTTACATTTAATTGAATGTTTTTTCTAATTCCTGTATGATGCCTTATTGTTTGCACTTGAACAAGCAAATCGTTAGATTCATTATTGAGGTTAGATTATTTATGATGTATGCTGTTCATTTATGTTAGCTATTGACTTATCTATGGCATTGTAGGCACAATTATTTGAATGACTTGCCTTCGCTAGATCCGGAGTTGTATCGTCATCTTCTCTTTCTAAAGGTGATTTTTTTAATGATCTCTTTATTCTTTTTTTTAATGCTCTGAACTTGATTAGCTTCTTCACAAAACTGTCAGACTGCAAATGCATTTCTATGCTATTTGTAGACGCTACATTTTATGTCTAACGAATGCATGTTATATGTTTAGAAGATACAGCCTGGACACTATTGTTTGTTGCTAAAAAATCATAATTGCTTTTCTGCCCAAGAATATTTCTAAATAATGCTCAATTTAATTTTGCGTTGATCTCTGTTTTTTATTTTTTTCTTTTTCGTCATAAAACTTGGCTGCGGAAATCTTTTCTACATTTTCTGCTCAACTGGATAAGTTAATGTAATGTGAGGAACAGTCGTTAATGGCAGGTGAACAAGAAATTGCGCTCGAGTTCTACATTTTCGTTTGCTAGAACGCACAAGTAGAAATTGTCTATAGGAGAGTCTGAAATTAAACAGAGCTGCATTTCTTATGCTTTTGTATACGAGAAGATGTCATTCAAAAGTTAATTAGATAGATGCAGTTTCTTATATAGTTTTGGTACATTGTTTTTGCAAAATCTCTTGCATCAGTGTAAAACTAGTAACCACCCGCTTTGAATAGAATGTGTATGGGATAGGAATTAAGTGGAAATTGATACGTTTGTGCATAATTTGGTCAGCTTCTTCAAAAATTCAATGAAAATTATGATAAAAACATGTGTACGACATAGAAGACATGTAGACACGTGCAATTCAAAATTTATATAGAGTGAGTTTCATTGAAACTGCACGCTAGATTGCATTAAAATCAAAACAAGGTTTCAACTACAGCCAAGGATATTATCATTTGATTTAGATTATCTTCACATCTCAGTTTAAATAGTGAAGTCATGTCATTAACCACTATTACATAGTGTATTTGATAGTGTGAAGTAGTAAGTTGTATTCTCGAATGCAAGAGGTGAAAATTTAAAATATTACCAGTATTTCAATCAATAACAGTTATGTGCGTTGATGTGAGATTTTGAAAGGGGTATGTTTCACAAAAACATGGAATTGTGTAAACTGAAATAATTATTGTATTTTTGAAGTTAAAATGTGTAATTTACCATACATACGATAAGATATGGTAATGGAAAGTTTCAATAATTCTGTCAGTATATTATACACAGCATTTGAATTTTCTAACAAGGGTGATCGCATTCTATTTCTATTGATGTGTGAGTTTGTATAGTTTCAGATTTGATAAATTCAATGAGATTAAGGAAATCCTGAAAATTAGCTATTGTTTTTTGGGATGGACAGGATGAAACTGAAAGGCCAGGTTGATATCTGCTTTTCCTTGCATGAAATATGAGTCTGAGCTCCAAAATACAACTATCTTCTGGTTAAGCAACAGCAGTTGCATTTTTGATTGATTGAGTGTCAAGTTCATTAGAAGCTTAGCCATTGTTAGTCTCTAGCCAATTTCTGACTTAAGTTTCATTTTTATAGACATGCATAAACTTCAAGGATTAGAATCTTCTATACTTTGTAAGACAACATGCAAATAGATGAAATCCCAAAAAAGTCCCGTAATTATTTGTATGCAGCCAAATGAGTCCTAGAGTATCATATTTCTCCACTTTAGTATCTCGATTATGCAAAATTATTCCAAGATGGTCCTTCTTGTAGAAATCATGATACTAAGTCTATCCTAATTTTGTACCTCTAATGAGCAAAATTGATCCTAATTTAGTCCCTTTTAGGCTAAATCAAAGAACTATGATACTCTGGGCAACTAAATTGGCCACATATGAATAGCCATGAGAACCATTTTAGAATTTTACCAACAAATAACACTAGTATATATATATATATATATATATATATATATATATATTGATGTTTGCATATTAATGTACTTAAGGTCAACACATGCATGGATGCTCATCATAAAATGATATTAGTGATGTTATCACACGCAATAGTTTAAATACCGTTTTCTACTATATTTTAATAGACATCTACTTTAGATATATATATTTAAAAGCACCGAAGTTTAAATCAAGATGTATTAAATTGTAAAATGAGCCAAATGATAATAGAGATAATGTGTTATGCACTATCAATATAGATCCATCAGCAGTGGTTTAGTGATTTCTATCTAAGTAGTTATTACTGATTGAATTATGTTTGTTCTTGTGCATTATAATTTCATTGTACTTACATGATGTCATTCATATTCATGGTTGCAAATTTGGTGTATTTGCAGCATTATCAAGGCGATGTTTCTGAGTTGGAACTTTATTTTGTTATTATAAACAATGAATATGGGGAACAAAAAGAAGAAGAGTTACTCCCTGGAGGAAAAGATATTCACGTTACTAAGGAAAATGTTATCACCTACATTCATCTCATTGCCAATCATCGGTTAAACTATCAGGTGTATTTATATGACATTCTAATTATTTTCCTGGTCAAACTTATTTTCAGACGCCTTAAATTAAGTTTATTTTATTCGCAGATTCGGCATCAAAGTTCACACTTTTTGCGTGGATTTCAGCAACTTATGGAGAAGGAATGGATTGACATGTTCAGTGAACATGAAATCCAGGTATTTGGAGCCTTCACCTCTTGTTTGATTCTACTCTCCTGGAACTTTTGTGATTCATTCCTTGTGATCAAACCTGCTAAGTTGTTCCATCATGGAAAAATAGAAGAAAGATAATGAGAAAAGACTTACTAGAATATTACCTTGATATACAGGACAATGAATATTCAACTTACTAAAACAGTTTAATTGTGTTAAGACAAGCTCAAACACGTAAAAAATTTATCTAATTGAAGACAAGGTTATAGAAATTAATTTTAGATGGTTTGGGCGTTGACAATAAATAAAGAAGATGCACTTATAAGTTTGTTAGATATAATTGAAGCAACTAGAATAGGGAGAGGTATGCCGGAGACAATATAATTAGAAGTTGAGATACGTATATAAATTAAAGTTAACACTGCTTAACGCTCAATAGGATTGAATGCAGAAGGATTCACTAAGCTCGCCCACAATGTGTTCAAAATTCTATTATTGTTTGAATAAATTTCTTGTAGAAAATGTAAAATTTCGTTTAATAGGCATAGGGACAGATAGGTATATTATTTACCATTGCATTAAAAGTATTTGTCCAATTTAAATTGACTAATATTTATATTGTGTACTGCCAAATATTTTATGCCAACCAAATTGAGTGACATGCAAACTGAAATGTGTTGTCTAGCTTCCATTTGAAAGTTTTTCGTAGGCAACTATTCTCAACAAATTGCAAATTGCTCGCTAATGAGAAAATGTTTTGGGTATTGTTGATCTATTTTGTCTTCGATGTAGTCATTCATGCTTCCTATTACTGTCTAAGCAAATGTTCCGTTCAAACATTTCAAACCAACATGTTCTCTCTTTTTTGAAATGTTGATGACCTCCATTAATTTGCGACTGGTTTTATGCAATGTTTCTTTTGTCACTGACTTCGCTAGTCTTTTTGGAATATCTTTATTGGTGGTGTGAGAATTTTTTGTTGATTTGCTTGTTGCACCAGGGGAGATCAAAGCTTAACTTTTAACTACAACAATTGTTCTGTGACCTAAATCATTTTCTTGTAAGAAATCATATATCATTCTCATGATAGAGATTTTTCTTCAGATTCTTATATCAGGTTCACTTGAGACCTTTGATATGGATGATCTACGTTCTAATGCTCACTATTCAGGTGGCTACGATCAAGTAAGTTGCATTTCAATCATTCATTTTACCCATCAATGTATTTATATATTAGATTTGGTCCAAATCCATGATTTGTTATAATCTTGTGGATCCATTTTATGTCCTTTGTGTAGTGGTATCATATGATCTTGTCGAAAAGTTATTTGTATTGTATCTTTAACTGAATGGCATTCTAACTTGAGTCAAAGTTGATAGGCTTGATAGAACCCCTTCTCTTTAAATAAAAGGGAAAAATGCCACAGATTCATAGACATGATTCCAACCTTTCTAATGATAAAAAGGTCAAATAATATATTCTTCTTGCAAAGCTTCAGGTTTTCATCAATTCATGAATTTGCTCTTGCTTTCTCACTACTCCACACTTCTTAGTGATGCCAAATGTGTTATGGACTAAAATTTCAAATTTTAATATGAGATAAAAAATCGTACAAGCACAAAAATTTTTTAGGATTGAACTAGTATTATTTTTAAACTATGATTCAACCATATGACAAACATAAAATTGTGGGCTCCAAAAATTCGCCATTGACCTTTCGATGAAGAGAGTTTGATTTAATGTCGATGAAATTTTCAGAAGGCAAATAGAATAGTAGATAAGACACTACCCAGAGATTTTGCCCTCATTTTGTGAGGACTTTAGATCTGGTTCCAGGTTTACTATAAAGCAAGCTATATAATTACCCTCTCAATCGAGAGAACTTTCGATTAAGGCTAGTCGTTAGGCATCATCATGTATAGTGCGTGGAGTTTAAAATTTAAGCTTATGAAATTCATCATATTATCTTAAAGCAGATGGTTGGGGGAACGATTACGCGCCCGATCTAGATCCCATGGTTCCGTCATCCCGGGCTCTCGTGGTGCCATGGGTTGCGTCGTCCAAGTAATTCTTGTAAACCTGGGGTGGTGTTTGTCTAAGGATACAAGTTTAAGTCTACGATAGAGCTTTTTTGTCAGTGTACCTATGGTTCACACCTCAAAAGAGAACATATACTAATTCTGATCATGATATAATGGTGTCATTTGGCTTAATCGAAGGGACTACGGTAACTACATCATATGTGCCATTATAAAAGCAGCGATCCGAGTCCGTCTTTAGATTTATTAAGTGACGTAATAAAATACTTAATTTGACACTAACTCCTTTGTGAGTTAGAATTTTTCTTAATTTGTTGCCTTCAGCAAACAATTGCAGAATGTGGATTGAGTTTTAGCTATAAGTTTTTTAAAAATTGAATTTCATTTAAACATTTAATACACATGTTGGAATTTGCATTTGAATTGATATTTAATTTATATTAACTTGATTTGAAATTTTAAACATATATTGATGGTACTATTCCCTCTGGTTGAAATCTCTATTCAACATAGCCATCATCGGGGTGGATGTATTATTTCAAATCTTGTTGACTCTATTAATTTAATAATAGAGGATCAGATCTACTGTCATGTGACAGAATTAGATTCTCAAATGTCTTATTGAGTTGGAATTCTTATACTATTATTATTTGGTTTTTTTAGGTTTTGGAATTCTTATAATCAAAAAAGTAATTTCAATGATAAATTTGTATATTATTGATTTCATTTGTTAAAGAGTAATTTGATTTTGTATGAAATGATTTGATAAAGTGATGTAATTAATATAATTCTTTGATAAATAATTATTATAATAATTTATATTTTCAATTTTTGGTTTTTTCTAAATCGAACTGAAAATCCGAAAAAAAATTTCAGTTTGGATTGGTTCGGTTTATGTTATTGATTAAACGGATCGGTTGTTTCAGATTCTGGATTTAAAACCGAACAATTTAATAAATTTTAAAACAGATCCGTCCAAACCGGCTGATTGCACACCCCTACCCTTTTTTGATGGCCATACTTGACTATGCTAATTCATGGAACTTATATTTAGGTCAATACTTTGCATCAATGTGGTTTTTATTAGATTTTTTTTAGAAACAGATTACTCTAAACTTTTCTCATGTTGATCATCCTATGTGAGTCACTATCTAATCTGAATGTTAGTGGACTTCTCACTTTGACACGTGTAACCACCTATCACGTTTATTTGATTTGCTTTGTCTTAGCTTCTTCATTTTTACTACTTCAACCAATCTACCTTCAATTCTTTGGTTTTATTTTTAGTAATATCTTAGAAGTAGATGTTGTTATGGCCTAACTTTTTTGACTATCTATGGTTAGAGTTTTAGTGAAAATGGATGTTACTATTCTCTCGAATAAGGAAGCTCTAATTGGTTCATTCTTTTGTGATTATTAGTAGTTGGTTGAATTTGAAGGCTTACCCTCTTACTGCTCTTATAAAAGAATTTTAAACGCAATTAATCTGAATATTTCAAGACTAACTGGAAACTAAGGAAATCATCTATTGTTATTGACCTTTACATTCAAGAATAAAGGAGAATGCAAATGATTAGAATCTACCTTTAATTGTCGTATTTGCAATTCCTCTGATTTTAGCTCAAAGTTGCAAGGGGGCTGAATGCTAAAAGTTGTAAGACAGTAAGAGTTTACAGCTGAGCAAGAGCTTATTTAAGCATAAACTCATTTACCAAACTTTTGTTTGAGCTTGAGCTCAAATTGAGTATTTATATTACTGTCCAAGCTCAATTCATTTAAAATTATGATTATTTTTTTTAGTTTGATTTGAGTTTAACTCGTAAGAGCCTTGTTGAGCCTATTAACAAGTAACATTATTGAATGGTTTGTTTGTTAAATGAATTAATCTTATCGTGTCTATCAATGAGTAGCCTGTTGAGCTTAAAATTAGGATTTAATTGAATGTACTACTCAACAATTAAGTATTTTAGTGGCAATAATCTAGTAATTTGTGTTCATGTACAAAAGCAATATAATACAGAAAAGAGCAAGGCTCACATAATCACATAGTAAATAAATTTATAATTGAGTCTTAAATGAGCATATTATTGAGCTTTAATCAAGCTTCTTAATGAACTTATCTACGCTCTCTAAATGATATCATAGATGATTTGAATGCCAAGTTTTTTAACTAAATGATCATAAAGGTAACTTGCTGAGATCTATCATAAACGAGCCATAAGTAACTTGCTGAGCATTTTGTTTCATTTCCAGTCATAAGTTTACTGATCATAAAGGTAGAAAGTTGAAGGAAGCTTGGTCACAGCTCCATATCACCAACTCCTTGTTGTCCTTCTTCTCTAATCCATCTCTCCCCCTCCCTTTCCTCACCCTTCCCAAACAATCTCTCTTTCCATTAGCCACAACACCCGGCCATCACCATGTGTGTTTATGGTGTCTAGGGCTTCGTTTGGGTAAGCTTTTACTTTTAAAAAAGTTTGTTTTGAAGTAGTTTTTAGAAACACTACTTTAAAACGTCGTATATAAACAACTTTTTATAAAGAGAGGAAAACGACGTTTTGTAAAAAGTGCAGAAAATTCAAACAGTTTTTAAAATTTATAAACTCCGTTTTAAAAAACGCAACGCAGGAAAAAAGCTGAAACAAACGAGGCCTAGGTTTTTCCACTTAGCTTTATGGAAGTTAATTGTATAAATGCTTCGTGCATTCATGGCTTCGCTTATTGATAGATTTCACACTTGTACAAGAAATGAGGTTTACAGTTGCATAAATTCATACGCTTTGAATCAAATTGATGCTTAGAAATCCATTATCTCACAAGCTGCTAGTTAACATCGTTTATTTTGACACATTGATATATTTATGCATCCAAACCATCCTATATACAAGGCTTATGATAGCATTAATTGCCTAGTCATCTTGTTAATGCTTTTTTATCTGTATGCTATTTCAAAACACAATCAAATTTGCACTCTATTTTAAACATTTGTGTGCACGTATGTCATAGAAGAAAGTGTGTTTTTCTCTAAATTGATTTATATATGTAGCCAATGTGTCTGTGTTGTAATCACATGATTCCAGATGTTTAAAGGGTTTTAACAAATTCAATTGCTTTTTTTTTCTCCTCATTTAGTCTGTACATTAAAAATGCTGGTTTTATTTTTATCTTGCATGGCATGCCATAGTTCTTGTAATGAGATTACTGTATTCATAGTCATTCCAATGAGATCAAGGCTAAGATATACATGCTAGCCCAACTGTTTCTTTTTTTGGGGGATTTACATACATACCACACAATTCTTATGTATTTACATATCTAACACCTAAACTTCAATTTTTACATATATATAACATCATAATCTTCAATATCACATCAAAAATACCATCATCATTCACTTTTAAAAAGTGAAATGCACCTTTTTATGCATAAAAAAGTTGTAGATAAGTAAATATCTAATTTTAAGTGTTAGATATGTAAATACATAAGAAGTGTGTGGTACGTATGTAAATCTCCCTTCTTTTTTTTTTACTCTTTTTGTCTTAGCATTTAATGCTGAAAAGTAAATGCTCAATTTTATCTGGATCCTTGAAAAATATTTGTGGAATAAAATGCATGAAGTCTATTTTTTATTGGATTCATCTTCATATATAGAAATCTAAGAAATAAATTGAAAATATTGTTTAGAATGTGCGAACTTTGTAGTTTGTAGGGATTCGTACACAGAATCAGGACCATATTTTTATTCATCCAAGTCATGCACGCACATGTAAGCAATGATCTGAGCTTTATTTGCAGAATCATCCCGTGATTGATATGTTCTGGGAAGTTATGAAAAGTTTTTCATATGAGTATCAGAAGAAATTCCTGAAGTAAGTTCATTTTTTTTCATATGTTTTACTGTTCTTCTTATCCCTTAATCTGTAGAAGAGTTGTTTTACTTAAATATCTACTCATTCTGTTGTATTGTAACGTGAGCTCTAAGGCATGATTCTATGATATTTATACGTTCTACAGTTATTGCTTATGTAGGCTTTTTATTTACGTTATCATACATAGTTCTATCATGCTGTGGTCAACTTAATCAGCATTTGCCTTGTCTAACTTTGACTTGCGTACTGATCTCTTTTGAACCAAAAGAGGGTAGGAACTGCATTACTGTTATATGCATCAGTGGTTTTTATTGAGTTGCCATGCTGCTGCTATAAAAATATTAAAAATTATTTTTTCTATGAAAATATTAAAAATTATTGTTTTTGTGAATCTTAAGGCCAAGAGAATTATGATGTTGTTTTATTTCTAATCTTTACTTTCCATTCTTCCGGTGAGATGGATTTCTGGGTTTTTTGTCCTTTTAGCAAGATGGATTTCTGGGATTTTTTTTCTCAAATCTAGAATCGGCACAGTTATTTGGATATGGTCATATGGAGATATTTTAGTTATGCAGGGTGGCAACTATAAATCTTTGTTCTCATTATCTTAATGACTCTGATCTTATTCAATAAATGTTATAGATATTTTTATTTGGGTCAAGTTTATGAAGGTGCTTCCTCTGAGACTAACTCACAGCAGCTATTCCAGTAAGTATACTGGCATGATTTCTTTTGAAATTGATAATCTTTTTCAGCTTAGGTAGCCCATAAATGTCTATCTTCGTTAAGCTTAGGGAGTTCGGTGAATATTTGACACAACCTATCCATGATCTGCTTGTTGAAAATAGAAACTTGTTATTTACGATACCTATAAATTTTCTACAAATTTGCATAGATGTCAAGAATGCCAAGAGAGTTTGATAGTTTGCCTTTTCTAAAGAAGCTTTCTAGTAGTTAGTTGCGATAAGGATGTGCTCTTACTGAGTCCTGCAGCGAGCTACTAAAGAGCATACCTACCTAGGATCTCTCACGCATTGCTGGCCTTAGTTTTGTGTTAAATGAGATTGATTTTAGTTTACATTGAGTCACTATTTTTCTGTTGCATTCACATTGTTGTAAAATCTGTAGTTCAGCCACAACCTCGCCCCAATGATATGAACCATTTCCTGAAGATATTTTTCAATATAAAATATGTTATGATGGTCGATTCTAGCAGTATCATGTTAAGTGGAGGAACCAACATTCATTTGACTATTTCTATGCTTCAATGGGGATTCAATGCCTCGACCTTGGCACAACATTGGATGAAATTAATTTATTAAATTTCAAGGAAATGATGCAAAGCTCCAAGTTTTAATAGATAGCATACTTTTCTTATTAGTTGGATACATTTTGAGTGAAGTCATGACTAACGATTATTTTGTTTAGTATTTTTTAAATTTAGTGGTGTACTGATGTCAGTAATTATATAGGTGTAGAGTGTAGTATAAGCTAGTTTGGTCAATAGAATAATAGTTTTTTCGGCCAATAAAAAGAAGTCTAATCAAATTTTTTAAGCTCATATTTAATTTTGGTTTAATTTCTTATTTAAAAAATATATTTTATTATATTTTTAATCATCATTATTTAATTATTTATTTATTATTATTATTATTATTATTATTATTATTATTTGTATTTATTTATCATCTCAGAACCCTTCAACAGCCACATTCATCGCCAACTTTTCCTCCTTTACCCACTACATATAATCACTTGATCCAACAATTCCATGCCCTCATTATTCACCGCTCACAAGGTTCTTGTGATCTACTTGCCAAGGACAACTCCCTTATTGTTACTTTTCTATCTAGTTTATTTTACTTAGCATACATAGCTCTTCATAATTCATTTGAAAACTTGTAAATGTAATTTTTTAAATTATTTTAACTCTTTACTCATTTTTTGTACTTTGAATTAATTTTATATTGCATTTCTTTTAAGTTTATATAATTATTTAATATACATGTTACAAGTATTAGTTAACAAAAGCACAGTTTCACTTTGCATGTTGAAACAAAAGAAATTGCACTTTGAAAACACTGATAAAAATAATATTACAATGTAATGGCCAAATATCTTGATACCAAATTTAATTGTATCAAACATCCAAACTTAAACCAAATATTATCCAAATATTTTAATCGCCCAAGCTTTGAGATTACGCGTACTTTTATTTCAAATTTGCATCTGATTAGCAATATCTTGGCTTACAAATTTTTTTAATGTTATTTTAAAGGCTAAAAAGATGTCAGATGAGTGAAGAAAGAGTTTGTCAGTTCCTATATGTAAGAATAAAGGTGATGCACAAGAGTGTGCAAATTATAAAGGAATTAAGTTAATGTGTCATGCATTAAAATTATGGGAGAGAGTAATTGAGCATAGGTTAAGATGTGATACAAAAGTTTCTCACAATCAATTTGATTTCATACCAGGTAGATCTACTATGGATGTTATACATTTATTAAGAGGTTTGATGGAGAAGTATAGAGAAAGT
The DNA here is from genome assembly GCA_021442155.1 of Cymbidium sinense. Lineage (NCBI taxonomy): Eukaryota > Viridiplantae > Streptophyta > Magnoliopsida > Asparagales > Orchidaceae > Cymbidium > Cymbidium sinense. The sequence continues at coordinate 137,322,187 of CM038222.1, forward strand.
AAGGAGGATCTACATATAATATTTTTTGATTTAGAGAAAGCCTATGATAAAGTTTCAAGAGATGTTCTTTGGAGAGTTCTAGAAAAGAAAGGAGTTAATATTAGTTATATCGAAGTCATTAAGGATATGTATACTAGAGCCGTTGTGTCCAAACACAAGGAGGATTGACAAAATATTTTCTTATTTCAGTTGGATTACATCAAGGATCAGTTTTAAGCCCTTATCTTTTTGCTTATGACATTCTTCCTATTGATAAGACTAGAGAGGGAGTCCAAGAGAAACTTGAATTATGGAGGTCAACCTTAGAGTCTAAAGGTTTTCGTTTAAGTAGATCTAAAACTGAATATATGGAGTGTAATTTTAGTTGTAAAAGTTCTAGTGGTAGTGTTGTGACATTGGGTAAACAAGTCATTAAAAGAGTGAGCGATTCATATATCTAGGCTCTATTGTTCAAAATGATGGTGAAATAGATGGAGATGTTGTTAGTAGAATTCAAGTTGGATGGTTGAAGTGGAGGAATGCATCTAGCCTATTGTGTGATAGAAAAGTACCGCTTAAACTTAAGAGAAAATTTTATAAGATGGCGGTAAGACCTGCAATGATTTATGGTACAGAATGTTAGCCAATAAAAGAGAAGCATAAGACTAAGTTAAGTGTTGCAAAGATGAGGATGCTCAGGTGGATGAGTGGCTTTACTCTTAGAGATAAAATGCGAAATGAGTATGTTCAGGAAAAAGTTGGAGTAGCTCCAGTGGCAAATAAGATTAGAGAGAGTCGCCTTGGATGGTTTGGCCACATAAAGCGTCGGCCATCCGATGACCTGGTTAGGAGAGTAGGATTTGTCTTATGTAAGAGGTAGACCTAAAAAGACCTGGTTAAGATGTATAAAAAATGACCTTAGTATACTTGAATTAAATGAGAATTTGACACATAATTGGACACAATGGAGACGAAGGATTCATGTAGCCGACCCCACTTAGTGGAATTAAGGCTTGTTATTGTTGTTGTATCTGATTAGCAATATCTCTGTTGAATTTCTTGATCATCATCAAATTGTTCAATACTTTTTTCTCATCATTTATATTATATTAATTATTTATTGATTTGGATGCTAAAGTGATCTCTAAATTTTGATACCTCAGAAGATCCTCCCATTACCCTAATATGGATAGTTTTTCTTCATCAATGTGTCAATCAATCTATATTATGCTCATTGGAATCAATTTTTTGGAAAACCAATACAAGTGGATGTTATTGCCACCAAATTCTCCTCACTATTTTTGGCCCGAGTTTTTGTTAAAATAGACAATTCTGCTCCTTTGGTAAGAGAGATATAGATTGACACTTCAATATATGGTTATTGATAAAAAGTAGAATTTAGGAGTTTGCCCTCATATTGTTAGTGTTGCAATATTTTTTATTATGAATATATTGATTGCTTCTAAGGTTATTCTAAATTAAGATATATCTTTTAATGGCTCTATTATGCAAGGTAGTTCTATTGATCATGGTATGGACACACAAGTGATATAATCAAGTTGAACGCTTAGCCTTGCCCCTCTCCGTTGTGGAATATCTAGTTTTCTCTTTTGAGTATGTATCTTTAATAGTTATTGTCGGTTTGGGGTGTTAGCATCCTCTTGCTTATCCATCTCTGGTACCGTTGAATGGATGTCAAGCATATTGATACTTTAAGAGCCTTGTTTGGAAAAGCCATTTGTCATCCTATTAAGAATCCCAAAACTACTTTAACTCTCATTTCTTCTTTTGACATTATAATTGTGTTGTTCAAATGCTATTTGTTATTGTTTGAAGTGGATGTTGATGATTCAAGCTTTGTTCGGTCTCAAGATTCTATCATAAAAAATTTTTTGATTTAGTGGATAAAAAATTTTCATTTTTTGTTCTCTAACAGGAATAAATTAACAATAAATTATTTCTATATTCCCCCAAATTTATTATATTTTTAGCTTGACTTTAACTGTAGCACTTTTGACTTAGCAAGAGTTTGAACGTGACCTATTCTCCATGTGGGTGGACATTATTCTTTCAGTTTACATTTTATCTCAATATAATGTATTTTATTTCTTTATTTTTTGAATAATTCTTTGTAGCTATTTTATATAACCTTTTTGACTAACTAGCAATAAAATTTCATTGCTTTAACAAAAATAGAAAAATAACAACAACAACAATAACAACAACAAGCCTTTATCCCACTATGTGGGGTCGGCTATATGAATCCTTCTTTTCCATTGTGTTCTATTAATTGTCAAATTCTCATTTATTTCTAATAAATTAAAGTCATTTTTTATACATCCTAACCAAGTCTTTTTAAGTTTATCTCTACTTTTCTTAACATAAGGCTCTATCTACTCTCCTAACTTGATCATTGAACGAACGATATTTTATGTGACCAAACTATCTAAGATTATTGTTTAATCTTATCTGCCTCTGGAGCTACTCCAACTTTTTTCACGATTATATTCATTTTGCATTTTATCTCTAAGAGTAAAGCCACTCATCAACTTGAGCGTCCTCATCTCTGCAGCACTTAATTTTATGTTTCTCTTTTATTGGCCAACTTTTGTGCCATAAGTCATTGCAGGTCTTACGACCATCTTATAAAAATTTTCCTCAAGTCTAAGCGGTACTTTTTTTATCACACAATAGGCCAGATGCATTCCTCCACTTCAACCATCCAACTTGAATTCTACTACTAATATCCCCATCTATTTAACGATCATGTTGTACAATAGACTCGAGATGTATGAAACATTCACTCTTTTTAATGACTTGATCACCCATTGTCACAACTCCATCATTAGAACTTCTACAACTAAAATTACACTTCATATATTCAGTTTTAGATCTACTTAAACGAAAATCTTTAGACTATAAGATTAATCTCATGATTCAAGTTTCTCTTGGACTCCTCTAATCTTACCAACAAGAAGAATGTCAACAAGGCACCTCTTGTAAATGCCTAGTAAAAAACTAAACCAAATCAATTTTAAAGCCTTTTTAGGCCCATAATAAATTTTGATAGAATTTTTTTATTATATTAAAAAATAGATACATTTTTTTTTGCTCTAACAAAAATAATAAAATATTTTTTAATATAATAAAGAAATTTGATCGCCTAAAAAGGCTTAAAAATTGATTTGGTTTAGCTTCTTTATAGCTCTATTTACCTTTTTTTTTTTTTATTGGTGTATGCAAATATTGATTTGTTTGAGTTAAATTAACTAAATTATACCACATCTGTGGGTTTGGGTAAGCATGCAAGATTGGAACCTACTTCAAATTTGATTGGTGGCTATTTTTATTAGAATGTATCATTCAATCTGTTATGTGGTATGCTCCAACATAAAGTAGGTTCCCAAGCCGCATATCTTTTATTTCATTTGCATTGTACCCTCTTTCTTTGTGAAAACTTGGTGCACAATTAGATGCATTGAGTATAAGGTGCGTTAAAGCCTATAAGTTTAGTGTGATACATAGAGCTTTTGGTGCATTTTGGCTTGATTCAGATTTGAGCCTCATGACTTTATGGGCCTGCAATTTCGAGGATGTCTAAAGGAATTTTCTCAGTTTGTCTTAACCACACTGGTTTAGTGCCTTTCTTTTTTTCTTTTTTTTTTCTTGTCATACTAATATAGAAAATTATATTTTCCGGAATTCATTCTTTATAGTATCTGAAGTCTTTGATTTGTCGGAGCTTATGGATTGTGAGAAAGGCGGCCTCATCTGTTGTGATTTCTTTATTTTCACAATTAATACAATTACCAGATATATCCTCTACATAACGTGCTACTAGCATATGAATTGCTCAAGTGCTTTCATTGGTAATTGGTAACCAGGGCACATATTATAATTTTTGAGTTTAATGTATGAATCACTTTGGATTCTTGATATCATCCCTTTATTTGCACTATCGTGCATTAGAATAGTTTGATTAAAGATGATATCAAGATGTAATTTATCATTGTTGTTAGCCTTATCCATCTATCTGGGGTCACTTTTGAATCCTCATCCCTCATTTCTTTTTGTTGAGTATTTTGAGTATTTCATGGAATGTTAATTTCATTTTACATATTTTTTTTTCCCAAATCTACCCATTTTATATGTTGGCACCCATGAATTCATGTCAGGATGAAAATCAAGATCCCATAGATTCATACTAAGAAAGGAAATTAAGATCGGTTGCTGGAAAAGGAATTGTTGGATTTATTATTTAATTGAATATATTCAAATTAGTAATGTTTTTATTTGTTTTTGTATAGTTTTAGATTTTTTTTTTTATTTTGATGTAGACTAATTTTCTGATTTTGTTCTTAGATCTATATTGGCTTGTAATAAATACTATGAAATCATCAAAGTTTGTAGCTTTTTCTTTGTTCTTACTACCCTCATTGTAAAACTTCTAGCTACTTTGTAATTCTAAAACTCAATATTATTTTATCTTTTGCTTCTCTTTGATTTTATTTTTTTTATTTTTTTAATTTTTTTTTTTGTCCTTAATTATCTTTTGCACTTTCTTATCTTCACGTTTTCTTACTATTATCCCACATAAGTTTTGTTCAACTGTAAAATCCCAAATGGCTTGTTTGAACAACCCATGAATGAAATATTAACCACTTTTCGCTGTTTATAATGCACCATTTTATTCTACAAGTCTTTTTATTGATTTCTATAAATGCGATGTTAATAATAATCTTAGAACTCTACAAGCATGCAACTTGATGAAACTTCTGACGTGAATGATGTAGGAATGCTGGTCAAGCTAAATGTACCATAGCATTCACAGGAAACTATGAGCAATTTAAATCTAATAACATTTACGGAAAACGGTGTGCAATTTGACTTGCAAACATCTTAGAAAGCCATAAAAATAAATGAATTTGTTATGAATTCACAAATTTTTTCAATCTTCATGCTAGAGGAAGATCACGAACTTACACATCCAAGAAAGTATCTATCATTAAAAGGGATTTTTTATATCAGCAGGTCATGTATAAAGAAAATATGACAACCCCTCATATGTATCAATGAGCTAAGCAAATACAAGATAGCCTTAGAACTTTGATATTGGGCCCATAAGATTGAGTGGCCCAATTTTGAATTGGGATGGAACGCAGCGTACTTTTCTTTATGCATAGTATTTTTAGGTTTTGTTGTATCTTATGCTCTACCTACATACTGTATGTTGGATTGTATCTTGGGAAACGTATAGATGGGGGTAGGAAGTTTCATACACTATAGATATATAGATCCTGTTCTTGTTTATCCTGAATGAAAATTTCTGTGACTTATTTTGCTATTTTCCGGTGGCAATGATTGTTGTCATTTGTAACTTGTTGCTATCTTCCATTTTAATTTTCTCAGTTTGTGTTCTTTGTAAGTTCAATCTAGTTCTATAATTTGCAATTCTCAAAACACTTGTTGACTGAATCATTACATCTTGTAGATTTGTTACAGGATGTTCCCGAGGACCGCTTCTTGGATTTAGATACCTTGAACCTAAATTCTGCATACAAAGGTTCTCTTTGGTTATTTTCACATTCATATGTTTCACCGTCTGATGTGGAATTGCCTGACTGAATGATATTTTACTCGCAGAGCTGCTCCTTTACATGCTAGTGAAGAAGATCTGGATCGTTTGCCAACCACCGCAACCTGCATGAATTTGCTAAAGCTCCCTCCATATAAAAGGTGAACAATTATTTAAAGTTTGTCACATATATATAGTAACTTATTGATTTCTAATAATCCAGAAGGCAGACTATTATCTATTTCGTTTTTTTAAATCTATAAATGGTCATTACCAATTCCCTTCAGCTTAGCAGTACCCTATTTTGAATAGTTTTTAAGAAGAAATTGCCATGTTAAAATGTTCTTTATATGCATATGAAAATGGTAACTGAAACTAGGTTAATTTTATTCTTCTTGCGCTCTTCAGGAGTTGCATTCTTCTTTTGTCTTTTGCCTTATCCTCTGACATCGTTCTTGAGTAAGCAAGGTGTCAAAGTGTGAAAGAGAGGTAGGGATGAAAGAAACCTGAAATTGAGGAATATTTTCTTAGCCGGCTGCTGTGGGATGGGATTCAGATTGATTGGTGGACTGGACAGCGGCAACTGTGGCTGGATATCGCCTATCCTACGGCAGGTTTGGTCCCAAACAGCAACAAGACAGGCTGGTGTCTGGCTTAACCAAGATGGACTGAGGAGAGGCTTGAGCAGCAGCTATACTGGCTGGAACGTAGATGTCAGGCACAGGTACAACAATTGGACGGCTGGACAGTGATAGAGATAGATCTTTGATGGAGGGAAAGCTGTTTCAATGTCTTGATTCAATCAAACATCACTTGATTGAAATGAATTTAAGCCTCCAAAAGAGGAAAAACAAAGAAAATATAATTCTGATTTTCAAAACAGTAAAACTAAATTCTAATACTCATAAAGACTTATATATTAAGAAATCAAACTCTGCTCATAAGATAATTAAACCTCTTCAGTAGCGTTTCCTAGTGTGGTTGGTCCAGGCTCCTTAGGCTTATCCAAGAGAATAGGGCCAGCAGGATGCCTTATGCCAGGCCTCACACGTGGGATGCTCACGCGTCATTCTCTCTTGATTGGAGAGGCATCACCTTCATCAACTAAAACTTCTAAATTTTTATAATATGATGATAAGTAAACTACATTGAAGGTGATTGAAATATTGTAATCACCAGGCAAATCAATCTTGTAGGCATTGTCATCGATTTTTTTAATAATCCTAAATGAACCATCAGTTCATCATCTGAGCTTCCCAAATGCAATTACAAGAATTCTCCCATTCTTTAATTTGATTAACACTAAGTTTCGTTTCTTGAAGGTCATGGCTTTCTTGGATTTGTTTTCCTGTTTTTGGTATTTGGAGTTTTGTCTTGCAATTTCATTCTTCATCTATTCATGTAAGTCCTATACCTATTTGGTCCTAACCTCTACATCAATGTTAGGCTCAATAGAAAGGAGGAAAGGAACCAACTTCAAATGTTTGAGCTAGTTTCTTCGTAAACAATCTCAAAAAGAATGTGATCTATAGTTGAGTAGCAGATTTATTTTAGACAAACTTAGCTTGGTGAAGAATTAAGTCTTATTGTTTGATATTTTTTTCTCACAAAACATTTAAGGAGATTCTCTAAACTACGATTCACTACCTTTGTTTATCTATTAGCTTAAGATTGGGCTGCCAAATTGAACTGAGGCTTTGTACCAACTTACCCCATTATAACATTCTTGTAGAAAAGTCTCTTTGAGTGAACTCTCAGAATCCATTGTCTGTTCTGAAAAAAAGATATTCATCTATTCTGTGGTATCGCTCATAGTACTCCAAATATCTTAAAAATCCTTATATGTGGCATAGAGATCTTTTAATATTTCAAATCTAATAACCTCATACTGCAGGGTAGTATTCAACAGGTAATAGCAAAATGTTGGTTGTCCACCTTATATTTGACCATAAAGTGAAAAAAGAAAAACTCCACCCATGATGCCTACCTTCCAACTTATTTTGACTATTTAGAAACATCAATGACTTATGATTAATGAAGAGAGTAAATTCATTTTATAATAAATAGTATCCTCAATGACTAAGAACTCTCACAATAGCATAAAACTCTTTATTATATAGATTGTTCCTTTGAGTCGTTCAACTTCTTACTAAAGATAGAAATTGGATGTCACTTTTAACTTAGCACAATTCCAACCCCCACATTGGATGCATTACACGCCATCTTAAACATTCGATTTAAATTAGGAAGGGCTAGAACAAGGGCCTATGTCACCAATTGCTTCAATGTATCAAAATTGATTTGTGCTTCCTCTGACAATGAGAATTATATGTTTTGAGGAGCTCAGTCAATGGGACTGCTATAGAACTGAAGTATTTTGATAAGCCTCCTATAGAATGAAGTCAAATCATGAAACTGATGAATCTGCATGAAGGACTACAGTCTAGGCCAGTTTACAAAAGCTTATGCCTTCTCTTGGTCTATCTATATTCCATCTACTATAAAATATTCCCTAGAGATCAGGAAGTAACACATCTTAGGATATCCATACAACTATTTCTTTCTAAAACTTCAAATATTTGCCTCAAATGCTCCAAATGATCTCCTACTAAGCAATTAGGTATCATAATATCATCAAAATATACAACTACAAATCTTCCAATAAAGGCTCGGAAGACCTAGTTCATTAATCTCATGAAAGTGTTTGAAACATTGAGCCAAAAGTCAGTACTATCTACTTATATAATTCATCTTTGGCATTGAAAATCCTCTTTCACTCATCCCCTGGTCTCATCCAGATATGGTGATGACCATTGGGAAGATTTATTTTAGAGAAAGTGGTTGCTCCATGCAGCTAATCAAATAAATCATGCAATTACAAAATAGAGAACTTATACTTAATGGTCTTGTTTGTAGCTCTGTCAATGCATATATTGTCAAAAATGATCCTTCTTGATACAATCAAAGCATGTATAACACATGAACTAGTGCTCTCATACACCAATTCTCTAGACATCAGTTCTTTGATCGGTCTATGTAGCTCCTCATTTTTTGTCGGCCGCATCCTATACAGGTTGGTTAAGGACCGATCATGGATAAGATCTATTGCATTTTACATATCCCTCAAGGTGTAACCTAGATAGCAGGCTATCAATCAGCATGTCCTGGAACTTCAACGGTGATTGCAGTATATTTGATATTATCTCTTCCTTCTCAATCCTCTCTAGTACTACTAGTACCAATGCCACAGTGCCTCCTACATGGTTTACATGAAAATGCTTCGAGTTATTAATTCTTGTTTTGTCTGATCACTAATCACCTTGGTCTCCTTTTAAGGTAGGAGTATGATATGTTTCCCATCTTTAGTGAATGTATAAGTTTCTTGAAATCATCATAAATTGTCCTTTTATCATACTATCAAGGTTTGCCTTAAAAGGATGTGTCAAGCATCCATAGGCATAAAGTCACACCGCCCTTGTTCCTATAGTTTGTCTCTATTAAAGAATTACACTAGCATGTATTGTCAATATAAATTCCATTTCTCTTATTTAATCAAGCCAGAGAGTATGGCTTGAGGTGTCTTTGTGCAGAAAGATTTAACCTTTTCACCACTTGAGTAGATATAATTTTCTAACTACTACCTCCGTCAATAATAAGAGGTGCACACCTCATTCATAGTACATTATGTGCGGAAGATGTCTGAGCCATTGCTACTCCCTTTTGTGTTCATTTTATTGGACCTATCGAATCACAAGCATCCATCTCTCATCTATTGGTAGTTAGTATTCATCCTCAGGTTTGCTACTCTCTAAATCTTTACTGTCCACTTCAATCGATCATATTCAATGAAGGAAATCACTTTCCTATTTGAGTAGTCGAAGGCTATATGTTCATATCCATGGCACATAAAACACTTCTTGATGGGAAGAGTGTTAGGAGTGCTAGTCTTTTCAAAATTCTTTCTTTCTGAAGTTGACTTCTCCTCCCACTCAGTTGACTTTATACTCAGAAGGAGTGCTCCTACTGCTTGATTTCATTGCAAATCTTTGCTTAAAGGGAAGCGTAGTTCTGATGTTCTTGTGTTGTTTCTCCTCCTTTAGTGCTAATGCCTATACATCCAACCAAGATTAGTAAGGCTATAATTGCACTATATTGCTAATAAATGGTTTTAAGCTTCCCAGGTAACGAGCTATAGTGTTTTCCTCTTGCTCCATCAACTCACATTTCAGCATGAGTTATTCAAATTCTAATATATAGTGCTCCACTAGCATATCTTTTTGTTGCATATTATGAAACTTCAAGAAGACATCTTGTCTGTAGTGTGCTAGGAGATTTTTACATTGCAACTTTTTCATTTTAATCTAGGTGGTAATTTAGTTTTTGCTCTCATGCTAGCATATGTACTTCAAGTTTTCCCAGCACAAAGAATTGTTCTTGTGTTTGATGGTCACTAATTTGAACCTCATGTCTTGGGGAATATATTTGTATTTTAAGACACGCTCCACTGTTTGTAGCCACTCAATGAATTTATCTGGATTCATACTTCAAAATTTAGCAAATCAATTTTTACCCCAAGAGGTAGGCTAGTAGTTGGCGGAATCAAGACTAGTTGAGGAAGGGCTGGAACAGATATATCAGGCGCAGGTACAGCAGTTGGGCGGCTGGACAGTGATGAAAGTCTATCCTTGGTGGAGGGAAAGCTGATTCAATGTTTCAATTCAAATGAGATGACAGTCCCATATCTTGATTGAAACGAAATTACGTCCACAAAAGGGAGAAACAGAGAAAATACAATCTCGATTTTCAAACAGCAAAATTAAATCTTAATACACATCAAGAATTATTTATATTAAGTAAACCAAGTCTTAATCCTAATATAACTGAAACGCTGCGATAGTGTTTCCTACACCAACTGATTTAGGTCCTCGAATCGGTCCAAGAGGATAGGGCCGGCAGGATGCCAGGCCCTCACACACTGGACGCTTCCTTCCCCTTCATCCTCCTAGAAGATAGTTTTGATGGCTGGAGATCAACTTTCAAAATATCATAGATAACTGCTACATTTACCCAACAACAACAACAACAAGCCTTAATCCCACTAGGTGGGGTCGGCTACATGAATCCTTCGTCTCCATTGTGTCCTATTATGCCCCCCAAAAAAAAAAGTTCGGAAAACCTTCCAAATACCTGACATGGCAATCTTATGTGTCCAATTTCATTCATCCTTTCCAAGTACTGCCTTTGGCTTTTTGGAAGTTTTGACCTGCTAATTTAAAGATGTTATGTCTTTCCTTTAGTTATAATTGATTTATGCTGCCTTTTTTTTAAAAAAATAGATTCATCACACATAAATTTTCCTTTATCTGATGCAGCATAGAGCAAATGAGAAACAAATTGATCTATGCCTTAAATGCGGATGCTGGTTTTGATCTAAGTTAGTGAATGGTGTTTATGAAGAGATAATGCGTATTGCTGAACCCCGTCCATGGTTGCGTCAATGATGGTGTGATCGCTTTGATTTCTTTGAAGAACTTGGTGATGCTCTGCTCTTTCTTAAATTATCAGTTTGAAGAGAAACTCAATTTACATACAGCTAGATTGAAGATTAATATCTGAATCCAGCTTCGAAAGCTCCATCCATGTAGAAGTTGTAGAAAAGCTTGTACATGTAAATACTAGCAGCCCTCAATGTTCCACTTAAGCATACAATTGTACATAATATAGTTCAGGTTTTTATAAAGAGCAGAACTCACTCATTTTCATTGAATATTGCAATCTGAGCAATGCTCAACTTTGTATGATTGGTTTCAGCAGATATGATATGCCAAAGATACTATATGATCTTTTTGCTAAAGAGAAAGAGTGCTGATATTTGCTTGCAACTATTGAGAGAATATGCTGTCCAGGTATTGTTCCACTTAGAAATGAAAAGCTGGTTTATTTTTGACTTTGCTTGTTATTTATGTTTATTCAACTTTTTTTTTTTTAAGTTTTCACAAATTAGAAACAAATCATGCCTTGTTCGGTCGGGTTTGATTTGATACTTGCTTGATTATGTTTATATATATATAATTATATTTTATAATATGACTTAGTAGATTTTTATATTTGTGATCAGTTTAAACTAAATTCAAACATAACATTTTGGCTTGTTTGCTTAACAAAAGAGCTATCTTTAAGTCAGGTTTGTGTTCATCTCTAACTCCCGAGCTAAAAACTGTATGGTTAAGGATTTAACAAGAACCTTACCGCCACTTGGGTTTTTTTATCAAGTATTCAGGTTACCTATGGGCTCTTTTGGTTTGAAGGCAGTAATTAATAGAAAATTAAATTTATCTAAAAATGCTAACAATTTTTTTTCTTTTATTATTCGTAAATATTCATTTCAAGCTAAAATCTTTGGGACAAATACTTCAAATAGAAAATTCAATTAAAAAATATCATAAATTAGTTTAATTCTATTATACAAATTATTATTATTATTTTCATTGAAAGTGTACACATAAATTAGTTTTCTGATAATTTCCTATTTTTTAAGTTCACTTTACTAAAATTAAGTTCGGAGAAATAAGTTCAAACTACATACTAAACAAACGTCATTAAAATTAACTTCAATGAAACACAGGTTTAAAACAATTTAAAATGCTTACATCAAAACAAATAAACCCTAAATCCAAACCACGTCTCAAAGAAAAATTTGCAGCATAAAACAAAGATTAATGTGTAATACCATTTATGTGGCAGAAGTCCCAATATCTGATGGGCAACCAAAAAACATAAAAAATAAAAAAATTAATAAAAAAGGAGCATACATTGAAACATAAAGAGGAATAAGCCAAATAATATCAGTCAGTTCTCCATTACTGAAATTATCCACATTTCTAATTTCCAGGTTCAAATAATAAACGTACATGAGTGATAGAAAACATATGATGCCCGACTTAATTGAACAAAATTTGCTAGAAAAAAAAACCAAGGCAGACTTCAATGTACAATACCCTCCCTCTCTTTAAGCTGCTGGCTCACACCAAACTGAAGGCAGACTGCAATGTTGATGAGAACTGTGATGCAATGGTCTGTGATGCAAATTGTTGGATCTGTTTCTTCGCATCTGCAATATGTGATTTTGATAGTGTAAGGAGAACCATAAAAATATCGCCGAAAGGATTATTTGATTGCAAAAATGAGTATGATAGTCAATTTATGAAATTCCAATCCTCGATAATTAGCACGATAATTGGAGAGGTCATATTACAAAATCCCAGCATTTAATCCACTTTGAATGGTTGAGATTTATTTTCCAAAATAAGAGTGATTTTGAATGAAAAAAAAAAGCAAGTAGAATCAATCCCAGCCATTCAAAGTGGAAAACTTTACCTCTACGATTACCATCATAAACGATTGAATCCATCATATTGCTTGGCTTAAAAATAGTGAAATTCGAACAATTAATTCAAATCTCATAAAAAAGTTTGCTCTCATCTGCTCTCAATCCAATAATTTTGGAGTGAGTATACCAGTTAGGCTGATACATTGAAGTTTACCCCCGCTTTAATACTAGTTTTATGTTCCTCCTACTTAAAAACTCAAAAATTACCAAACAGGCAAATAGTTCACTTTTAATTCAGATACTAAAGAAAAACCTTAATCATCAAAACTCTTCTGATACGTTATAGTGCAGTAAGGTTACAAAGCTTTACAGGAACCTTGCAGCTTTTGTAAAAGCTAAACCACGGAAGTGTTCTAAAACTAAAAGAATAGCCTGGAAAACAACATATACTGAGTGAAAAAAAAAAAGATGACACTCTCAGAAAAGTTTTCAGCAACATAAACTCAAAGTCTTGGTTAATGTATTCCCAAGTTTCCAGTACAAAATGATATATAGATATTCTGAATTTCACAGCCTTACATTTAATCTTGAAAATAATAAAAGTTTAAGCACAGCGATGTAAAATAACACCCGATAAGAAACATAACAAATAGAAAACAAATCAAAGGACTGTCTGAACAAAAAAACATAAGAAATGGAAAGAAAATCACATAATTACTTTAACTATTTAAACAAGAAGCTGGTCTTTGACTGCTAGAAATTTGCTAGAGTGGTGGTGATGAAATTCAACAAAAGTGTAAAAATGACCTTAATAATTTCAATATGACATTTAAAAATAATATAATGAACCAATGAAGTGTAAACTACATAGATAGAAACAACCAACTATTTTATCATAACAAAATCCTAAGAATGTATGTGCAGACACTTGGGGACCTAAAACTTGCATAGTGGTAGGCATGTCAATAGATTTTACAGTATATAATAGAAAATTATTATCATAAGATACAGATTTTTTTTTTTTTCTTCTAGCCTTCATTAGCTCAATTGCATCTTCTTGTTTCAGTTAGGGGTAACAATAAAAATGTAAACTAACAAATCATTACCACAAGAATCTTGGGAGTCCTAAAATTATATTCTTGTAAGAATTAAATGATTGTCATCATAAAGAAGTTTAAAGACTCTCTCAACTGAAAATTCCATACTCCATCACCAACATGTTCCTAGTAAATGATAGATTGGGAGAAGAGAGGCAATGAGATTAGGTGTAAAAACTGATACCTTTACGGCATTTAGTGAATCCAACAATGTTTGCAATACTGAGGGTTAAACAAACAGCAACTACAAGTACATAATCTGCTTGGAACCTAATGAGCGAAAATATTCCAAGAATTATCCATGCAACAGCCTGCACCAAAGAAAAAACTAATCTTCAGATTGTATTTAAGAAGCCATAATGCATGGGTTTGTTATCACGTCTATTATTGCCTTGCCTCCATAAAGACGGCTCAAAAGGCATCAATTATAGTACCAATTTTTGCAAGAACTGACAAAAGAGAAATGACTCTACATAAACTTTATTGTAAGTAGGTATACTGTAAGACAATAGAAGTTAGAAATGGAATGCTAACACTATGGGGAGTCAAAACAGAAAGTTCTTTGATTAAGTGGAGTGTCAAACGGAATGCGAAAAAAAATGTATATAGTATGTTCACTGTTAAACTAAGTTCTAGTGCAATAAATGGGTCTCAACCTTTTCAGTCAAGAAAGTGCTATACTCATAACAGTATATAGTAGTGGTTAATGAATCAAACTACCACTGATACTCTTCTCTTGATGAAAACAACATGAACATTTCCATATCTATTGCATCTCTTGCATATGTTTATTAGTGGTTTGGAGTGGGAAACTGGGAGCCTGAGGCATTATAGGAGATATTACTATGCGCAGTCAAAATACATGTGGACCTAAAATTCTAAATATGTAGGTTCTATTAATTAGGCCGCATCTTTAAGAATCACCTTAACCACCAAAAATTATGAACAGCAAACAGTCCTTCATAATCAAATATTCTTTCAAAATAAAAGGCAAAAACAAGTATGCGAAATGATTTATGTCATGCAGATCTGACCAACCTACTCACATTAAGGTAAAGCGTCCACCAGAAGAGCCATGAATCTTTTTTATTCATCCGAGCAAGAGACTGCATATACAAAAATGCCGAATAAATATGATGTTTGTGACTATACAACTTTATTGAAAGCAAATGATATATAAGTTTAAACACCTCTTGGTCCAGGCATTCAAATTTCCATACACTCTCCCCTTGGTCATTTATTTCATTCCACCATCTCAAACCAACCAATATCCGTCCGCTAACATTCTTTACAACCCAGAAATCAAGAGCCGCCAAAAAGACAGTAACCACGAAGATAATAACAAAGCTATTGAAGAAGAGTGCAGAGAGGATGTAGAAGGCCAATGCTGCAGCCTGGTGCCATCACAAGACAAAAGATGAGCTCAAAAATATAGCAAATGCAGAGGAGATCAAAGCAATCAAAACGAAACCTTGAGAAGCAAACCTTGAAGAGAACATGAAAGAAACATGTCCTTGGGTTAGCATAGTTTTCCCTGGTCTCCTGCACGAGCAAATCAAAAGTTAATCATTGAAATGAAGTTTTCGGAATTTTAAAATCATCGACACAGTTTGTCCTCTCGATGAAAAAGACCATTATTTCTTAATTTGTGTGTAAGACTATAGTTTCCATTTCTTGATAAACAATAATTAATAAAACGTTTTAGTAACAAGTTAACACCTAGATATCCTTCCTCTTCCCTCTTGTTTGTGAATTATCCGTATCATCCCTAACAATGCATGCCCAGGAGAAGGTGAATATGCAATCCAACTAATTTACATGGGATCTGATATGATCACATAAGTCACCAAAGAAGACTCGTTTTACTTGGACATAATATTCCAGGAGTGACCAATGAACCATATGGATCTTACATTCCAATGAGATCACACGCACATGCAGGATCCCACAGATTACATGTATGATCCTAGCATCCAATGAGGGGTTGTTGGTATAACACCTTGGGCTAACAGAATGGTCCACTGCATAACTTCCTGCTATACGAGGTTCTATGTGCAAATTGTGTTTTAATGTGTGATTACATTGGTTTGTTTTTAGGGCAAACTGAAAAGTATTGTAATTATTATGAAATTACTTTATTGGTTTTCATATTATAACATACTGTTCAAATGTTTAATACGCAAAATGTAGACAGTTGTATAACCCAATTTCTTACCTTAACTTAGTTCAAGCTCGAACTAACCCTAGGTCTCATCTTATGCTCAGAGAGAAAAGCAAGGCAACTAGCCCACAGCATCAAGTGTAGTAGGGTTCAACACACCATATAAGAAAACTGTAAGAGCCAACACTTAATCCTGCTCCTCACTATCCTTCGTCAACCATTCATCACATGCACCATCACTCATCTTCTCTATTATTTGTCTGAGATATCTCCTACTGCTACTTTTCTTTCATAGCCTCCTAAGCCCTCCACCACCACCCGCATCAAAAACTCAAGAATATTCCCACACCACCACCAGAACACCTCCACTCCATCAAAAGAAGCTAGCCACCTCGATTTAGTGATAACCCAACAACTATTCAAGAAACTATATCTCATGTGCACCTACCTCCTTGACATCCCAGTCAATACAAATCTTAATATTAGGTTGGTTGAGATTAGCGTGACGAGATTTTATGAGTTTATGGTAAAATGTAACGTTATACTCTTTAGAACATATTAATATTTGAAAGACATTATAACTCATATGGTAGACTTATTTTGAAAAATATTTCTTTCTTCCAGCAGGATTTGACATCTCCAAAGGGATGATTACGGAGCAGAATTAACTTAGCAGAGGTTGATGCCATTTTTGGAAATTCTTGCGTGATTGAGAGCAAACCATCCTGGCCACTTCAACGTCAGGGTTGATGAAACAGCATCACATTGGCAACATTAATTTGTTGTTATGTTGCTCATTAAATGTTATGGACAATGATTATGGCTGCAAAAATTTGAGATAATACCTATTATTCTGAGAAATTAATATTGATTTCATTGTAATCATTCTGAAGATTTTAGAGTTTTTATCAATGCATTAGACATTGGATGCCATCCCATAAGTATCAGTTTATTAAGCACAACATTCCAATCAAATCATGTCAATTCAACTCTAATTATTTGACTAATTATATTGCTTATTATTGAGCATTTATCCATTCAATGGATCTAATTATACATTGACCAATATTTTCTTTGATTGGAATTATATTGCAGATTTTTTAATCTTTATTCAAAGCAACATTTGATTGTCAAAATTTGCTTAAATTGTTAAGATTATACGTTATGCAAGTCATCACTTTTGTGCCACATATGACTACATATTATGCCAACAATGACTTCAAAGGTATGGCCATTGACTTCATTGTATGGCTCATTCCATGTTGTTTTTTCGTTATAGTATTTCTCTCCTATATGGAGGCGATTTCCCTTTCCTCCCATTTGAGTTCAATTTATCTTGTCAACTGTGCATGAAAATGAAACCATTGGATGTAAGCATTATCCTGATGTCTAAAGTCTACATAAGAAAACAATGTATTAAAACATAACTACTTTAATATAATGTGAAGTTCATTATATTTTGTAGAATGTCACGTTGTGCCCAAAAAGTGGCTTTGTGCTTCACGACATGGAGATGTGACAATCAACCACTTCAAGTAAAATGAGCATGTTTAAAAACTCATGGCAAAAAAAAAAGTGTTGAGTGTTATGGTGAGGTGTCACATTGTAAAAACCCATCAAAAATGGGCTCCGAATTAATAGAAATAGCCAAAACAATTTGCAATAAGATCTTGGCATAATCTTGCAGAGTAGTAAAAACGTATTTTAATTAAAATTAAAAGATGCGTCTGTGTGCCAACACAAACCACTGCATTTGCCAAATAAATTGGATTTTTGTCAAGCAAAATGAACTCTTAGAGAACTCATACAGGATCCCAAACAGCCTTGCCAACACAAACCATTACCCCTTTATCAGTGTTTGTAAGGTTAGCACATTAGCAGAGAAGTCCTGTTATTCATAAAAAAACAAAGAACAAAAAAGATTAGTGGCCAATTAAACTGATATTAGTGATTTAATTTTAATTGCCAGCATAATTAGCCTTATTTATTATGAATTATTCCTCTCCATTCATTCCAATTAAGAGTTGACTGGCAAATTATATCTATTTTGTGCAGCTGTTTTTCCAAAATGTTTAATCATATTGACATATTTCTTCATAACCATTCAGCATCAATTCTTTCTAGTCATTTTATCAGTACATCTTCCACCCTCTATTATACATATTCAAATCACTTAATTCTATTTCTATCATTCATAACATCGTTATTAGTAACTTTTTTAATGAGTTACACATATATGGACATAGCAAAATTTGGCAAATTGAAGCTTTATAGAATTTACTATGATATTAAAACACTTAATCATGTTATCCACCTACCTTTAACTCAGGAACTTATGTCCACATAGATATTTATACTCTTTTATATAATAGATTCAAGATGAATGTGCCTATGTATCATTTGATTTTCTAGCAATGGTAATTGATAATAATCCAGTTCACATTCCATAAAAGTACATATCATTACTCATCATTTACATACTAACTATAAACTCTTTATCTTTAATAAGTTTCCATCATTGTTCTATTTTTTCACTTGCTTCAATGGATGCTTTTCCTATAATAATAGATTATATTAACTAATTTTGAGCATCTTTTGCAAGCATTTTCATAAACAATGCAAATAAGAAAATAAACTAAATATTAATCCTTTATAAAATCCTACCCATCATTCCATCACAAATATCATTGATAGCTTCAAAATTACTTTTATACACTTTCCTCTTCTAAGTTCACCAAACCATTTAAACTCAATCACATGATCTTTCAACAACAACAGAGAATATAAAGATTCTTTCATTGTTCTGTATAAATTTCCAGTAACTTTCTTCACGAAAAAGATCACCTCCATGGTAAAAGCTCTTAGAACAAAGTCAAATTCATATGATATTGATGTAATTTTTACAAGCTTATTCCAATACCCTCTCACATCACTTCAGTATATGGCATATGGGTTTATAACCCTTAAAATTATAACATTTGTTATCAAATAACTAATATCAAAATATTACATCTTCAATCATTTGACATCATCTTAGTCCATAGGATTTCATTGAAAGATTTGTTAATCAAACTACTCCAACATTTCACATTACTCTCCAAATTTTAATTTATATCCTAACCATACTTGGAGCTTTACCTTTATATACCTTCATCAAAGTTTACTAAAATTTCTTTTTTAAGATCAAACCATGGAATACTTCAAGACTCCATTCTTCTTGCTCAGCAAAAAATATTTCTTCCATAACAATATCATTTAATAGCTTCTCAAAATTCTGTTTCCATCTTTTTGTACTATATTCATCATAAAGAAAAATCATATCATCTCCATGCTACATGCATCTTAAATTATCGAATTCTCTTGGTCTCCTTTTTGTTGCCTTAGCATTCATACAAGCATTGCTCTATTAATTCCTACTCAACCATATAAATCATCAAGACTTGAAACTTCAATTTTGCTTGCTATCTTCTTTATACAACTTCTGTTTACTTATAATTATTTTAAAAGTAGTGTTTTTTTTTTTTCATTCTTTAAAAGGAGATGATTTCCTTAATAACATTCTGGGCCTCGTTATTCCACCGCCAAGTCAACAACTTTAAATGTCCTTGTTCACAAAAATAGATTGTCTTTGCTTAAACAGAATTAATAGAGAAAAAAATTACCAGTGTCATTTTTATCACGAGTGTAAAAATATAGTGAGTTCTTCACAAATTACCCATAAAGTTTTAATCTTAGCTTGTCAGGACGGTCAGATCCATTAATTAAATCAATGAAATGAATCGAAAAGAACTTGCGAAGTATCATAACTAAACAGCTATCTTAAACCTAGATCCACAGTTCGATTAGAAGAGCACCATCTTTCTCGCAATTATCGGGCACATAGATCAACTATTAGGAAACCCAATAAACACCCGTAAAGGTGCCCAATAAACTAAGAAAAGCACAAAGAACGCCAAGAGAAAGACCACCGATTTAAACCCTAATTGTCTAAGAATCACCATGAAACCCATAGCGTTTAAGAGATTGGTCACCTGGATCCGATCCATCTGCGAGGGACTTGCTGAATTATCAAATGACCAAGAAATTTGTATCAATGTCAATTCGATCTGAAACCGATTAGCGCTCGCTCGCTCTCCCTCCCTGCGATGACCCCCGACCTGAAACCACCACAGTTTTGACCACGATTGTAAAAATGGGGTGCTGGTCCGGAATTGAACCCGGGTCGTCGGAGCTTAAGAATAAAAAACTTATTAAATTTATGAGTTTTTACCCGATAGAGTCACTCTATTTTTTTATATTTATAAATTAATCTTTTTTTAATCTTAATTTTTCAAATTAATTTTAAAATATTAAATTCATAACAAAAGATTCTCAAATATTTGATTATGACACATACAAATATATGAATCTGATAATTCAAAAAAAATAAAAATAATAATTAAATTATAAATACATATATATTAAACGATTGATTTATAAATTTCTCTAAATTTATTTAGAAATCAACATTGTATAAGAAAAATTTACATTACACTAATTTCATAATAAATCTTATAAATCTAATTTCATAAAAAATCATATGATCAATTACATACATAATACTCAATATATATATATATATATATATATATATATATATATATATATATATATATATATATATATATATATATATATATATATATATATATATATCATGTATTTGATGAGGCAAAATAAGTTCTATTCTTGATTCTCAAATTGTAAGTTATAGTTACATGCTTATACATTTTGGCATCATAAAATGATTATAGGTGGTGTATTTATAGATCCTCAAAATATAAAGGCTATTAATGAGCTGCCTTGCCCTATCAATATATTTACAAATTATATTGTACGATCTTAATTGTATTGTATGATTATTCTTTTTTGTTAATTAATTTTAGCCACCATGATTTTATCGATTAAGTCCAAATTGTCAAAACTAAACTAATTATAATGTATTGTACTTAATCATACTATATGATTAAGTACAATACATTATAATGTATTGTACTTAATCATACATTGTACTTAATTATAATGTATTGTACTTAATCATACTATATGATTGTTCATTTTTATTAACTAATTACATCTATCATAATTTAGTTAATTATAATTTGCCAAATTTGAAGTAGTTGTGATATGAGAATTGCATTATACAGTACTAATATGACCCTGAAAATTCCTCTAGTCGAAGTACGAATCTTGATGCCGAAAGCAGTAATCGAAATCAAACCTATTGAGAGCACTTAAAATATCATCTAAACTTTGAGACATCGCTTAAATTTTAAAAGCTCTCAAATATGGAGTGTTTATAATAAATCGAAATGCCTCGACGAGCGGTTCGACAAGCCAAATATCTTACAACTTCATTTGAGCATTCAAATACACAAAATACATCATATGATCAAGGAATCATCATGACGTCCACGGGAGGGAGTGGTTCGGATTTTGCATATATTTACGACGCCACCTCCAATCTATAAATGCATCATTTCATACGGCGGGGCAAAGAGAGAGAGTTCTAAAGATCCTCCATGCACGATCGTACGCCACTGACGGCCATCAATCACCGCAACCGGCCGCCGCCACCGCCATCGCTAATCCTCACTGCCGCCGACCACCGCGGACCATTATCACCGACCACTCATCGTCGCCATCATCGCCAACATCATCGCCAACATCATCACAACATCGCCGCCAACAATCAGACAATTGGTCAACGCGTCGTTTATTACTTTGCATTGCTTTCTCTATCTTATTCTATAATCCGTTGTCGGGAAGATCTTGTACTCAAAACGGATATATAGTAGAAGCTTTTCTTGGGCTAGGCCATGGTTTTCCTCTTTTGATTTTTCCATAAAAATTCAGTTTTATTGTTCACTCTTTAAATACATGTGTGTCTTTGGATTTCTGGTAAAACTTTACTCTCTGGTTTTCGCATAGCTTTGGCGTCACGGGAAGAGAACCCTTTAATCACAATTCAGAACACCTCGTTATGTCCAATAGGCAACACTGTAACAAGAGCCTCTCAACTCTCACAAACCAATCCTTGAACCAAGGGCAACCTTACGCCTCACTTCCCACGATGACGTGATCTTCCATGAAATCTCTTTAAAAGATCATGTGCCGAATGGAAGAGTCTCAAATGAGATGATCCGACTTTCGAGAGAACACACATACAGAAAATACATCTCCCCAAGATCGATCGTTAGCGGGAGGTCAAAATGCTAATTTCCTTGGCGAAATTCCTGCGTAGAGAGTGATCTTAATCTCCTTGACACCTAGTTACTTATCCATCCGTGCATCTCAATAATACCAATTATTCTTTGAGCTTGACACATTCTCATCTGTCGACCCCACTGTCATGTTATACTGAATTACGACGCTTAATGAAAGCAATTTCACCTCCAATATAGAAATCATCTTCCCCTCAGCTATGAGGAATCCTCACCTTTAACTGAAGCTATTCTTCAACATCCTATTCCCGTGGGTTTCAAGCTTCCGAACATTGATTCCTATGATGGGGCTACTGACCCCCATGAATACATCAACCATTATAGGACTATCATGCATATCCAAAGAGCTGCTGACACACTGCTTTGTTAGGTCTTTCCAGTTACCCTCAAGGGATAAGCTTGTACTTGGTTCTACTCCCTTTCAAGGGAATCCATCCATACCTTTGACGAACTCGTCAAGATTTTTGTAGAACAGTTCATTGCAAATCGGAGGATCATTAAAGATTTCTCCCATCTCTCCGGCATTCGTCAAAATGAGGGCCAATCACTTAAGGAATACTTCCAGAGGTTCTCCTTAGAAGCTCGCCAAATACCTGGAGTAGACCCTGAACTATTAAGAGGAGTTTTCCTTGGAGGACTCCGTCCGGACCACACTGCGTCCGTCACGGCGATCATCGTATCGACTTGGTTCATCATGTGGAAGCACAAATCTCTGCTGATGAGGCTATTACGGCCCATCGCAAATAATTTGAGCAATCTACGGGAAAACATAATAGCACCCAGTCTGGGACCAGTCTATCAAAAGAAGCAACAAGGAAGTCGTGATCTCCCTCCGACCCCATATCAACGGCGTGAACCGACCCAAAAGGAATACACGAACACATCTCGTGTTAACCTCCTAATGGCTATTCAAGATGAAGAAAATATCAAGTGGGCATCCACTGAAACCAAATTCAGGAAATCAGGAGCAATATTGTCACTTTCATCGAAGTCGTGGACATACTACTAAGGCATGTAAATAACTCAAAGAAGAAATTAAGAGGCTCATTCAGCAAGGATATCTACTTCAATTTTTGAAGAATCAATCGACTCAAATAAACATACCTCTAACGGGGGGGAAACCGGGACAAGAATAATAAAACAATCATCAAACAGTTGGAGAAATTGAAACAATCGTAGGAGGACCAATACTATCTAATCAAGTTCTCATTACCATCTCTGAAGAGTCGGAGTTAAAGAAGTCTCGTACTGATCATTCAATCACTTTTAATGACTCAGACTTAGAAGGAGTACATGTTCCTCGTCAAGATCCACTTGTCATCAGTGCAGGGATCGGTGACCCATGCTATAATATTAAGAGAATTTTGATTGACAATGGGAGTTCTGTTGATGTCTTATTTTACTCCACATTTCTTAACATGGGCTGGTTGAGAAAAACTCCAAGCGGGACCATTATGCGGGTTTGATAAATATACGTGCGGGGACAATCACCCTTCCTGTTGTCCTTGGTGAATTTCCTTGACAAGTGGCTCATTTAATCCAATTCATGGTGGTCAAGTCAGATTCAGCATATAACGCTATCTTTGGAAGGCCCCTCCAATCAATTTTGGTGCGATCACTTGGATCTCATCTTAAGATAAAATTTTCAACCCGTTGAGTTGGAGTGTTACGTGAAAATCACAGATAAAATCATGTTATCTCAGACAAGCTCAACCATGCCCTTCTGTGACCTTTAGCATCGAAGATTTTAATTTTTGAGATGAAGAAGTACCCTAGAAAGCTTCGCCTATAGAAGATTTGCTCTTTGTTGTATTATCAAATGACCAACCATTACGAATAGTGCAAGTTGGATCTCTGCTCTCAGACGAACAAAGGGAAAAATACATAGACTTCTTGCACAGAAATCAAGACATCTTCGCTTGGAGTCTGACGGACATGTTGGGAGTTGACCCCAATGTGATCATGCACTCTCTCAAGATCGATCCAACATTCAAACCGATCATCCAGAAGAAGCAAAGTTTTGCACCTGATCGCCTCCAAGCTATTGAGCAACAAGTTAACAAGCTTCTAGAGGCGGGATTCATACGAGATGTACATTACCCTACCTGGCTAGCAAATGTTGTCATGGTTAAGAAAACAAACGGAATATGGAGAATGTGTATTGATTACACTGACCTTAATAAGGCTTGCCCGAAAGATAGTTTTCCTCTTCCTCGAATTGATAAATTAGTTGATGCTACGTCTGGATATCAAATGCTCGCTTTTTTGGATGCTTACTACAGTTACAACCAAATAAAAAAAATGACGGATGAAGAAGCTATAGCATTTCAAACATATAAAGGTTTATCTTACCAAGTTATGCTATTTGGATTAAAAATCTGCTACCTATCAACGCCTTTTGAATAAGGTCTTTAAAGACCTACTAGGCCCCACAATGGAGGTATATGTGGATGACATGTTAGTGAAAAGCTTGGAAGAATCACAACATATTTCTGACTTAGAAATATGCTTTAACCTTCTTCGACGTTATAACATGCGACTCAATCCAACCAAATGTATTTTTGGGGTTACGTCGAGAAAATCTCTTGGATTTATGGTAACCCACCGTGGGATAGAGGCCAACCCCGAGAAAATTAAAGCTCTCAAAACTATGACTCCTCCGAAGAATATTAAGGAAGTTCAACGTTTGAATGGATGAATTACTGCGTTATCCCGCTTCCTAGCCTGTTCTGGGGATAGATACTTGTCATTCTTTAAAATATTAAAGGGAGCTAAAAATAATAATTTTCAATGGGGATGAATGTCAATCGCTTTTGAGCTAAGGGAGTATTTAGCATCTCCACCCTACTTATTCAAGGAGAGATGTTATACTTATATCTCAGTCTCTTCCCATTGATAAGCTTAATTTTAGTGCGAGAAGAAAGTGGGATACAACGACCAATTTATTATGTCAGCAAAATTCTCTCTAATATAGAAAGTCGTTATCCACTTGTAGATAAGGTGGCTCTGGCTTTAGTTTTCTCAGTGCGAAAATTACGTCCATACTTCCAAGCTCACACTATCGTTTACACTCATTTACCATTAAGGGCCATCCTACGACCAAGCATCGGGAGGTTAATCAAGTGGTGTAGAATTGGGAGAGTTTGATATAAATTTTTTTCTACGCTATAAAGTCTCAAGTACTCGGACTTTATAGTGGAATGCCTTGCCAACTCAGGAGCTATCTACATGCCTTGTCTCCTCAATGGACCCTCATGTTGATGGAGCTTGAAGTACTTATGTCTTGGTGAGAATCTTACTTATTTCCCCAGAATACCTTAGAGTATGGACTTCATTTCTTCTGACTAATAATATGGCGAATATGAGGCTCTCATGGAGGGTTGAGACTGCCATTGATTGTGAAGCTCAAGACTTAGTGATACACCTCTCAACTTGTCACCTCCCAAGTTGAGGGAAACTTTAATACTCATAATCCCAGGTGCATAATACCTCCACTTGGTGAAGTCTCTTCTTGCCCATTTCAAGACACATCAAATCATTCACATACTGTGAGAGAAGAATACTCGAGCTGACACTCTCGCTATGCTTGCTTCATCTACTACTAGGGATCTATTTAAGAGAAGGAATGTTGAAGAAATACATTTTTCGAGTATCCAAGGGTCATGGGTAATTCAAGTAATAGATGAGATAAAGGAACATTCGTGGATGGACCCCATCCTGTCTTTTCTACAAGAAGGAACTCTTCCTGAAGACCCAACTTCTGCAATTCGTCTCCGAAGACATGCTTCAAACTTTACTATTATCGGAGGTGAACTATACAAACAAGCTTTCTTTGGACCTGCCCAAATGTCTCTCACCTTGAGGAGGTGTGCATTAAGAGAGGTCCACTGGGGATATGTGGAGAACCCCTAGGAGGAAGGGCGCTAGCCCTTAAAATTATAAGGCAAGGGTTCTATTGGCCTATGATGAAACAAGACGCCTTGGATTTCACAAAAAAATGTGCAAGTTGTCAGTTGCACTCTAACCTTCCTCACATGTCGCATACAGAGCTCTCATCCATTCAAAGCCCATGGCCTTTTGCTCAGTGGGAGATTAATATCATGGGACCTTTTCGATAGCATCGTGATGAAAGTTCATCATTTTAGCGTCGACTACTTCACTAAATGGGTGGAAGCGAACCACTCCTAAAATTACGGGGCAAATGCTAAATAATTTGTTTAAAAATATAGTATGTCGATTCGTCTTCTGCAAAGATCATGACAATGGAACCCAATTCGGAAAAGTCTTTCGTCCTTTTGCAAAGATCTTCACATTCAGCATCTGGTAGCACATCCTCACTACCAAGGGACTATACTCAAAGGACTAAAACATCTCGAGAAGGCGGGGCAATGGGTTGATGAGCTTTCTAATGTTCTTTGGGCACCCCCACCGGTGAGACATCATATAACTTGTGTTTCGGCACAGAAGCTATTATACCGGTAGATATCAGGGTTCCAAGTCCAAGATTTCAATTATTTGATCATGACGGTAATGAAGAAAAACTCGACACGGACTACTCCACGAAACTTCGTGACATGGCCACTTGGACTTCTATCACCAAAGGGTAGCCCGTCACTTCAACAGAAGAGTAAAACCTCATCCCATATCTGTCGGTGACTTGGTCCTACGAAGTCTTAAAGCTGCAAGCAAAGGCCCTCAATGCAATAAACTCTCACCTCTTTGGGATGACCCATATGTGATTATAGCTATGGTGAAGCCAAGAACTTTCAAGCTCAAGGATTCAGAGGGAAAAACTTTACCTCGAACTTGGAACACTGAGAATCTCTGAAAATATTATCAGTAATTCTTATTGCATAATTATTGCAGCTTTTATTTTATCTCGTTTATCATTTCCCCTTCATGTAGCCAACCCCACTTAGTGGGATAAAGACTTCTTGTTGTCATTGTTGTCATTTTCTCTTAAAACTCATATCCGTGTTAAAATCGTCTTATGATTGTATCACTGAACTTATCAGAGTAATGAACTTATAGCTTTCTTCTTACAAACTTGTTTCTTCTTCATTTAATCCTCCCACTTGAGAAATAGACAACTCACATTATATCTCAATCGGAGCATGATCAATCCCAAGGGGACTTTCCACGACCTCTTTCACACAAGTTAATATCATCGAGCGAAGACTCTGACAAACAACCTAGGATAGGTCAAAAGGTCCTTGGTGGACTCCTCACGACCTCTTCCACACAGGTTAATGTCATCGAGCGAAGACTCTGACAAACAACCTAGGATAGGTCAAAAGGTCCTTGGTGGACTCATCATGACCTCTTCTATACAGGTTAACGTCATCGAGCGAAGACTCTGACAAACAACCTAGGATGGGTCAAAAGGTCCTGGACTCCTCGACCTCTTCCTGAGTTAACGTCATTGGCGAGACTTCGACAAACAACCTCGGATAGGTCAAAAATCCTGAGTGAATTCAATTCAACCTTATCCGTACAGGTTAGCATCGTCAAATAATATTTCGACCAATTACCCCGGATAGGTAAAACAAAATAAGGCGTATCATCTAAAAAAAAATTGATAGCATTAACATGATAATATAAGAAAGAATCAAGATTACGATACACCTTAACAATACAAAAAAAATGCATCCTCAGTGATGCTACACCATATCGATTGGTGATATCAACGTCCTCCTCACCACTAGGAGATACTCCCTTGGACTCACTCTCAACTCCTTCATCTCACGAATCGACGAAGAGTCTTGGACAGGCGGGAGATAGATCCTCAACACTCGTCTTGCATGATGCACTAAGCGGATTCCTTTTAGGAACCCTCGGATGAAGCCCTCCTCTAAACATTAGTTCTCCAAGTCCTTCACTTCAACATTAACAATATGATTACGAGCTTCCTAAACATAGTCCTCAATTGCGATAAGCGAGCTCTTAAAGTCTTCCACGCCTTCAAGGAGATTTCATTTGCTTATCATATGTTCCTTCTCGGAAAGATGATCTGTAATGCTTTCTTCTCCGGTTCGAGTTCCTTCCAGTGCCTTGAGTCTTTTCTCTTTCTAGCGAGTCTCGGTCCTCACCTCAATCAGCTCATCATGAGTGCGCTCCACCTCCGACACTAAAGAGAGAAGTCGACATGTTATTGCTTCAGTTCGCAGATCGATCCTCCAAAGTAGCCACTTCTTTGGTCTTAACACTCATCTTTCGCTCATACTCGCCTTACAGATATTTCACCTTCATAAATTCAGTATTCCACTCGTCTAAAGAGACACCCAAATGAGCCATCAGCCCTAATGTTTGAGTTACCTAAAAAAATCATTACAAATATTACACAAAAGAAAAGAAGAAGGAAAAGAAGAAAAGAAGAAAAGAAGAAAAGAAGAAAGAAGGGAAAATAACGCACCAATTCATCTGCTTGTTGACACCCAATGCATATGTGATTTAACACCTCTTCAAGAATGCATGGCTTTGAGAAATGAACTCCCCCATCATGAGTTGAAAGCGTAAACTCTCGGATAGCGAGGCGAACATCTTCTTAGATATGTCAGTAGTCACTTCAACATGTCTTCTTTTTTCTTTAAGGAAGAAATATTGCCACCACCGATTTGTGATGGGCTTCTTGAAAGAACCTTATGAATATGAAGACCCTTCATCACCTTTACTTGACCTCTTTAGTGGAAAAGAATGAGATCTCCACGGATGGAAAGGCCAACCTTGAACATTCTATCTTCAACTATATATTTGCCAATATGGTAACTCATCTTTGTAAGCTTTCTACATCGGGGAACATTAAGAGTTGTCAAGATCTCATTCTCTTCATTAGTAATGGATGGAAGGTCATTCAATCTTCCCCATCTCTCGGAAGGCCCCACTCATTTTTCATAAAGAAGAATCCATTAGACCAATTTTAGGCGGATCCGTGCTAAAATTCTATCCAATTCTTTATAGCAGATAAGAAACACGTCCTTGAGCATCACATGTGAATCTACACATTCGGCACAAATATGTGATGTTCAAAGTAACACCACACTCTAAAGAAGGCAAGCCGGCGATGACCACTAAAGCCGAAATAAAATTGTGACAAAGCTACACATATTTTGAACATCTCAATCATTTCGAGGAAAGGGAATCGCGATCCGGCCACGAAGAATCATCTTAAAAATAGTGAAGTATCGAGGTGAGCGAGCTCGATCGGACCTCTTGGCAACAATAGCCACCAACTCATTAGGAAATGAAATTTCTTCTGAACACCATTAAACTATCGATGTGACAATGGATGGTATATCGTCTGTATGTCATGCACTATGGGTTATCCTCGGCCCACATGAAAATACATGAATAAGTAAAGGGGAAAATGATAAAAATCGAAAAATCGAAAATTTTGTGAAACTACTCACTCACCCAATACTTGGGCATACCCATTTTCAGCTCATGGACGACTTGGGTTAGGATTTTTTTACTACGATCGACAAAAGGACATGCATACATATGAGATCAAAAGAAAAGGGGAAAGAGATAACTATTCCTCCCAATGATGCTCAAAATACGCCAAACTTTTTGAGTCGTTCAAATGGCGGAT
The DNA here is from genome assembly GCA_021442155.1 of Cymbidium sinense. NCBI lineage: Eukaryota > Viridiplantae > Streptophyta > Magnoliopsida > Asparagales > Orchidaceae > Cymbidium > Cymbidium sinense. Next base: position 137,352,180 of record CM038222.1, read on the forward strand.
CTAATCGCTTCCCGCCATCTTGGCAATTATCGACCATTGAACCATCCATCAGTTTGAAGAAATCTAATTTCTCACTTCTGGTCTTGATCGCCTCAACCGATGGTCAGGCGGTGGTTGACATCTCTTTCGAGGAAAAGCGGAGCCTTGCCGTATGAACTCTGGTCTTGATCGCCTCAAACCTGGTCCGGCGTTGACATCTTTCGGTGGAGCCTTGCCGTATGAACTACGGGTCTTGATCCTCCAAACCGGTCGGTCCAAGCGGTTGACACCTCTTCGAGGGCGAGTCTCACCATAAGTCTTGATCGCCTCAAACTCGATCGGTCCAGGAGGTCGGTTGACACCTCTTTGAGCGGAGCCTTGCCATATGAACTACGGGCCTTGATCGCCTCGAGCGACTCATTCAAGAAGAAGAGAACACTTGATTGTTGAAGAATGTGCCTCTCCTTTAAGGGGTTTTATAAACCTTAGGGAAAAAGGTAAAATTATCAAAACCTAGTTTGGGCAGCGCAGCATGGCACCAAAACCAGCCCATCGCGCCATTTCGCCCGTGTGGCCCTCCGCCCGTGACGCCGCAGCGCCATCCCCAGCCCATCGACCCATCCATTCGTGACCGAGGGCCCACTACGACCCGCCAGGCCGTCAGCCATGCGCCCTTCGCGACGCCGGCCGCATGCAGCTATGGCCTTCAGCAGCGTGCTTGACGCCATGCTGTGGCAGCATGCCATGCCATGAGTGCCTTGACTCTGTTCGGATGGGATCCAGTAACCTCAAATTTCACGCTTGCACATACTATACATATTTGTGGTATTGCATCACTTAGTAATCATAATCTTGTGCTTATGAAGATCTTCTCTCAAAATGTGTGGTTAATGGACTACTGATTTCGTTGAATAATTTGCTATTTTGAAGTACTTGGCACATATATTTTTTGATGATTGAGATAATATCATCCAAAAATAGGGGGCAACTGATATGACCGAAAATTCTCTAGTTGAAGCGAATCTTGATCTTTGAAAACAATTGTCGAAATTGGCGGTCAGATCACTTAAAATATCATTGGAAACTTTGAGACATCAGTTAAATTCCTAAAAAGCTCTCAAATATGGAGTGTTTATAGTCAAATCGAGCATCTCGACGAGCCGGTTCCGACAAGTCAAATATCTTACAATTCCAACTTCATTTGAGCATTCAAATACACAAAATACATCATATGATCAAGGGAATCATCATGGAGTTCGATGGAAGGAGTGGTTGGATTTTGCATATATTCTGACGCCACTCCTCCGTCTATAGCCCTCATTCCTCATATGTGAGCCGAAGAGAGAGGAGAGAGCTCTAAAGATCCTCCAAACGCGATCGTGCCACTCGACGGTCATTAACAACCGCCGCGGTCGCCCGCCGCCGTCGCCACCGCCGATCTCACGTCGTCGACCATTTGCGGTCATCATCACCAACCACTATCGTTGGTCATCATCACAACATCGCCAACATCGCCTATTACAGCAGAATCGTTGTCCATTTCTCATATACTATTCTGTAATCCCAGACGGAAGATCTTGTACTAAAAGCAGATACATAGTGAAAGCTCGGCCTGGTTTTTCCCTCTTTTTGAGATTTTCCAAGTAAAAATTCTAGAGTTTTATTGTTGACTCTTTAAATACCTGTGTGTGTGCTGGATTTCATAATGAAGCTAAGGCAAAAACTTTTACTCTACCGCAACTGATTTTTTAGCACACAACAAGTACAAAGTTAATATAGTTATTACTCAATTTAAATCTAGAGAGCACGCAACAAGTACAAAGTTAATATAGTTATTACTCAATTTAAATCTAGAGTTTATGAGATTTGATGAAAAATATTATCGTCGGACAGTTCGTGCTATATGATGTGAATGTATATGATGAATAAATAGAGTTGAATTTTTGGTTTGTACTAATCGTACAATATAATTATGATAGTTGTAGGGAGGTCCATATCATCTAGCTTGATTAAACAGAAGAATACACCTAACTTTTTGTACTGAACATATAGTATAATCGGGAAGATTTTATTAAAATTTATTTATTTTTTTAATTTTTTATTTAGCATCCTCCTTATAAATACCCCCTTGTTGACTTGAATGTGAAAGAGCTTTAGAGAGACTTAAGAAAGGTGTTCTCTCAAAAATAAAAAATTTTAAAATTTTTTTGGAAGAATTCTCCCCTCTTATTTTCCCTTAGAAGACCCTTTATGAGAATTATTTTTGATGAAGTTGTGTTTTATTTTGGTTATTCTTTTTTATCCACTTTATCATTGTGAGTTAAGCTTCAATTTGAGAGTTTGTTCTTATTGAAAGAATTTGTGTGAGATTTATTATTGAGAGATAATTTTGTACCTTGGAGAGAAAGTGGAATACTTTTTTTCGTTGAAAGAGAATGGAAGCAATTAAGGGTGTCAAAAATTAACCCGACATGAACTCGACTCAAAAAATCCGGATTCGAGTTAACCCGAATAATTTTTGGGTCAGGCTCGGGTTAAAGAATTGACCTATTTGATATTTCAGGTTGGGTTCAGGTTGACCACCAACATGAAATTGATTCAATTTTGACCCGCCAACTCGAATTTGACTCAAAATTTGACTTAAAATATGTATATAAATAGATCATTTGGGTCATGTCGGGTTAACCGGGTTGAAGTTTTTGACCCATTTAATAAACGGGTTGGGTTCAAGTCAAACTTATTCGGGTCGGGTCAGACCCCGAACTCGACCCGTCAACCCGAATTGACACCCCTAGGAGCAATGTAGAGCTTCTTCATTACTCGTTAAGCAAAGAGTCATCTCTGCCCTACCTTAGCTTTTTGTACCAAATGAGAGATAGTACATTTTCTTAGGAGATTTAGAAAGTAGACAGATTTGTTAGATCAAATCATCGTATATTATTTTATGCTCATCTTTCTTTTTCTTCCTTTATTTTTCTACTACTATAATCTTTTAATATTGAATTATTGATTCTCGTTTTAAAGTTTTCTCGCTCAATGAAAGATTTGATTTGACTTTTTCTTTTAAGAAAAATTGAAAGCACACCAATTCAACCCTCCCCCTCACTTGGGTATGTTATTCTTACAGCACATACACAATAGCTCAAAATAAAATTATTATCTTTTAAAACATATTTTAAATAATATGTTATATTTTTAATTGTGCAATATTAGTTTCTATGTGAATTTATTTAATGAGTGTTGTAGCAATCATGAAATGTATTAAGGAGGGATTTAAAAAGTTAGAATGGATAATTTAATTTCTTATCAACTTATATATATTTATAATGTCAGTTATGATTTTCAAAACCTTGGCATTTACATTACTATAAATTGGATTCAATTGTGTTACTACTTTGTATTTTTGTCACGACCCGGCCCGGGAGCTTGGAATACCAAGGCGAAACGACGACGGACAAAGAAAACATTTCTATAACAATTCCAATATAAATTTAAAGTCTCCAACTATACAATCATAAAAGAGCCACTACTATCCATTAATGATTTAAAATCTCCATACATAAATGTTCTAATCTGATTTAGGAAAAATACACTTTAACATAACTCAACATAAACATAAATACCTATCTCCAGCTCCTCTACTAAAACCCGACTTTCCTTCTATCAGTCATTTAATTAGGATTATTACCTGAAAAAGATTAAACAACTAACAAATAAATATAATTCAGTGGGTCAATTATGCTATTACACTATAGTAAATAAGAAAAAGAAACTAGTATGTATGCCAGTTTTCTATTGTCACAAGTACATAAAAGAAAATAATCTGCTCAAACAATCAATCATATGTGAGGTAAGTATGCATAAACATTTAGAAGAAGATATGGGGTCGATACATAAACATTTAGAAGATATGGGGGTCGATTCATAAACATTTAGAGATATGAACTTTTACTTTTACCTTTACTTTTATTACCCGGCCCATGATCATTTTATACTCATCCAAAGGATGAGTATCCATTACCTAACCATTTGCCAATTTCCTTGGCCCTTTTGAATCATATTTGTGCGTGCACATCCCCCCGCATAAGGGGTGAACTAAAGCTTCAACTTACACATTCATAGCATACAATCATATCACTATGGACATTAATTCATAACTAGCAGTAAATCAATGAGCTTTATAAAATGAATCTGTGGCAATATGATCTAGCATTCAGGGTATTATCCAACATGAAGAAGCAGTAAACTATTCATAATTTATATAAAAGCAGGAAAATCATCACAGCTGGCAGTGCAGGAAAAGTCAAAATCATCTAAACATGCATTTCATCACAGGAAAGTAAAGACATTTTTTTACCATAAATGTAAGAACATAATTATCCACTTTTAACTTGCAATTTTCTCTTGAACCTCCTTTCCTTTAATGATTCATTCCTTAATTGCAATTCCTATAACATAAAATATTAAGTGTTAAAGTTACTTAATATATAACATTAATTGATTATCATACCCCCCATCAAATGATTCTAATCTAATTAACGATAATATAAATACATTTCCTTTATATGTGCTCCTAAAATCTAATACTCTCCTTTCCTTATTTTTCTTAAATTTATTCTTGAAATGATCTTAAAATGATTCTTAAACTAAATTTTAATTTATGCTACCTAATTCTAATTTAAAGTCTTTACTGAAATCTATAACCCTAAGTTAGAATTATAAACCCTAAGTTAACTTGAAATGACATAAAAAAAATCATAGCTAATAACATAATAATTAACAATTCAATTAAATTAACTATATTAATATATATATATATATATATATATATATATATATATATATATAGATATATATATATATATAGATATATATGATATATATATATATATAGATATATATATATATATATAGATATATATAGATATATATATAGATATATATAGATATATATAGATATATATAGATATATATATTTATACCTCCTGCTTGCCTTAAGTTGGCGACCAAGACACGACTCACTTACTCGCTCACACGAGGCTCCCTCCTCTGGTTGCTTGCGTCTCCCTTCCCTCCTCTCGATTGCCAGACGGGCCCGGTGGCTCAAGGTCAACGACGTGGAGCCCCCCACTGCCTAGGCACGAAACTCTCTTCTTCTTCCTTGCGACAACGCTATTATCCTCCTTCTCTTTCGATCCTGAGCACTAAAGCTATTTCACTCGAGGCACGCACGGTAATTCTCCTCTTCTCCTTCTGATGTTTTTTTGGGGTTTTGGTTGTCGAGACCAAACACCGGATTACTTTTCCTTTTTCATGCTAACCACAGGCGGTTGCTTTTTTTAAGTTTCGGGTTATTACAATCTTTCCTCTTATAAAATTTAGTAATACGTAAATTTAAATGACAATAAATAGAAATACACATACCTTTACTTAAATAATTGAGGGTATAGTTCTCGCATTTCTGATTCCTTCTCCACGTAGCCTCTCGATCTGATCCATGTTTCCATAGTACACGAACAAATAGAATTTCTCTATTCCTGAGATGCTTGATATCATAATCTATAATTCTTTCTGGCTCCTCCATAAATGTGAGATCCGGCTGAATATCAATAAGATCAGTAATAATCTTGTTGCCCTCATCAGTAACATATTTTTGCAGAAGAGAAATATGAAACACATTGTGCACTCCTTGCATGTGAGAAGGTAAAGCCAGTCTATAAGCCACTTTCCTAATTCTTTCCAAGATTTCATATGGACCAATATAACGTGGGCTTAACTTTCCAACTTTGCCAAATCGTTTTATATTATCATGGGGCTGACTTTAAGAAATACTAATTCTCCCACTTCAAATTCTACTGGCTGATGTTTAGCATCATAGTATTTCTTCTGCCTCTCTTGAACAGCTTTTAATCTATCACGGATCAATCGGATCTTCTCAGTAGCTTCATCTAATACATATGCACCAATGATTCTTCTTTCACCTGTCTCCACCCAACAAAGTGGTGTTCTGCATTTTCTTCCATACAATGCTTCATAAGGAGCCATACCAATACTTGCTTGAAAACTATTATTATAAGCAAACTCAATCAAAGGCAAATGAACTTCCAATTTCCTCGAAATCAAGAACACGAGTCTCAACAAATCTTCGGTGTTTGAATTGTTCTTTCCGACCGCCATCAGGTTTGAGATGGAATGCAATCGAAAGTAAGCTTCATACCTAAAGCTTCTTGAATTTTTCTCCACAATCTAGATGTAAATCGGCCATCCCGATCGGACACTATAGATTTTGGCACACCATGTAACTTCACGATTTCATCAACATATTTTCTTGCTAGTTTTTTCGATCAGATTGTTTGATAGGTATAAAGTGTGCAGATTTAGTCAACCTATCAATAATAACCCAAATAACATCACATCCTCTTCTGGATCTAGGCAAGCCAACCACAAAATCCATAGCAATATCATCCCATTTCCACTTTCGGGGTATCGTAAAGTCCACCCGATGTTCAACCTTAATCATCGACATGATTGACATTTAGAGACAAATTCGCTACACTTCTTTTCATTCCCCGCCACCAAAATATCTTCTTAAGATCCTGATACATTTTGCTACTGCCTGGATGAATTGTATAATTTGAATGATGTGCTTCATGTAAGATATCTTTCCTCAAATCTCCAACATTTGGAATGCAAATTCTGTTATGATATTTCAATAATCCCTCTTCATTGATTTCAAAATCTTCTGTATGACCTACCTTTACCAAATCTAAAATTTTATAGTCACCATCTTGAGGTAAAGCATCCCATTATTTTGTCTTTCAAATTTGATTTTATAGCCATCGATTTAGATAAAGCATGATCATCGTAGATTTGATAATTGAAATTTCCAATTTTTCTAAATCTTTAATCAACTCCTCTCGATGAGATCAACCAATAAACACTACGATATTTTTTTACTCAAAGCATCTACATTTGCCTTCCCGGATGATATTGAATATCTAAATCATAATCTTTAATGAATTCCAACCATCTTCTTTGCCTTAAATTTAGCTCCTTCTGAGTAAAGATATATTTCAAGCTTTGATGATCAGTAAAAACTTCACACCTTACTACATATAAATAATGTCTCCAAATTTTTAATGCAAATACTATTGCTGCTAGCTTCAGATCATGGGTGGGATAGTTCTTTTCATGATTTTTCAATTGCCTTGAAGCATAAGCAATCACTCTTCCATTCTGCATAAGTACACATCCCAAGCCTCTTAATGACGCATCACTATAAATTTGAAATCCTTCGTCACGATGGAATAGTTAATCTTGGTGCGGTCATTAAATAATTCTTCAATTTTGAAAAGCCTTTTCACTCGACCATTCAAACTTGGCTTTCGAGTTAATCTCAATAGTGGCATGGCAATAAAACCCTTCAATAAATCTCCTATAATATCCCGCCCAAGAAACTTCGACTTACGTGGCGGTGGTAGTAGGCCATTCAACTTGCTCGACTTTACCGATCCAGAAACCCCTTCACTACTAATCATGTGCCCCAAGAATATGATACTATTTAACCAAAATTCACACTTAGAAAATTTTGCATATAATTCATTTTTCAAAGCTTGCAAAATAATGTGAAGGTGGTTTTCATGAGCTTCATCTAGAATAAATTAGAATATCATCTATGAATACAATCACAAATGAATCTAAAAGTAGTTTAAAGATTCTATTCATGAGATCCATAAATACAGTTGGAGCATTTGTGAAGCCAAAAGGCATCACCACAAACTCATAGCGCTCATACAGTGTGTTGAATGCAGTCTTTGGTATATCTTTTTCTTTGATTCTCAACTGATGATAACGATCTTAAATCAATATTTGAAAATCTGAAGCTCCTTCTATGGTCAAAAGATCATCAATTCTTGGTAAGGGATATTTATTCTTCAAGGTGAGTTTGTTAAGTTCTCTATAATCGATGCATAGCCTTAAGCCCCCATCTTTCTTCTTCAAAAATAATACAGGAGCTCCCCAAGGAGATGTACTAGGCCTGATAAATCCCTTCTCTAATAATTCTTGCAGTTGATTCTTCAACTCTTGTAATTCTTTGATTGCCATTCTATATGGTACCTTTCTTCTGAGTTTTGCACCTTGAATTAACTCAACAGAAATCTATCTCTCTGACTGGAGGTAAACTCGGTAAATCATCCAGAAAGACTTCTGGATACTCCTTTACTACTAGTATATCCTCCATCTTCTTTACCTCTTTAGTAATATCAGTAATTTGAGCAAGAAAACCTTCATAGCCTTTTGCTAGCATCTTTTGAACTTTCAAGCAAGACACCATCATAGCTAATACTTCCCTATGCCCCATGAATCTGAATTCTTCTTTTCTAGGAATATTAAATTTGACTATCTTTTTAGAACAATCTATAGTAGCATGATATTTAGCTAGCCAATCCATTCCTAAAATTACATCAAATTCATATATTGGCAGTACTATTAAATTGGCATTCAAGTTTCTTTCACAGATATTTAGGTTCACACTGCAAATATTTTTAGCATTCATTTGAGACCCATTTGGCATTACTACTGAAAGTACTACAGACATCTTCATAACTTGTAATCCAAAAATTTTCACACATTCCTCAGATATAAATGAATGTGAGGCTCCAGTATCAAATAAAACTCTAACTGATTTACTTTTAATAAAGATGATGCTTATAATGAGTAGACATATGAAGCAATTATCTCAATAATAAAAAAACAGTGCTTATAAATAAAGACATACCGTAATAACATCGGAGTCTTTTGCTTCTTCTTCGTGAGTGCATAAACTTCGAGGTTGTATGTTACTGGGTTGAGTTTGAGGTGGAACATGATTGATCATCCTTGTCTACCAGCGTCCTGGGAGGTTGAATATTTGTCTAGCGTCCATTGAAGATCTCTAACTCAAGAGGGTAATTTTGCCATATGTCAGGCGATGGCACCAAAAGCAAGTGTTTGTGCCTGAGAGACACTCTCCTTTATGTGCTCTTTCACATCCTGGGCATGTGGCAATACTACTACAACTGGCATGGGTATCTGACTTAGGCTTCTTCCAGTTTGATTTTTCAGTTTGAATATTTTGCCTAAATTTTGGCCTATCATCATTCCTCCTCTTATGAATGTCTCTCCTCCTCTGAGTGGCTTGCACATCCAATTCTATCCTTCTAGCCCGCTCCACCAGTACAGCATAATCATCAATACCTAAAGGAATTAAGGGCTGTCTGATTACATCCTTTAGTTCAGATAGAAACCTATGGCATTTTTCTTCTGTATTTGGTATCAATTGAGGTGCATACCCTGAAGCTTGAACTTCATATTGCATTATAGAGCGATCTCCCTGTATCAATCTGATGAATTTATCTTGCATTTGTCTCCTAGCTGAGATGGGTACAAACCAATCTCTAAAAGTCTTCATAAAGTCTTCCCATGAAATAAGGCGCAAGACCTCCCTTCAAATTTCTCTTGTGCTCCTCGCCACCATCTCTTCACCCTCAAAGTAAAAGAAGCCAAAGCAACTCTTCTTTCTGGAGGGCATGACATGCTTTCTAAGATTTTCTCTATCCGCATCAACCAGTTTTCTGATTCTATAGGTCCTCCTATCCCTGAGAAAAGAGGTAGCCTCATATCTTGAAATAGTTTCAGATTCTTATAAATAGAAACCCCACCACTTCCACTAGCTTGGGTAGGCTGATTCCTTATCATTTGAGTCATTGCTTCCATCATTTGAGTAAATGCATCTATCATAGTGAGCATGGTTGCACCAAATTTGGGTGCTCAGTGGTTTGTGCCTCTCTATTTTCACTCATATCATCTTCTTGAATTGATTCCATAGGCACGAAACAAATTTATTATAAGCAGTACACATCAATCAATATAATCATATGTAATTCTCTTCCTAAATTTTATTATCTTCCTATTGGCTCTTTGATTTTTTTTATCATACTTATGTCCCTAAATATAAAATCTAGCTCTGATACCACTCTTGTCACGGCAGCTTGGAATTCAAGCGAGGATCGACGGATAAAAGAAAACATTTCTATAACAATTCTAATATAAATTTAAAGTCTCCAACTATACAATCATAAAAGAGCCACTACTATCCACAATGATTTAAAAATCTGTCCATACATAAATGTTCTAATACAGATTCAGGAAAAATACAGTTTAACATAACTCAACATAATTTACTGACATAAATACCTATCTCCTGCAGTTCCTTTACGGCGGTAAACCTGACTTTCCCTTCTATCAGTCATTTAATTAGGATTATTACCTGAAAAATATTAAACAACTAACAAATGAATATAATTCAGTGGGTCAATTATGCTATTACACTATAGTAAATAAGAAAAAGAAACTAGTATGCATGTCAGTTTTTTGTTATCACAAGTACATAAAAGAAAATAATCTGCTCAAACAATCAATCATATGTGAGGTAAGTATGCATAAACATTTAGGTAGCATATGGGGGTATACATAAACATTTAGCGAGTAGCATGGGGTCAGATTCATAAATATTTAGCATATGAACTTTTTACTTTTACCTTTACTTTTATCACCCGTCCATGAGTCACTCCCATCCAAAGGATGAGTATCCATTACCTTACCATTTGCCAATTTCCTTGGCCCTTTTGAATCATATTTGTGCAGTACATTCGCCAGCAGGGGGTGAACTCAAGCTTCAACATATACATTCATAGCATACAATCATATCACTATGGACATTAATTCATAGCGAAATCAATGAGCTTTATAAAATGAATCAGCAATATATGATCTAGCGTATTATCCAACATGAAGAAGCAAACTATTCATAATTTATATAAAGTAGGAAAATCATCACACCTGTCAGGAAAAGTCAAAATCATCTAAACATGCATTTCATCACGAGTAAAGACATTTTTTTTCCATAAATGTAAGAACATAATTACCCACTTTTAACTTGCAGTTTTCTCTTGAACCTCCTTTCCTTTAATGATTCCTTCCTTAATTGCAATTCCTATAACATAAAATATTAAGTGTTAAAGTTACTTAATATATAACATTAATTGATTATCATACCCCCATCAAATGATTCTAATCTAATTAACGATAATATAAATACATTTCCTTTATATGTGCTCCTAAAATCTAATACTTCCCTTTCCTTATTTTTCTTAAATTTATTCTTGAAATGATCTTAAAATGATTCTTAAACTAAATTTTAATTTATGCTACCTAATTCTAATTTAAAGTCCTTACTGAAATCTATAACCCTAAGTTAGAATTATAAACCCTAAGTTAACTTGAAATGACATAAAAAAAATCATAGCTAATAACATAACAATTAACAATTCAATTAAATTAACTATATATATATATATATATATATATATATATATATATATATATACCTCGGTTGCCTTAGAAGTTGGCCCGGCCGACTTTTCACTACTCGTTCACAGAGGCTCCCTCCTCTGGTTGCTTTGCGTCTTCCCTTCCCTCCTCTCGATTGCTTGCACATGGGCTCCCCTCAAGGTCGACGGTGGAGCCGCCTCACTCGGCTAGGGCACGAAACTCTTCTTCTTCCTTGGACAACGCCGAGGCTATCCTCCTTTCTCTCTTTCGATCGTGAGACACGGAAAGCTATTTCACTTTGATGGGTAATTCTCCTCTTCTCTCCTTCTCTCGTGTTTTTTTTTGGGGCTCGGTTTTGGTTCGAGGCACTCGTTGATTACTTTTCCTTTTTTCATGGCTAACCTTGTTTTTTTTTTCAAGTTTCGGGTTATTACAATTTTAATGTATGCTATATACATTATTTTATTTCTTCTAAAATACATTATATTATGTTAGGGATATTGTAATATATCATGTACGACTTACATACGTATAAAAAAAACTATGTATATATATATATATATATAACACACTTGACTTTTATCTTGACTTGTATAACCTTGTGTGAACTATGTTCTTTCCTTGCTCAAACTATATTTTAATCTAGTAAGGATATACTTGGAATAGGATTTAGACATGTTTGAACATGAATCAATATTGATTTACATAAGAGTCAATCAAGATATCTTGCTAGGAAGTGATTGAACCATACTTGAATTTTGTTCAAAATAATATCTATCATGATAAATTTTAAATACTTATTTTATAAAAAAAGGAGATTTCAATTTGAAATTTACTTTCATATATGTTTCCAAAAAAAATAATGGATATAATTTTTTAAATTTTCAATATTATGCCAAATTTTAGCCAAATTTTAGCCAAATTTTGAATATACCAAAACTGTGACTATTGTAACCACCTATAATAGGTGCCCGTTGTTGAATGCCAACAGCTGTTACTACCACCTGTAGCTACAATTAGACCATATCACCACAATCTACTATTGCCGCTAGCCATCATAGCCAATGCCACATTTCACCACCTGCTCACAAGCTTTTGACACTATTTACTGCTACCATCACCCACTACTGTGATTACAGCTTCCAGCCTACAATTACCACTACCACCCATGAGCTACTTGCCATCAATTGCTTGACTGCCACTTCCTTTTGAATTTTACATTAATTTTTTATTTTTAAATTAAACATAAAAAATAAAATTAATATTTTTTTTACATCTAATAAAATAATTTAAAAATTTTCAAATATCATATATTTCAAGTACACTATATTTCTTTTAGTCTCTATATTTTTATTTCAACCAAACCAAAAGCCTTAATAATTTCTCATGTTGTCCATTATTCTCTCTCGATAAGGCTTTAAAAAGCCCGTGGCATTTGTGAAAGGATCTGTGGCTCGTGGTCGAGGATAGAAATTTTTTCTAAGTTCATGAGTTATTGGTGATTTAGTGCTTATCATTCGAAACCCTCTAAGGGTATGTTTGGTTGCAAGTAGGATTTAATAAATCATGTAAATTTAAATTTAGTAAATCTTGAGATGGTTAAATCCTAAAAATTATTCTTCATGAAATATATTTGATATATCCCTTTAAAAGTTATAAATAAAGTATGAATCTCAAGCTAAAGCATGTATACAATCAAATTAAACAACTCAGTGAAATGAGTCCAATAACGCTAGAATCAGGTCAAATCGAGCCCAAATGAGCTCAAATCAAAGGCTACATATGAAAATTTTGAAAATGACTTCCAAATTTGACGTGCTTATAGTCGAATCGAGTGGCTCGATGAGACAAATCCAACGAGCTTAAGATCACTCAAATTGAAGATTGTTTGAATGGTTAAATCAGTAAAAAAATTTATCTATGATCCAATGAATTGATATAAACCGTCCGATAGAGTGTTTTGAGATTTTGACTATAATGACCAAAATGCCCCTAAATATACCCCATTCTCATCAAGAGGGGGGAGGAGCGAGAAGCGAACTTGAGAGAAAACTGGAAGAGAGCTAGAATTTCGAAGTTCATCATCACCACCATTGTCGCCGATCGCTGCCTATTTTCGTCGCTGGTTTCCACCAACAACTGTTACAACCCAACCACCACTACATAATTGTTGTTATCTGATTCTAGAATTTCTATTGTTAGACTTTCTCACATACAATATTGTAATCCCATTATTGGGAAAACTTAAACTTTGTATTCTAAAGGAGATATATAGTAGAGCATTTTTACTATACTAGCCCTGTGATTTTTTCCCCCTCTTTCAGGGGTTTTTTCACATAAAAAATTTGGAGTTTCGTATTATATTTTTCAACTAACTGTGTGTGTTGGATTTTTATACAAGCTAAGACATGAAGTTTTATTCTGCCGCTACTAGTTTTCTAACATGCAACAGTTTAACGTCATATATGGGAAGGAGATTCTCATTACTTCATCATGTCAAACAATCAAGTTTTCCAACAAGATTGAAACCACTAGCCAGGTAGATCACTTAGTACTTTTGAGGAGCACATGCGAAGAATGGAGGAATATCAAGTTCAAATCTTTTAGTTCTTACTAGGACCTGAACAACCAAGAATGCCACTACAAACTGGAGGAAATCAACCCAATCAACGACATGATAGAGTTGATTTTATTAAAGAAACTCATGAAGAACTCCCTCGCAAAAAATATAGAAATTCCCTTCATACATCATCGAGATATGGATCATGACTATACTGTCAGCTCAACTCATCATACTCGTATTACCCGACCAATTTTAAATCCCCCAACCTCTTTGATGGGATTGAATCACCCCTGTTTCATAGAGACAACCCGTGAAGTTATTCGAGATGAAATACAACGCCTTGTTCGAAATGAATTTTTGCTAAGAGATAAGCAGTTCATCCATCGTTAGAGTATTCAAGAATCTTCTCCTTTGCATGATATGGTTCTTCAATAACTAATCCTGGTGGGGTTTAAACATCCTAGCATTGAACCTTATGATGGGATATCTGATCCTTATGAGCACATCGATCATTAGAGAACTATTATGCATATTCAACAGCCCTCGATGCTTTGCTTTGCCAAATTTTTTCTGTCACTCTTAAAGGGCAAGCTCGTACATGATTTTATTCCCTCTCCCAAGGGACCATTCTCAACTTTGCTCATTTTGCTAAACTCTTTGTCAAATAATTTATCTCAAATCGAAAATCATCAAATACTCTTCTCATCTTTATAAAATTTTTCAAAATGAAGGAGAAACACTTAAAGAATACTTTCAAATATTCTCTTCTGAAGCTCGTCAAATTCCAAGAGTAGATCCAGAGCTACTCTAAGGCGTCTTTCTTGGAGGTCTTCGACCCGGGCCTTTCTACTCTTCACTAATATGAGATATAGTGTGATTTTACTTTGAACTTATTCATCGAGTAGAGGCACAAATTACTGCTCATAGAAGACAATTTGAGAATAACTCTAAGAGTAAGAACGCATTAGAAGATGTTACAACAGTATCTTAAAATAAAAAAGAAAAATATTCAAAAGATCATTAATATTATGATACTTCTAATTATACTCCATTAAATACGACTAGGACTGATATCATAATGGTGATTTAGAATTTTAAATGTCTCAAATGACCAAAACCATTGAGAAATCCAAATGAAAAAAATCAGTCACAATATTGTCACTTTCACTATTCGAAATGACATTCAACTGAAAGTTACGTTCATCTAAAGGAAGAAATTGAACATTTAATATGACAGGGACATCTGGGATGCTACTTGTTGGAGCAATGTACATATCATCAAAAAGGAGATCAGATGAATCATGGTATAAAATTTTTTGGAGTTATTGAGTAAGAAATATCACCAATACTTATCTAAGGAAAGATCTCACTAAAGTAGTGACTAAAGAAAGTTAAGTTTTTTTTACTCTATTGAAAAGTTTAGAAGATTTTATTTTCTAAATAAATTTTTATTATCAATAAAATCTTTCTTTGTTGCATTCAATAAAACCCCTTAAAAGGAAAACCCATGTGGAAGCTTATATAGAAAGCTGGTATTAGACAAAATACTTACTATAAAGACCGCATGAAGGCAAGTGGTAGACAAAGTCTCCACTGATAACCCCTGGAAGGGACGCCCCTGAGGAAGCCTTAATGGGAAGCTAGTAGTGGACAAGATTCTCACTAGAAATACTCTAAGAGAGCTAGTGGTTAGCAGGGTCTCCACTCATCAAAAATTTGAAAAAGAAAAAGCCTCAGAAGATACATGTATATTAAAAATCTCAGAAGGTACATGTACATTAAAAACCTTAAAAGGCAAAAGCCTCAGAAGGTATATGTATATTAAAAACCATAGAAGGAAAAAAGCCTCAGAAAGTATAGGTACATCAAAAATCTCAGAAGGTAAAAGTCTAAAAAGGTACAAGTACATTAAAAATCTCATAATACAAAAGCATCATAAGGTACATATATATTAAAAATCTCATTAGGCAAAAGCCTTAGAAGATACAAGTACATCTAAAACCTTAGGAGTAAAGGATATATCATAATCCTTTCAAAGTCAAAATCTAAAAAGGATATATAATTATTGTCATCATGGGGTGGGGGCAATACTTTTAGAAAATATCTACTTTTATACTAGGGGCAAAGGCCTTAACGGGCATAAAAGATAAAACTAAAGCCTGTGAAAGTGGTTTATGCATCGCATATCCAGGACAGGTTTAACTTTTACTCAAAAAAAAAGAGAAAATGAAGAATCCTGGAATCACACTGGAGCCTGAATTTGGGATACACGCTGCCTAACCATGTTAGTTTCAAACCCCGCGATTGGGGAGAACTGGAGCCTGTAAGGGGGGTTTAGCACTGCCATAAAGGTTAGTGGAGGATTCCTGGATTTAAAGAAAGTTAGAAGAACCTAAAAGCACACTAGAGCCTGAATTTGGGATACCTGCCACCTAATCAGATCAATTTCAAACCCGAGGACCGGGGAGAACTGGAGCCTGCAAGGGGGGTCACGCACTGTCATACATGTTAGTGGAGGATTCTAGGATTTAGAGAAAGTTGGAAGAACTTGGAAGCACACTGGAGCCTGAATTTAGGATGCAGGCCATCTAACCAGGTCAGTTAAAAACCCTAAAATTGAGGAGAACTGAAGTCTACAATGATGGTCGGCACCGTTATAGAGGTCAGTGGAGGCTACCAAAGAAAATAAAGTAATGTGAAAATTTTTCCTTACTCTTTGAGGGGTATTATACTTGAAAAGAGACTTTTCAAATTCCAAAAAAAAAATATTATTAAGGGGGGTGGCTACCCCCCATTTTCATAGGATGGCTAGCATTTTGCAAGCCATTTAATAATAATAAAAAAAGAAAACAATATTTTTTTCTCTTCCTCTCTCTCCTCTTTCTCTCCTCTCTCTCCCTCTCTCTCCTCCTCTCCCTCTCTCTCTCTCTCTCTCTCTCTCTCTCTCTCTCACACACACACACACACACACACACACACACACACTCACTAATAAAAAATGAAAAAAATTAGGGTGGAGCCCCTTTTTTTCAAATTAAATAGCCATATATATATATATATATATATATATATATATATATATATATATATATATATATATATATATATATATATATATATATATATAAATATAATATAATATAATATAATAATTTATGTATTTATTAAAATTATCACTTTATATATATAATAAAATAAATAAATATTAATAAGTAATAAATAAATTGATACATATAATTACATATCTTAATAATATTTAGCTAAAGTGATTTTTTTTAAAAAAGATTTAATATATTTTTTGGATGAAATAAATTTTACCATCCAAAAATAGGGACAAATGATATATCCCTTTAAAATTTATAAAAAAAGTACAAATCTTAAGTTAAAGCATGTATACAATCAAATTAAATAACTCAGTGAAATGAGTCTAATAACACTAGAATCAGATCAAATCGAGCCCCAAATGAGCTCAAATCAAGCCCAAAAGCTACATATAAAAATTTTGAAACACTAACTGGATGATCAAATGACTTCCAAATTTGACGTGCTTATAATTTAATCGAGTGGCTTGACGAGACAAATCCAACAAGCCTAAGATCACTCAAATCAAAGGTCATTTGAATAGTCAAATCATTAAAAAATATCTATGATCAAATGAATTGATATAAACCATCCGATGGAGTGGTTTGAGATTTTGGCTACAATGACCAAAGTTCCTCTCTCAGAATCCTATAAATAGGACCCCATTCTTGTCATGAGGGGGTGGAGCTAGAAGCAAAGTTGGGAGAAAGCTCAAAGAGAGCTAGAAGTTTGAAGTTCGTCATCACCACCATTGTCATCGATCACCGCCTATTGTCATCGCTGACTGCCACTATTGATCTCACTTTTGGAGTGAGTTCTCAATCTCCTCATCATAGATCTAGGATTTTTATAAAAACTAAGAGTTACTTAGTCTTAAAACACTTCTAGTGATTAGGTGAATACTTAACCTAAGCTTAGAAACTTAGAAGGGTTAGTCATAGAGGTAGGTTATGCCTTAGGGATTTAGGGAGACTTGCCCATCCAGTGGCCTAAACCCAACCTATGTTCATCTTCTAAAACCAACCCTCAAATTAAATTTAAATGCCAAATCCAAATCCAAATTCCAAATCAAATGTTTAAAACCCATAATCAAATCCAAAATTAAAATCCTACATAATGATTTTTGCATACCCAGCTAAATTCTAATAAATCTAAATTCAATTGATTTTCTCTAAGATCAATCTCTCAATCATTTATAAAATTCAAGTCCAAACACAATTCCAAATGATTGAAACCCAAGATCAAATTAAACTCTCAAATCCTCCTCAGGCCTTATGATTGAATTCCATGGGCTTAGCCAAATCTCCACCCAATTCAATCCAAACTTAATAGATCTCTTCATGAGTCAATCATGTCTTCATTTATGTTCACAAATATAAATAAAATATAAATTCAAACAAGCAAAACCAAATCAAATTAAACCTAAATCCAATCAAATATCAAGCTAACACATAGGGACCTACCTCCATGAACTTAGCCAAATTCATTTAAATCAAGTCAAACTCAATTGATTTTATTATAAATCAATTATTCCATCAATTATCTTCATAAATATAAATGAAACTCACATTCTCATTATCAAAATTAAATCAAACTAAATCAAATTTCCTTTTAAGCCCTTTGGACCTACCTCTATGAGTTTAGTCACTTTTGGAGTGAGTTCTTAATCTCCTTATCATAGATCTAGGACTTTTATAAATACTAAGAGTTACTTAAGGTCTGGTGAATACTTAACCTAAGCTTAGAAACTTAGAAGGGTTAGTCATAGGGGTAGGTTATGTCTTAGGGATTTAGGAAGACTTGCCCATCCTGTGGCCTAAACCCAACCTATATTCACCTTCTCAAACCAAACCTCAAATTCAATTCAAATACTAAATCCAAATCCAAATTTCAAATCAAATGATTGAAACCCATAATCAAATCTAAAATAAAAATTCTACATAAGTCCAATGATTTTATCTTATGGACTTGGCCCTAGCCAAATTCAAATCAATCCAAATTCAATTGATTTTCTCTAAGATCAATTCAATCCCTCAATCATTTCTCAAGTTTAAGTTCAAATTCAATTCCAAATGATTGAAACCCAAGATCAAATTTAAACTCTCAAATCCTCCATAAGCCTTCTGATTGAATTCTTTGGGCTTAGCCAAATATCCTCCCAATTCAATCCAAACTTGATTGATCTCTTCATGAATCAATCATGTATTCATTTATATTCATAAATATAAATGAAATATAAATTTAAACAACCAAAACCAGATCAAACTAAACCCAAATCTAATCAAATCCCAAGCTAACCAATATGGACCTACCTCCATGAGCTTAACTAAATCCCATTTAGATCAAGTCAAACTCAATTGATTTTATTATAAATAAATTATTCCATCAATTATCTTCACAAATATAAATGAAACCCACATTCCCATGATCAAAATTAAATCAAACTAAATCAAATTTTCTTCTAAACCCTTTGGACCAACCTCCATGAGCTTAGTCAAACATCTCTTCAAACCACTCCAAATTCAATTGATTTTCTCATAAGTCATTTATATATTCATTTATATTTACAAATATAAATGAAATTTACATTAAAATAGCCAAAACCAAATCCATAATCAAATCAAAACCCAATTTAAACCCTTTAAGTCAATTCCTTGTTCGTAACCAAAACCCACCTAAATTAAGCTAAAATTAATGGATTTTATCTTGAGTCAATCATTTCTTCAATCATCTATCCAAATATAAATGAAACTTACAATCATCAAGCCAAATTGAAATCAACTCAAGTCAAGCCCAACTTAGCCTTTTGACTTGAAAATTCTAAATGAACCAAAACTCATCATAACTCAAATTGATTGCAATTGGATTTACATTTCAATCCTAAACTCATATATAAATTCAATTAAACCTTAATCAAACCAAAACCAAGTCAATTGACCCATTTAGATCCACTTGACCCAAAGTGGCCTAAAGAAACTATTTGAACCAAGTTCTAATCCAACCCAAATTGGATTGAACTAAGCTCATCCAAACCTTATACTAGAACCATTAATCACTCTAAGATGATCGATTGCCTTAAATTAGATCAAACCAAGTCAACTTGGTCATTTGACCAAGAAAACCCTTCACTCATATGAAACCTAAATTAGCCAAAATTCATTCTACACCAAATCAATTGAAACCATTGATTCACACCAACTCATAATCAATGATTGAACATGACTTCACCATCAATTGAGCCAAACTAAATCCAATTGGCCATTTAACCCAAGTTGACCTGTGGCATTTATTTTTGGTGTTATGTGTAATGTTTGTGTATATGAGGGGTGGGGGGACACTACGCAAATCTGAGGATGTACTTATTGATGCGATCGGATATGACATCAAAGAATAATGAACCATCTCGAAAGATAAAAATCACTATCTTATGATGGACCTAATCACCTAATAAGGACTTCTAAAGTATGATGGGTCTTCGAATGTACCAGATATTTTTCCCCTACTTTACATGGATGAATAAAGTAGGGTTATCTAAACTGATTTCTAAAGTTCCCTATGGGGGCAAGCCCCCATAGTTAATTACATCCTAAGGAAGGTGAGTTCCTTAGGAATACTCTCGATTAAAGTAGGCAATTGTTATCTCCAAAGAATTCAAAGATAGGACTATCAATAAATTGGCTATATTTTTATGGGATAGATCGATAGGAGAGACTTATTATCGAAGCTAAAAATAGATGAGTAGGGGATGCTCATGATACTAGAAAGCCTAGTGAGCATCCCAAACTATCTTATAGTTAGGCATTATATGTTTGAAATTGAGAAAAATTATATATTTGAGTTAAAATTTTATTAGAAATTTTGGACTTATAATTTCATAATACAAGATTATGGAAATGCCTAAGAAGTGAGGATTTATGCTTATAGCCCCGAAGGAAAACAACAACCTTGAATTCTAAATCTAGGGAGCTTTAGCGAGGGCCAAAGCATGACCTGTATCCATAGAGAAAGTGGGTATATTATTTACCTCCATAAGAGAGAGTAAACCACCCGACTGCTGGACTTATAACCGCCTGGAGTGGCATCCAACTAACTCCTCATACTTTTTAAAACCATATGGTCAAGTCATATACTTTGCAAGATGGCTAGGTTGTTACTATTTAGAAAGAAGACTAAATTCCTTAAACCTGCTCCATAAGAGACTAGAGCATGACTGGTATGAATAATGACTTAGTCTAATCCAAATCTTATTAAATTTTATTTGATTTTGGACTCTTTATTTTTCACAAGCTATAATATTTTATATGCCTAAATGCATGGTGAAGTTGATTATAGGCTAAATCAAAAGAAAAAGAGATGTTTTCCATCATAAACTCTCAAAGGTCAAACCCTTTTTCTATCTGGCAAAGATGGAAACCCTCTTTTAGCAAGAGTGAAATAAAATGACATGCATGATATTAAACACACAACATCCAGCTAAGAGGTTGCTAAATATTTTATTATCTTGATTTAATGCCTAGGCTTTATGTGAGGTTATGAGTTGTTGTAGAAAATTTAGTTGTGAGTTGAGTTAGGGTAGAAAATCTATTTTTTAATCGCACCCAGCCACACATTAAATCATCATACATGAAAAACTAAAAAAATATATGCCATTTTTATTGCACAATGTAAACAAATCATCAAACAATTTATAACCTCAATGTGAAAGAAAAAACAGCTAGATTTGGGTACCTCCATGACAGAAAATGGGGAAATGGGTAGTTCTACCCTTATACAACCTGATATATGAAATAATAATTACAAGTTACAAAATGATAAATGTTATGGGGGATCTTCAAGTCTTCATGCTCCCTCCATTTCTTCATTTGATTTGCTCCATTTGATTTGGTAGGCTTCTAGGCATCTCATGGCACCCCCAGGATCAAACCCTCTGGCCAATGTTCATCCTTAACCCCCATAACACTTAGCCAAATTTCTAATGCATAATTACATTAAAAAGAATGGAAAAGTAAATTTAACTTAACTACACCTGTAAAATAAGTGTTAGCTAAACACGCCATACAATCCAAGCAATTATATGAATAATTTGGACTTAGCACCCTGCACATGAGTAACCAAGTCCACCTATCCTAATATAGATTATGCTTAGGGGTTAAGCAACCTATAAAAGAGAGCATTTACATTTATTTTAAGCACCCCTTAAGCATAATCTCCTGCAAAAAATATGATTAGGTTAATCACGACCTAACATCTAGTCTATGAAACATACACCCTAACATCCAGTCTACAACATTACATCACAAAATAAAATATACATCAAATCATGCACCACCCTAACATAAAGCTAGAAGTGGTGACTTAATCTAATGTGTGTGTTAAGGCTTGTGTGGTAGGTCCTAGCTAGGCTTTAGAGTTAATATTTTCTAAGTATGAAGGGCATTTAATTATGAAGGGCGGTTTCACTTTAAATGGTTTAATGGATTTGCAAATTTTACTTAATAGTTTCTTTTATTTCATTTGACCTACACTCAACAACTAAGTATTATAAAGAAAAAGAGAAGAGAGGATCACTCTCTTTTATCCATATCTTAAGTCACATCTAAAGCAAGTTAATTAATCAATTCTCTTTAGTGAATGGCTTGTTACATATTTTAATTAGTCCTAATTTTAGGTTCATTTTAAACAAACTCATTCAATAAGAAAGGCATATTAAGATTAGTTGAAATGAATTACTATCACATAACACATGCTTGTTCATTTCTTTTCATTATGTATATCACACATATGATTAAATCATAAGCATAGCTTCACATGCAATATGTATTAGCACACTTAAATGATGTATGTGAGTAAATATATTTAGAATTAATGTTCCATTTGGTTGAATGATTCTGTCATATTAATTTAAAGCTCTATCTAAATTCTTATGCAAAAGTATAATAAAAGAAATTTAAATCACATGACTAATCAACTCAACCAATCAAACTAAGCATGAATGCATATATTTTTAATAGAAAAAAAATATGGTTTTCATTCATTAGCTAAGTACACATTCACAAGTATAAAAGTTTTAAGCAAGTTTGTCACCATTGTTCTGCACCAAGGGAACGAGGTAGGAACCTCTTTGGCTACTTAAAGCTGTGCATCCATGGAATGTCCAGACTAATATACCTGCTATCCTTAGATACATATGGATGTATAAACAACTACAAGGATAAAAAGCCATGTAAAAATTATATTTTGATTTGATTGATTTATTTTGTGTAAATGAAATAAAGTTCTATCTAAATTCTAATGTCAAATGCATAAGAATGAAATCAAGCAGGTATGTTGCCATTGTTTCACCCCAAGGGAACGAAGTAGAAACCTCCTTAGGGCTGCTTAAAGTCATGTCCACAGGATGTCGGCTAATATACCATTCTTACTTATACAAATCACATGAATGTAAGGTAGAGACTTTATTTCATACACTAAATTTATATTCACTTGCATTTCCTATGTTTATATAACTAAAGTTACAATATATATATATGTATATTCATTCATTAATAAACTTTTGAAAATATATTTGAGACTTAATAGTGATACTAACCACACATATTTATAATTAAGACAACACATGCAAATTGACATAAAGGAAATCATTCTCATTTGATTAATTTGAAAGACATGAATCCATGGGTACAAGTGACATACAATATTTAACATGATTGGAAAGAAGTAAAACAACACATGTATGTGATTTCATTCAAATCAATTAACTCACAAGAACAATCAAACTAAATAAGATTATTTAAAATAAACTAAAGTTCTTAAAACCATTTTTTATCTTTGTTATTTGATTTGAGTTAAGGAATGTGAGAGAGGTTTGCTGATCCTAATCCCATCCCACATGTGTGAGTTAATTTTATTTAATGGAGAGCAATTAGGTTGATTTTATATTTAATTAGGTTAGGGTATGAATTAAGTTAATTAATTAACCCTTACATATGTCACCTTAAGCTAATTAACTAAATAATGATGAGCCAATATGAGATGCAACCACATAAAAGTAAATTGATAATGCTCCTAAGAAATGATAGGGGCCTAATGTGATTGGCTCATGATTAATAATTAATTAGGCTTAAAGGATTTAATTAATTACTTCTATAGTTTTCTTACACACATAAGCTAACCATAATTTCATTATATTCCTTTAGAATATTGAATATCTAAAGGGTTACCCAAAATTGATAAAAGGCAATTAAATGTGAATTAGATTTTAGATTGGGTTAATTAAGCTCATTAATCCATTTGGTTAAGCATTAAGCATGTTCAATTAGTAAAATAAAATTAACTTAAGGAAAGAGATCAAGAAAGAGGCCTTAATCTCAATCCCTAAGTCCTACATTTGATTACTTAAGCTCTACTTTATCTTGAAGATTAATTAATTAATTATGCAATTAGTTATCTCATTAATCATTAATAATTTGATTCTAAAATGCAAAAAAAGCTTAGGAAATGAATTACAAAAAAATATCCCAATCACATTCTCTAAGCTCCCTTACTGTTCAACAAAAGTAATTAGGCTTAAATAATTAATTAAGTGATTGTTCATTCACTAATTATCACTAATTAAATTAAAAGAGTGATTAAGGATTAATCAATTAATTTATCTAATTAAGTAACCAATAAAATTCCAAAAAATAGGGGAGACAGAGGTCATCCCCCTAAACATTCACAAAAAATTTGAGATTAATTTGGTGATTAATTAAATAGTAATTAAGCTAATTAAATTTTTAATTGAAACATAATTAAGCCACAATTACTACTCAAAATTAATTAATAATAAATTTTCTAGATTATACTCTAAAATATCTTTAAAATTATCTCTAGTTTATATTTTTAGATTTTCTAGGATTAGTTATGATTTTTAGAAGTTTCAGCCTTAAAAATAGATTATTTAATCCTAGTTAAAGCCTTAATCTCGTCGGACCACATGTTAGTTGATGCAGCGCGCTTTCCACATGGCGCGATGGGATTGGCCATTTAAGTTGTCATGTTGCCATGCTGACTTAGATGATGGTGGATGCACTATTCCTGTGGACTGTCCGATCTAAGATCGAACGACCACAATTCAATCCACAGTTTAAAAGAGAAATCATAGTGGATCTAACGTGATTAGATCATGACTGTCCATTCTGATCATGCGGAACGGACGGTCCGTGATCCGTCCCATTAGCAAATGGAAAAAGACGGATGTCATTCGTCTTTCCCCATTCAATCCGAGCTCACCTGAGCTAGAATTGCCTCCAAATTGATCTCACACCTTCGGGGAAGGGAGACGCACACATCCAACGGCTAATATCTAATGACATTCAAATTTGGTTCACAAAAGCCCA
The DNA here is from genome assembly GCA_021442155.1 of Cymbidium sinense. Classification (NCBI taxonomy): domain Eukaryota; kingdom Viridiplantae; phylum Streptophyta; class Magnoliopsida; order Asparagales; family Orchidaceae; genus Cymbidium; species Cymbidium sinense. The sequence goes on from CM038222.1 coordinate 137,377,554, forward strand.
CACTATTTTTGCTAGGGAGTTCGATTTATAAAATTACCTCATTGCAGCTAATGTCCGACGTTGGATCGACGGTGGTAGCTTCATCTAGTAGAGATGAAGCCCTGTTGAGAAGATTTGGGCTTGATTTGAAGTAGATTGCTCAGTCGATTGAACTCTTTTTATTTGGTGATCGACCTTGGTTGAACTCTGATCTTCAGTGGTCGGGAAGGCTCGGGGATGATTATGTTGGCTTCGACAAAGAATGAGAATGGTATGGTTGCAAGGAATTGGTATTTGATCGAGTGGAGAGAGAGTATTACACGGGAGAAGCTTGTCCTATTTTGGCTTTGCTCAGGGAGAGGAAATTTGATCGAGGGAGGCGTCAGGAATGCTTTAGGATTTCAAAAACTCCTTAGGGACTTACATGAAATGAATGGTGAAGAGTCCCACTCGAATTGAGGGGGTATACCCCCAATCGGGCTTAATGGACAGACAGGATCTATTGTTTAATTTTGGCCTGTTCTCCATCGTCGGCCTACCAGCGCTATCTCCCTCAATTCCACTTGGCACATCCTGGTTGGAGGATGTTGTGGCAAGAGTCTCAAGGCTTGATTTTGGGAGATTGAGTTTCCCTTTTTCTCCCATGCACCCATGGGGTTCGACCATGGAGGTGGCTGCTTAGGAAGTTTCTCTTGGTCCATGGCAAGTGCTAGGATGGCTTAGGTTGGGCTAGGAAGCTTAAACTTGCTTCATTTAGCAAGTAGAGGGCTGCCATGGGAGAGGCAAAGTGGACCTTGCCACTTATGGCAAGAATCCTATGCAAAGAGCTTTGCACATTGGTCAATTCCCTTGGATTGGTCCCACTTGGATTTGGGCTAACTTGGGGTTGACCTAGGGTCAGTTTGGGATGGGTTAGGTCAGCCACCAAGGTTCCATAAGGTGGCTTGGGGTGATTTGGCTTCATATGATCAAAATAGACTCATTTGGGTTAGGTTGGGTTGAGTTTACCAATTAGTCAAATTATGTCAAGCCAAGGCTTGGATTAGGTTCATATGATGATTTGGGATGTTTTGGTTCAAGTGGTTTTGATTAATTTGGCTTAGATTAAAATTTGATTCATTTGGATTCAAAAGGGTCAAATGGGTCAAGTTGACCAAATTAGGTTGGGTTAGGTATTGAATCAAGTTCAATTGGCTAATTGAAAGTAATTATAGACTTTGGTTTGATTTAATTTGAATTTATTTTAAATTTTGGCCAATTTAGGCTAGGTTGGGTCAAGTTGACCGATTGGTCAAATTGGGCTCAATCATGGCTTTGGTCAACTTCAATAAGTGATTTGGAATGAACTTGAGCCATTATTTATAATCAATTTTGATCAAATCTTGATTTGACCCATTTTGGCTTTTTAGACCAATTTGGGTCAACTTAGATCAAATGGCCAATTGGACATGGTTTGACTCAATTGATGGTTTGGTCATGTTCAATCATTGATCATGAGTGAGTTTGAATTAATGGTTTCAATCAATTTGGCATATGGTGGGTTTTGGCTAGTTTAAGTTTAATTTAGGCTAAAGGTTGACTTGGTTTGACCTAATTCAAGGTAGTTGATCACCTTAGAATAATTGTTGATGATGACATGAGGTTTAGATGGGCTTAGTTCAATTCAATTTGGGTTGGATTAGAACTTGGCTCAAAAAAGTCCTTCAGGTCACTTTAGGTCAAGTGGACCTAAATGGGTTAATTGGCTTGATCATGGCTTGATTCAAGTTTAGTTGAACTCACATATGAGCCTAGGATGAAGATATAAATCTATTTGCAAATGATTTAGAGTCAAATGAATTTTGGTTCATATGATAATTTCAAGTCAAAAGGGGCTAACTTGGATTTGACTTGATTTTGCTTGGATTTGGTTTGATAATTGTAGTTTGTGTTTATATTTGGAATAATGATTGAAGGAATTATTGAATCATGAGAAAATCCATGGGTTTTGAATTGATTTGGGTATAATTTAGTCAAGTTCAAAAATTTGGCTAAAAAGGCTAGAATTGGGAATTTTATTTGGGTTTGGTTTTGGCTATTTGGATTTATATTTCATTTATATTTGTGAATATAAATGAAGATATAAATGATTTATGAGAAAATCACTTGGGTTTGAAGTGATTTGGAGCAAATTTGACCAAGTTGAGGGATGTAGGTCAAAAGGGCTTAAGTAGGGAATTGATTTAGTTTGATTTATTATTGGTCATTAGAGGATGGGCTTCATTTATATTTGTGAATATAAATGAAGGAATGATTACAAAAAATTAAATGAGTTTGGGTTTATTTGGATTGAGATTTGGTTAAGCTTATGGAGATGGGTCCATATGGCTTAAGAAACATCTTTATTTGTTTTGATTTAGTTTGATTTGAATTGGATGGTTTGAATTTGGATTTTATTTATATTTGTGAATAGAAATCAAGGAATGATTGATTTATAAAGAAATTAACCAAATTTGATTTGATTTGATGGAGGTTTTGGCTAAGTATATGAAGGTGGTTCATATAGCTTAGGAAGGGATCTTGGAGTTTGAATTTAATCATGGGTTTCAATCATTTGGAGTTGGATTTGATTTGGAATTTGGGTTGGGATTTGATTTGAGATTGAATTTTATTTTTTAAAAAATCAATTGAATTAAGGTTGATTTGAATTTGGTTAAGGCTAAGTCCATAAAATGAAATCAAAGGGCTTAGGAAGGGATTTGGAATTTAAATATAATCATGAGTTTCAATCATTTGATTTGGGATTGGATTTGAATTTGAGGTTTAGTTTGGAAGAAGGAAGCAATGATTGGATTTAAGGCTATAGGGTAGGCAAGTCTTCCTGAATCTCTAAGGCATAACCTATTCCAATTGCTAACTCTTCTGAGTCTCTAGGCTTAGGTTAAGTGTTCACCTAATCACTAGAAGTGTCTTAAGACTAAAGAGCTCTTAGTGTTTACGGGAGTCCAAGATCTATGATGAGGAAGTTGAGAGCTCACTCCAAAAGTGAGGTCAACAAAGGCAATAGGTGGTGTAGTGACTAGGCGCATCGATATGGTGTTGGAGATAATCAACAATGTCTGAGGGATTGTAAATACTAACAGATACGATATACTCCTAAACTCGAGATGTAGAAGGAATCAAGATCTTAGTGCAATGTAACTCAACTTATGCTAAGGGAATAAGAGAGGAAGGAAGGATCCATTGATGGATGAGTGCAGGAACCTTCCATTAAGGAAGCAGATTTAGGTTATCCATAGAGGATAAAAATTTGATTTTGATATGATTTAGGGAGAAAAGATCTGTTAGGGTGAACCTTTCACTAGGAAAGCAAGTTCAGATCATCCACTAGAGATAGGGATTTAATTTTATTTGATTTTATGAGGGCTCCACTGGAGAGAGGATGATAGATTTGACAAAATGGACCATGTAGATGTGCAATGGATCCACTAAGAAGGGGCTAATATCAGCCTAGCCTATCTTAGATTTACAAATCCAAATGGGTAGTCTACTGGCCATCAGGAAGAGGTATCCAACCTAAGGGTTTCCTTTCAGTGTACAATGGTCAAGCTAGGAAGAAAGCTTGCAGACTTACAACTTCCTAAACAGTGAACCACTGGGGTGATCGGTTGATAGCATAATAAGTCAAACCCGACCTAAGGTGACTATTGAGTGAATGCCACTGTGGACTCACATTGACTCAAGAATAGTCTGAATCAATTTCATTTAAATTTTAAGATGGACCCTATCAGTGTGCGATTGATCCACTAAGAAGGGGATAATTTTAACCTAGACCTATCTTAAATTTACAAATCCAAAGGGATAGTCTATCGGCCATGAGGTAGAGCTAACCAAACTGAGGGATGCCTTTCATTGTGCAATGATTAAGCTAGGAAGAAAGCTTGTACACTTATAACTTCTTAAATAAAGAACCACTGGGATGATCGATTGATAGCACAACAAATCAAACCTGACCTAATGCAACTATTAAGCGAATGCTACTGTGGACTCTCATCGACTCAAGAATAGTCAGAATCAATTTCATTTACATTTTAAGAAGGACCTTGTCGATGTGCGATGGATCCACAAAGAAGGGACTAATATCAGGCTAAACCTATCTTAGATTTACAAATCCAAAGGAATAGTCTTCCGGACATGAGGTAGAGCTAGCCAACTTGGGGGATGTCTTTTAGTGTGCAATGGTTAAGCTAGGAAGAAAGCTTGTAGACTTACAACTTCCTAAATAAAGAACCACTAGGGTGATCGATTGATAGCACAACAAATCAAACCTGACCTAAGGCTGCCCATTAGTGTGCGATGGTTGTACTGGAGAGAATGTGTGATAGAATTATATCTCCCAAACCAAGGATGACTGTCGGGGTGACTCATTGGTGGCACAACAAGCCAAACCTGAACTAAGTGTGACTATTGAGAGAGTGCCAACCTGGGGACTTATCTCAACTCATAAGTAGTCAAGCAATTCATATAAGGAGTTTTGCTATCACTGCCCTAAAGATAAGATGTCTACTTGGGAAAAGGTACCATTGGGGGTTTTCCTCCTAATCCATAAGCAAAGATAATATATATATATATATATATATATATATATATATATATATATATATATATATATATATATATATATATATATATATATATATATATATATATATATATATATATATATATATATATATATATATATATATATATATATATATATATATATATATATATATATATTATTATTATTATTATTATGTTTGTCTGACCATGGTGTGTGAGGGACCACACTGAGAAGGAGCTCATATCAGTCTAATCCTATCTCAGACTTACTGGAGCAAGGGAGAATCTGCATATCTGTAAGATAAAATCTCCAACCACAGGGATGGCTACTATGAAAGGGGGACTATCCAATCCAAAAGTAACTAGGGTAGTGTCTAAATGAGGTTGCTAAGGATGTGATCCAAATAGAGTGCCCATAGAGGAGGTGATACTAGGTGCAAAAGAAAGCCTATAGGTATTCGGTGGCCAACTTAAGAAGAAAGCGTAGCAGTCTTACATCTGCCAAGGGTGGTGTATCCACCGGGTGGGTTGCCGTCAACATGGAGAACACCAACCAACTTAAGGTGCCCGTCGGTGTGTAACAATCAGTCTAGAAAGAAGGCATGTAGACTTACATCTCCCTAAAAAAGAATTGATTGCTGCGATAAATTATCTTTGGCTCGATAGGTGCTATCTGACATAGGACTACTATCAAGCAGGGAGTCATAAAGAAGGACTGGACCCATACTTGAAGTAGTCAGGAGGAAAAGAGCTACTAAGGGACTTACCCTAATCCTCAACTCGACCAACTTAGTTCAGGAAGAAGGCGTAGCAGACTTACATCCTATTAAATGAAGCCAACTTGGGGGTAGCTTATTGACCTCATAGTAAGGCCTACCAAACTAACAAGGCACTCTTCAGAGTGTGGCAATCAAATCAAGAAAGAAAATATAACAGACTTACATCTTCATGAATAAGGGACCACTGGGGTGACACACTAGCAAGGTAGCATGTCAGCCCGACTTAGAGCAGCTAATGAGTGAGTGTCATAGGGGGATTTCTCCCACATCAAGGTAGCCTGAGACAAAAGATATGTGTTTGTGTATTTGTCATATATACTCAACCGAGTTAGTTCATGATGGCTAGCTTAAGAAGAAGGCATAATAGACTTACATCCTTTTAGATAGAGCCAACATGAGGATAGCTTACCAACCGCACAATAAGGCCTACCATGCTAACAAGGCACTCATCGGTGGGCAGCGGTCAAAACAGGAAAAAAAATGTAGCAAACTTACATCTTCCTGAACAAGGGACCACTAGGGTGACACACTAGCAAGGCAGCATGTCAGCCTGACCTAGAACAGCTAATGAGTGAGTGCCACATGGGGCTTGCTCCGACATCAAGGTAACCTGAGATAGAAAATATGCATATGTGTTTGTGTTATGAAAGAAGAAATAAGATGTCGCTTGGGTTCTCTTACACCTACTCTAAATACATCGTGGCGTATTCGTAAACAAAGATATTTCTAAACAACTATGAACAGATGGAATTTGAAATGAAGTGAAGTTTCATTGATAATTATTTTCAAACAGGATTTATGGATAATATTTCTTTAGATAGAGCACATTGATTGGAAGCATAGGGTGCTCTCCTTTATAATTTATAAGCTGATAGAATCCTCCTTAGTAGGCCTTTTCTATGGTGAAAAGGCCTTCCCAAGTGGGTTCAAACTTTCCTCCCATCTTTTGACGGGCAATAATTGGTCTCCTTAGAACTAAAACAAGCTCTCTTACTTGAAAAGCTCTAGGGTAGACCAACTTGCTATTAGCTTGAATCATTGTGGTGAATTTTTATTTTCATTCTTCGTCTATCTTTTGAGAAAAATAAATGAAGAATAAAAATAACACTTCTCATGTTGAACACCATAGAGATCCGCAGATGTTCTCATTAGGGTGATTGGGTATGATATTGAGAAATGATGTGCTATCTCGATAAACAAAAGTCACCATCCTACAATGGACCTAATCACCTAATGAGGACTCCTAAGGACTATGGGTCTCCGAATGTACTCAAGATTCTTCCCCTACTTTACATGGAAAAGTAAAGCAGGGTTTATTTTAAATTGGGTTCGTTAAGTTTTCTATAGAGGCAATCCCTCATAGTTAATTACATACTAAAGAATGAGATCTCTTAGAAATACTCTTGATTAAGGTAAATGATCATTGTCTCCAAAGATTTCAAAGATAGGACAATCAATCAATTGGTTTATTTTTAGAAGATCAAGTAGGATTGATCAAGAGGAGGGAGTTATTATCAAATCCAAATAGAAGATAAGTAGGGGATGCTCACGATGCTAGGAAACTGAGCAAGCATCCTAAACTATCTTATGGTTGGGCTTTATATTTTTGAATTTGAAGGGAATTATTTCTTTGAGTTGAATTTTTATTAGAAATCAAGAGCTTACAATTCCATAATGCAAGATCATGGAAATGTCTAAGAGGTGAGAATTTTTGCTTGTAGCCCGCAAAGGAAAGTAGCAACCTCTGAATCTAAATCTAGGGAGCTTTGACGAGAGCTAAGGCACAGCCTAAATCTAAGGTGAAAATGGGCATATGGTTTATCTCCACAAGAGAGGATAAATCACCCGACTATTTAGACGTACAATCACTTGGGGGTGAGGCAAGTATTATTCTTTTACAAGATAGCTAGAATGTTATTTTTTTAGAAAGAGACTAAGTCCTGAAACACACTCCCTAAGAGATTAGATCATGTAAGGCATGATTAATGACTTAAATCTAATGCAAATATTTGTTATGTTTTATTTTCATTTTTGGACAATTTATTTGACACATGCTATGGGATTCATTTGCCTAATGCATGAGAAATTGGTTATGGGCCAAAATTAGCAAGAAGGAGGTGTGTTTCCACCATGGCTCACAAAGGTCAAGTCAAGTTCCCTAGCAAAAGTGGAAGCCCTCCATAAGCAAGAATGAAGCAAGATTCTTTTTTATGAAAGATGTGAAGCATACAACATCCAGGTAAGGGGTTGCTAAATCTTTTATCTTGATTTATAACTTAGGCTTTAGGTGAGGTTATGAGTTATTGATTTTTTTAATTTTGAGTTGATTAATTAGATAGAAATTTTTTTTCTCAAGAGCCTAATTGCATCCAGGCCATTTATCAAAGTAAGAAAGAAACTAAGAAAAACATGCCATCTTAATACACAAGCTAAACCAACATCAAACAATTTATAAAGCTAGTGTAAAAGAATAAAAGGCCTTTGTGGTCAGGCTCCACCGCACAAACCCGAAAAGAAATTAGGTAGCTGAGCTCTACCCTTATACAACTAGGATTACAAATGAATTAATTACAATAAAAAAGGAATTCATGTTATGAGGGGTCTTCATTCTTCATTTCTTCTTTCTTCATTTCTTCTTTTTTTTCTTCTTTCTTCTTTCTTATTTCTTTTGGCTTGGTTAAAATGTGGTTGCTCCAAAGGCTTCACATGGTGCATAAGACATAGTCTTATGACCAATGTTCATCCTAATCCCCCATAACATTAACATTCATTCCAAATTCTAATTGCAAAAATTGCATGAAAATGGGAAAAGTAAATCTAATTAAAACCTGCAAAATAGAGATTAGCTAAACAAATCACATAATCCCAAGCATGTATATGAATAAATTAGACTTAGCACCCCACACATGGATAACCAAGTCCACCTAGCTTATTTTTGTATTATACTTAGGGGTATAAGCAATCTACACAGCAAAAGCATTTATATTTTTATTACATCACCCCTTAAGCATAATCCCCTACAGAATACAATGATTGGACTAAGATCATCCTATCATCCAGTCTACACACATACACCCTAACATCCAGACTAAAATATTACATCACAAAATAAAATCATGCATCATACCATGCACCGCCCTAACATAGAGCTAGAAATGGTGACTTAGCCTAATATGTGTGCCATTTAAGGCTCGTGTGGTATGTCTTAGCTAGGCTTTAAGGTTAGAGTTTTTTAAGTATGAAGGGTTTAACTTAGGGGGTGGTTTCATTTAAGTGATTTAGTTGGTTTGTTAATTTTATTTGATGATTTGATTTGTTTGAATGAATATACACTTAATTACTAAGTGTTATAAAGAGAGAAAAAAAGTGAACTTCTCTTTCCTCCCTACCTTAAGTAAATTCTAAGGTAGATTCATTAATGATTTTTATTTAGTAAATGTTTTATTATGTGTTTTAATTAATCCTAAGTTTAGATTTGCTATAAATAAACCTATTAAATAAGAAAGGCATTTTAAGATTAATTAAAGTGAATTACTATCACAAAATACACAACCATTTATTTCTTTCCAACATGTGTATCATGCATATGAAATGATCCTAAGCATATCTATACATGCAATGCAAATATTTTGCACACCTTAATGATGACTGCTAAGATATATTGCTTAAGGAAATTTGGATGTATAATTTTGTTAAGTAGAAAAGAGAGGGATTCTTTTATCCATTAATCAAATGCACATTTAGATGTATGAAAGACATAAATGAGTACGTCGTCATTATTTTCTACACCAAGAGTATAAGGTATAAGACCTTCTTAGGGCTACTTAAAGCCTCACAATCTCGAGATGTCCAGACTAATATACCACTTTTCTTAAATACATGTCCATGTAGAAAAAGAAAGCAAATTGATGAAGAATCATGCAAAAGATTTATGTTTGTTTGTATGAATTTGGTTGTTTAATTTATATGTGTAATGTGAAGATTCTTATTAATTCATGATATGGGAGTGCATAGGAATAAATTTAAGCAAGTGTTATGTTCTTTAAAAATGAAATATATACTTTGCAAATCATATACAAACCATATTAAGAAAAGAGGAGAAAACCACATAACACATTTTAAGTTATATTCACATATAAGCTTATAAATACTTATAAGTAGAATATATTCATTTATAGGCTTTGATTTAAAAATTTTAAAAATAATTTTTGATTTAGTAGTGATAATAGCCACTCATATTCTTACTTTAGCCAAAACATGCAATTTGACATAAAGGAAACATTTTATTTATTTTTATTTTTCAAAAGATATGAATGCATGATTTCATATGGCATACACCATTTAGCATGCTTGGAAAGAAATAAAGTGATGTATGTAACTTCATTCACCCTAATTAATTCCTAAATATAATTCTATGAAATAAGATCATTTAAAGTGAATCAAAATTTCTTAAAGAGATTTTTATTTTTGTTTTAAGTTTGATTTGATTTAAGAAATGTGAAAAGGTTTGCTGATCCTAACCCATTTCCCCCATGTGTGAATTGATTTAGTTTAATTTTTATAACCATTAAGTTGATTGTATGTTTTGTTTAGGTTATGGTGTAAATTAAGTCAATTAATTACCCCTTACCTACACCACTTTAACATAATTAACCTAACAATTATGAGCCAACATATGATATGCAATCACATGGAATTTAAATCAGTAATGCACCTAGGAAAGAAAGGGGCTTAATGCAATTGGCTTACATTTATTTATTAATTAAGCTAAAGGGTTTAATTAAGTACTTTCATAACCTTCCCACACATGTGGGTTGGAAATGATTTCCTTAAATTTACCTTAGGCTTTTGAACACCTAAGGATTTACCTGAGATTTGGATTGATTAAGTGATTAGGTTTCTAGATTAATTTTTAATTTTGAGTTTGGTTAATTAAGCTATTTAATTAAATGATTAAATAATTAATCAATTTGTAAATTAATTAAGTTTTCATTCAAATGAAATAGACTTAGGGGAAAAGATTTAGAAAAAGCATCTTAATCTCATTCCCTAAGTCTATCCACTATTCCAAGATGATTAACAAGCTTAATTAATGAATTCATCACCATTTAATTGGTTAATTAAATATTTAATTGATTAAGGAAGTGATTAGAGATGAAACAAGTAATTACCTAAATTAATCCAATAATTAATCCCAAGCAAATCATGGGAGGTAGAGGTCATCCCACTAATTAACCCTAAGGAGTTTGGAATTAATTATTGAAATAATAAGGAGAAATTAACATAATTGCATCCAATAAAACTCAAATTGAGTAAATGTCAGTGTTCAAAATTAATTAAACTTAATTTTATATTATTCCCCTTTGAATTATCTTTAAATAAAGTTGAGTTTACATTTTTTTAGATTTTTTTACTTTTAGTTATAAATTTTTTAAGTTTCTGTGATTAATAGATCATTAAATAACCTAATTATATAACTAATCCCATCGGTGCCACGTGGGCTGCTGATGTGGCACGCACTTTTAATGTGGCGTGATGAGATTAGTTATTTAAATTATCAAATTGAATGTTGCGTCAGCCGGCGGTGCTACATGCTTTCTCCTAGGCCTTCCGATTAAGGATTGGATGGTCAGGATTAAACCCACAGTTTTGAAGGATTAAATCATCAGATCTAATGCATTTAATCAGGATCGTCCATCCAAAACACATGGGATGGACGGTCCTTGCTTCATCCCCGCCCTCGCCTGCAGGAGACGGAGACTATTTGTCTTCCATGGCTTGATCTGAGCTCACTTGAGTTCAGATTGGGCTAGGATTCAATCGCCACCATCAAGAAGCATAGAGAAGAAGATCTAATGGTGGAAAATTGATGAGATTATAATTCCCTTCACAAATAACCAAAGAATTTTTAACTTAAGCTCGATTTTGATTCATACCTTGCCAAAGGCTATCACCGGTGCTTCCAACCATTGAGGTAGCTTCGTCTAGTGGAAACGAAGCCATGTTGAAGGTTTCAAGATTTGAAATGAAGTGGATCTTCTAATTGACCAAAGCTCCCTTCAATGGCTTGCGACTTTGATCGAACTCCTCCTTCCCGTGGCTTGGATGCTTGGGAAATGATTTGGGTGAGCTCGATTAGATCCCTTGATGGTGCTTGCAAGAGAAATTTGGATTCTATGGAGAATTGAGTGAGTTTGAGTTTTGATTTTCTTCCCCTATTTTAGTTTGAGTATAACTGAGAAGGAGAAAAATGGAGAGAGCTTGGAAATGCTTGGGAGAGCTTGGGGAGCTTCCTCTAGTTTCCTAGGGCTCAATCAAGTGCAAGTGTCATCAATTGGAATCAAATGAGGGGGAGTATATCTACCCCTACTTGAATCGGATGGTCATGAGCCTCCTTGCCATTTTGATTAAATTGATCTCATGGAATGGGTTGTTTAGATTGTTAAGAGTGCCATGTGATTTGGGTTTAGCAAAGGAGTGGGAGTGTGGAGGTGCACATGGGTTAAAATGGGTGTGGGAGGTGATCCATGTGGAGAAATTTGAGTGGGGTGGTTAATTTTGGCTTTGGGTTGGGTTTGGCTGACCCAAACCCATTGGGCCATGTGCACCACTCTCCTTGGTGTCTAAATGGTCCACTAGGAGGATTCCAAGTGGTCTTGAGTTGGAATATGATCAAATTCCAAGTGAATTTGATCATAGGTTACCCTTTGACCTACGGGTAAAATTGTCATTTGGCTTTTATTTTGATTTAGGAAGATTTTATATGATTGAAAAAATGGGTTGGGCCAATTTTCAATGAATTTGGTGCTAATTTGATATCATTTAGCTCATGTTGACTCATTTAGGTCAAAATGGGTCAACTTGGGTCAAGTAGACCAATTGGTCAAATTGTGTCAAACCATGAGTTTGGTCATGTTCATATGACCATTTTGGAGTGGTTTGGTATCATTGGTTTGGTTTAATTTGATTTATATTTGGTTTTGGTTCATTTGAGTTCACTTAGGTCAAATGGGTCAAGTTGACCAATTTGACCCATTTGACCCAATTGAGTTAGGTCATGGGTTGGTTTAGGCTTAGTTGATCATTTGAAATATTTTACAAGCTTTAGTTTCAATAAATTTTGGTTTGGTTTGATCTTGGCTTGATATTGATTAGTTTGGTTTAATCTTGGCTTGATTTGACCTTTTAGGTCAAGCTGGGTTCTTGGTCTATTGGGCTAGGTTGGGTCAGTTGGCCAATTGAGGCTTTGGTAAAGTTCAACAAGTGATTTGGAATGAACTTGACCCATTGGTTGCAATCAATTTGGCTTAGATCAAGATTTGACACATTTTGACTTTTTAGGTCAACTTGGGTTAAGTGGCCAATTGAGTTAGGTTTTGCTCAAATGATGACTTGGTCAAGTCCAATCATTGATCTCGAATTGGTTTTGATACATGGTTTCAATCAATTTGGCCTATGGTGGATTTTGGCTAGTTTAAATTTCAATTGGGTCAAATGTTGGCTTGGTCAAAGGCTAGGTTTGACTTGGTTTGACCTAAATTGAGTGATTGATCATCTTATGATGATTGTTGCTCACAATGTGAGGCTTCGATGGGCTTAGGTCAATCCAATTTGGGTAGGATTAGAATTTGGCTCAAAAAGGTGCTTTAGGTTACTATGGGTCAAGTGAGCCTAAGTGAGTCAATTAAGTTGAGCAAGGCTTTATTCAAGTTTGGTTGACCTCACATATGGACTTTTGATTGAAATATAGATCCAATTGCAAGTGATTTGGAGTCAAGTGGGTTTTGATTCATTTGACAAATTCAAGTTCAAAGGGTGAACATGAGTTTATTTTGGGTTTGAGTTTTGAATTTAGTTTTGGTTTAATGATTGAAGTTTATGATTGAATTTGGTTTATGATTGAAGGATTGATTATTTGTAGAGAAAAATCTAAAGGTTTGGATATGTTTGAGGTTGATTTAGCTAAGTTCAAGAATTTGACTTGAAAGGGTATAGGTTGGTTTTAGGTTAGATTTGGGTTTGAGTTTTGAAGTTGGTTTTGGTTATTTGAATTTATATTTCATTTATATTTATGAATATAAATGAGAATATAAATGGGTTATAAGAAAATCTTTTGAATTTGAAGTGATTTGGATTTGATTTGAGTTAGGTCCATAAGATGAAATCAAAGGCTTTGAAAGATTTTGCTTTTGGAATTGAATCATGGATTTCAATCATTTGAAATTGATTTGAATTTGAGAAAATCCATTGGAATTAATTTAAGTTTTGATTTGGAATTAAAGTTGATTAGAATTTGAAGTTGATTTGAATTTGAGGTTAATTTGGATTTGAAGTTGATTTGAATTTGATGTTTGACTTGAAGAAAGGAAGCAAGGATTTGGTTCAAGCTATTGAATAGGTAAGTTTTCCTAGCACCTCTAAGGCATGACCTATTCCTATGGCTAACTCTTCTAAGTCTCTAGGGTTAGGTTGAGTGTTCACCTAATCACTGAAAGTGTCTCAAGACTAAGAAACTCTTTATGTCTAAGAGGAGTCCTATGTCTAAGATGGAGAGGTTGAGAGCTCATTCTAAAAATGAGGTCAACAATCATTTTGTCTTTATGCAGCTCGAGGTTCGGGCATGCTGTGGTGAAATATATTCCTGCCTTCATCTATCCCCTTTGAGAAAAAGAGGATAAATGAAAATAGAAATATACATAATGCCTTGTTGGGACACTACATAGATCCGCAGATGTTCTTATTAGGGTGATCAGGTATGACATTGAGGAGAGGTGTACTATCTCGAAAGATAGAAATCACCACCCTACAATGGACCTAATCACCTCAATAAGGACTCCTAAGGACTATGGGTCTCCATAATGTACCAAAGATTCTTTCCCTACTTTGCATGAAAAAGTAAAGTAGAGTTTATTTTAAATCGGGTTCATTAAGTTCCCTACAGGGGCAAGCCCCCATAGTTAATTACATCCTAAAGAATGAGATTCCTTAGGATTACTCTTGATTAAGGTAAATGATCGTTGTCTCCAAAGATTTCAAAAAGTAGGACTATCAATTGATTGGTTTATTTTTAGAAAGTCAAGTGGGATCAATCAAGAGGAGGGAGTTCTTATCAAAGCCAAATGAAAATAAGTAGGGGATACTTAAGATACTAGGAAACCTAGTAAGCACCCCAAACTATCCTACGATTGGGCTTTATATTTTTGAAATTGAATTAATTAATTTGAGTTAAATTTTTATTGGAATGCTAGGACTTATAATTCTATGATACAAGATCACAGAAATGCCCAAGAGTGAGGATTTATGCTCGTAGCCCTCAAAGGGAAGTAGCACCTCTGAACCTAAATCTAGGGAGCTTTGGCAAAGGCCAAAAAGCATGACCTAAATCTAAGGTAAAATGGGTATTTGGTTTACCTCCACAAGAGAGGATAAATCACCCGACTGTTAGACTTACAACTGCCTCGGGGTTACCGCCAACTAACTCTTCCTACGATTTTAAAGTATGTAGGCAAGTCAAATGCTTTTGTAAGATAGCTAAGTTATTGTTTATTTAGAAAGAGACTAAGTCCTTAAACACACTCCCTAAGAGATTAGATCATGTAGGACATACTTTAATGACTTAAATCTAATGTAGATTTTATTTTTATTTTGGACAATCAATTTGACACTGGCTTCAGGATTTATATGCATAATGCATGAGAAATTAGATTATAGGCTAAAATCAGCAAGATAAGGAGGTGTGTTTCCACCATGACTCTCACAGGTCAAGCCAAGTTCTCTGGCAAAGGTAAAATCCCTCCAATCAAGAGTGAAATAATATGCTTTTTATGCATTATGTTAGAAAAGTAAGACAACATCCAGCTAAGGGGCTGTTAATTCTTTATCTTGTTTTATAACCTAAGCTTTATGTGAGGTTATGAGTTGTTTATTTTTTTAGTTTTGACTTGATTAATTTGGTAGAAGATTTATTTTTCCCTAAGAGCCTAATCATCATTCAGACCATACATCAAAGCAAGGAAAAAACTAGGAAAAGATGTCATCTTAATATGCAAGTTAAACAAACATCAATCAATTTATAAAACTAGCGCAAAAGAATAAAATATCATTTATGGTCAGGCTCCATCACACAAACCCGAAAATAAATTAGGTAGTTGAGCTCTACCCTTATACAACCCAGATTACAAATGAATTAATTATAGTTAAGCAAGAAATTCATGTTATGGGGGTCTTCATTCTTCATTTCTCTTTATTCTTTCTTCTTTCTTCTTTCTTCTTTGGTTCCTTCTTTTGGATGGTTGGAATGTGGATTTCCCAAAGGCTTCACATGGTACATAAGATGGGATCTTATGACCAATATTCATCTTAATCCCCATAATAATAATTTCAAAATTCTAATTGCAAAAGTATATGAAAATAGGAAAAAGGAAATCTAACTAATACCTGCAAAATAGAGATTAGCCAAACAAACCATACAATCCCAAGCATGTATATATATAAATTAGACTTAGCACCCCACACATAGGTAACCAAGTCCACCTGGCCTATTTTTGAGTATGCTTAGGGTATAAACACCTGCACAGTAAAAACAGTTATATTTTTATTATAGCGCCCCTTAAGCACAATCCTCTACAGAAGACAATGGTTAGACTAAGATCACCCTACCATTCAGTCTACGCACATACACCCTAACATCCAGACTAAAATAAAATATCACAAAATAAAATCAAACATCAAACCATGCACCGCCCTAACCTAAAGCTAGAAATGGTGACTTAGTCTAATATGTGTACTTTTAAAGGTTTATATGGTACGCTTAGCTAGGCTTTAAGATTGAAATTTTCTAAGTATGAAAATGTTCAACTTAGAGGGTTTGTTTCATGTAAGTGATTTAGTTGCTTTGGTTGATTTTATTTTGTATTTTGATAGAAATGTTTAGCACACTTTCATGATGGATGCTAGGTGATATCACTTAAGAAAATTTGGAATGTTTCATTTATGCATGATTTTGTTAAGTAGAAAAGGGTGATTCTTTTATCCATTTTTCACATACACATTTATATGTATGAAAGGCATAAGTGAGTATGGCGCCATTGTTAGCACCAAAGGTGTAAGGTACAAGACCAACTTAGGACTACTTAAAGCCTCACAATCCTAAGATTGTCCAGACAAATATACTACTTTCCTTAAATACATATGCATGTACAAAAGAAATGAATGGAGAAAGATGCAAAAGTTTGTGTTTGTTTGTTTCATTTATTTATGCAATTTATATGTGTAAGTGTGGATGTCCCTCATAAGTAATAACATAGGAATGAATAGTAAAGGATTTAAGCAAGTGTTGTGTTCATTTCAAATGAACTATATACTTTACCAAATCCTATTCAAAACTATGCTAAAAGAAGAGAGAAGGAAAGCCACGCTATGCACATCTTTATATTTATACTTACATGCAAGCTTATAAATAATTATAAGTAGCACACCTTTAAGTTTTGGTATTGAATTTATAAATATTGAAAATAATTTTAGATTTAATAGTGATAATAGCAATTCATATTATTACTTTAGCCAAAATATGTAATTTCACATAAAGGAAACATTTCATTTTTAATTTGATTTTCAAAAACTATGAATGCATGATTTTCATGTGGCATACACATTTAGTATGCTAGGAAAGAAATAATGTGATGAAAGTAATGTAAGTTCATTCACCCTAATTAATTCCTAAAGACAATCCTATGAATAAAACAATTTAAAGTAAATCAAATTTGTTTTAAGGAGAGTCTGGATTTTGTTTGAGTTTGATTTCAATTTGAGAAATGTGAGATGAGTTTGTTGGTCCTAACCTATTCCCCCATGTGTGAGTTATTTAAGTTCAATTCTTAGGTAATTAGATCAATTTTATGAATTGGTTAAGTTAAGGTGTGAATTAAGTATGTTAATTACCCCTTATATACACCACTTTAGCATATTTAATCACATAATTATTAGTCAATGTATGACATAAAACTACACAAGGAATTTAAATCAGCAATGCACCTAGGAAAAAAAGGGACCTAATATAATTGGATCATAATTAGTGATTAATTAAGTTAAAGGGTTTAATTAAGTACTTTCATAACCCTTCCCACACATGTGAATTGGATTTTGATTTCCTTAAGCTACTTAGATTATTAAACACCTAAGCACCTACCCAAGAAGGATTGATTAAGGTATGGAATGTTTTGATTTTAAAATCAAATTAATTAAGCAAGTATTAGGGGATTAACCCTTAATTAAGTTTATATTAAGAAAAAAAGTGGTTTTGGGAAAATTCCCCAAAACAATTCCATAAACCTCTTCTCTATTTAAGCAAGGCTTAATTAACTTAATAAAGGGATTAAACCATTGTTCATATGCTTAATTACCCTTAATTACATAAAGTGAGTAATTAAGGATTCATTAATTGATCTCCCTAATTAACCCATCAATAAATCCCAAGAAAATTAGGAGAAGTAGAAGTCATCCCTCTAAATGCACATGAGAAGTTTGGAATTAATCAGTGGGATAATTAAGGAGTAATTAGGGTTATTAAGTTTTCAATAAAACCCTTTTCATTGGAAATAATCTTAGAATATTCTCCTCTGAATTATCTTTACAATGCATTTTACCTTGCATTTTATGATTTTTCTAAAACTAGTTATATTATTTTAAAGTTTCCATGATTATCTATTAAATAAATAGCCTAATTAAGTGATTAACACCATCGGTGCCATGTGGAGGCTGATTTAGCATGTGCTTTCCATGTGATGTGACGGGAGAGGCCACTTAAGCTATCACATCATAGCGCCGCATCAATGACGATGCTACGTGCTTTCTCTTCACCCGTCTGATCTTAGATTAGACAGTTGAGATAAAGCCCGCGGTATTAAAGGATTAATCAAATATTCCTAAGTATCTTGATTATGGTCGTCCATCCAAAATGCGCGGATGGATGACCCATGATCCGCCACTGAGTTTCTCTGTGAGAAAGGGGAACCATCCACCTTTCATGGCATGATCCAAGCTAGATTGAGCTTGGATTGAACTCAAATTTTACCTACACCATCTAAGAGTAAAAGGGAGAAGATCTAGCGGTCAAATTCTCATGAGGTAAGAATTTCTTTCACAAAGGACCACACCATGTCTACTTTAAGCTCGGGTTGAAGGCATACCTAACCGGAGGCTATCACCAATGGTCAAATCCATTGGGGTAGCTTCGTCTAGTAGAGACGAAGCCCTATTAAAGATTTGAGGTGATTTGGTTGAGTGGATCTTCCTATGGACCTAGCTCTCCTTCAATTGGGCTCGATCTTGGACTAGCTCCCCTCTCCCTTTCCTTGAGAACTTGGATTAAGCTTTCGACAAGCTCAATTGAGTCCTCTAAAGGAGCTTGCAAGAGGAATTGGCTTGATTTGAAGTATTGAGTTAGATGGATGGTGGAGATCTCTTATTTTTAGCTTGAAGAAACCAAAAATGGAGAATTCCCAATGACTTTAGGAAGCTTGGAGGAGCTCTAGGATGCTTGCTATAAGTTCCCTAAGGTCAATCGAGTGTGTGCTGAATTCAAGTGGAATTAGGGGAGTATATCTCCCCTTAGGTAAATCAGATGACCATGAAGAGCTTTGCCATTTTGATACAATACACCCTATTTGATGGGTTAGTTAGGCTGTTAGAGTGTCATGGCATTCAGTTTTGGTGAGAGAAGGTAGTGGGGAAGTTTTCCATGTTTGATTAATTATTTTATTAGAATTCATTGTTTTGTGAAAATAATGGAGGAAGGATTCCCATGTGCTCATGTCCATGGGGGTGGTCTATTTTAGCCTTAAGTTGGGTTGGGCTGACCCAAACCCATTGGGTCATGTGCACTATGTCCATTAGTGACCATTTGGTCCACTAAGAGGATGTCAAGTGTCCATGAAAAGGAATTGACCAAATTCCAAGTGATTTCAATTTTAGGTTACCCTATGGCCTAGGGGTAAAATGGACATTTAGCTTGGTTTTTATTTTGAATATGTTTAGTATGATTGAAAAATGGGTTAGGCCAAGTTTCATTTAATTTGGAGTTGGTTTGATGTGATTTGACTCATGTTGACCCATTTAGGTCAAAATGGATCAACTTGGGTCAAGTTGACCAATTGGTCAAATTGGGTCAAACCAAGGGTTGGATCATGTTCATACAACCATTTGAAATATTTTGGCATCATTGGATTGCTTCAATTTGATTTATATTTGGATTTGGTTCATTTGATTTTATTTAGGTCAAATGGCTCAATTTGACCAATTTGACCCATTTGACCTATTTGAGTTAGGTCATGGGTTGGTTTAGGTTTTGTTGGTCATTTGAAATGTATTAGTATCTTTGTTTCCAATCAATTTGATTTATTTTTGGATTTAGCTCAATTTGACCTTTTAGGTCAAGTTGGGTTCAAAGTCAATTGGGCTAGGTTAGGTCTAGTTGGCTAATTGGGGCTTTGGTCAAGTTCAACAAGTGATTTAGAATGAACTTGACCCATTAGTTTCAATTAATTTGTCTTAGATCAAGTTTTTACACATTTTGACTTTTAGGTCGAGTTGGGTCAACTTGGGTCAAGTGGCCAATTAGGCTAGGTTAGGCTCAAATGATGACTTGGTCAAGTTCAAACATTGATCATGAATGAGTTTTGATCAATGATTTCAATCAATTTGGCCTATGGTGGATTTTTGCTAGTTTAGATTTCATTTTGGCTAAGTGTTGACTTGTTCAACCCTTAGGTTTGACTTTGTTTGACCCAATTTGAGTGATTGATCATCTTATGATGATTGTTGCTCACAATGTGAGGCTTAGTTGGGCTTAGTTCAATCCAATTTGGATAGGATTAAAATTTGGCTCAAAAAGGGGGACTTTAGGTCACTTTGGGTCAAGTGAGCCTAAGTGGGTCAAATGGCTTGGTCAAATCTTGATTTGAGTTTGATTTAACTCACATATTGACTTATGATTGAAATATAAATCCATTTGTAAGTGGTTTGAAGTCAAATGAGTTTTAATTCATTTGACAATTTCAAGTTCAAAACGGTGAACATGAGTTTGACTTGGGTTTAATTTTTGAATTTAGTTTTGGTTTGATGATTGGAGTTTAAGTTTATATTTAGATTCATGATTGAAGGATTGATTGAATCATGAAGAAAAATCAAGGGTTTGGCTTGATTTGAAATTGATTTGGCTAAGTTCAAGATTTTGACTTGAAGTCTTAGGTTGGATTTTGATTGGATTTGAGTTTGAGTTTTGAATTGATTTTTGGATTTATGATTGAAATTTGTATTTATATTTGGATTCATGATTTTAGGATTGATTGAATCATGAAGAAAAATCAAGGGTTTGGCTTGATTTGAAATTGATTTGGCTAAGTTCAAGATTTTAACTTGAAGTCTTAGGTTGGATTTTTGATTGAATTTAGATTTGATTTTTTTTTTGAATTTATTTTTAGATATTTTAATTTATATTTCATTTATATTTGTGAATATAAATAAGAATATAAATGGTTTATTAAAAAATTCCTTGAATTTGAATTGATTTAGATTTGATTTAGGCTAACTCCATGAGAGGGAATCAAAGGACTTAGAAAATATTTTTGATTTTGATTTGAACTTTGGATTTAGTTTGATTGATTTGAA
Organism: Cymbidium sinense; assembly: GCA_021442155.1. Taxonomy (NCBI): domain Eukaryota; kingdom Viridiplantae; phylum Streptophyta; class Magnoliopsida; order Asparagales; family Orchidaceae; genus Cymbidium; species Cymbidium sinense. Next base: position 137,398,562 of record CM038222.1, read on the forward strand.
TTTATATTTCATTTATATATGTAAATATAAATGAGAATATAAATGGGTTGTGAGAAAATTTCTTGAATTTGATTTTCTTTAGATTTGATTTAGGCTAAGTCAATGAGAGGGAATCAAAGGACTTAAGAAATATTTTGGAGTTTGGAATCCAATCATGGGCTTCAATCATAAGTTTCAATTATTTGAAATTGATTCATGATTTGAAAATCCACTGAATTGGTTCAAGGTTTGAGTTAGAGTTGGAGTTGATATGAGTTTTGAGAAAATCAATCAAGTTGTAATTGATTTTAGTTTGACTTGAAGGGAGGAAGTGAGGAATTTAGTTCAAGCTATAAAGTAGGCAAATTTTTCAAACACCCCTAAGGCATGACCTATTCCTATGGCTAACTCTTCTAATTCTCTAGGGTTAGGTTGAGTGTCCACCTAATCACTAGATGTGTCTTAAGACTAAGGAACTCTTAAAGTCTAAGAGAAGTCTTATGTCTAAAATGGAGGGGTTGAGAGCTCTTTCTGCAAATGAGGTCAACAAAGGGCACCCAATAAATATGGTGTAACTGACAAGGAACACTGCACGTATTGATGTTGATCGGAATGATCAACAACGCCGAATGATCACAAGCACTAATAGAAACGGTCTACTCCTAACCCAAGGTGTAGAAGGAATCTAGAGCTTAATGCAATGTGACTCTACTTATGTCAAAGACATAAGAGAGGGAAGGAGGAATTTACTAGGGATAGAGTATGTGAACCTTCCACTAAGGAAACAAGTTCAAATCATCCACTAGGAGATGAGAGGTTTGATTTGAGTCTCACTAGGGAAAGAAATTGATTTGATTTGTTTAATTTATTTTGATTTTTTTTGATTTGATTGACTCCACTGGGGGAGGTTGATTGGATTTATTTTGTTGAATTTGTTTTGATTGTTTTTATTTGATCGACTCCACTGGGGGAGGAGGGTTGAATTCATTTCAGATTTTTAATTTTGGATTTTGAGATGGGCCTTATTGGTTTGCGATGGATCGCATTGCGTAGGAGCTACAGAGGCCTAAACCTAACTCAGATTTACCAATCCAAATGAGTAGTCTACTAGACACATAATAGGACTAGCCAACCAAAGGGATACCTTTCAGTGTGCAATGGTCAAGTTAGGAAGAAAGCTCAGGGACTCACATCTTCCAAAACAAAGGACCATTGGGGTAATCGGTTGGCAAGGCAATAGATCGAACCTGACCTAGGGCTGACTATTGAGTGAATTCTGTAGGGGGACTTAAATCAACTCAAAGATAGTCAAAGATTAATTTTATTTTTTTTAGTTTATTTTGATTGTGATGGATCCCATCAGTTTGTGTTGGACTGCACTAAGTAGAGGTCATAGTGGCCTCGAGCTAACTCAGATTTACCAATCCAAAGAGAATAGTCTACCAAAAATAAGGTAGGACTAACCAACCAAAGGGATGCCTTTCAGTGTGTAATGGCCAAGTTAGGAAGAAAGTGCGGGAACTCACATCTTCCAAAATAAGGAACCACTAGGGTGGTTGGTTGGCAAGGCAACAGATCAAACCTAACCTAGGGCTGACGATTGCGTGAATGTTGCTGGGGAACTTAAATTAGCTCAAAGATAGTCAATGATTAATTTTATTTTTTAATTATTTTGATGGATTCCGTTGGTTTGCAATGGATCACACTAAGAAGGAGCTTATATTAGCCTAGACCTTTCTTAGATTTACTGAACCAATGGGAATATCTTCCCGGCTGATGGAAAAATTATTTGACCAAAGGAGTGCCTTTCAGTTTGCAATGATTAATTCAACGGAAGAAAGCTCGGGGACTCACATCTTCCACTACAAAAGACCACTGGGGTGATCATTTTCTTTGGGCAATAAATTGAACCTAGAGTTGGTCGGTTGATCATGCTAGAAAGAATGCATCATAGTCTTACAACTTCCAAAGTGGAATGACTCCGGGTAACCTATGGCAAAATAGATTGAACGACTGGTATGGAGTGAGTGCACTGATTTATTTACTCGTAGTCGCAATCCCATAGGGAGTTCTCGACACTACCAAAAGATAGGATGTCTACTTGGGAAAAGGGGCCCTTTAGGGGCTTGAATTCTTAATCTACAAGCGAATTAATTTTCTTATTTATTTAGTTTGCTTATCATGGACCCTATTGGTTTGCAAGGAATCAAACTAAGAAGGAGCTTATATTAGCCTAGATCTTACTCAAATTTACTGAACCAAGGGAGAATCTGTGCATTTGCTGAACAATTCTCCAACAATAGGGGTGATTATTAGGAAAGGAGGACTGTTCAATTCAAGAGTAACATGGGTAGTGTCTAAATGGGGTCACAAAAGACGTGATCTAAATAGAATTTCCACGGGGAGAGGGGCTGTTAAGGGCTTAATCCAAAACACTTGAGAAGATGACATGGTTAGTCATATATCAAATAGGCATTCGGTGTCCAACTCAAGAGCGCAGGGACTCACATCTTCTAAGAGTGATGTATCAACCAGGTAAGTCATTATCAGCATATCGAACATCAACCAACCTAAGGCACCTGTCAGTTTGCAACAATCAGCCTAAGAAGAAAGATTAGGGACTCACATCCTCTTATTGTGGGCGATTATTGGGATAGTCTTATCGGCCGCCATCGACCTGGGCTACTATTGAGTGAATGCCACTTGAGGACTTATATCAACTCAAATATAGTCAAGAGGATAGAGCCCTCTGGGGGACTTATCATAAACCTCAATATACCCGACCTTGTTAGATCCTGATGATCAGTTCAAGAAAAAAGCTTGGGGACTCACATCTTCTTAAATAAAATCAATAGCTTACTGGCTGAGCAGTGAAGTCTACCATACTAACAAGGCGCTCGTTGGTTAGCAATGGTCAAGTTATGAAGAAAGTGTGAGGACTCACATCTTTCAAATAAGTGACCACTGGAGTGACATGCTAGTAAGGTAGCGTATAAACCCGACCTAGAACAGCTAATGAGTGAGTGCCACAAGGGGCTTGCTCCCACATCAAAATAGCTTGAGATAAAAGATATGTGTTTATTTTTGTGCTTGTGTTAAAGGGAATAGGATGTCACTTGGGTTCTCTCACACCTATCCTAAAGATGCTAGGGAATTTAATGAAATGGTGCCATGGATGACAATCAGGATTCCCACTAAGAAAGGATGCCGCTCAGCTTCTCTCACACCTAACTTAGTTGTGCTAATCGAAATAGGATGTCTTTTGGGTTCTTTCACACCTATTCTAATAGCATCGGGAGATTGTGTTTGATTGTATTTGTGTTGTGAAAGAGGGATATGATGCCTCTGGGGGACTCTTACACCTACCCTAGATATGCCATGGCGGATTCACAAGATAAGCAAACAACACTTCGAAAGAAGAGAAGATTTTGATGAATTAGAATGAAATTTTATTCTTTTGATGATAATTATTTTCAAACATATTTTTATGGGTAATATTTCTTCAAATAGAGCCCATTAATTGGAAGCATCGGGTATTCCCCTTTACAATTAATGAGCTGATAAGATCCTCTTGGTATGCCTTCTCTATGACATAGGGGCCTTCCTAAGTGGGTTCAAACTTACCTCCTATCTTTTGACAAGGTCTGGTTATGGGACTAACACAAGTTCTCCTACTTGGAAAGACCTAGGGCATACCGACTTGTTGTGAGCTTGAATCATTTTTATACAACTTGAGGTTCCCATGCACTCTCCTCCAAACCTTCGAGCTCTTCTAACCGTAACTTTGCATTCTGCTTCGTAGTGATCTTGCTATCCAATGCTATCCTTTGTGATGGGAGCTGAACTTCTAAAGGTAGAATGGCTTTGGACCCATACACTAAAGAAAATGAGGTAGATTGAGTTGGAGTTTGGTATGTGGTGTCGTAGGCCCACAAGGCTTCAAACAATTGCTCATTCCACTGCATTTGCTATCAACAAGAGTCTTCTTTAGTATTTGGATGAAAGTTTTATTGAATTCTTCTGCTAAGCCATTTGCTCTGGGATAGTAGATGGCAGAGTATCTCCAATCTATACCGTATCTTCTGGTGAAGCTGTTGATCTTGGTGCTTTTGAATGCATTACCATTATTGGATATAATTCATCGAGGCACCCTAAACCTATATACGATATGGTTCCTAAAAAATTAAAGTACATGCTGAGTTATGGCCTCTCTGAGTGGGATTGCCTCCTCCCACTTGGAAAAGTAGTCGATGGCAGTTAAGATGAATCGATCACCCCTGAAAAAAGAAGGATCAATAGGACCCACACTGTTGGTACCCCAACACTCAAATGGCCATGAGGCCAATGCAGGTTGTAGAATATTGGGTAGTTGATGTAGGACTACACCGTGTACCTAATATTGATGGAATCTCCTAGCTACATCCATTGCAGTATGTAATCATCAAAGGCCAGTAGTATCATAGTCTCTTGATTTTCATCATCATCTTCAGACCAGATTTGATGTGCTCCGTATAGACTTGAATGTACCTCAATTTCAATGTCATGGGCTTCATGTTTATCTAACCAATGTAATCACATTTGATCAAAGGATCATCGATATAGGGTGCCATCAGTGAGAGCATAGGAGAGAGCTCTCTATTTCACCTGATGGGCATGTGACTTTTCTTAAGGTAGTTTACCAGTGTTCAAATAGTCTATGAACAATTTCCTCTATTCCAACTCCTTGTCCTTATAGGCAACGACAACCTCCCCTTCAAGAGAAAGTCTTTCGATGAGTTTAGCATCAATAAGGGATAGGACTTGTCTATTTTGGACCCTTATTGGAATGGACTCATCTTCCGAACACGCTAATTCTTTGATAAGTTTGGCCAAAGTATATGCTACTGTGTTCTCTACTCGGGGAACCTTGTAGATGGTGACTTTAAGGATTTGGGCTAACTGCTTCATGGTATACTCATGGTAATGATGAAGCATAGGTTTGAGAACCTTGTAGGACTGGGCAATCTGATTGATGACCAATTGATAATCCCCAAAGATGTTGATGCTATTAACTCAAACTATGATTAGCTAACTCTAGACCATCAATCAAAGCCTCATACTCAGCTTCATTATTGGTGCAGGGATTGGGAAGATAGTATGAGAATCTCATCACTTCATAGTCTGGAGTTAAGAGAACTATTCCTACCCCTACCTTTCTTGGCAGAGTAGATCGTGGTACTTCCCCTTTATGAAAAGAAGCTGCATAATCAAAATACATCTCCGCTAAGCGGTTGTCAACCTCCCCTAAGTTCATGATTTGTTCATAGGGAGATCGTCACTAAGCGGAGAATCAGCAGAAAGTGAGTGTGTTGTTAAGAAATTTGCTAGTGCTATAGAGGGGTATGAATGTGATATCAAAATGTGAGAGAATCATGTACCATCATGCAAAACAGCCAGATAGCATTGGTCGTGTCATGAGATACTACAGTGGATTAGTTCTGGAAATCAAATTCTCCTTATGAGAAAGCATATAGTGCCATGGCATCTATGATGCAAAGATCAAAGCTAGGCAATGTTTCTCAATAGGTGGGTAGTTCATTTTAGCAGGAATCAAACAACGACCAAGGTAGTATAGAGCACTCTTTTTCCCTTCATCATTGGCTTGGGCCAATAAAGCATCGAGGGAGCCATACAATGGAGCAGTGTAGAGGATGAGTGGCATGCCTGGAATAGGGGCTGCTAAAACTAGCAGCTTCACCAAATATTGGTTGATATCTTCAAAGGCACGCTGACACTTATCATCCCACTTGAACTTGACATCCTTTTTGATAAGTGCTGAGAATGGCTTGCATCTCCCCGATAGGTTGGAAATAAAGAGTCTTAGATATGCCAACCATCCTTGGAAAGATTTGAGTTGAGTTAAACTCTTAGGAGGTGGCATTTCTAAGGTAGCCTTAATCTTTTATGGATCTATTTCTATTTTCCAGTGTCGAACAACAAACCCAAGGAATTTTTCTAAAGCTACTCCATATGCACACTTCAGGGGATTCATTTTGAGGTTATATTTTTTTTAACCGTTCGAAAACTACTCTCAAGTCAAAGAGATGGTCTTCCTTTTCTCTGCTTTTGACTACTAGATCATCAACATAGCACTCAACCTGATGATGGATGAGTTCATTGAAGATTTGAGTCATGGCTCATTGGTATATAACACCAGCATTTTTAAGGCCGAAAGGCATGACCTTATAATAATAGATTCCGATCGAGGTTTGAAAAGCAGTGTTTCTTCCATCCTCAGGGGCCATCTTGATTTGGTTGTAGCCAGATAACCCATCCATAAAGAAGAAAGCTGCATGAGATGAGGTGACGTCCACCATTAATTCTAGTATAGGAAGAGAAAACTCATCCTTAGGACATGCCTTGTTTAAGTCCCTGAAATTGACGCATATGTGAATTTGGCCATTCTTCTTCTTAATTGGGATGACACTGGCTAACCATGTAAAACACTTTTCTTCTCTATCAAAACTAGGATTGATCAATTTCTTGACTTCAGAAATGACCTATTGCTCAATTACTAATCACATGCATTTAGGAGCTTGCTTGATAAGGTTAGCGATAGGATCTATTGCTAGTTTATGGACTACTATATTAGGAGATAATCCAGACATCTCTTCATAACTTCATGCAAAGCAATACTTAAACTCAAAAAATAGCCTAACTAAGTCATTAGTTTCTTCTTCATTTAATAATGAACTGATGTATGTCGGGAGTGGATTTTCTTCTATCTCGAGGTTGATTTATTTAAGCTTGTCAATTGTTGAATTGATCCCCTCTTCAAATTCTGATGGTGCATCTTTGATTTGGAGATCATCTAGATCATCTGAGATTTTTAAACACACATCCTCATAAGAGTTGGTTTGGTGTGAAAAGAACCTAACATACTCCAAATGGTTGGTGACAACTAAACAGTAACCGTCATTATCGACTGGACTTACTATATCGAATCCTAGACCTGATCTTGATTGTGCATTCCTACCTGTGTTGTTCCATAGCTTTTTGAAGTACTCTTACCTATGCTTAGACCATGAATAAGGAATCAAACCCTTCTTTGCAAGATTAATAACATAAGGCTTATACCAATCAAAAGGTAATTCCATTAATTCTTTATATGAATCACCCTCAAGTTCTATATCAGCTTCAGGACTTAAGGATGATGATCCCAAAAAAGAATCTTTTTGACTTCATATCATTGGAAGACTTAGGAGCTTCCTTAACTACTAATCCTTTAATTTTTTGAGATGAAAGTGAGGTTAGAGCTAAGGTTCCTAACTACTATTGCATAGTTTTATATACATTTGAATTGAATACTTTGCTTTGTGAGGCTGATCTTCATCCTTTGTGCAGTGTCACCTCAATGAAACCCACGATAGGGGTTGGTGGTATGCTAATCACATTAGACATCCTTTTGAGCTGGATTCCAAGTCTATGTGAATAGTAGGTACTATGAACTAGAACTAAGTTGGTGATGGCCAACAGGGGTCTTCCACCTCTGAAACTACCTTTGCCTAGTGGAGTTCGAGTCATCCTACCCACATATCCATATGATGGAATGAACTGTGGGTGAAATGTGATATGCGGCTCTATCTCTTCTTTGATTTCCCTTTCTTATTCACATGAATTTTCATTTTTTTTTCTTTTTCTTTTACTTTTACTTTTTCTTCATTTTTTTTTTTTTGAATTTAAACTTTGTCCAAGTTCACGAGAAAGGGTGTTTTGAGGAAGATAGTTGGCCACATCCTCATATATCTCAACCTCTCTAACTAAAAATGGCTTTTCATCTCCTTTGGCATAATACTCAATCCCATCCTTCATGAACTTGATGCACTAATGGAGGGTGGATGGAATCATTTTGTTCTGGTGTATCCAAGGCCTACTGAGCAAAGTGATGAATAAAGTATTCAAATCAATCAAATAAAACTTGGCTTCAATCTTCCAGTCACCTATCTCCAAAGGTAACACTATGGAACCTATAGCTCTCTCACTTTATTCATTGAATCCTCTCAACATCATCCAATCTCCTCAAAATGTGGAGATGTCAATCCTCAAATAGGCAATGGCCTTTAGACTCATAATGTTTACCGATGCACTTGGATCGATGAGAACTCTGGTAAGTCTAAATCTTCCCATGTCAACAATAATGTAGAGGGGACAGTTGTGCTCCATGCCCCCAGAAGAAGGTTTTCATCTGTGAAAGTGATCTCTTGGGCTTCTCTAAAATTATGTGCTTCCTCACCAATAGCGGTTAGCTGAGCTAAGCATATCTCAGGCTTCAAGGAGAGCCTTGATTAATGATTCCCTTATCTCTTTGGATAAGACAAGGGCATTGTATATGCTTAGCTTAGATGACAACTTTCTTAGGTGAGAGAGGACATTGTAGTCCACCTTAGGCTAATCCTCCACAAGCATATCCAAGGGTGGAGCATCCTGTGGAGGGGCTTTTTGATCCTTTGACCCAATGACTTGTTTCCCTCTATCTTGAGGTGCTGCCCTAGGAGGTAGAACCTTCCACTATGAAGGTTGAGTTTGGTGATCTCTTATGGCAGGGTAATGGAAGATTCTACCTGCATGTCAGGCTCACCTATAGCTTCTCCTATGGGACCCTCAAAATCGGATGATTCCAAATCTATCTCAAGAGGTGAACCCATAGTATTTAGAGAAGAAAAATCCAACTCAGAATTAGAAAGAGATAGATCAGATTTGTTATAGTTATCATTATGAATAGATTCAGACAACTAATCAGAAGTGACAAAAATATAATTCAAGCTAGCTTTATTCTTCAATTTCTTGGATTTGATTAGAGGTACATAGTAGAAATCAAGTAAAGTAAGAGGGGTGAGGGATTTGATGCCCTCATCCACTGATACAAGATGTCTACTAGAAAAAGAAGAGCTAGCCGAAGTAGTGGTAATCACTGATGTAGTAGCTACAATAGTTAACTGGAGGCTGGACTCAATCAGTGGTTGTGTTACTGGGCTATCCCGGGCTGGCACAAGCTGCTATTACTACTACTGCTGCTGAACTCCTCCTTTCTATGAGTTGGCTCTAGCAACTTGCAAACCTTCCTTGATGTTGGAGATTTGAGCTGACTTAGGCACCTACAAGGAAACTTTCTTAATTTTTGAGATAATTTCTTAGAGGTTTTGGATAAGGAGATATCCCAACCTTCTTTAATTTTGGAAGGATCGCAAGTATCCCCAAGGATTACCCTAATGGAACTGGATGGTTGTTCCACAAGGTATTCCTTCGAGATGACTATAGCACCGATCTTGAAGCTACGTTCAAACCTGTCCTTAAATGTAAGAAAATCTTCCAAAATATGACCTAGCATATGGTGTTAGGGGCAAAAGTTAGGATCATTGCTTTTTCCCACTTCCTCCGGCCTCCTAGGTTCGGGTAGCTAAAAATTAGGCTTCTTTAAGAGATCTTAAAGATCTTCCTGATTACTTCCCTCTTAAATGAATAAAGCTTGTTAAGTTTATCCAAAAGAGCAGGTGGACCATAGCTACCTGGCGGGGGGTATGTGTACTGCTGCTGTTGATGATGTAGCTGAAGAGGAGGTGGTGCAGGCTATTGATTCTACTGTGGCGGCCGGTAGGGCTATCTCGGTGGTGGCAGAGGAGGTGGAAGTGATAGCTGTGGAGCACGAGGTCTCTCAAACTGCTCTCTGGCTGGTTGTTTCCCCTTATATACTACAATCACTACCCCGGGCTTCTTCTCATATACTTTTTGTGGCTTTGACTTTGTTTGTAGATCTAGAGAAGGTAACTGTTTGGCTTCTCCTTGCAATCTAGCCGCCTTATTAATTAATTTCTCAAAATTTTTGATGGTGAAATCTTTAAGCATGAAGACATGGATATTCTTAAGCAGAATCTCAATGGCATGCTGTTCAGATAGTTGAGGTTTGCATTTCATACTCAAATTATGCCATCTGAGAATGTAATCAATAAGGGACTCACCATGATTTTGTTAAGCCACAACGAGATCACCAATAGTGACCCTTTGTTAAGCTCCAGCAAACCTCTTGATAAAGAGTTGCTCTAACTCAGCAAAAGTCTTCTTGCTTTGTTGAAGTTCGATTACCAATCAAATATGCAGCTAATCGACAAAGAGATAGAAGGTAAAGCATCCTTTGGCATTGCAACAACCACGAAATGCACAATGTGCTACCTCGGGTTCCCACTGCCATCAAAACTCTTGAAAGAAGGTGGCATGAAACCTTTAGGATATTGGATTGCATCAAATTTCTCTAGGTAGGGTCTATCCTTTTGAACTGATGATCCTCCTCAAGCTTGAGCCAATGCTTCCCTCACCTGCTGCTCAATCATGCTCTTGATATCTTTTTCTTGTATGGAGGTACTATCCATTACCTTCCTATACATGCTAGTGCTACCTTGCTCTACTAGAGGTAAGGTCTTGGATGGATCCAAGACATGCTTCAACTCTGGCTGACTGGTCTCAGCTATAGTAGGATGAACTTCTGGGGCTTGGTTTTGAAGTGTTAAGACAGTTGCTAGCAGATCTTCGAGCCTCTTCTCCATCCTATCTATTTTCTCATCCTTCTGCTTTATCTACTGAATGACGTGTTGGGTCAAGTAGGTTGTGTCTTCTTACTCGGCATCAACACCTTCCATAGTCCACTGCTCTCTAAAGAGGGATCCCCTGGTGTTTACCATGCAAACTCCTACTAAATCTCTCAATAAATAATCTTCATTGGGATCAAAGCTGAGCTTCTCCTCATCGGGCCAGTCATATCCTAAGATCTCATTTTTCTCCATGAAATCATGGGCTACTATATCACCAAGAGAACGATCTATCTAAATTAGCACAAATGACTTTGGTTGACCGGGGGTGGGATCACTGTCATATATTGTGAGGCACCGGACCTCCCCTACTGCTAAAGAGTAAACCCTGTGAGGGCTATACTTATTGGAAGAAATATGCTCTTGACTGTCACTGAATCTGTATAGGGTGATAGTCCTAGGAGGATCTATCATCATAGGTGTAACTGAGCTGTCACCTTCTCCCTCGACAACTGCTATCTCCATCATATGCGGTGGTGGTGGTCGTGATGGAATGACTATGATACTTCGAGGTTGCCATTCCTTCCTCACCATGACTGGAGAAGAAGGTCGAACATGAGCTTCGACTTGCCATGATGGCGGTGTAGATGGAATGAGATCTTGGCCATGGATCACCGGTGGGGTTCCTCTTCTCCCAGTCGCCTTCATGGCCTTTGGTGGGCGGAGATCTTTGGAACATGGGTCGGAGATGGTGGATGGGGGTAGAGTGGTGTGGTGGAGACACCACTGACACTCTCTGAACAGGAGCTCCTCTCCTATGATGGGTAATCCCCGTGAGCATAATATTATCAGTTTGATCAACATGGGTAGCACACCGATCAGAAAAATTGACAAGTGTAGAGGCCGCTGACTGCCGGGTGAACCTCCGCCTCTCCCGATTGGTAATGTGAACTAAAGTATGGGCCTCCCTAGCCCTCTCCTATCTAATATGCTTCTCCATATTGTGGGGGATAACAAATCTCAAATCAAACTGAGCCCCAGACTCCGATCGTCCATAGGCTCCATGAACTGCGAAGGGGCGTCCTCAGGGTGTGACCTCCTCTCTCATAGAGCACGGAAATGCCGAGTGGAGGTGAAGCAATCCTCGACATCCTCTGTTAGAGAGAGGGGGTGAAACTTGTTCTCCATAATGAGAGGAGACACTACCCTAGGTGACTCCTCCATGGCAGATTAAGCTGCCTCCAACTCTCTTGCGATGTGAGTGTGATACTGCTTAATCATGGTGTTCTTATTTCATCTTTGGGTCCTTGGGAGCGGTAAGAGCTAGACGACCTCAAAAGTAGGAGACAATCCACGGGATCAGGGAGCCTTCCCCTTGAGGGTGCTAGTGAGTGGGTCTTCTGACAAAGAACAACCGGCATGCGGCACTGCTGCTACTATGGGAACCACCACGCCTTCCTCTTGGTGAGGTATATCCAAGTCGACGCATGTCAATGTCGGATGGGCTTACGAGATCACCATGTTACTACTTGATCATGAAGGGAGTGCCCTCACATGTAATTCTGGCCCCCATGAAGCCTCGACCAAAGTGGATGAGGTGGGCATAATCAAAGTAGGGAAGGATGACCTGATCTTGGGCTAATTTCATCCCATGAGAAAAAGTAAACACATACTTGCGCCATTGAATCAGCTTGGCGAGATTGAAAAATTATTTGAAATGTCAAAATAAACTTAAATTAGCTTTTCTTACTTTGTTGATTTTGAATTTGAATTTATAATTTGAACCCATACTCAACATCTTGAAAGTGTTAAGTCAGGCTCAAATGGATTTAGAAGAGATTTTGAGATTTTGATTGGAAAGAAGAATTTTTGAATTTAGAATTTCAATGAGTTAGGGTATGTTGAAAATGGGTTCAAATATTTTTGGAGAGATGCTTCCACAGGTTCATATTTGAATTTTGATTTTTTATTTTGAGGACCCTTTATTTAACAAATTTGGGTATGTTAAAGTAAAGGATCAATTGATTTTGTTTTGGATTTGTGATTTTTGAAATTTTACACACTCAGCAAATTTGGGTATGTTAAGTGAGATTTTTGAAATCAATTTTTTCTTTGTTTACTTTGTTTTGTGAATCATTTATGATTTTAAATAATGGAATCCTCATTTAGCAAATTTGGGTATGCTAAATGAAGAATCCAAGCGTGTTTTTTTAAATGTTTTAAAAGATGACTTTGAGAAAATTTGGGTATGCTAAGAAAATCCTAATGTCTTTCTTTTATTTTTAGAGATTTTGATTTTGAAAAATTGGATCCTTAGCAAATTTGGGTATGCTAAGAAAATCCTAATGTGTTTCTTCTTGTTTTTGACTTTGTTTTGAAAATGGAAACTTCAATTTGGCAAATATGGTATGCTAAAATGAAGTTCCAAAAGTGTTTCTTTTGTTTTGGATTTTGTTTTGAAAAATGGAGACTTCACTTTAGCAAATGTGGTATGCCAAAATGAAGTTCCAATGTGTTTTGAAATTTTGTGAAATGGATATTTCACTTAGCAAATTTGAGTATGCTAGATGAATTTCCAAAATTGTGTTTCAAGTTTTTATGTTTTGATTTTGTTTTGAAAATGAAGACTTCACTTTAGCAAATGTGGTATTCTAGAATGAAGTTCCAAAAGTGTGTTTCAAATTTTGTTTTGAAAAATGGAGACTTCACTTTAGCAAATGTGGTATCCCAAAATGAAGTTCCAATGTGTTTTGAAATTTTATGAAATGGAGATTTCACTCAGTAAATTTGAGTATGCTAAATGAAATTCCAAAAATGTGTTTCAAATTTTATTTTGAAAAATGGTGACTTCACCTTAGAAAATGGGGTATGCTAGAGTGAAGTTCCAAATTTGAATTTTTTTTTTTTGAAAATTTTTATTTTTGTTGATTTTAAAAAGAGAGATTTACATTTAACAAATTTAGGTATGTAAGATGGAAATCAAATATGTTTTATTATTCAAAGATGTATTTTTGTGTGTGATTATTGCTTTTTGAAAGAGGAAATTCCAACCTAATCATATATAGAATATATTAAGTGGCATTTCAAAATAATGTCATTTTATTTGGAAATAAAATCTTCATTCAATAAATTTGGGTATATTGAATGGAGATGTTCATATGTGCTTTTTAAAAATTTATTTTTTGATTGGAAATGAAACTTCTGTTCAATAAATGTGGGTATACTGAATGGAGAGGTTTCATATGTGCTTTTTAGAAAGGTGAGAATTCCAATCTTAACACATGTGGAATGTGCTGAGTGGAATTTTAAAGTTGTGATTCTGGCTCGAAGATGTAACATCCATCCAACACATTTGGGTGTATTGAATGGAAAGGCCCATCTCCAAATTTTGTGCTTTTTGAAAGTTTAAGATTGTTGGAATTTTATTTTTGTCTTGAAAATGAAGTCTTCATCAAAATGAATTGAGTGAAGAAGTTTATTTGTGCCTTTTGGAAGTTATGATTGTTGGTTTTGTTTTTGAAATGTTCCTACATATAATAATTATGAAAATTGTTAGAGGTAGTGCAAATAGTTTATTAAATGTATTTTGAAAAAGTGCTTTTGAAAAGCAGGACTTTTATGAAGGATTTATTTTGTCTTTATATTTTTTAGAATGAACGTTTCCTTACCATAAAATAATGGTAAGGAGGAAGTCTTTAATCATTTTATTTTCATTAAATTTTTATTTTCACCCATTGGGGAATCCAATAGGGGTTTTAATACCAACACAGGGTGAGGTCATAAAACCTAAAGATGTTGACTAGCTTAACTTAAGGACGAAATAAGCTAAGTGCCAACAGAAAGAAAGATAGTCTTGAATTCACATAAAAGTATAAACCCACTATGGATACTTGGTGATAATGATCATTTACCAAAGATGGAGAGAGGAAGAATTCCCCAACGAAGTCACCAGAAAAATCTATGGTGAAATATATTCCTGCCTTCATCTATCCCCTTTAAGGAAAAGAGAATAAATGAAAACAAAAATATACATAACACCTTGTTGGGATGCCACACAGATCTACAAATATTCTTATTAGGGTGATCAGGTATGACATTGAGGAGAGGCATACTATCTCAAAAGATAGAAGTCACCACCCTACAATGGACCTAATCACTTCAACAAGGACTCATAAAGACTACAGGACTTTGGAATGTACCAGAGATTCTTTCCCTAATTTGTATAAAAAAGTAAAGTAGGGTTTATTTTATACTGAGTTTGTTAAGTTCCCCACAAGGGCAAGCCCCTATAGTTAATTACATGTTAAGGAACAAGATTCTTTAAGAATACTCTCGATTAAGGTAAATGATCATTGTCTCTAAAGATTTTGAAAAGCTAGGACTATCAATCGATTGGTTTATTTTTATAAAGTCAAGTAGGATCAATCAAGAGGAGGGAGTTCTTATCGAAGCTAAAAGAAAATAAGTAGGAGATGCTTAAGATACTAGGAAACCTAGTAAGCACCCCAAACTACCCAATGGTTGGGCTTTACATTTTTAAAATTGAATTAATTTATTTGGGTTGAATTTTATTAGAATGTTAGGACTTTTAATTACATGATACAATACCTCTGAACCTAAATCTAGGGAGCTTTGATAAAGGCCAAAAAGTATGACCTAAATCTAAGGGGAAAATGTGTATTTGGTTTACCTCCATAAAAGAAGATAAACCACCTGACTGTTGGACTTACAACCGCCAAGGGGTGGCCGCCAACTAACTCATCCTATGATTTTAAAGTATGTAGGCAAGTCAAGTAATTTTGCAAGATAGCTAAGTTGTTTTTTTATTAGAAAGAGACTAAGTCCTCAAACACACTCCCTAAGAGATTAGATCATGCAGGGCATGCTTTAATGACTTAAATCTAATGCAAAATTTTGTTGCATTTTATTTTTATTTTGGACAATCAATTTGACACAAGCTTTAGGATTTATATGCCTAATGCATGAGAAATTAGATTATGGGCCAAAATCAGTAAGATAAGGAGGTGTGTTTCCACCATAGCTCTCACAGGTCAAGCCAAGTTCTCTAGAAAAAGAGGAAGCCCTCCAATCAAGAGTGAAATAATATAATTTTTATGCATGATGTTAGAAAAGTAAGACAACATCCAGCAATGAGGTTGTCAATTCTTTTATCTTATTTTATAGCCTAAGCTTTAGGTGAGGTTATGACTTATTTATTTTTTTTAGTTTTGGGTTGATTAATTTGATAAAAGATTTATTTTTTCTTAAAATCCTAATCATCATTCAGGTCATACATCAAAGCAAGGAAGAAACTAGAAAAAGATTTCATCTTAATACGTAAGTTAAACAAACATCAATCAATTTATAAAATTAGCACAAAAGAATAAAAGGTCAATTATGGTCAGGCTCCACTATACAAACCCAAAAACAAATTGGGTAGCTGATCTCTACCCTTATACAGCCTCGATTATAAATGAATTGATTACAATTAAGTAAGGAATTCATGTTATGTGGGTCTTCATTCTTCATTTCTTCTTTCTTCTTTCTTCTTTCTTCTTTGGTTCCTTCTTTTAGATGGTTGGAATATGGATGCTCCAAAGGCTTCACATGGTACATAAGATGGGATCTTATGACCAATATTCATCCTAATCCCCCATAACAATCCTTATTAAATTTTAATTATAAAAGTACATGAAAATGGGAAAAATAAAATCTAACTAACACCTACAAAATAGAGATTAGCCAAACAGACCATACAATCCCAAGCATGTATATATATGAATTAATCTTAGCACCCCACACATGGGTAACTAAGTCCACCTAGCCTATTTTTGATTATGCTTAGGGGTATAAGCACCTGCACAACAAAAGCAGTTATATTTTTATTACAATGCCCCTTAAGCATAATCCCCTACAGAAGATAATGGTTAGACTAAGATCACTCTATCATTCAGTCTGCGCACATACACCCTAACATCCAGACTAAAAAAAATCATAAAATAAAAGCAAACATCAAACTATGCACTGCCCTAACCTAAAGCTAGAAATGGTGACTTAGTCTAATATGTGTGCTTTTTAAGGTTTGTGTGGTATGCTTACCTAGGCTTTAAGGTTGAAATTTTTTTAAGTATGAAAATGCTCAGCTTAGAGGTTTTGTTTCATGTAAGTGATTTAGTTGCTTTGGTTGATTTTATTTTGTATTTTGGTTTGGTTTAACTAAATCCTACAATTAATTACTTAGTTGTAAAGAGAGAAAAAGATAAGAGAACTTCTCTTTCCTCCCTACCTTAAATGATTTCTAAGGTAGATTCATATTTGATTTTTGTTTAGTGAATATTTTATTGTGTTGTAATTAATCTTAAGTTTAGATCAAACATATTCAAAAAGAAAGGCATTTTAAGATTAAGTAAAGTGAAATATTATCTCAAAACACACATCACTTCATTTCTTTCCCAACATGTGTAACATACATATGAATAAATCCTAAGCATATCTATACATGCAAATAGAAATGTTTAGCACACTTTCAAGATAAATGCTAAGTGATATCACTTAAGGAAATTTGGAATGTTTCATGTATGCATGATTTTCTTAAGTAGAAAAGGGTGATTCTTTTATCCATTTTTCACATGCATATTTATATGTATGAAAGGCATAAGTGAGTACAATGCCATTGTTAGCACCAGGGATGTAAGTTATAAGACCTACTTAGGGCTACTTAAAGCCTCACAACCCCGGGGTTTTCTAGATTAATATACCTCTTTTCTTAAATACATATGCATGTACAAAATAAATTAATGGAAAAAAAGATGCAAAAGTTTGTGTTTGTTTGTTTCATTTATTTATGCAATTTATATGTGTAAGTGCACATTTTCATCTTAAGTAATAATATAGGAATGAATTGGAATGGATTTAAGTAAGTGTTGTGTTCTTTTTAAATGAACTATACATTTTACCAAATCTTATTCAAAACTATGCTAAAAGAAGAGAAAAGGAAAGCCACACTATGCACATCTTTATATTTATACTCACATGCAAGATTATAAATAATTATAAGTAACACACCTTTTAGTTTTGGTATTTAAGTTATACATATTGAAAATAGTTTTGTATTTAATAGTGATAATAGCCATTCATATTATTACTTTAGCCAAAACATGCAATTTGACATAAAAGAAACATTTCATTTTTAATTTGATTTTCAAAAAGTATGAATGAATGATTTTCATATAGCATACACATTTAGCATGCTAGGAAAGAAATAAAGTGATGAAAGCAATGTAAGTTTATTCGCCCTAATTAATTCTTAAAGACAGTCCTATGAATAAGATTATTGAAAGTAATTCAAGTTTATTTTAAGGAGAGTTTGGATTTTGTTTGAGTTTGATTTCAATTTGAGATTTGTGAGATGAGTTAGCTGGTCCTAGCCCATTCCCCCATGTGTGAGTTATTTAAGTTAAATTCTGAGGTAATTAGATCAATTTTATGCTTTGGTTAAGTTAAGGTGAAAATTAAGTGTGTTAATTACCCCTTACCTACACCACTTTAGCATATTTAATCACATAATTATGAGCCAATGTATGACATAAAATCACACAAGAAATTTAAATCAGTAATGCACCTAGGAAAGAAAGAGACCTAATACAATTGGCTCACAATTAGTGATTAATTAAGTTAAAGGATTTAGTTTAAGTACTTTCATAACCCTTCCCACACATGTTAGTTAGATTTTGATTTTCTTAAGCTACTTAGATTATTGAACACCTAAGAACCTACCTAAGAAGGATTGATTAAGTTCTGGAATGTTTTGATTTTAAAATCAAATTAATTAAGCAAGTGATTGATTAATATTAAGTTTGGATTAAGGAAGGAAAGGGGTTTAGGGAATGGCTTAGGGAAAATTCCTCAAATCCATTCCATAAACCTCTTCTCTACTTAATCAAGGCTTAATTAACTTAATGAAGGGATTAAACCACTATCCATATGCTTAATTACCCTTAATTACATAAAGGGAGTAATTAAGGATTCATTAATTGATCTCCTTAATTAACCCATAAATAAATTCCAAGAAAATTAGGGGAGGTAGAAGTCATCCCCCTAAATACACATGAGAAGTTTGGAATTAATTAGTGGGATAATTAGAGAGTTATTATGGTTATTAAGACCCTAATATTCTCCTTTGAATAAAACCCTAATTAAGAAAAATACATTACTCAAAATCCATTGGAAATAATTTTATAATATTTTCCTTTGAATTATCATTACAATGCATTTTACCTTATATTTTTATGATTTTTCTAGAATTAGTTATGTTATTGTTGACCTCATTTTTAGAATGAGTTCTCAACCCCTCCATCTTAGACATAAGACTTCTCTTAGACTTCAAGAGTTCCTTAGTCCTAAGACACATCTAGTGATAGGTGGACACTCAACCTATCCCTAGAGACTTAGAAGAGCTAGCCATAGAAATAGGTCATGCTTTTAGGGTGTTAGGAAAATTAGCCTACCCTTAGCTTGAACCACTCCTCACCTTCCTTCCTTCAAGTTAAACCCTAAATCAATTCTAGCTTAATTGATTTTCTCCAAACTCAAATCAATGCCACATGATTGAAACACATGATTGGAATTCATGATTGAAATCCATGATTGAATTCCAAGTTGAAATTCTAACTTCCAAATTTTGCCTAAGTCCTTCGATTTCCCTTCATGGACTTAGCCAAAATCAAATCTAAATCAATTCAAACTCATGAGATTTTCTCATAACTCATTTATATTCTCATTTATATTCACATATATAAATGAAATATAAATATAAATCAATCAAACTAAACTCAAAAATCAAATCCAAAACTCCAAATTTCTTAAGTCCTTAATTTCCCTCTTAAGGACTTCCTAAATCATGATCAAACCAATTCAAACTCATATGAGATTTTATCATAACTCATTTATATTCTCATTTATATTCACATATATAAACAAACTATAAATATAAATTAATCAAACTAAACTCAAAAATCAAATCCAAAACTACAAAATTTCTTAAGTCCTTAATTTCCCTCTTAAGGACTTATCTTAAATCATGATCAAACCAATTCAAATTCATGAAATTTTCTCATAACCCATTTATATTCTCATTAATATTTGCATATATAAATGGAATATAAATACAAATCAATCAAACTAAACTCAAAAATCAAATCCAAAATTCCAAATCTTTTTTAAGTTCCTTAATCCTCTCTTAAGGACTTAGCCTAGATCATGACCAAATCACTTCAAACTCATGAAATTCTCTCATGACTCATTTATATTCTCATTTATATTCACATATATAAATGAAATATAAATTTAAACAATCAAAACCACTTCCAAAAATTAAACTCAAATCCATTCAAAATCCAACCTAAGCCTTTCAAGTCAAAATCTTGAACTTAGCCAAATCAACTTCAAATCAAGCCAAACTCTTGATTTTTCTTCATGATTCAATCAAACCTTCAATCATGAATTCAAATATAAATGCAAACTTTAATCACTAAACCAAAACTCAATTCAAAAGTCAAGCCCCAAATCCATTCATCTTCTTCCTTTGAATATGAAATTTTCATAATCAAAACCCATTTAACTTCAAATAACTTGCAAATAGATTTATATTTCAATCATAAGTCCATATACATGTTCAATCAAACTCAAATCAAGCTTTGACCAAGCCATTTGACCTGCTTAGGCTCACTTGATCCAAAGTGACCTAAAATACCCTTATAAGCCAAATTTTAATCCTAACCAAATTGGATTGAACCAAACTCACTTATGCCTCTCATCATGATCAACAATCATCATAAGATGATCAATCAATCAATTGGGTCAAGCCAAGTCAACACTTAGCTAAAATGAAATCTAACATAGCCAAAATCAACCATATGCCAAATTGATTGAAACCATTGATCTAAGTTCATTCATGAACTATGTTTAAACTTGACCAAGTCAACATTTGAGCCTAGCCTAGCCCAATTGGCCACTTGACCCAAGTTAACCCAACTTGACCTAAAAAGTTAAAATATGTCATAAATTGATCTAAGCTAAATTGATTGAAACCAATGGGTCAAGTTCATTCCAAATCACTTGCTGAACTTGGCCAAAGCCTCAATTGGCCAACTAGACCTAAACTAGCCCAACTGACCTTGAATCCAACTTGACCTAAAGGGTCATGTTGAGCCAAATTCAAACTTACCCAAAATTGATTAGAAATAAAGATACCAATCCACTTCATATGTCTAACTAAACCTACCCATGGCCTAGCTTAAATAGGTCAAATTGGTCAACGTGACCCATTTGACCTAAATGAAGTCATATGAACCAAATTCAAACCTAAACCAAATTGAATCAAACCAAAGCCACCAAAATATTTCAAATGGTCATATGAACTTAGCCCAACCCTTGGTTTGACCCAATTTGACCAATCGGTCAACTTGACCCAAGTTGACCCATTTTGACCTAAATGGATCAACATGAGCCAAACCATATCAAATGAACTCCAAATCTAATGAAACTTGGCCAAACCTATTTTCTCAACATAACCAACTTATCCAAATTCAAAAATTAGCTAAATGACCATTTTAATCTTAGGCCATAGAACAAATTTTAGTCAAAATCCATGGAGAATTTGGTCAAACCCTCTTCATACCTACTTGATACTTTCAAAATAAGTCAAGTAAACTCTATGGAGGGTGGTGCACCCAACCCAATGGGTTTGGGTCAGCCCAACTTGACCCAAGGCCAAAACCGAGCACATGGCTCAAATTAGCCACATGGAATCATGCTCCCACTCAATTTGAAGCACATGGGGAGTTACCACTCCACTCCCTAGCCCAAACCGACCATGTTCAAGCCTCTAATAGATCAAACAACCCACTTCCTAAGGTCAATTGGATCAAAATGGCAAGTAAATCTTTGGCAGTCCAATTGCCTAAGGGGGAGATATACTCCCCCTAATCCACTTTAATTCCAACATTGGCTAATTCGATTAAGGGAGAGTGTTAGGAGTCATTAGCAAGAGTTCCTAAGCTCTCTAGAAGGATTTTGAATTGGCCATTCTCGATTTCCCTTAAGCAAAAATAGGGGAGCTCTAAGGATTTGCCAACTTCCACTACACTCCAATTCAACCAAATTCCCTTTGCACACTCCACCAGAGGGTCAAGTCAAGCTTTCCCAAGCCCTTTCCCAAGCTCCAAAGGTAGAGGGAATTCACCTAGATCAAAGCCATAAGGAAGCTAAGGAGGGATTGGTCCATAGAGCTATCCACTCAACCTCAAGAGCTAAAACTTTCACCAAAATTTTGTCTCAACCAGACAAAGCTCCTCCAGGGGAATTGAGCACCGGTGAGGTATGACATTTTTTGATCACTAAACTCAATGTGGTGTGGAGCTTTGTGAAAGAAATTTTGATGGCATGAGATTTCAACCATTAGATGTGCTTGCCATTAGGGTTAAATGGTGTGTGCAAGATTTCATCCCAGTCTGAAAGTGGATTATCTCCATTATTCATCGGGGAAGAACAGGGATGATCTCTGGCCATCCAACAGTGCATTTTGGATGGACAGTCAAGATTTAATCCTAATTTTTATCATATTTTATCCTTTTAAAACCACTCATTAAAACCTAGCTGTTCGATCCTTGATCGAACAATGGAGGCCAAAGCGTGTAGCATCGCTGCCACGCAGGGCTACAATGTGACATTTAAGTAGCCGCTCACGGGATGGTGCATGTAAAGCGCATCCGAGTCAGCTGCATGTGTGGCACATCGTTGGATTAAGGAATTAATTAGGGTTTATTTAATTTTAATTTATCTTATAAACTTCAAAATTTTATATCTCTCTAAAAAAATCAGAAAAATATGAGGTAAATTACTACTGAAAGATAATTCAATCTAGAATATTCTAAAATTAGTTTTAATGGATTTAGAATATTGTCTTTCTCTGATTTTGGGTTATATTAAAAATTTTAATTTGCTAATTACTCATTAATTAATTAACTGATTAATCTCAAATTTTTTAAGTGTATTTTGGGGGATGTCTTCTACCTCCCCTAATTTTCTTGGGATTTATTGGTTACTTAATTAGGAAAATAGCTAATTCATTTCCTAATTACCCCTTTAATGTAATTAAGGATAATTAAGGGTTTGATTAGTGGTTTAATCCTTTGTTAAAGTTTATTAAGGTCTGTTTTAGTGAATAGGAGGTTTACAGAATAATTTTGGTTCATTTCCCCTAAGCTATTCCTTAAACTCTCTTTTCTTCCTTAGTCCTCTCTTAATTAAGGGTTAATTCACTAATTACCCTCTTAATTAATTTCTTAACATTCTAAAACTCTTTAGAACTTAATTAATCTACTTTGGGTATATTCTTAGGTGTTCAAGAGCCTAAGTTCAATTAAGGAAATCAAAACTGAACTCATATGTGTGAGGGGTGTTTTGAAATTACTTAAGTTAAACCCCTTAGCTTAATTAATCATTAATCATGAGACAAATTGCATTAGGCCCCTTTCATCATAGGTGCATTACAAATTTAAATTCCTTATGAGGTTTTATGTCATCTCATTGGCTCATAATTATTTGATTACATATGCTAAGGTGGTGTACGTAAGGGGTAATTAACATGCTTAATTCATACCTTAACCTAATCAAAATATAAAATGAATCTAATCATATAAAAATAAAACAAAAATGTCAAACATATGTGGGAATGGGTTAGGAATAGTAAACTAAACTCATATTTTTAAAATTAAATCAAATTCAAAATCAAACAAAAATCATAGTAAATAAACTTTGATTTACTATACGCTTTCTTATTTCATAAGATTGTCTTTAGAATTTAATTAAAGTGAATGTGTTTACATGCTTTCATTTCTTTGGTTCTTCCTCCAACATGCTAAATATGTGTGTCATATGGTTTCATGCATCCATGCTTTTCAAAAATCAAATTTAAAATGAAAGTGTTTCCTTTATGTCAAATTGCATATGTTGGCTAAAGTAAGAATATGAGTGGCTATTATCACTATTTAATTCAAATTATTTTCAAAACATATGAACCAATTATCAAAACTGAAAGTGTGTTACTTATATCTTATTTATAAGTTAGCATGCGAGTAAAATATAAGGATGTGCTTAGTGTAGGTTCTCCTTCTCTTTTCTTTTAGTATAGTTTTGAATAAGATTTGGCAAGGTGTATGGTTCATTTGAAAAGAACCTAACACTTGCCTAATTCCATATTCTATTCATTCCTATAATATCACTTAAGAAGGATACCTATTCTTGCACATATAAATTGCATAAACAAAAATAAATCAGCTAACACCAACTTTTGCATTCCTTCTTTTCCATTCATTTGTTTTGCACACATGCTTGTATTTAAGGAAAGTCGTATATTAGTTTAGACAACCCCAAGGTTGTGAGACTTTAAGTAGCCCTGAGTAGGTCTTATACCTTACACCTTTGGTTAACAATGGCGTCGTACTCACTTATGCCTTTCATACATTCATATGTGCATGTGAAAGTTGGATAAGAAACCCCTTTGCTACTTAATCAAAATCATGCTTCATAAACTTTAAAATTTTCTTAAATGAATTACTTAGCATGCATCATAAAGTGTGCTAAAAATTTCCATTTGCATGTATCGATATGTTTTGGAATTATTCATATTCATGTTATATATGTTGGGATGGAAATGAAGTGATGTATGTTTTGTGAATTTAGTTCATTTTATTTAATCTTAAAATGCCTTTATTTTTGAATAGGTTGTTTAGAGTTCATCTAAACTTAGGAATAATTAAAACACTTAATTAAAACATTTACTAAATAAAATTAAAATATGAATCCACTTTAAAAATTACTTAGGTTAGGGAAGGAAAGAGAAGTTCTATTCTCTTTCCCTCTCTTTATAACTTAGTAATTAATTGTAAGATTCACTTGAACCTAATCGAAACATAAAATAAAATAAACCCAAAATAATTAAATCACTTAAATGAAACCCTCCTCTAAGTTGAACATTCTTCATATGTAGAAAATTCTAACTTAAAGCCATAGCTAAGCATACCACACAAACCTCTAAAGCACACACATTAGGCTAAGTAACCACTCCTAGCCTTAGGTTATGGGATTTTGCATGATTTGATACTTTTATTTTTATGATATATATTTTAGGATGTTAGGATGTATGTGCATAGAATCAATGGTAGGCGATCTTACCTAACCATTGTCTTGAGGATTGTGCTTAAGGCTAATAAATAAAAATATGAATGCTTGATGCGGTGCTTATACCCCTAAGCATAATCAAGGCGGTGGACTTAGTCACCCATGTGTGGGGTGATAAGTCCAATTTACATGCTTGGGATTTGGTGGTTTGTTTAGCTAACCTTTATTTTGTAGGTGTTAGCTAGATTTACTTTTCCTTTTCATATAATTTTTGCAATTAGAATTTTGGAATGATTGTTATGGGGATTAGGATGAACATTGGTTATAAGATTTTATCTTATGCACCATGTGCAGCCTTTGGAGCATCCACCTTCCAACCATCCAAAAAAAGGAACCAAAGAAGAAAGAAGAAAAGAAGAAGAAAGAAGAAAAAGATGAATGAAGAAATGAAGCTTGAAGACCCCCATAACAATGAGTTCCTTACTTAATTGTATATAATTCATTTATAATCCTGGTTGTATAAGGGAAGAGCTCGGCTACCCAACATATTTTCAAGTTTGTGCCGTGGTACTCGACCACAATGGCCTCTTATTCTTTTTACGATTAGCTTTATAAATTGATTGATGATTTGTTTAGCTTGTGTATTAAGTGGCATCCTTTTTCTAGTTTCTTCCTTGCTTTATGTTTAGCCTGGATGTGTATTAGGCTCTTAGAGAAAAATAAATCTTCTACCAAATTTAACAATTCAAAACTAAAAATAAATAACTCATAACCTCGCCTAAAGCTTAGGCTAAAAATCAAGATAAGAATTAGCAACCCCTTAGCTGGATGAGTACTTCTTTTATAACATCATGCACAAATGCATATTATTTTCACTCTTGAATGGGGGGCTTTCACCTTTTTCAGAGAAACTTGGCATGACCTTTGAGAGCCATGGTGGAAACACACCTCTTCCATTCTCGCTGATTTTGACCAATAATCTCATTTCTCATGCATAAGACATATGAACCCTATTAGCCTGAGTCAAAATAATTGTCTAAAAAGAAAGATAAAAATATATTAGAATTGCATTAAATTTAGGTCATTTGAAGTATACCCTAACATGATCTAGTCTCTTTAGGGAGTGAGTTTAAGGACTTAGTCTCTTTCTAAATAAATAACAGCTTAGCTATCTTACATAAAGCATATGACTTGCCTACATGATTTTAAAATTGTAGAAGGAGTTAATTAGTGGCCACCCCCAGGCAGTTGAAAGTCCAAGCAATTAGGTAGTTTGTCCTCTGCAAACCAAATACCACATTTTGCCTTAGATTTAGGTTATACTTTCAGCCTTCGTCAAAGCTCCCTAGATTTAGGTTCTGAGGTTGCTTCTCTCTTTTGTGGGCTATAAGCATAAATTCTCACCTCTTAGGCATTTCTATAATTTTGTGTTGTGGAATCTTAAGCCCTAAATTTCTAATGAAAAATTTAACTCAAATAAATTAAATCAATTTTAAAAATATAAAGCCCAACCACAAGATAGTTTGAGATGCTTGCTAGGTTTCTTAGCATCATGTGTATCTCCTACTTATCTTCCTTTGGCTTTGATAATAACTCCCTCACTTTGATCAATCCCATTTGATCTTCCAAAATAAGCTACTCGATTGATAGTCATACCTATTGAAATCTTTGGAGATAAGGATCATTTACCTTAATCGAGAGTATAGATCTCATTTCTTAAGATGTAATTAACTATGGGGGCTAGCCCCTGTAGGGAACTTAACAAACCCAATTTAAAATATATCTTACTTTACTTTTCCATGTAAAGTAGGGGAAGAATCTTTGGTACATATACAGACCCATTGTCCTTAGGAGTCCTTGTTGAGGTGATTAGGTCCATTATAGGGTGGTGACTTCTATCTATCAAGATAGTACACCTCTCATCAATGCCGTACTCGATCACCTTAATAAGAATATCTGCAGATCTATGTGGCATCCCTAAAGGCATATTTTTATATATTTCTATTTTCATTTATCCCCTTTTCTGAAAAAGGGAGATAAATGAAGGCAAGAATACATAAAAATTTCACCATAATTATTTTGAAGTTTTCATTATTATCCACTAATTAAATAGCCTAATTAAGTGATTAATCCCATTAGCACCACGTAGAGGGTAATGCGGCACACACTTTCCACATGGTGCGACGGGAGAGGCCACTTAAGTTGGTACATCGTAAGCTCACATGTGGCGATGCTACACTTTCTCCCCAGTCGATCTAAGATTGATGGGATAAAGCCCATTAAATGATTAATCATATATTCCTATGGATCTTGATCATGGACGTCCATCCAAAATGCATGGATGGATGGCCCATGATCTATCACTGAATTTCTCTAAGGGAAAGGGGAACTGTCCACCTTCCATGGCATGATCCGAGCTTGATTAAGCTCGGATAGAACTCAAATTTTACCCACACCATTTAGAAGTAAAGGGGAGAAGATCTAATGGTCAAATTCTCATGAGATGAAAATTTCTTTCACAAAGGACCACACCATGTCTACTTTAAGCTCGGGTTGAAGGCATACCTCGCTGAAGGCTATCACCGAGGCTCAAATTTGTTGAGGTAGCTTTGTCAAGTGGAGATGAAGCCCTGTTGAAGATTTGAGGTGATTTGGTTGAGTGGATCTTCCTATGGACCAAGTTCTCTTTCAAGTAGGCTCGGTCTTGGTCTAGCTCCTCTCTCCTTTGCCTTGAGAACATGGATTAAGCTTTAGGCAAGCTCGATTGAATCCTCTGAAGGAGCTTGCAAGAGGAATTGGCTTGATTTGAAGTATTGAGTGAGATGGATCTTTGATGGAGCTCCCCTATTTTTGGCTTAAAGAAACCAAAAATGGAGAATTCTTAATGACTTTAGGAAGCTTGGAGGAGCTCTAGGATGCTTTTCAGTTCCTAAGGTCAATCAAGTGTGTGATCAATTCAAGTGGAGGTAGAGTATATCTCACTTAGGTGAATCGGATGGCCATGAAGAGCTTTGTCATTTTGATCCAATACACCCTATTCAATGGGTTTATTAGGCTATTAGGAGTGGCATGACATTTTTTTTTTTGGCCAGAGAAGGTAGTGGGGAAGTTTTCCATGTGCAAAATAAGGTGGAGGAAGGATTCTCATGTGCTCATGTCCATGGGAGTTGTCAATTTTAGCCTTAGGTTGGGTTGGGCTGACCCAAACCCATTGGGTCATGTGCACCATGTCCATTAGTGACTGTTTGATCTACTAAGGGATGATAAGTGTCCATGAAAAGGAATTGACCAAATTCCAAGTTATTTTCATTTTAGGTTACCCTATGGCCTAGGGATAAAATGGTCATTTGGCTTGATTTTCATTTTTAATATGTTTAGTATGATTGAAAAATGGGTTAGGCCAAGTTTCATTGAATTTGGAGTTGGTTTGATATGATTTGGCTCATGTTGACCCATTTAGGTCAAAATGGGTCAACTTGACCAATTGGTCAAATTGGATCAAACCAAGGGTTGGGTCAAGTTCATATGACCATTTTAAATATTTTGGCATCATTAGTTTGGTTCAATTTGATTTATATTTGGATTTCTTTCATTTGATTTCATTTAGGTCAAATGGGTTAAGTTGACCAATTTGACCCATTTAACCTATTTGGGTTAGGTCATGGGTTGGTTTAGGTTTGGTTGGTCATTTGAAATGTATTAATCTTTGTTTCCAATCAATTTGATCTATATTTGGATTTGGCTCAATTTGACCTTTTAGGTCAAGTTAGATTCATGGGCTAGGTTGGGTCAAGTTGGCTAATTGGGGCTTTGGTCAAGTTTTAAAAAGTGTTTTAGAATAAACTTGACCCATTAGTTTCAATCAATTTGGCTTAGATCAACTTTTGACACATTCTGACTTTTAGGTCGAGTTGGGTCAACTTGGGTCAAGTGGCCAATTAGGCTAGGTTAGGCTCAAATGATGACTTGGTCAAGTTCAAACATTGATCATGAATGAGTTTTGATCAATGGTTTCAATCAATTTGGCCTATGGTGGATTTTGGCTAGTTTAGATTTCATTTTGGCTAAGTGTTGACTTGGTCAACCCTTAGGTTTGACTTGGTTTGACCCAATTTGAGTGATTGGTCATCTTATGATGATTGTTGCTCACAATGTGAGGCTTAGTTGGGCTTAGTTCAATCCACTTTGGGTAGGATTAGAATTTGGCTCAAAAAGGGGGGCTTTAGGCTACTTTGGGTCAAGTGAGCCTAAGTGGGTCAAATGGCTTGGTGAAAGCTTGATTTGAGTTTGATTGAACTCACATATTGACTTATGATTGAAAAATAAATCCAATTGCAAGTAATTTGAAGTCAAATGGGTTTTGATTCATTTGACAATTTTAAGTTCAAAAGGATGAACATGAGTTTGACTTTGGTTTAATTTTTGAATTTAGTTTTGGTTTGATGATTGGAGTTTATGTTTATATTTAGATTCATGATTGAAGGATTGATTGAATCATGAAGAAAAATCAAGGGTTTGGCTAAGTTCAAGATTATGACTTGAAGGCTTAGGTTGGATTTTGATTGAATTTGAGTTTGCATTTTGAATTAATTTTTGGATTGATGATTGAAGTGTGTATTTATATTTGGATTCATGATTGTAGGATTGATTGAATCATGAATAAAAATCAAGGGTTTGGCTTGATTTGAAATTGATTTGGCTAAGTTCAAGATTTTAACTTGAAGGCTTAAGTTGGATTATTGATTGAATTTGGATTTGATTTTTTTTTTGAATTTATTTTTAGATTTTTAATTTATATTTCATTTATATTTGTGAATATAAATAAGAATATAAATGTGTTATAAAAAATTCCTTGAATTTGAATTGATTTAGATTTTATTTAGGCTAAGTCCATGAGAGGGAATCAAAGGACTTAGGAAATATTTTTGATTTGGATTTGAACTTTAGATTTAGTTTGATTGATTTGAATTTATATTCCATTTATATATGTGAATATAAATGAGAATATAAATGCATAGTGAGAAAATTTCTTGAATTTGATTTTAATTAGATTTGATTTAGGCTAAGTCAATGAGAGGGAATCAAAGGACATAAGAAATATTTTGGAGTTTGGAATCCAATCATTGGCTTCAATCCTAAGTTTCAATTATTTGGAATTGATTCATGATATGAGAAAATCCACTGAATTGGTTCAAGGTTTGAGTTGGAGTTGGAGTTGATATGAGTTTGGAGAAAATCAATCAGGTTGGAATTGATTTGAGTTTTACTTAAAGGGAGGAAGTGAGGAATTTGGTTCAAGCTATAGAGTTGGTAATTTTTTCAAACACCCCTAAGGCATAACCTATTCCTATGGCTAACTCTTCTAAATCTCTAGAGTTAGGTTGAGTTTCCACCTAATCACTAGATGTGTCTTAAGACTAAGGAACTCCTAAATTCTAAGAGAAGTCCTATGTCTAAGATGGAGGGGTTGAGAGCTCATTCTAAAAATGAGGTCAACACATGCCCAGAGGCGACTCTCCTCCAAACCTTCGAGCTCTTCTGACTGCAACTTGGCGTTCTGCTCTATTGTGATCTTGCTACCCATAGCTATCCTTAATGATGGGAGTTAGACTTCTAATAGTATAACTACTTCAGACCCATACACTAAGGATAAAGGGGTAGATTGAGTCAGAATCCTGTATATGATGCAGTAAGCCCACAAGGCTTTAACTAACTATTAATTCCATTGTCACTTGTTATCATCGAGAGTCTTCTTTAATATCTAGATGAGAGTTTTATTAAAGGCTTCTGCTAAGCAATTTTCCGTCGAGTAATAGATGGTGAAATATCTCTAATCTATGTTGTCTCTCTAGGAAAAGCTGTTGATTTTAGTGCTCTTGAATGCATTACCATTATCAGATATAATTCATCGAGGCACCTTGAACCTATATATAATATGATTCCTAAAAATCTAGAGCACATGTTGAGATGTGACCTCTTTGAGTGGGATTGCCTCCACCCACTTGAAAAAGTAGGTGGTTGCAGCTAGAATG
The DNA here is from genome assembly GCA_021442155.1 of Cymbidium sinense. Lineage (NCBI taxonomy): Eukaryota > Viridiplantae > Streptophyta > Magnoliopsida > Asparagales > Orchidaceae > Cymbidium > Cymbidium sinense. The sequence continues at coordinate 137,429,313 of CM038222.1, forward strand.
AACCGATGACCCTTGAAAGAAGGAGGATCAATCGGACCCACTATGTCGATACCCCAACACTCGAATGGCCATGAGGCCAATGTAGGATGTAGAATGTTGGGTGCTTAGTGTAGGACCACACCGTGCACCTGACATTAGTGGCATCTCCTAGCTATGTCCATGCAGTCTATGATCATCGAAGGCTAGTAGTATCCTAGCCTCTTGATATTGGCTTTCATTTTCAGACTGGATTGATGTGCTCTGCATAACCTTGAGTGTACCTCAGTCATGATCTTATGGTCTTTGTGTTTTTACAAACAACGTAATCACATATGATCGAAGGTCCGTCAGTATAAAGTGTCATCTACGAGAGCGTATGTGAGACCTCTCTACTTCACATGATGGGCTAATAACTTCTCTTGAGGTAGTTTGCCTATATTTAGATAATCCATGAATGGTAGCCTCAATCTGACTCGTCATCCTTTTTAGAAACGACAACTTCCCCTTCAAGAGAGAGTCTATCGATGAGTTCAACATCAATAAAGGATATGACTTGTCTATTTTGGACCCTTATTGGAATAGACTCATCTTTCGGACATGCTAGTAAGCTTGGCTAATGCATTTTCTACTATCCTAGAGGAATCTTGTAGATGGTAACCTTTAGAATTTAGGCTAGCAACTCCATGGTATACTTATGGTAATGATGGAGCTTGGGCTTCAGAACTTTGTAGGACCCAACAATTTGGTTGATAACTAACTGAGAATCCACATAAATGTTGATGCTCTGGACGTATAGTGTAATGGCTAACTCTAATCTGGCAATCAGAGCCTCATATTCGGCTTAATTGTTGGTGCATGGATTGGATAGATGATATGAGAATCTCATCACATCAAGGTATGGAGTTACAAGAACTATTCCTACCCCTACCATTCCTGGAAGAGTATATCGTAGTTCTTCTTCTTTTTGAAAGAAAGTCTCATCATCAAAATACATCTCCCAACGATGAATGCTAGTGTCCCCTAAGTTCATGATTTGTTCATCGGGGAGGTCATCACTAAGCAGGGAGTCAGCAGAAAGTGGGTGTGCTACTAAGAAGTCTGCTAGTGTCTGTCCTTTTATCGCATGGAGGGGGCATGAATGTGATATCGAACTACGACAAAATCATAGACCAACGCACCAACCATCCAAATAGCATCGGCCGTTTCATGAGATATTGTAATGGATTGATCCTAGAGATCATATTAACCTTATGAGAAAGCATGTAATATTGTAGCTTTTGGGATGCAAAGATTAAAGCTAGATAGTGCTTTTTAATAGGTGGGTAGTTTGTCTCAGTAGGGATTAGACGATGACTGAGATAGTAGAGTGCATTCTCTTTCCTTTCAGCATTGGTTTGACACAACAAAGTGCCAAGGGAGTCATATAATGTAGTGGTATCTAATATCAATCGCTTGCCCATGATAGGGGCTACTAGAACTGGCGACATCATTAGGTAGTGCTTAATGTCTTTGAAAGCATGCTGGCACTTTTCATCCCACTTGAACTTAGCATCCTTTTTGACAAGTGCTGAGACTGGCTAGCATCTTCCTGATAGGTTGGAAATGAAATATCTTAGATATGCTAACCGCCCTTCAAATGATATGAGTTGGGTTAGACTTTTAGGGGATGAAATTTATAAGATAGCATTGATTTTCTCCTGGTTGATTTCTAACCATGATACCGGAAAATAAACCCAAGGAATTTCCCTGAAGCTACTCTGAATGCACTCTTCAGGGTGTTCATTTTAAGTTTAAATTATCTTAACCATTCGAAAACTACTCTCAAGTTGAAGAGATGGTCTTTCTTTTCTTTACTTTTGACAACAAGATCATCAATGTAACATTTGACTTGATGATGAATGAGTTTATTGAAGATCTGAGTCATGGTCCGTTGGTATGTAGCACCGACATTTTAAGTCCGAAAGGCATGACCTTATAACAATATATTCTAATAGGGGTTCAAAAAGCAGTATTTTTCTCATCCTCGAGGGCCATCATAATTTAGTTATAGCTAGATGATCCATCCATGAAAGAGAATACTGCATGAGATGAGGCAATGTCCACCATCAACTCTGGTATAGGAAGTAAAAATTCATCCTCAGGACAAGCCCTATTTAGATCCCTAAAATCAACTTGGCCATTCTTTTTCTTAACTAGAATGACAATGGCCATCAAGGTGGGATATTTTTATTCCCTAATAAAGCTAGCATTGTTCAGTTTCTTGATTTCAGAAATGACCTACTACTCAATGTCTAATCGCATATGTCTAGGAGCTTACTTGATAGGGTTAGCATTAGGATCTATTGCTAGTTTTTGGACTACTATATTAGGAGATAAACTGAGCATTTCTTCATAACTCAATGTAAAGCAGTCCTTAAACTCAGTCATCCCAACTAAGTCATTAGTTTCTTCTTCATTCAATAAGGAAATGATGTATGTCGGGCGTGGATCTTCTTTTGTTCCTAAGTTGATTTCTATGAGTTTGTTGATGGTTGATCTGATTTATTCTTCAAACTCTGGTGGTTCATTTTTGACTTCAAGATCTTTCGAGTCATCTAAAGTTTCTAAGCACACCTCCTCATAAGAGTTAGCATAATTTGAAAAGAACTTATCAAACTCCAAATAATTGGTGATAACTAGGCAAGGGTAGTCACCATCGACTGGACCCACTATGATGAATCCTAGTCTTGGTCTTCATTGAGAATGTATGCTTTGATTATCCCATAACATTTCAAAGTAATCCAACCTGTGTTTAGACCAAGTATGTGGGATTAATCCCTTCTTTGCTAAGTTAAGAACATAAGGCGAATACCAATCAAAAGGTAATTGTATTAAATCTTTATATGAATCATCCTAAAGTTTTACATTAACTTTCTGACTTGAGGATGATGCTCCCAACAAAACCCTCTTTGGCTTGACATATTTGGATGACTTGGGGGCCCTTTTAACTACCAAACCCTCTACTTTCTAAGAAGAAAGTTGGGTTAGAGCAAAGGTTCCTAACTGCTGCCTGGCTGATCTATATAATACTAATTCAGATATATTCATGCTTTGCTTGGAGGCTTGGTCTTTATCGCTATATGGCTCAAATGTCACCACCAAAGGGACCCACTGATAGGGGTTGATTGGCTTGCTAATCATTTGAGACTCATCCTCTAAACTAGACTCTAAGTCTATGTGGATAGTAGGGGTACTCCTGTGAGCTAGAACATAGCTCCTACTGGCTGGCCACCAGTAAGGAGGTCTTCCACCTTTGGAAGTGCCTCTAGATCTGCCTATTCCTCTACTTGGTGGGGGGTCGAGTCATCCTACCCATGTGTTCATATAGAGGAACAAACTGTGGATGGAATATTACATCTAGCTCTACTTCTTCCTCAATGTCTGATTCTCGCTCACTTGAATTTTCATTTTCTTTTTCTTTTTCATTTCCTTTTTCATTTTTCTTTTATTTTTCATTTTCTTCTTCTTCTTTTTCTCTTATTTTTGAACATTGACCAAGTTCATGAGAATATACTTTTTAATTTTGAAAAAGATAGTAGGATGTGTCCTCATATATCTCGACCTCCCTAACTGAAAATGACTTCAAGTCTCCTTTGACACAATACTTGATTTCACCTCTTCAAAATTTGATGCACTAATGTAAAGAGGATGGAACCGTGTTGTTTCCATGTATCCAAGGCCTACCGAGCAAAGTAGTGAAAGATGTATCTGAATCAATTATGTATAACTTGTCTTCTGACTTTTAGTCATCTATCTCTAATGAAAACACTATTGAGCCAAAAGTCCTCTCTCATTGCTCATTGAATCCTCTCAATATCATCCGATCTCCTCAGAGTTTGAAGATGTCAATCCTCAGGTAGGCAAGGGTCTTTAGACTCATAATGTTCACTGATGCACTTGGATCAACTAACACCCTAGAGAGTCTGAATCTGCTCATGTCCACTATGATGTAGAGGGGACAGTTGTGCTCGATTGTACTCAAAAGAAGGTCTTGATTGGTGAATGTAACTTCACAGACTTCTCTTAAATAACATGCCTCCTCTTCAATAGCGATGAATTGAGCTAAGCATATTTTTGGATCAAGAAGGGCTTTGATCAATGACTCCTTGTTGCCCTCATCTTTTGAATGAGCTCTCAACCCCTCCATCTTAGACATAAGATTTCTCTTATACTTTAAGAGTTCCTTAGTCTTAAGACACATCTAGTGATTAGGTGGACACACAACCTAGCCCTAGAGACTTAGAAGAGTTAGCCACAGGAATAAGTCATGCCTTAGGGGTGTTAGGAAATTTGCCTACCCTTAGCTTGAACCATTCCTCACTTACCTTCTTTCAAGTCAAACTCCAAATCAACTCCATATGATTGAAATCCATAATTGAAATCTATGATTGAAACCCATGATCAAAATCCATAAAAAAAATTCTTAAGTTCAAATTTTGCTTAAGTCCTTAATCTTGCCTTTAAGGACTTAACCAAAATTACGATTCAAACCTATTCAAATCTTTAAGATTTTCTCATAACTCATTTATATTCTCATTTATATTCTCATATATAAATGAAATATAAATTCAAACCACTTAAACTAAACTCAAAATTCCAAAGAAATTCATTAAATTTTCCTATGTCCTTTAATTTTCCATTAAAGGACTTATCCAAAACCTTAATCAAACTAATTCAAACTCATGGAATTTTTTCAAAAATCATTTATATTCTCATTTATATTCACAAATATAAATTAAATATAAATATAAATCAATCAAATCAAATCCAAGAATTAAATTCCCAATTTAAATTTTTCATAAGTCCTTAATTTTCCATTAATGGACTTAGCCAAAATCAACTCTAAACCAATTCAAATACATGGGATTTTCTCAAAATTCACTTATATTCTCATTTATATTTAATATATAAGTGAAATATAAATATAAATCAATCAAATCAAACCCTCAAATTAAATTCACAATTTAAAATTTTCTAAGTCCCTTAATTTTCTATTAATGGACTTAGCTTAAATCTTGATCAAATCAATCCAAATTCATGGGATTTTCTCATAACTCATTTATATTCTCATTTATATTCACATATATAAATTAAATATAAATATAAATCAATCAAACCAAATCCAAAATTTCAAACTCCAAACTCCAAAATTTTCCTAAGTCCTTTAAAATCCTTCTTAATGGACTTAGCACAAATCATGTTTAAAGCACTTCAAATACTTGAAATTTTCTTATGATACATTTATATTCTCATTTATATTCAAATATATAAATGAAATATAAATTCAAATAATCAAAACCAATTCCAAGAATCAAACTCAAATCCACTCAAAATCATATCTAAG